>OZ012691.1:21191222-21347341 GCA_963942565.1 Maea johnstoni
TTTGAGTGGAAATGATTATAATTAGTGATATCATGAACATACACATCACTATATTCTTTATTACAGCTGGTATGATAAACATTAATCTTATTTGTCGATGGCATATCTGTTTCTTCTTGAATTAGTGATACATAGGTTAGGTGACCCTAAATGTGTGGTGTCAGTGATATCTGGTTGCTCTGATATGTCTGTCGTTATAAGATATTTCATGGTTTCCGTCCGCAGGACGGGTACTTTTCTAGTATATATATATATATATATATTTATATATATATATAATTATATATATATATATATATATATATATATATATATATATATATATATATATATATATATATATACATACATATATATATATATATATATATATATATATATATATATATATATATATATATATATATATATATATATATATATATATATATGTATATATATATATATATCAGGGTTCATACTGGTTGACCACAATAAAATTCAAGCACTTTCAAGGACATTTTCAAGGAACAAATTCTACTTATCAAGGAATACACAGGATCAATAGATACTGATAATTGAGAAAAAAAAATGAATGTCAGAGGAGAGAATAATGAAGAAAGACAGTAATATACCAATAAATAATTTCTTACTGCTGGGAGTGTTATCTCTTTGTGTGATCTCTTGGGGTATCGCTCTCGACAAACAGGTCAAGCAGGCAGTGAGTGATAAGTGTATGGGCCAGTTCAGGTTTGCAGAAAACCTGAACATGTATATCTTGATTTCCCGGTTTTTCAAGGAGCTATCGTAAAATTCAAGCACTTTCCAGGTCAAAATGGGAGGTAAACAAAATTCAAGCACTTTCAAGGTTTTTCAAGGAGCGTACAAACCCTGATATATATATATATATATATATATATATATATATATATATATATATATATATATATATATATATATATATATATATATAGGGGTCCATACCGTTAAAATTATACGGTATGGTACGGGTACGGTATATTTTATACGGTTCCAGTATTCTAACGGTATCGATACTGGTTACTTTCTTTACTTCGTCGATGTTTTCGAAATCCTGTCGCGCGCGTTAGTGCTTGGAAAAGTGTGGTGGGGCTGGACTAGCACCATGTAAAATACATAGCGTAGCCCTCTTCACACTTTTCCAAGTACTACTGCGCGCGTTAGTGTCTATCGTGGTGCAGTTAAAATGGCGGCCGCCACTGGATGACGCGATCGCGATGTATTTTCCCGCTGATCCCGCGGCTCTGCACTCTTTTCCGCCTTGCCTGCTATATCAGCAGAGAGGCATTTTTTTCATAGTACCGGTAAAAAAGTACCGGCTACTTTTAATACGGTTTGACACCGGTATTTTTCGCCGTTGTATCGGTACCCTCACGGTACTGTTGTACCGGTGTGGACCCCTATATATATATATATATATATATATATATATATATATATATATATATATATATATATATATATATATAAATATACATATATATATAGATAGATGTATATATATACATCTATATATATATATACAAATATATATATTTATATATATATATATATATATATATATATATATATATATATATATATATAAATATATATATATATATATATATATATATATATATATACATATACAGGTGAACTTGGATATGACGGACCACTGTACGACGGATTTTTGCATATGACGGACGATATGCTTGGTCCCAGTCCGATGCATATCAAGTATTCGTCATATGTATACGACGGATTTTGCATATGGCGGACCAATTTTCCTGGTCCCATTGAGTCCGTCATATCCAAGTTCACCTGTATATATAAAATGCGAAATTTAAAGATGGGTGCGGCCGGCGAGAAAATTCAAAATTCGGCACCCCCCTCCCCACCAAAATTCAAAATCCGGGGGAGAGGTGGGGGGGGGGGGCAAAATAATTCAAAATTCGACCCCTCCCCCCCCCCTACTAAAAAAAAAATCCGTTCCTCCACCCCCCCCCCCCCCCCCCACACACACTTTTAAATGGAACTGCCCTTAAACATTTCCGTGATTGTAAAACTTGTCACGACTGGCCGCACGGCCAATTCTAATGTGACCACAAATAAAAGATCTCTGACTGGACGCATGCGACCTGTTCACGGCACTTTGGACGCATGCGATCAATCAGCTGTACGGAGGTCTTAGTCTGATGTGACCAGGGCTTTACATGAAGTACTTGCCTGGAACAGCATCAATAAGCATTTATTTCTCTCAAGATAACTATATATGAGGCTGAGACTTTCTTGTTTTTTTTGCCACTCTTATGCCTGTCCCCCCTTTCACAATTCACCTCACACGCACAAACACGTGGAAGACACATGACACGATATCACTGGACATCACTTTCTCTGGATTTCACAGAATACTTACCAACTACACAGTCTGGGCACCAGCTATTCCCATCAGCTCCTGGAGATCCACAGAAGAGGGCAAATACCTCCTTCCCTTCGTTCTCTCCCGCTGCTTTCTGGAAAGCCTCAAACCCTTCAACTTCTACCTTTTTCACCATTCTGTGGATATATCGTGTAGTGCCACAGTAACGTGCAGACAGAGAGCAAAGGTGAACTATGGGTTGAGAGCGAAGGTAAATGTTGGTCAGCATCAGCATGTACTTTCGCCAAGGCTGCGTACCAAGTACTAGAACGTCTGGAACGTTCGCTCTCTTCTTGACAAAGGGAGGGTTGGAACAATATCTCGTTACATCTTGTTCCGTTTTTCTCATGTCTGTCTCATATGACAATATATCTACCGATTTTTTCAATATATAGAATATTATTACTGATGATGATGATGATGATGATGATGATGGTGATGGTGATAATGATAATAATGATATTAATAATAATAACAATAATAATAATACTAATAATGATAATAATAAAAAAGGATAATAATAATAATAATTATGATAATAATAATAATAATTAAGATAATAATAATGTTAATAATAATGATAATAATAGCGAGCGAAGCTCGAAAGGCCGTAGGCCTTTCGCGAAGCCTCGCAATCCGTCAATTGAGCGTGTGTGTATATGAGTGTATATGACGTCACTATCACTATAAGAAATACATACACGGACCCAGAAAGTTGTCACCGTCCCACGTGCGGGACAACAATATCGTCCAACGTGCGAGGCAACGTGCGGACGACTTCCGTTCTGGAGGAATCTTTAGTAGGTTAAGTAACGACCGATTTCATTGGTCGACAATGACGTAATGTGCAGTACAACAATACCAAACACTTACATTTCATCCCATTGGATGAAATGCATGAATGCACGTGCGTGAATGAAAGTGGCCGCTTCTACATGTATATCCACGTTAAAACTTAATTTCTGGCCCGTCCGTGGCTCAATTCTAATGCAGTTTAGAACCGCCTGAATTCATTCTACTGACCATTGCGGTTTAGATCGATAGAACCGCCAGAATTCATTGTACTGGCCATTGAATTCTCGTCAAAATCAGTTGCGAAATATGAATGCAATTCAATTCTAATGCAGTTTAGAACCGCCTGAATTCATTCTACTGACCATTGCGGTTTAGATCGATAGAACCGCCAGAATTCATTGTACTGGCCATTGAATTCTCGTCAAAATCAGTTGCGAAATATGAATGAAAGTGGCCGCTACTACATGAATATCCACGTTAAAACTGAATTTCTCGCCCGTCCGTGGCTCAATTCTCGGCTCGCTTCCTGGCCATACCACGGCCGTGGCCGCTACTATATCCAAGTTAAAACTGAATTTCTCGCCTGTCCGTGGGTCAATTTTAATGCGGTTTAGATCGATAGAACTGCCAGAATACATTCTACTGGCCATTGCATTCTCGTCAAAATCAGCTGCGAAATATGAATTTTAAGAAAGTTTAAAATCGTAATGTTTTGTATGCCATTAATTTACGGTCAATCAATGCTGTATTTTGGTCAGAAGTAAAAGAAAAAATGATCATCCAAAGCTTCGCTCGCTTCCTGGCCATGCCAGCATCATATTAGCGAGCGAAGCTCGAAAGGCCGTAGGCCTTTCGTGAAGCCTCGCAATCCGTCAATTGAGCGTGTGTGTATATGAGTGTATATGACGTCACTATATGAAATGGAAATATGAAATACATACACGGACCCAGAAAGTTGTCACCGTCCCACGTACGGGACAACAATATCGTCCACAACGTGCGGGACAACAATATCGTCCAACGTGCAAGGCAACGTGCGGACGACTTCCGTTCTGGAGGATTTCTTTAGTAGGTTAAGTAACGACCGATTTCATTGGTCAACAATGACGTAATGTGCAGTATAATAACAAACACGCCCTCCCATTGGATGAAATGTACGAATGCACGTGCGTGAATGAAAGTGGCCGCTACTACATGTATATCCACGTTAAAACTTAATTTCGCGCCCGTCCGTGGCTCAATTCTAATGCAGTTTAGAACCGCCAGAATTCATTCTACTGACCATTGATTTCACTTTAAAATCGGCTCGCTTCCTGGCCATACCACGCCGTTGCCGCTACTTTATCCAAGTTAAAACTGAATTTCTCGCCTGTCCGTGGGTCAATTTTAATGCGGTTTAGATCGATAGAACCGCCAGAATTGATTCTACTGGCCATTGAATTCTCGTCAAAATCAGTTGCGAAATATAAATTTTAAGACTGTTTAAAATCGTAATGTTTTGTATGCCATTAATTTACGGTCAATCAATGCTGTATTTTGGTCAGAAGTTAAAAAAAAATGGTCATTCAAAGCTTCGCTCGCTTCCTGGCCATGCCAGCGTCATATTAATAATAATAATAGTAATAATGATAATAATAATAATAATAATAATAATAATAATAATAATAATAATAATAATAATGATGATGATAATGATAATAATAATAATAATGATAATGATAATAATTGTAATAATGATAATAACAATAATATTAATAATACTAATAATAATGATAATAGTAATAATAATAATGATAATAATAATAATAATAATAATAATGATGATGATGATGATGATGACGACGACGACAATGATGATAATAACAATAATAATAATAATAATAATAATAATAATAATAATGATAATAATGATAATGATAATGATAATAATAATAATAATAATAATAATAATAATAATAATAATAATAATTATAATAATAATAATAATAATAATAATAATAATAATAATAATAATGATAATGATAAATATATTAGTAACAATGAACCAATTGGTACATAGTAAATAAATTAATCGATTGATTAAAATATTTGAAGGAGAATTGTTCTAGTAAACATTTCTCCATCAAGTATTTTATTCACTATGCTTTTACCGGCAAGATTTCATCAAAATTGTCTGGCTGTTTTTGACTGCTGAGAGCATTAACGGGTTAAGCCTCACAAAATATATCGGCACAGCAGGGTGTTAGTGTTTTGGGAGAAGTATTTGGTAAGTTACCTGGAGTCAGAGATTAAAATAGTCTAGGTCATCATCTCTGCCAATGCCTAACAGTTGTACACACCGTATCAAAGTAAATTTTCCAAACGTTCACAACAGTTCTGGTTTCTCACTCAAAATGAACGTTATTTGAAAGTACTCACGTCAACCTATATAAAAGTGGTCTTCCAAGCTTACGGTAGCATCGTCCACGGTATTACCTACACCATATAACAGGTGATATAAAGCATTGTGTCTTTTATCGCACACATATTGCAATTAAGTACTTTTATAGGGATGATTACTTTTAATTCATTTTAGCTCATTAAATGTGCTATATTTTCCTATTATCGCTCAAACATGCACTACCCTCCATCACAGGGTTCTTGATCTGTGGAAATGTTATTTTAGATTATAGATATCTAAACCAGAACTCACATTGAATCATTATCTAATATGATGCTGGCATGGCCAGGAAGTGAGCGAAGCTTTGGATGATTTCATTTTTATTTTTACTACTGACCAAAAGACAGCATTGATTGACCGAAAATTAATGGCATACAAATTAATGTGATGCTGGCATGACCAGGAAGCGAGCGAAGCTTTGGATGATCATTTATTTTTTTACTTCTGACCAAAATACAGCATTGATTGACCATAAATTAATGGCATATAAAACATAACGATTTTAAACTGTCTTAAAATTTATATTTTGCAACTGATTTTGACGAGAATTCAATGGCCAGTAGAATGAATTCTGGCGGTTCTATCGATCTAAACCGCATTAAAATTGACCCACGGACAGGCGAGAAATTCAGTTTTAACTTGGATATAGTAGCTGCCACGGCGTGGTATGGCCAGGAAGCGAGCCGAGAATTGAGCCATGGATGGGCGAGAAATTCAGTTTTAACGTGGATATACATGTAGTAGCGGCCACTTTCATTCATATTTCGCAACTGATTTTGATGGGAATTCAATGGCCAGTACAATGAATTCTGGCGGTTCTATCGATCTAAACCGCATTAAAATTGACCCACGGACAGGCGAGAAATTCAGTTTTAACTTGGATACAGTAGCGGCCACGGCGTGGTATGGCCAGGAAGCGAGCCGATTTTAAAGTGAAATCAATGGTCAGTAGAATGAATTCTGGCGGTTCTAAACTGCATTAGAATTGAGCCACGGACGGGCGAGAAATTAAGTTTTAACGTGGATATACATGTAGTAGCGGCCACTTTCATTCACGCACGTGCATTCGTACATTTCATCCAATGGGAGGGCGTGTTTGTTATTGTACTGAACATTAGGTCATTGTCGACCAATGAAATCGGTCGTTACTTAACCTACTAAAGAAATCCTCCAGAACGGAAGTCGTCCGCACGTTGGACGATATTGTTGGACGGTGACAACTTTCTGGGTCCGTGTATGTATTTCTTATAGTGACGTCATATACACTCACGCTCAATTGACTGACTGCGAGGCTCGAGCTTCGCTCGCTATTACGATTTCAAATTGTCGCAAAATATACATTTCGCAACCGATTTAAAAGAGAATCCAATGGCCAGTAGAATGAATTCTGGCGGTTCTAACAATATAAACTGCATTAAAGTTGACCCACGGACGGGCGAAAAATTCAGTTTTTACGTGGACATAAAGGCCACGGCGTGGCAGCACCCACAACAATTCACTTTCATTCATGCACGTTCATTCACACATTTCATCCAATGGAGGCATTTTTGTTATTGTACTGTACATTATGTCATTGTCGACCAAAGGAAATCGGTCGTTACTTAAACTACATACAAAAACGGAAGTCGGCCGTGCGTGGTACGCTCACATTGGACGGTCGCGTGGGAAGACCACGATTTTATGGGTTCCTGTATGAATTTCTTAGTGACGTCATACACTCACACTCTATTGCATGACTGTGAGGCTTCGCGAAAGGCCTGCGGCCTTTCTGAGCTTCGCTCGCTATAAAGATAAGAAACTACTGCAATAAAAATAGTTCACAATAAACTCAAGACATTTTCCCAGTCTATTTACCTTGCAATTTCAAATTTTTGCAAGGATACCCAATTAATTAACAAGTAGCCTTAATGTCAAAGCAGGACAAACTGAACGGTAGTTACCCATGGTAGCCAATTTGCAAAACATAGATCAAATATTGTCATCAGATGGGAATACCATACAATAATAGGCACCTTTCAGCCTGGATCAATCAACAGACTAATTTCAAGGTGAAGTTGGCTTGTTGATTTAAATTAAATCTTAGGTGAATAAAACATGGATTGGACACCACAGACCAATTACCATAAGGCCCATTTCAAAGCCTTAGACAGTAGACACACCTAATTTCGCCTCAGTGTGACATCACTAGGACACTGCAGGACTTTGGGTTATCAAATCACCATAGCCCCATCCAATATCTTGTACATAGCCTTACTTCGCACATTTTAAATTGTAAGCTTGCTTTCTTTTAACTGTCATATTTCATTTTGGAACTGTATTAATATAAAGGACAACTGATAATATTCTTGATATCCTTCTGAGCATAATCTTTAAATGACACTTCTATATAGCCAGTAGGCCTACAAAGGCAAATAATGTTAAAAGCCCCACAGTTTTCTGTAGTCTCTGGCTATGATTCATTATATTCATTTTATAACTTAGTTATAGTGGTGCCCTGCAGATATACCACTTTGTATTGAGAAATGTTAACACATACACCACACACATGAAACCATGATAAATATATTTATCACATGCTTGCCCTATATTCCCATTGTTGTGGCCATGTGGTAAAATTGATATAACATGTTCCGGAGTGAAAAAAACCCATATCAAGTGAAAAAACCCCATATCAAGTGAAAAAACCCCATATCAAACCATATCACACCTTTTATTGTTGGCCTATTGTTAGTCTATTGTTGAAGAACGGCAGGCACTGTGTTGAGTGTCCTTCTCATGACGTCAGTCCTTTGTTGGCCGGCCCATGACGTCATGACCTGTTTCAAGACGCCTGACCTATTCAAGATGACACCAGCTCTGTTGGAAGCCCCGCTTCGCCCAGAAGAGGCGTGATTAAAGTTGTAATGCATCGTAATTTCACAAGCTTCCCTACTGCTGAGGATTCAGGATGAGGGGATGAGCAGGCAAAACTGCTGTCACGTCATTTGCGCATACATATGCTGTTACAGATGCTCTTCAATGTTTGACAGAGCGCTCATACACGCGCGACCCACGGGTAATAAACAGGTTACATAATTTCTTCCTTAGTTTGTTTCTTTGAGTATAAATAAGCATGTAATAAACAGGTTACATAATGGTTGTGTGTGTGATATGGTTTTATCGCTTGTGGCTGTATGATATCACTCACTCGTTCGCTACCGCTCACTCGTTCGTGATATCAAACAGCCACTCGCGATAAAAACCATATCACACCCACAACCATTAAGTAACCTATTTATATATATATATATATATATATATATATATATATATATATATATATATATATATATATATATATATATATATATATATATGTATATATATATGTATATATATATATATATATATATATATATATATATATATATATATATATGTATATATATATATATATGTATGTATGTATATATATATATATATATACATTAAATGTTATTCTGTTGTGTTTTAAATTTTGATAACATTAATCCTATTATGCTGCCGCTGGCTAATTTGGCTACACAAAATAATGCAAAAGACCTGAAAAATGATTGAAAACCTGGCACATGGATACTCATTTGAGAAGTGTACACAGCGAGAGCTTTCCAATGAATACCAACATTACAGGATTTAAATGGTTTTCAAAAATTGTTGCGTCCTTCCGCTTTGGAGGAAAGTAACCTTAGCATTGGAAGGGTTAATAGTACATAATTTCCTTTTTTTTCAGACAATGGACAAAGATCAGATGTGTTGTCCAGGTTGTTCGGCTGTGCTGAT
This sequence comes from Maea johnstoni, assembly GCA_963942565.1. Taxonomy (NCBI): domain Eukaryota; kingdom Metazoa; phylum Annelida; class Polychaeta; order Spionida; family Magelonidae; genus Maea; species Maea johnstoni. The sequence goes on from OZ012691.1 coordinate 21,200,675, forward strand.
GGAGCCGTATATTTGCTGTGCTGAGTGTGGCCCACCGCGGCTCTGCCTCTGTCTGAATTGTTTTGCCAAAGGCTACAAGAGGGCGCCACATCAGAACTACCACAGATATGAAGTTATTGTGAGTTACGTTACAAGGCATCTAAGCTCTTACAACACTTTCAGAAATTTCAGTTTAATTTTTTTGTTGCTCTTTTGCATATGTTTATCAGTAGTTTTGTATTTCTACTGATATGACTTGATTAGGCTTAAAGGGTTGCAGGTTTAGTAGCCTTACCAGCTGCTCTCCAGTTTTACTAGTTTATGATGTTTATGACTGTTAGATTTTTAAAAAGATTTTGCCTTTAAAACATTCATGCAGACAATCTCACTTAAGTTATTGTTTTGGTCTATGATACTTTTGAAAAGGATGTAAGAATAAAGCAGACAATGGCACAAAATATCTATTGGTGAGTTGTTAGTTAAGTTCATAGTGACGTTTTTCCCTTATGCCTGGAGATCTAATTGAAGAGTGGCGTTTGACCTATCATACTTTTGAAAATAAATTTGGAATAAAACATAAATTTGAAAATTATTTTAAGGGGAGTTGAAGATAGTGTTTTAGTTCTTCAAATATGTTCTCAATATTGCTTGAGAGACATATCACCAAAATAGTCAGGTATGAAAGGTGTAACTCCACCTTCAAAATTAAAAAAGATATGTTGTAGAGCTCAATCTCACCTTCCATAGGACACCTTGATTACAATTGTACTGTGCAGATAAACTGACATAATACCATTTAAAGGTTACTTTATGGGGGCTGCCATGTTTGTTATGAGGGAACCTGATTAGTGATGTTAATTAGATGTGTGTGATGTCATGCTATGACATCCTGTGACATCACAGCCAAGTGAGGGAGCTAATAGGGGCTAGCTCTAGTGGCCAGGGTCTGACATTTGGATTTCAGGCTAGGGGCCCTAAAAGGTCTTATGACAAAAAATTATTGGCCAATAATAGGATTTCTGTTTATTATACATACTATTTTGGGCCCCTAGTTTGAGAAATCTAGGAGCCCACAGGAAAATCTAGGTTCAGAATCAGAATTTCACTCCAGGTCACTGTCCTTAGTCTGACACATCTTCAGTTCATGTTCAGTATATACTGGGCCAAATGTGTATGGTTGAATACCAAGAAGGTTTTCCATAACTGCCTATAAATCCACTAAGAATGAGGCACACATATAGATGTTGTCCCCACCTTTGTCTCTGCTTAAATGAATAAAATCCTTTACTTGTGGCAAATGAGTAATCAAGTTAATAGCTATTATGAATAAGAACTAAACATTGTCACAATATAATTGGAAGATGGTTTCTTGGCTATCTGGTTTCATAAGTGTACTTCATATATTTGTGTCTTCCTAACAGTAACTAGTCTGAATGCAATTTGAAATAATTATGCCCAGAGGATGTTTATTGCAGTTTACCTCCTGGGTAAAGCATGGGACTAGAGCAGATGCAATTCCTTTGAGATTAATGTGTATTGCAGTCAATTCCTGAGCAGCTGACACACTGACAATACAAACACAGCTAACTAATTGTAAACTTCCTTTCATAACAAGTAAACAGTGTCAGGACATTGTAAGAATACTAAATGTCAGGCTATTTCGTAAACTGGTAGACTTTCTTGAGCCCTAAAGCTCATCTATAACCCCTTTACTACAGGTCTCTTTTCCCTCATTGCTTTTGCCACACAGAACCTGGTATACCTCTAGCAAATATAATTTACACTATATAGGTATATATGTTACAGTAAGAGTGTCAAACCAGGGATTTCGTCAAATCCCTAAAACTTTCAGGGAATCTGTCAAATTCCTGTTTCACTCAAGGATTTGGTCCCTAAATGTCTAGGGATATGACTAAATCCCTAAAAATAGGTGGGTCATTTTTGACTTGCTTACTGGAGACCTTTCAGAGGGATTGTTGAATGACAATTACCTTTGTTTTATGCTTAGTTGAGCGCTACTTATGATTCCTGATTATCAAAGTAATGAGGTACAAAGTAATGCTGGATAATCAATGCTCAGCCAAAAATTATTGCTTGATGATGATGATAATTAGTATCTTAGTCAACGTTTATCAATTTCATCATTCTGACCCTCCTTTTTTCAAGGATTTAGTCAAATCTCTAGACATTTAGGGACCACATCCCGGAGTGAAACAGGAATTTGACAGATTCCCTAAAAGTTTTAGGGATTTGACTAAATCCCTGGTTTGACACTCTTACTGTAACATATACACTGAGACACAGCTAGTGCCTCTGTTTGTTGAGTCTGATACATCACTATCCTCTTTGCAAGTCATTTACTAATGAGAGAATGTGTTGGTGTGTTCAGTTCTGAATGTCCCTCAGCCTGCATGTGGCAGTATGACATCACTTCCTGTTTCTGATAAGCTCCAAGATGGTGCCTCCATGAACATGATGAGGCAGTGAATTTGCTGTATTTTGCAAGATACAAACTTAAATATCTCAGTCAATTTTCGGAGTACAATTGTAATCAAGGTGTCCTGAGAAAGCTGACACTGAGCTCTAAAACATATCTTTTTTAATTTTGAAGGTGGAGTTACACTTTTAGGACTCACTAAAAGGGCATTACCTTAGTAATATCTTTCTGGTCATTATTGGTACATGGCCATTTTAGATGTGGATTACTTTGTCAGTTTCCACCTGGGATTTTCATAAATCTATTGGATCATCTTTTTTTCTAATTTTTCTTTGCAGAAAAATGATTTTGTGATATTTGAGGAAGGCTGGACTGCTGTGGATGAGAGAAGACTTCTGGACGCAGTGGCTGACTGTGGTGTTGGAAACTGGTGAGACTGCCCCCTAGTGACAGACAATGACACTTACACCAACTCTTACTGTAGAGAGAAATATATATTCTCTGTGAAATTAATGTTTACACACATATTCCTACTAGTCTCTAACATGCTAGCCAGATTCAGTTCTAAATTCCATTCCTTGTGGATAGATGTAATTGTGATATGCTTGAGTAGATAGCTGCTCTATGTACAAGTACCACCCAGGGACTTAGCCAGGACCCGTCCTACCTGTCTTTTGGACAGGTAGTTTCCTAAAAACTACCTGTTTGGACAGGCAAAAATTTCTATCAAGATTTTTCAATTTTGACTTTTAGGGTGTAATAACAAAATATTTTCTTAACAAACCATCTTCTATGGCATAGCTGAAGTGTAAATGCCCTTTATGACACACTAGGCTATTAATTGTAGCTGGTATAAGGATTTGAAGTAGAGAAGTAGCTAAATCTGGACGGGCAGAAATTTTGAAATTGCTGCTTTGGACAGGCATTTTTGAAATCCTGGCTAAGACCCTGGTACCACCCCCTTCTATGGCAATGGTATGAACTAAATAACCAAATAGTTAGGAGGTATTTAGCCTTTTATTTATGCGTTCACAGTAGGTGTTCACACCTTAGATATGTTCACTTAAGAAAGTGTTCACACCATAGATGCGCTCACATTTGGAGGTTCCACTCATATTGATGGTGTTTTTTTCTCTCTTTCAGGATGGATGTAGCAAAGCAGATGCGCAATAAAAATAGGCACGAATGCGAAAGACATTATATGAAATGCTACATTTCAAATCCTCCTCCAGAAATACCAGGTTTGTCCCAGTTAAACCCATCGCAGGGGCGGATCCAGGATTTGAGAAGGAGGGGTTCTATTTAATTCAGAAAAGTGACACTAGTGTTGCCACAAGCAATGATTTCTGAAAACACAACCAATGGGTTCCATAAAAGCAGGGTTGGCAATAGCCTGGGTACCAGGCCATATTGAGATGTCATCTCTTGTGGAGAGATGGTCATCTTTTGTTCTGCTTCAAGCTCCAGATATTTTAGGTCACCTCAGAGACTTGAAGACTTCATTTCTCCACGGGTCTCAGGCTGGTCACCTAGTTAACATGATAGATTTAGTTACATGAACAAATAATATTGATATCTCAATAATGATAAAAATAGAGAGACCAAAAAACAAATAGTTCAGATGTTTGTCCACAAGTGGACTCTGGAGTGGTGGTTCAAAATGACTCACCAGCAAAGGGGGGTTTGCACGACCCCCCCTGGATCCGTCACTGCATCCCTTTAATGGGTTGTTGGGCGGATATGATATTAAAATGAACCATAGTAACAGTCAAATTATTTATGGTGCCTGATAAAACTAGAATTGTTTGAAAACATCTAGTTCATACTGATTGACTTATATAAATATGATAATACCTGTTTTTTTCTCACTTAAATTATCAAATAAATAGAAATTACTTGCTAGAGGCAGTTTTTATATTGTCCATGTAAACTTCCTTGCACTGCCTTCCTTTCAAAGCTTTTGTAGCAGCTAGTAATTTGTGAATTGTGTACAGTAGAAGAGAGTTGACTCGATGGCCTTATTTGTTCACACAGGTTTGATGTGTGCACTTAACCTTTAAAGGGGCCCTAAAGGCTCACAAACATATCAGCTTATATGAAAGTTATACACTTCAAGAACAGGATGCTACCATTCTTTTTCTCTCAGTGATCCCGTGAGGGGAGATTTTTGCGTATTGTCATCCTCCTAGACAGCCTCTGCCAGCCACTGGGTGCGGCCATGTTTTTCAAGTGCTATCAGCTGTGACACAATCGGGTGGCAGGGATCACATCCTGTCTCCAAGCTACCTCTGGGCAGTGTATCTAACAGCAGTGCTCCTGACAAGAGCTCTCTGCACAAGTTGCATAAAAACGTATATATCAAACAAGAAAATGGTGAAATCATGTGCAGCAATTGGCTGCAAAAAAAGACACGGTAATGGAGAAAGCTTTCATAGATTTCCTAGTAGTAGATTTAGACAAAAACAGTGGTTAGCATCCATGAAACTTTTAAACCCACCTGTCCTGAAGTATGCATATGTATGTTCAGACCACTTCACTGACAAGGATTATGTCAGGAATCACACACTGCAGTCAGGATTACTTCAGAGTACAGTTAACAAGGTTCTGAAGAGGGATGCTTTTTTAGAAGGTTTGGGTACTTGTGAAATAGGTGTGCATAATCTCTCACACTTCTTCAAAAAAAGAAACAGTCACAATTGATACACCTTTTATCATGCTCCATGCGACTCCTATTGCATCTAGTCTTACTTTCTTCAAGGATATAATATCTGGTAACCAATTTTCATAAATCTCTTATTTCAAGCAGAAGTGATCTTGCAATTTTTCAATTTCGGGATTTATTTACTTTATTGGTATACATTTACTAGTCTCAACATGATTTACCTTCATTCAGTTGCTCAACGAATATAAGCACAGGTGTATGCATTAAATGTTTAATATTAAGCCAGCATGAGAAGGGTAAATATCATTCCCTAACTTACAAAATTGAAACAGCTAAGGTTATAGTCAGTCATGACCCCATTTTCACTGGGAAGAAATACATTTCTAAATAGTACTGCAATATAGAGGAAGGTTGAAATCAAAATATCTCAAATTGCAAATGACCCTTTCTTTTATTTATGATAGAATAAATGACATTTTCATTTACTCATTACCAACCTTCTCTTAATGACTTATGATTAATAATCATACTCTTCATTATTATGATCTGATGTACAGACTTTAGCAACCCTAACAGCTAACTTTCAGGGTGAATGGCAATTTTCATAGGTACCTCAACATGGTCTTTATTAATCCACTGAGAATAGACTGTGCAGAATTTTGTTAGTTGTGTTACAACTGAGGTTTTGTCTTATGTCTAGGTCCCTAGGGTAATAACAAAAGTAAGTAAAGGAAAGGGACACACAGGGTAATTGACCTTGTCCAATTGGCATTACACATCTAGACCCCATGGGACACAAGGTAGTAAACACAGGAAGTGACTAGCAGTACTGGGAACAGCAATCATCTTCATTTCCTTTAGTAATTGTGTACATATTCATGAAGATTATAGAAAAGGAATGTCAAGAATACCTTTGGAAGGGGCCTGATAATTTAAAGAAGGAAAGAAGTCTGACAGGTGCACCACAACATGCTATTTAAGCGCCAGCCCTCTGTTTCCACATCTTGACCATCAAATTCATCAACACCTTGAACTATGTCCATATAATCCACCTGATCACCTTCAGCCACTCTTGGTTCAAAGTCGTAGGGATTTGCATACCTAAACATCTTGAATGTGCTTCAGAGCAGTGAAATATCTACCTCCTAGACAGAGCTACTGGCTTTATCTAATACACCCACTAAGCTGCTTGCCACCCATTTACATAGACTACAGCAGCATGAGTTGACTCAGATCCAAGATGGCGGCTGCCCTGCCTCAGTGGAGGTGCTATTCACTAATTGCAATTTGAGATTTCTCTTTGTGTGGAGCTCTAGGGCTTCTCTGTTTATGACAGATGTTGAGCTATGTTCATGAACTTTCATATAAACCTATGATGTGTTTTTCCCCAAGTTCCCCTTTAAATACTAGGTATACAGTGATACATTTTTAATTCTCTGCAAATCAGATGGTTTTATGAACATATGAACATTTTTTTTTTAGCATTCCCGGAGCCAGAGATTGTTCACTATCCCTGCCCCATGGTTTACAAATGTGAGTACAAGATTCTACAATGTCAAGGGCCTGTTAGTGTTCTTTGATAATACACACTTGAAACTCATGTTCACCCATTGATGCTCATGACGGCCAAAAGCAGTCTGAAAACATTAATGTAATCTTGCAAGCAAAAGCAAAGTTAGCAAAATATTTAAAGGAAAATTGTCATTTTGAACACTACCAGCATCTCTCCTTCAATTATTTAGTAACATTATTTTCAATTCCAAAGTTATTGTCAAAAGTATTATAGATCGAGAAGACAATTTCTAGAGGAACTAAGATTAATTCCTCAGTTCTTCCTCTACCCTGCTTTTTTTAGCCTATACATTGCCTACATACTTACATACATAGATAGACACACATGTGTGTTTTTGTGTGCATGTGTGTATATATATATATATATATATATATATATATATATATATATATATATATATATATATATATATATATATGTATATATATATATATAGATATATATAGATATAGATATATATAGATATATGTATATATATGTATATATATATATATATATATATATATATATATATATATATATATATATATATATATATATATATAAATATATATATATATATATATATATATATATATATAAATATATATATATATACATATATATATATATATATATATATATATATGACCCTATATACTTTGATATATTTTGATGACTTATCTTCTCCTTGGTGATCTATGGGCTGTGTTGGCAGTGTCAGAAGACCCTCCCCGCCCCTCAGACGGGTCCCTCCTGAACCAGGAGATGTCCGGGTACATGCCCGCCCGGGGTGACTTCACCGTGGAGTATGATAATCACGCTGAACATGATCTCAAAGACATGGATTTCCCTGAGGATGATGATCAAGTCATAAGAGGTATGCATGTTTTCCCACCAAATGTCATATTTCAGGGATTGACCAAATCTTTTTGAATTTGGTCCAGCTGGGCGCCTAAGTTAAGGAAGATAGGGACCCAATGAAATATTTTAGAGACCCAGGATTTGTATTCATATTCAATTTTTCTAAGATGTTACTTAAATTATGATTGGTTTTCATTATCCAAATCAATAAAGCATAATGAAAACATAGGGATTACCTCTCATGATAACCGTAAAGATGAAATTTGACCACAACCCAGGCCCCTAACATTAAAGATTAAGAAGCCTGAGTTACTTTTAGTAGCAAAAGCCCTTGACGCGGTATGTGTCTCTATCCAGGCCAATATTTTATTTTACTGATATGTCTCTGCAACGGTTAATTCACCACATTTGATTTCTGGCTTGTTTAGGCAAGTAACACGACCAGACACATCATTCCATTATGGACATGTCCGACTTGTTGATATGCTCCAAGCCGGCAGGTGACAATAGTTAAATGATTTATTATTTGAGAAAAGGGTTTTGAAGTGGGAACTTTAGCCATTTTAAATTTTCTACATAATTTATTATACTAAAGGCCGTACTAACCGATCATCACCCAAGACTTTGGGAGCATCTGTACGCATCATAACAGAGTTATTTCTAAGATGCTTTGTGATTGATGTTTTAAACTTTTAATAAATGGAAGAATGATTTGTTTGCTATTTGTCATGTTACTCCTAAAATGATTCTTGTAATTTACCATTGAATACTACTTGTGATATTTGTTCATTTCAGATTTGAAAGTTACAGTACTGGAGGTGTATCATAGTGTCCTAAAGGAGAGAGCTAGAAGAAAAAGGTAGGAGTCTAAAAGTTAAAGCGATGTTAATTAATCATATGATCGATCAATCATCTGTTTTACTGTAGTGATGATTGATCATGGCTAAAATTATCGTTGCAAAATGATTACTGCTCATAAACAAACTATAAGGTAACAGTTCTATTTCTGTAAGTTTCACTCCTGAATAACCCTGAAATGAAATAGAAATACTGATACAATGTGTTCAGTTTCTTGTTGTCATTTCAAAATGCATATTTTGCCTTTTTTTTGTCTATTACATAAAAACATTAATTAAAAACAATTGATGATAATCAGTTAGTTTCCCTAGGTTATTGAGTGATTATTCAATATGATAGATTCGATGGTTCTTATTCTTCTAAGAGATTTATTTGCATATTGAGTGAGGGTAGCGTAATGATATTGTCTTAGCAACCATCATTCAGGCATGGATATAGCAAAACCAGGAATTAGAATGTGCAAGATTTGGTCACTTAAAACATATAAGTGTCCTTTATTTTGATTTCCTACAATGAAACATTCCGGTAACAATGTTGCACATATTCTGTTAACCCTTCCAGTGCTGAGGCTACTTTCATCCAAAGAGAAGGGCGCAAATATATTAGAAAAACACCTAAACCCTGTCATGTTGGTATTCATTGGAAAGCTCTCACTGAGTACTCCTATATGAGTACCCACATGCCAGGGTTTCAGTCATTTTTCAGGGTTTTGCATCATTTTGTATTGGCCAAATTAGCCACCAGCAGCATAAGGGTTAACTTGTATTGTCAAAGATGTAGTCTAATGTTTAGGATCCTAGGATCTCTCAGTGATGTCCTAGCATTGACTTGAATGGGAAATCCGCCGGAAAATGAGAGATTAAGAAACTTTTAATCTTTACACTTGGGTGCCATGATAGGTTTTTCCAGCATTATAAGTGGACATTTCTCATCTAAATATTTTCCAAAATGCCTTCTTTCAGACAAGATGCACTAAAAACAATTACAAATCAAGATATTTCCATACTCTTTCAGAATCATCAGAAAGTTTGGACTGATTAATATAAAGAAAAATACAAGTAAGTTGCTGCCTTGTTTGTAGGATACTATATCTCATGATAAGAATGGGTAAATCAGTGATAAATCATTGTTGTAACCACATCATGCAATGCCACATATATGCACTCCTAGACAATATACTGTATAACTTGTTAATTTGGCGTGGTTTTTAATTTGGCGTTTTTTGGCGAATGCCCATCAACGCCAAATTAAATATTGCATAAAAATATGTCTACATAAAGATGGTGTTGTTCTGACTGCTCCAGATGCCAAAATAAATACAGGGAAAATACTTTTTTGAAAAAAACGCCAACTTAAGTACACGCCAAATTAACCAGTTATACAGTACCTCACACTGATGTCTGCATGTGCATTTATTGCTGGAACCTGACATCTATTTTGACGAAGCATCCCTATGATTGTCTGATATTTATTTCATAGATCATCTATGTTCATAGTTAAGTTTATTCAAGATAGAATTGAGATTAGCTGTATATGTTACTCAGTAAGTAGACAGACAAGTTTATACCATCTTTATGATGGTTTAAGGCATATTAGGAAATTGCCAGTGTCATAAACAAATCAAGTATTTGATTTTTTAAACCCCATTAAAGTGTGTTCCCTATTATTACAGTACTTGGTAAGCAATATGAGAAGCATCTCAGCCAGTATCAGGATGGATTAAGGGTGTTCACTCGCCTTCTCTCACCATTGGAATTTGACAAGTACCTCGCAGCCTTAAACTGTAAGTATAGATGGTGTTAGCACCTTACCATATTTTTAGATAGTTATGTACCAAAATGTAAGTTAACCCTTTTATGCCTGTAGCATCAGAACATTCCGCCTGCTTTCAATTGGTTATGTCTTTGTGTATTTAAAAAGACACTTGAAAGAGAGGTGTTGATCAAAAATCAAATACCAACCCTTTACATCAGATATAATGTGAATTCATGAATTATTTGAACAATGTCTTTATGAGTAGCATACATCCCAGTGACATTTGTCAAAGGATTCTCCAGGCATAAATATATTAAAGCACTTTCTATTTTTCTAACTCCTGAAATATTCTCAAAACAAAGTAAATGAACCTCATTTGATGGTTTACTGGGTGTCTTTAGGTCACCTGTTAGTGCTTGTGTGACAGCAGTTTTATCATGGCTGTTTACACCTTTTTAGATGTGAACAGCACTTGTTAATTAAAAACTATTTGACAGCAAAGCTGTTTGAATAACCGCTTTCCCACCTTAACACTGTTTATTATCACTGCTCTCCACAGACTAATGTTTATGTTACATTGCCAAATAAATAATGATAAAAATTATCAATATTTGATTTATATAATTTCGTTTGTTAACTAGTGTGTTTTCTTGATGCGGTTTATTTCTCACTTCTAGACGAGGGTGGGCTGAGGCAGCAGATCAGTGAGCTGCAGGAGCTGAGGCAGCAGGGCCTGAGACGCCTGCAGGTGTTAGTGTGTTAGGTTGATGTGCTTTATTTGTGTGTTGTAGATGAGGGTGAGCTGAGGCAGCAGATCAGTGAGCTGCAGGAGCTGAGGCAGCAGGGCCTGAGACGCCTGCAGGTGTTAGTGTGTTAGGTTGATGTGCTTTATTTGTGTGTTGTAGATGAGGGTGAGCTGAGGCAGCAGATCAGTGAGCTGCAGGAGCTGAGGCAGCAGGGCCTGAGACGCCTGCAGGTGTTAGTGTGTTAGGTTGATGTGCTTTATTTGTGTGTTGTAGACGAGGGTGAGCTGAGGCAGCAGATCAGTGAGCTGCAGGAGCTGAGGCAGCAGGGCCTGAGACGCCTGCAGGCAGCTCACGTTTACTACCGTCTCAAGGCGTCTCGCGAGGATGAGAGGCTGCACCGCCATCACCTTGGTGACGTTGTCAATCACCTACAGGTGAGAGCAGCCTCATACACAATCATGCTCTCCTACCAGACATCTTCAACCCAGCAATGCCTGGAGAGAACAAAACAGAGGCACAGTGTTGGTCATATTTCTCCAACTAATGCAATATCACAGAAAATATTTGAAGGAGAAAGGTTAATCAGAAGTGAACTAACAAATCTCCTTCAAACGGTTATTTTCAAAAGTGGCATTTAAGTCCTGACAACACTTGAGATGGAGAATTCCAGGCCTGAGTGAGTTAACCCATTCATTCCTGGAGATCCCCCGGACAAGTGTTCTCTAGATGTATGAAAATAACATTGGAACTTTACCCTTCCAGTGCCACACATGCATGTATGCGTTTGTGGTAACATAACATCAAGAACCATGGACACAATAATGTGTGTGAGTTGATCAAATTTATCAAGTCACAAGAATTTGGTTGACTCAGCAGATTTCTCACTTGAACTCGCAAATTACATACCTAAATATATCTTTATTACTTCCTGCCATCTTAACTTCCAGATAGACACCATATTGGCAGATTCTATTGTGCAAAGTGTTTTAAATACCTAAAAACAATTTCTAGCAGCGTTGTGGCCAGCAGTGGCCGCCATTTTGAAATCCCTCTGTTGCTGTGGTATGTCCAACAACGGTTGCCATAGCACTACCGGAAGTAGTATAGATATGCTGGGATCCTAACAATAAACATTTTGAAAAGCATTGTTAGTATCCCAGTACAGGATTGATATTGGACTCCTAACATTGTCAATTGTAAAAAGCGATGTTAGAAGCCCAATTCAGTCCAGTACACTAAAGGAAATGACTAATCAGCTACTAGAATCAGAGTGGAGCTGATGATAATGTTTCATATCATAAAAGGTGCCAATCCCTAGAAATAACTGCACTACAGGAATTCAGGAAATTTTAGATGTGTCCTTGAGAAATTTTCATCTGGATCTATGTTATATAGGACAGTAAGTTTGTCTTGGAATTAAGCGATTAACATGAAGGAGAGTTTTTGATTATGTTCTGATTACTCATTTTTCCTTCAAATGTAACCTTTTTTTCGCCTGAAATTTGTCACAAAAAGTCATTGATAGAATTAAGTATAAGTCAAGTTTAAAATGATTGTTATTGAACTACTTTTTGCTCTCCCTTGAAAAATTCATCTTTAATTCTGAACATTACAAATCCAGGCACCGACTTAAGTACTAGCCCGCTTGCCATTTGGCAAGTGAATTTTTGAAAATAGGGCTTCCGGGAAAATACATTTTACTTTTCACTTGCCTGAATGTGCAAGCTTATTTCCTGAATACTAAACACATTTTTTTATAAATTGGCCCAAATACCCAAAAATATGCAAACCATGCAACAAAACTGAAAAGAAAATGGTTTCCAAATCATTAAATCCATAATAAACAATTCATGCCTTTCTAGCATTTGTTATAACTTATTTCGGGCAAGTCAAAAATTATGTCAGTAATTAAGAATCATAAACTACTTGCCCGGCATGGTAAGTTAGTTCAGAAAATTATTTTGGTGCCTGAATCCCCTAATGTTTTGAAATATACACTTACAGATCCCTGTTGTTTTTATGGTTGACATTCCAATCTTAAATACTGTAATGCCTGGGATTATAGATGGTTGTTGTTGACTACCTGATAGTTTAACATCTGTAATTTGTTGTTCTTGATGCAGTCTTTGGTGTTGGTATTGTGATTGACTACCCAATCTTTGATATTTTAACCTGTATGATTATAAATTATTGTTGTTGTTGTTTTCAGAATGAGAATGCATGTCAGCAATGGTTACAGCGGCAAGCTGTCTTAGATAACATATCCAAGGGCTTGCCTCTACCACTACCCTCAGCCCGTAAGTAAAGCTCTAACCAAGCTATTACCACTTTCATGATCATTTTTGACCACAGCCTTTTTTTGTCAAAATAGTTAAAGGAGAACTGTTGAAAGAAACCAGGGTTACAACTGTCTTTCAAATATTTTAGTACATTTGTGCTCAAATCCAAAGGGTCTTGAGAGTCACCAAAATGATTGGATAGTCCAGCAGGTCAGGTTGGACCCAACATCAGGTATATTAGGTTGTTGTTGACCCTCTTTTAAGTTAATTCACAAATATGAAAATAAAATAATTGTGGAACTGATTAATGTATGGCAATGGTACCCTTTTCTATTATATTAAGTATTCAACAAGTATTACCACAACAGGCACAGGGGTGGGCCGCTCCAGTCAGTTAAATGCTAATTATCTAGATTTACAATCCACTGTCATCAAAACGTACCTCCTGTTCTGAACCCATTACCTAATACTCTCATTCTTAATTTCAAGAACAAGAGAGGTTTTTTAAATAATGTCTTTCTTGTGGCAGAGAAAGAAGATTATATGCTTGTTTACAAGTGACAAGTGATTAATTGCCAGTTGTTTCTGTTGGTTGTTTTGCAGCTCGTAAAAGTGCACCTCCCTTGGACATTGTTGGGATGCCAGGCTATGATAGGCTTAGTTCTTATGAAAAAGAGGTAAGATGTCAGTCTATTTTCAGACCTATGTGCAATACGTACCAGTTGCTACCTCTCTTAAATGATCAACAATTCAAACAGGAGTGACAAGTTTTTCACGTTTTTAGATTTTTTGATGTGTTGTCATTTTCCTGTTTATTTTGATATTCTTAATGGTAATTATTTCTTGAAAAAGTCAGTCAGTTCTTTTGAGAGTTTATGAAAATTTGTTCATGGTCTAAGTAGTAAATTTTCATGGTTTTTGATAAGGCTTTATCCTGTATATATGTTTAAATTTTTCTATAAAAAAATGAAACAAAATTATTAATTATGTATGCAATTGCAAGTTTGATGCATTTTTCATTGGATAAATTTAAAAGAATTCTCTGGTAAAATGCGTGTCTATTGATTCTGAATTGTTTTTGCTTACAACTCCCTCCTTTTTTGCAGCTGTGTGCTCTAGTGCGGCTTGTGCCCGACTCCTACAACGAGTTCAAGAAGCTTCTCATTGCTGAGTGCAACAAACAGGGCTACCTCAAGCTGGCCCAGGCCAGGACCATGATAAAGATAGACGTCAATAAAACCAGGAAGATTTATGATTTCCTCTGTGAGCAGGGCATTCTCAATAAGGACCCATTGTCCTCTATATCTTCTAGTCTCAGCTAACATCCAGTACATTCAGGGACAAAGAAGCAGGTGCTCAATGTACGGGCACTGAGCATTCTCAATAAAGACCCAAATGAGCTCCATCTTCTATAGACAACAAACATCGTACAACAAGTGTCTGCTCAATGGTTTTTGTATGACACAAGGTATTCTGTACTCAGACCCACTCTCCTCTGTCTCTGCTATTTCCAGCCAAGATCAGAGACAAACCTGCCTACAAAGAGCAATAAAAGCACTATACCAGGAAAAAAATCAATGTTTCCAAGTTTTATCTACGAAGGTTGAATGAATTCCTATGCTTTTTTTATGGTAAGGTAGGAAATGAGAAAGAGGTCAAGGTATGCAGGTACTGAATGTACAGGGATTAGGGATAGGTACCGGTATCTGATACAATACCAAATACCCATTTCCAATTGAAAATTGTTAGGGCTGTCATTGATATGACAAGAATCGATCAATCGAAACAATTTTTTTGATTAATTGAATTCAATTTTTTCAATTAATCAAAAAAAATATTATGTCAATTAATCGATTGTAGAATAAACACATTTTTTTGGTCTTTTACACCATTTGTTTGCCATTTTATTTTTAGCCAACACTTTTAAGAATTTTGAATAGAAACTCAAGTATTCAATCAAAAAATGTTAAGAAAACTGTCATTGTCTTTGCATTTGGATCCCAGCGACTAAAACATAGTGAGGAACATGTAAAAATATTCTAGAAGTGCAGTTCTTCAAAATCGAATCGAAAAATAAAATGTCAATGATCATATCGGAAAATATGGATGTCAATGACCGCCCTAGAAATTGTATAGAAAAAGTTGACTGTTTTCACAGGGCATAGTGCATTTCAAATTCAGAGGTAGGTAGGTGGCTAAAGACCGCCACCAGCTTTGGCTCGCAGGCTCACCCCAATGCAGAGGGGAGCTTTGTGGTCCCAAGTCTCTACCTTTGCATCACCCAACCTAGAGGTGGCGCCCTACTCCCCTTTCCCCCATTCTTAATATGCTGTGTATGTACATAAGTATCAGCCTCTGTCATACAACCATGGCCTCAACATATCTTAAGAGGGAGGATATTTTCTTGCTCAAATATTGAAAATCATTCACCGTTTGATTGAACTTATATTCTCTTTCCGAAATACCCATTTTGAATTAGAAGTCACTACTGTTTTGTTTCTGTTGGACTCCAATCCATCCATTGATTTACCCATTCATCACCAAATATAATTCAGCTTGAACTTGGCAAGTCACCTGTATGTAAAGGCATAATTTTGAATTCCCCCTGATGAAAAGAATGTCATACTTCTCCTGTTATTATATAGCCCATAAAAGGAAACTACTGTTCTGTCAGTAGTAGGGTTAGGTACAGGTATTCATTACAATACCAAATACGGATATCAAATGAAAAATTATCATACCGAAAACGTCAAGCATTGTACCGTATCATTTGAGATTTCAAATACATATGAAATCAACCAGTAACTGCTACCTGAACCTCTCCACACAAAAGCAGTTTACTATTGATTAGTGAAATTTCCAAAACCGACAGTGCTAAGTTTAACAAAATTAGGTTTCAGGAAGGAATTAAGTCTTGTTAAAAATATTGTTAAGGTATCATATTTCAAAGGTGCCAATCCTTAGTCTCAGTAGCAATTATATTTTCCTCACTCTTATTTTCTGCAGACAAATCTTGATTGTAGTTTGTTTATTCTTAGGAAGATCCCTACTCAAGAATATGATACATATGTATTCTGTGTATTGTGTATATCATTGCCATTGCAAAGTAAATGTCATGTTTAAAATGTATTTCGTACAATAAACCTATATTTTGTTATGAACTAGAATTTTCCTTTGCTTCAGAAAGAAATGATAAGAACACCCCCCCCCCCCCCCCTCTCTTCTTATAACTGCTCCATAAGGGCCTTCAAGACTGAAAATACATATATACGTGTATCAGAAGTAAAAAAAAACATTCGAAAATGTCACTTTCTAATGTAACTCATTTTTGTCCTCTAAGAGCCTGTCTGTGCACCCAATATTGATACTAATGGTAACAAGCACCTGCATGAAAAAGAAAATCAGAACACCCATTACTGAGCAGAATTCTACAAGGGGTATATTATGTAGATTGAGAAGCTAATGTCAGTAGCTCTGAATACACATTCAATGACAAAAAGAAATAGTTGAAGGACAATTACACCATGAATAAAACACAGGCCCAAATAGTTCCCACCACTGCCATCCTTCATACAAGAAGTAGAATGCTGTTTAAACACATACTAACACAGATGAAATACGGCTACTAGGAGCAAACATTTTAGTGTGTCTGAAGCTGCTTGCTACACACTTGTCATTAGCAGCTACCTTACAGCTAATGACAAGTATGTACAATGTGTAATAAAATCTGAAAATATTTGAATAAACAATGACAAATACATGTAAAACTAATCTTCCTTTTATTCACATGACATTTGAGAAAAATGTTATCATACACATGATTGAAACTTTCCTTTCTGCTAAGTACAAAAGAAACACAATCAGTGTGCAGCACCAAATACAAAAAAATCACCGTCAGAATATTTGGCATTCAAGGTGTAAAATTGAATTCCTTTTTATCAGTTTTTACAATTACACTTATCCATGAATAAAAACCACCATCCAATGGTATTGGTCCAGCCTGTTTTATGATTGATCTTCTAAAAGAAAGCAGTAGGCTTTTACCAGCAAATAGAGTTACGACAGTAATTTAGCCTGACTATCGGGGCATGTGAGAAAATTACCAGCGACTTGGGGCTAGTCAGTGGTTTTTGACACGGTACTAGAGTTGCTGTTGCTGGCTCTGCAGCTGCAATCCACATGGAATCTGGAATTTCGATTATCGCCATTTTTTTATGTTGTGGAGGAAACCCAAAGTACCCCTTATAATCTATTAACCCTAGTCACCTCTCTAATAGCTCTGCATCACATGATAGAATGACAAATGGTCAATTAAGCAACCAAATGTAACAGCTGAAATCATAAAACACTCAATTATTTGGTGACATTATTTCAGTCTAGTTCTTGTCATGGTTAACCCATTCTTGCCCAGACAGCTACTTGATAATGTCGTCAGCAGCTGTATTATTTTTGAAAATATCTAAGGAATAAAGCATAAATTCACAAATATTTCAAGGAGAGTTGTAGGCTGGTTTCATATCAACATTTCTCCCTACAATATTTTCTGAAACTGGCTTTTGTTGAAGAGATATCAGCAAAATAGTCTGGCCTGTTTGGCCACCACGAACATGAATGGGTTAAATTCCAGCACGAGTCTGGGCTAGTAGGGCCACCACTCAAGTCTGACCTGATCAAGCCCACTCTTGCCATAAATTCGGCAAAAGAAATTTCGCTCAAGTCAAAATGGGGAGATAATGTACTGATGCAAATTTTTCTCTTCCGCTACAGGCTTGGTTCAAGGCCCAAAGATGCCCCACTGTAATGGGTTATTTTTTTTTAGCCAAAATTATTACATTTGATATGCTTTTCCAGTGAAGTTTATGTACTTCACTATCTCTAGCCAGGTGAGTCTCTCATATCAAAAATATCAAGCACCTCGTTTCAAAGAACTTTGATCTGCTGATCCCCGTATCTACATAATTGACTTCTTTAGCAAGAGCATATTGAAAAATGTCAGATTCCACTCCTCAAAATATACACATTCATTAATTTGATACATACAGTATCTCAACTTATCTTTTCCACTACTATATTTTGAGATTATTACTTAAACCTATTCATACCAAAGAGCAGGGGCTTATATTCGCCAGGATTTGGAAACAGAGCATCAAAATTGAGGATTTTTGAAAATTTAAGTCGAAAGTCAGTTACTCAGTTTACAAGAATAATCGTACCAACCTATTAGTTGAAAGAGCAAGACAAAGTTGGCTTCTTTACATTATATTCTGTATCTTTTGTCTTGTATGCAATACATCCTAGAAATCAACAAATACAGAAAATCCAACAAAATACAAGTCATTTTGTCAAAAAAAATGGTGTCTGGGAGTCAAAATGACTCCCTGACTCCTAGCTGGGTAAGTCTCTACTCTAAAGGGAAACTGGTCAGATACTAATGCTGATCCCCTAGGAAACATGGTGACTAAAAGGGAATTTTTTAAATTTCCATTTCTGAATTGCAACTTCCTTCACAAGTTCAAAGAACGTTAATGAGATGACTCAACATGGTATTTGGGCTAAGATGGTTTTCATGAACCGCTGCATCATGTTGTTGTTTTTTAAAGTTTTTTTTTACTTGTGTATATTTTTGCTGGACTTTATAGACAGGCGATCTCTGTTAAGAGGTCTCCAGCAGGTCTGTACAGTCAATGCTGCTCAAGAGACCACCTATTGGGAATGTTTTTGGTTCCACATATGGGTGAAAACAGCATATATGGGTGAAAACACCATAGCCAACATTTCAATAAGCACACACTATGCCCATGATGTTAGGCACTGATCATTATCATTTAGCTCCTGATATCTAAGTCATAGATCTCAGGTTTTAGCTTCATCAAGCTGTTTGTAAGTAAAGTCCACAACCTCAGGTTTTCACTTTATCCACCAGTCCCTTGCATTCAGTAAATATTTTGCTGTTCTTGTCGGGTTTAGTGATTCCCTATCACTATTTTTTTTCAAGAGATCTTAAAGAGTTACGCCTAAAAATGTTAGACCACAGTTCAGATATGTTGACAATGTAGAGTCTGTGAGCTCACTCAATCCTGGCGCTTCCTTGTATTCAATGAATATTTTATTGTCACATCCGGCTCATAGGAGTTGAAAAGGTAGAGTCTGTGAGTTCAGGCTTTCACTGAATCCAGCTGTTCCTTGTATTCGGTGAAGAGCCTCTGAAGGCGAAGGTTTGATCCGATGATGGGCAAAACCTCTAGCAGGATACTGTGCTTGTTTAGACCCTAAAACATCAAGCACAAACTATTGACATCAAACACATAGTAAGAAACTGATAACTGTAAAACAGAAAACAGTTTAAGTGAGTTTGTATAATGTGAATCTGCAAAATAGGGAGGGGGTTCGAAATGTGAATATCAGATGTAGAAAATATAAATATATAATGCAACAATATATACATGTATATAGTAGGACTACATCCAAATATCAAATAGATGCATAAATTGAAAAAATACTTTGTATCCTTTCATTGTATGGACATTTACTGAAGAATTTGGAATATATTTGAAAGAAAATTTATTGTTATCAGATAGATATTTCTCACAAATGCCAGGAAGACATCTCCAACATAGTCAGGTCTTCTTTTGAAAGTGTCCGGATTTGAAATTCATTTTAGTTCAAAAGTTATGGGGAAAAAGCAACATCTCACCAATGTGAACTTGCTCCAGGTGGAAGATTTACTCTTATATAGAGGTCCCAGCAAATCATCACAAACCTCTCTCAGCTTGATCTCAACACCTGCAAAAACAATAGGAAAATATCTCATCACACCCTTCTCTCAACTAGTGCTGGAAAGGTTATTGGCATACAGAAAGAAATATTGACATGGTGAAAGAAAAAAATACATATTATCAAATGACAAATACAGTTGATGTTAGGAACTTGTTTTCGTGTCCTGAGCGGAGGCTGAAGGCTTACTGTAGACTTACCTTCCCGTACGAGGTACCGTATGTAGGTGAGGAACCAGAACTTGTATTCGTGTCCTGAGCGGAGACTGAAGGCTTAGTGTAGACTTACCTTCCTGTACGAGGTACCGTATGTAGGTGAGGAATCAGAACTTGTATTCGTGTCCTGAGCGGAGACTGAAGGCTTAGTGTAGACTTACCTTCCTGTACGAGGTATCTGATGTAGGTGAGGAACCAGAACTTGTACTCGTGTCCTGAGCGGAGACTGAAGGCTTACTGTAGACTTACCTTCCTGTACGAGGTACCGTATGTAGGTGAGGAATCAGAACTTGTATTCGTGTCCTGAGCGGAGACTGAAGGCTTAGTGTAGACTTACCTTCCTGTACGAGGTACCGTATGTAGGTGAGGAACCAGAACTTGTATTCGTGTCCTGAGCGGAGGCTAAAGGCTAAGTGTAGACTTACCTTCCTGTACGAGGTATCTGATGTAGGTGAGGAATCAGAACTTGTATTCGTGTCCTGAGCGGAGACTGAAGGCTTAGTGTAGACTTACCTTCCTGTACGAGGTATCTGATGTAGGTGAGGAACCAGAACTTGTATTTGTGTCCTGAGCGGAGGATGAAGGCTTACTGTAGACTTACCTTCCTGTACGAGGTACCATATGTAGGTGAGGAATCAGAACTTGTATTCGTGTCCTGAGCGGAGACTGAAGGCTTAGTGTAGACTTACCTTCCTGTACGAGGTATCTGATGTAGGTGAGGAACCAGAACTTGTATTCGTGTCCTGAGCGGAGACTGAAGGCTTAGTGTAGACTTACCTTCCTGTACGAGGTACCTGAAGTAGGTAAGGAACCAGAACTTGTATTCGTGTCCTGAGCGGAGGATGAAGGCCTAGTGTAGACTTACCTTCCTGTACGAGGTATCTGATGTAGGTGAGGAACCAGAACTTGTATTCGTGTCCTGAGCGGAGACTGAAGGCCTAGTGTAGACTTACCTTCCTGTACGAGGTATCTGATGTAGGTGAGGAACCAGAACTTGTATTCTTGTCCTGAGCGGAGGATGAAGGCCTAGTGTAGACTTACCTTCCTGTACGAGGTACCGTATGTAGGTGAGGAATCAGAACTTGTACTCGTGTCCTGAGCGGAGACTGAAGGCCTAGTGTAGACTTACCTTCCTGTACGAGGTACCTGATGTAGGTGAGGAACCAGAACTTGTATTCGTGTCCTGAGCGGAGGATGAAGGCCTAGTGTAGACTTACCTTCCTGTACGAGGTACCACATGTAGGTGAGGAACCAGAACTTGTATTCGTGTCCTGAGCGGAGACTGAAGGTTTAGTGTAGACTTACCTTCCTGTACGAGGTACCTGATGTAGGTGAGGAACCAGAACTTGTATTCGTGTCCTGAGCGGAGACTGAAGGCAGCCGTAACCTGCTTCTCCAAGTGGCTGATGGTGGCAGCTTGCTGAATGCTGGGGTTATTGTGGTACAAACGAGCAGCATGCGTACCAGCCCTGAAATCAACAACAAAACTACATTCATACAACAAAACACACACTCAAACTTGACAATACTAGTAGGACTAGTTCAACAATGAAAAATTGTGCATGTTGTGACATGCACTCTGTTTTCCTTGGAAAATGGCACCAATCACGTATGTGACACGGCCAAGGTGAATGCGCGCCATCGTTGGGTCTGCTGTTGGAGTGGCAGAATATTGGCTGCATTTAGTGTAAAATACACTAGAAAAGAACCGTTTTTGATGCTTTTGTAAGCACCTTTAAAAATGGGCAAATCATTCACTTTTGGCACAACCAACAATTGGGAAAACTCATGAATTTTATGGTTCATGCCCTGGCTTTATGTTTCCACTGATGTTTTCCTTGACTTTTGAAGGATTTAGTGCAACCTACACAATCTCCTAAACACTAGCCATTCAGACTTTTATTTCTCCATGGCAACAGAATGACCGCTGACTAAGGATTCTTCATAAAACTGAATGTTCTGGCTAGCCAGTGGTCATCCTCAAGTTTAACTAGCTAATCCATTATCTGACGTTCATGAAACAGGCCCCCGGCGAAAACCACAATCTAACCCTAAAGTCACGGTGCTTCTCCCCATATGCTATCAATAATTGCTATCTACCGGATACTGGTAGTCCCTAAGCTAACTAGTGAGGTACCTGTGTGCGAACTGCTGGAGAGTGGCCAGAGTCCCCGTGTGGCGTACGGCAGCGTCCTGGGCCGGGAGACATGACTGATGGTCAGAGCACTGGTGCAGGACATCTGTGGGACTCGACAATAGCAACCTGAAGCGCAACACAAACAAGTAGAGTTAGACCTAATGAAGTGCACCCCCCTATATCTACAAAGGACACCAGGAGTATGGTGGATGCAAACCTTTGCCCCCCTCTCGTGTGATGATGATAATAATAATGATGACAAGTGATAAATAAAAGGATGATAAGAATAAAAAGGATGAGGTTAATGTTGACATGAATAATGATGATGATGATGATGATGATGACAAAGATGATTATATTGTTGACACATAAGTAGATAGGTTCTCAGCATCTCTCTAGATTCTGATGAGGAAAGATGTTGATAAGGATGATAATCATGTTGAAGGAATATGATAAAACTAATGATTAAAGGTTTGACAAAACCGGGAAATTTAGAATGATTTTACAAAATGTTTGATGGGGAGTTGTTGGTAATGTTCTGATTGACATTTCTCCATCAAAAGCTTTTGCTGCAAGATTTCATTAAAATTGTCAGGCTGCTTTTGCCTGCTGTGAGCAGCAATTGGTTAAGACAACCATCTAAGGCTGACACGTAGTCTACAGGGACTTAGCCAGGACCCGACCAGCCAGTCTTATGGACAGGCAGTTTCCTGAAAAACACCTTTTTAGTCAGGGAAAGATTGCCCTTTTTGACATTATAGGTGATTAAATGTTGCTGGTATAAGGATATGAAGTAGCTGAGTAGCTCAATTTGGAACGGCAGAAATTGATTGATTGCTATTTTAGACAGACATTTTTTAAAATCTTGGCTATGACCCTGTCCTTAGAACTAGTAGCCCACTTCTATAGATGACTCACCAACATGCCAGCTCTTTCTTGAAGGTGTAGGTGCAGCCTGTGGAGAGAGTTATGAGGGGAAGGCCCTCGTCTGTAAGTTGTGACTTGTGAATGGTGACGTCGTTACCTAAAAACACAAACAGAAACTCTGGCCATCATTTGGACACCCAACCAACTAGGATACCCATAAATATTGGTTGAGGAATTGATAAAAAAATATATGTAAATTTCAAGCAAATAATTGAAAATGTTCATTCAATATAAATACAATGAGTTAGTTTATATGAAATATGAAATAATTTTGTAGATATTGCATTTGCACCTACCTGGAATGATGGATACAAGTGACTGGTTCTCTATTGTTGCCGACATTTTGCCGAAGTTCCTGAAATGTACAATACATAAATATAAAGTGAGATGATTTACCCTAATTTGTATAAAAATAAAAGTAAGTAGTATAACTTCACAATACTCTTTTTACATGTGTACAATATTATCTAAAATATCAATAGGTCTGTGTACTGTATGTGTTGGAATATGTACAGGGTGCAACATAGGTTCCAAAACATTACTTGCCAAGCAGGGCAAGTTGCCCCTAAAGTATACTTGCCCCGCCGGCACTTCCACTTGCCCAGCCACTGTTGGAAAAAGGTGAGTTACATTGCAAGGACTCTGGCCAAAACATTACTTGCCGTGCAGGGCAAGTTAGGATCTTGTTCTGCTTGCCTGATTGCCGTTTGCCAAATACACTTGCAACTTGCAACGGGGCAAGTGGTTATGTTGCATGCTGATGTATAGCCATATTGAGTGTGTGCGTGTTTGTAGACCACTTACCATACAAAGAGCGTGCCCTTTACAGTATGTTATTGTATAGCCATATTGAGTGTAGTGATGTCATTGATATGAAATCTTATCGATTCGATTAATCGCTATATTTTTCGATTCGATTCTATTCGATTCGATACACCGTAACGTGCTCGTTGGGCACAATTAATTACCTAGTATATTGCTCAAAATAAAAAACATTCTTGCTTTTTTAATTCATTCATCAAACAGCAAATCAATGATTCAATTCTGTATTTATTCATTCATCAATTATTATAATCAATCATGATTTATTTTTAATTTTTTAAATTTCATTTGAATACACACATTACTTAATTTAATTTGTTTATCAATTTACTTTATATTTGATTTATTCTTTTATACCTATTACAATTCATTTTGTGGCGGTTATTTGTATTAATTTCATCCATAGCCACATTGTATGTCTATATGGACATTCGTTACATTTGCTCATTTGAGACACGAACGTTCGAATCTCGAATACTGCGCACATGATGAGCAGTACGTTTAGCATACGTTTCAGACATTGTTGTTCTGAACGTACTGCGAATTCTATGTGCGCAGTAAGATAAAATGGCGGCCGTTTGTTTTGGTGAGCGAATCGGTCTACCGCTCATGAGTTTTTGCGTGTACTTACGGCTGACAGACTATAACCCCCAAATGTAGCGGCATTTGGGGGTAAAATTTGTCGATTCTGTTGCATCGATAGGGTAGTTTTATCGATGCGACTATTGACAGGGTCTTACTTAGCGGTGCATCGATTTGGCGACTATCGATGACATCCCTAATTGAGTGTGTGTGTGTTTGCCGACAACTCACCTTACAAAGAGCGTGACCTTTACAGTATGTTATTGTATAGCCATATTGAGTGTGTGTGTGTGTAGACAGTAGATCTATGTGATCAACTCACCATACGTATAGCGTGCCCTTTACAGTATGTTATTGTATAACCATATTGAGTGTGTGTGTGTGTAGACAGTAGATCTATGTGATGAACTCACCATACGTAGAGTGTGCCCTTACATGTGACTACCATGACGTGGAAGCTGTTACTGTGCAGCACTGCGACGCCCGAGCCCAGAGATATGCAGGGGAGGAGGCGACGCCCACTTGAGGAAAACAGCGAGAGGCTCTCATCCTCACAAGCAACACAAACAATATCCCTGAAAAATACAAAGACAAAAGTCAGTAATTTCAATAATAACTAATTCAAAACTATGCATAGGTTTCAAGTTCCCTGAAGTAATCTTCACTATCCAAGTATAATGGCAGAGATTTCAAGTTATCTGAAATACTTCTTAAGTTCTCATTGTTTCCGCATTAATGGCAGAAGTTTTAAATCATCTAAAATATACTTCACAGCATTTTGATAGAGATTTCTAGTTATCTGAAGTATTCTCCACTGACTAGACATTTGGCAAAGCACTCAACATCTTTTCTATCCATTTCAAAAATGTTGTATTTACTATTTACTGGTGAGTTTTTCCTAGTGGACAGCTGGTTGAGAAGCAGGGTCTTAGCCAGGATTTAGAAACTAGACCACTAAGCTATTGGAGCTGTACATCAAAAATAGGGATAGGTACCGGTACTCGATACAATACCAAATAACAATAGGTATTGTATCGTTAAGAAAATTATTGATATTATTGGTTATTCTAGTTGTGAAAATGGGAAACGGCAAGATATCTGCAAGAAGCCAGCAATTTCTCAATTGAACTCGCAAGTTCCATACCTAAATCCATCTTAATTACTTCCTGCAATACACCGATTATATTGCCTGTTTCAAACACATGAAAACAATTTCTGACGGCGTAGCAACCAGCATTATTATACCTCACGTGAAAATCGTAAGCCGTGATAGGCTAACAAAGGTTGGCCATTCCATCATGTCCACCGGCGAAATGTCCACCACCAAAACGTCCACCATTCTCACTGGATCTACCGGCAGTTATTGTTGTTTTCATTGATATTTTACCAAATTGGGGTTTGTTCGGTATAATAAAATAAATATGCCATGCCAGTGTGGGTATCCTGATGGAATGTCTCCCCTCGGGAGGATGGCTCCGCCCGAGGGAAAACCATCCTCCCTCTGGGAGACATTCCATCAGGATACCCACACCGGCATGGCATATTTGTATAATGGCCAACATTTTGAAATTCCCCTGTTGCTTTATGCCCAACGACAGTTGCCATGGCAGTATCGGAAGCAGTATAAATATACTGGGGTCCTAACAATGAACATTGTGAAAAGGATACCAATACAGGATTAATATTGGGCTCCTAACATTAGCAATTGTTACAAGCAATGTTAGAAGCCCAATTCAGTCCAGTACAATAAAGAACTTGACCAATCTAGGTGCTAGAATTGGAGTGGAGCTGATGATTATGTATCGTACTGCAAAGATGTTAAAGGAGCCAATCCCTAATCAATAATGTCTTACTTATTTGCCGTTACTGCGATTACTCGGCTGGCGAGAACAATCTCCCATGCCTGCTCTCCACCTTTCACACAGCGCAGCTTGTGCAGTGGAATGGGAGTGGTCTGGACCGAGTTGGTCACGTCCAGGATGATGCTGTTATCCGGGTCATCCAGCGACCCTGAGACCTAAAAATAACAATAAGCAAACTTTAAACTCACATACACCATGCATACTCTCAGCAGATAGTTTTGAGTTGTCACATCTAGGACCATTTTGTGATCTCATTCAGCAAACATTTACACCTACAACAAACATAACAGTTTTGAATAGATCTGCTGCACACTGACACTATATACCAAAGTAAAGAAAAGGTGAGAGGGCAGGGGTAGAAACTTGAAAAATAGTTGAGGAGGGGTCCACTAATTGAACATTAACAAACTTCAGTCAAATGTTTCCCCAAACTTGATATTTCAACATGTTACACCAGGTGTACCTTCCAGGTGTCTAGCGATCCCTGGACAAGTGGCCAAAAGCATCCTGACAATTTCAGTGAAATCTTATGAGAGCATATTTGTGAAAAGATTTGAAGGAGAAATGTTAAGCAGAACACTACCAACAACTCTCCTGCAAATATCTATGAAGTTATTTTTAATTCCAAAGTTATCATTTAAAGTATTTACGATCAAGACAACAACTACATGAGCTATTCTTTAGCATTAATCAATTAAAAAGCCTACCTGTATGGAAGCAGTCTTGTCCATGGTGAGGGCCCGAAGCTGCAAACCAGAGGAGGTATAGACAACCCGACTCTCCTTCTCAACCAATGCCTACAAAAAACAAAACAGAATCATTCATTGATAAGCTGATGATGATGGGCCTGCCCTGACGGCCATGTGGGCTAAGGCATTTCCACTGACTGCTAGCTGTCTCTCACCACTGGCCAGGTTTGAATCCTGGCCAGGGCATGTGAGAAGGTTTTCAGTGACTTTTGGTTAAGTGTGGGTTTTGCTTGGTACTACAGTTTGCCTCACCATCACAACTGGCTAGTCACAACTTAGCCGCAATATGGCTGAAAGGTGAAGAAAATTGACATTCACATCCAAATTCCTAAGCCGATGATCGCCTTGAGTCCATCATGAGAAGAAAAAGAATTTTGCACGAGTGAATGATTTTGTGCCTTGGGACGAGTCAGAAAATTCCACATATTTTATTTACCAGGCCCAAATTTGATACCTTCAAAACCAACTTTCAAAGCATGTTCATAGTTCATTTTTGGTATAAACATTTAGGAAAACATCCAAATTCTGCGGCACATACTTAGGGGATCAGTTTCATGGATGTTTATTCTAACTTTAACAGGTTTTAGCGATTACATTAGTTTGACCTTTAACCTCTGTTAAGACAATACCCAAAGACAACTTCTCTTTTCCATTATTCTAACCATAGGACACACATCAGAGTGGGAGAAAAGTACCGATTCGCAATACAATACCAAATATTGAAATCAAATAGGAAAATGTAGTGTTGCTTCAGAACTTATACCTGTACTGTTGTACCAGCGTAGAATTGACTTAACTGTTATTCAGGACGTCTCCTCACAAGGGCAATTCCTAAAGCTGACAGTGCTAAATTGAACAAAATTAGATATCTGGGAGGCGAAAAGTATCAATAGATATACTGTTTAGATGCTATATCGCTAAGGAACAATCAATATTGTATCACAATCCCTAGTTGAGACTTACGGTTGGGGGTGGTTGAGGGGGTACGGAGACGGATAGCGCCCTCTCCCTTTCTTTATACTTACGGTTGGGGGTGGTTGAGGGGGTACAGAGACAGATAGCGCCCTCTCCCTTTCTTTATACTTACGGTTGGGGGTGGTTGAGGGGGTACAGAGACGGATAGCGCCCTCTCCCTTTCTTTATACTTACGGTTGGGGGTGGTTGAGGGGGTACGGAGACGGATAGCGCCCTCTCCCTTTCTTTATACTTACGGTTGGGGGTGGTTGAGGGGGTACAGAGACGGATAGCGCCCTCTCCCTTTCTTTATACTTACGGTTGGGGGTGGTTGAGGGGGTACAGAGACGGATAGCGCCCTCTCCCTTTCTTTATACTTACGTTGGGGGTGGTTGAGGGGGTACGGAGACGGATAGCGCCCTCTCCCTTTCTTTATACTTACGGTTGGGGGTGGTTGAGGGGGTACAGAGACGGATAGCGCCCTCTCCCTTTCTTTATACTTACGGTTGGGGGTGGTTGAGGGGGTACGGAGACGGATAGCGCCCTCTCCCTTTCTTTATACTTACGGTTGGGGTGGTTGAGGGGGTACAGAGACGGATAGCGCCCTCTCCCTTTCTTTATACTTACGGTTGGGGGTGGTTGAGGGGGTACAGAGACGGATAGCGCCCTCTCCCTTTCTTTATACTTCCTCCGACGCTTCACCTCCACATCTGATGTATCCAGTCTCCTCTTAGCACCAACATCTTTCTTATTCTTCTTTTCCTTCAAATAACTCCTGAAACATTTTACAAAGCACCAGTTAGTCTCAAATACGCATCAAAATACCAACATCCTTATTCTTTTCCTTCAAATCACTCCTGAAACATAATATAAAGCACGAAGTGAATCTCATGAAAATAGCAACATCCTTCTTATTATTCTTCACCTATACTGAAAGATACTATAAAAGATCCATAACTCTAAAACTTACAATTAACTGTTACAGCTAAAAAAACACCTGAAAGAATTGGGTAGCTCCCTATTTGTTAACAATAAGTCAAATAATAGTAGTAAGCTTAAAAACAACTCCTACCTTATTCACAAAGTTTCAAAGGTATAGATTAATTGAGAAAATTATTAAAATAAATCAACAGAACTTGAAACAGTATTGGCCAGCTATGTTTGTATCATTTTTAGATTACTACCTAAATTGTTCGAGCAGCTCTTGTTCCTCATCATTTTGGGCTTAACAGGTATCACTTCCAATCATTATTCAGACTAAAATCAGGTCTACAAACACTTTTTCTTTTTTTTTTCTTTTTTTTTAAAAAGGGTTCGCCACACGTTTCTAAGGGTGGCTCAGACATGTAAGAAGGAGAGCTTTTTTTGTATATGCAGACGACACAGATAGCATAAACGATGATATGAAATGAATATGAAACTCTTCAAAGTAATCTCTCCCAATAATTGGGCGACAGACAATAACGAGTAAGAAATGAAGGTTATCGGTGGTTGCCCCAGTTTATAGAGGAAACGAACCCCTACTCGCCCCGGCCTGGGATTGAACTCTGGATCCCATGCCTCCCAGCACTCAGGCCGGCAATGTTGCCACTGTACCATTGAGTCTACAAACACTTGTCAAAATCCTGTTATCCATGAAGTTAAGATTTTTGAAGAGTAAAATAATTGCTATGATTGACTTACTTTTCTGGAGTGGGAGTTGGAGGCTTGGGTTTAGTTGTAACTCTTGCTTCAAGAGCAGCCATCGGATGCATATCCTAAAATTGACAAAATAATATTGTACAGTTACAGCTGAGCGGGCAATGACAAATGAGACAGTATGTCATAATGAATTGCTAGATTTACAACCAACAATCGTTGGCTTCTGCCTTATTTGTTTTTGACTTCAGCCGTCATGTTCAGCCTTTATCTTCAGTACTCATCGTAACCTTTGTCTTCACGTAACCTGTTGCTTTCACGTTTTGATTGGGTTAAGTCTTAATGTTTTCAATCTCTGGCTTGAGACTGTGTACTCTACCTTTAGGTTCATTCATTTTTGGCCTTAAGTTTCAGTCTTCATTCATCAACCTTTGGTTAGAGTCAGTGGTCTCCATATGTGCACTGACCTATGAAAACTAAAAAGGTGGTTTGGTGGATTTACATATATAGGCCTATGCTGTGTCCACAGCATATTCATGTAATACAACATTCTACACTTACACTTCATGCATCTGAAGTATGCTTTTCTATCTCACACGACCCAAAAGTGTGCTAAATCAATTCGTTACCTGCAGAGCAGCGCTGGCAGCAGGAGAGTCTAGTTTCTCTGTGGGGCGTTTCTCGTCCTCCTCATCCTTGTCGTCGGCCTGCGTCTCCTTGTTTCCACCGTCCACAGACTTGGCGGGCGAGGATGTTGTGCTGCCCCCCTTGCTGGGACTGTCTTTCTTCTCCACCACGATGGAGCTCTGCTCCTTGGAGCCGCTGAACACAGGCTGGCTGTTCGAGGAGAATGGCTGCGGAACCTCTCTGAAACACACACACACATAGGCTGTTTATGTAGTATTTATTGTGGTAAAGGAACAGTATGCAGGGATTGACCTTAATCTAATGTGAGCACCACCTCATCTTCTGAGTGCCCTGTCATTCAGAAAAAACTCTTCAGATGAAATCCAACAGCTCTAAATAAAATATGTTTTGATATTCAAAAGAATTGTTTCTTCCAAGTTATGCCTGGACTTTTGTTTTTCATCTTAGCTGCATTTAGGCGGAAAAAGTGACGATAATTGAAATTTGGAATTCAATATTGTAACTTACCCGAGATCTGGTTGTGGAGCTAAGAAGATGGGTGTTATTCTCCTCCTCCCATCTGGCGTCTTGGTTTCTATCTGCTTATTGGTGAACTAAAAACAAAACAGAGATCATGTATTGTAACCTGTCAACAACACCTCAATATCTACAAGTTAAGCCAGAATGTGGCAACATTTCCCCAGGTAGAGTACCTCATCTCCTCCGCTCCACACCTAGTGGGTTATTAGCCTCAGCGCTGGACTAGTGATCAGGGATT
This sequence comes from Maea johnstoni, assembly GCA_963942565.1. Taxonomy (NCBI): domain Eukaryota; kingdom Metazoa; phylum Annelida; class Polychaeta; order Spionida; family Magelonidae; genus Maea; species Maea johnstoni. The sequence continues at coordinate 21,231,872 of OZ012691.1, forward strand.
GACCATAACATTTCCCCAGGTAGAGTTCCTCATCTCCTCCGCTCCACACCTAGTGGGTTATTAGCCTCAGCGCTGGACTAGTGATCAGGGATTGACCATAACATTTCCCCAGGTAGAGTTCCTCATCTCCTCCGCTCCACACCTAGTGGGTTATTAGCCTCAGCGCTGGACTAGTGATCAGGGATTGACCATAACATTTCCCCAGGTAGAGTTCCTCATCTCCTCCGCTCCACACCTAGTGGGTTATTAGCCTCAGCGCTGGACTAGTGATCAGGGATTGACCATAACATTTCCCCAGGTAGAGTTCCTCATCTCCTCTGCTCCACACCTAGTGGGTTATTAGCCTCAGTGCTGGACTAGTGATCCGGGATTGACTATAACACTTTCTGTCGGGAGCTGATATGGCTGCGAGGATTTCAACTTTAGGAGCAAATAAATCCTGGTGCATGCAGCATGCCAGTAACATTGTGCCAGGGGCACACTGTCCACGCTAGGGGGTTCTGGGGGCATGCTCCCCCAGATAATTTGAAAAAAAATGCTCACAGATGCATTTTGGGCACTATTAGGTAAAATAAGGAGATAAGGCTTCCAGCCAATATTTCCTTTGTAAGGTATTTTCAAAATTGCTCAGGTCATAAGTATGCTACCAAAATAATCAAAATACTTGAAAATATCCTGATAGGCAAATTCTAAGATATACATCACCAAATAGAACGCTACTAACTAAGTGAAACAGAATTCCTTCAGATAATCTAGAAATGTCAGGGCTCGACGCTAACAGTGAACCGCTGGCCCCAGGCCAGTGAAAATTACCAAAAATGGCTTCAGTTCAACTGGTCCTACAGGGCCAGTTAACATTAGGGGACATTCTTCTTCAAAGGTTTTCTTTCACATCAGGCACATCAAATGTCTGATAATGTTATGAGACCAATAAAAATTTTGGTCCTACAGTTCCTACGGGGCGAGTAACTTTTTAAGTTAGTGTCGAGGCCTGAATGTAGACAGCATTTTTCAGATATTCTCCAAGTTGCAGACCATCTAGATATTTCAGACATGACATGTAAATTAACAACTAAAAATAAACAGTGCTGACATTTACTTCCTGCAGCTATTACAGGGGGAGATCACACATTATGATGACAGCATGCCAGAAAGTTACCTGGTCAGGCGGAAATAGAAACAATGTTACAGATACTAAACATATCTTTGTTAAGACACAGCTATGTGGGATGAATATGCATGTCTAATTATCTTGTCTGGGAGCCAAGAATGCACAGGCAAACAGCTGGCTGAGCATCTGCCAGCAATCAGTCAACCCATGCAGGAACTAGATGTCAGTACTGTATAAGGTTGAGCAAAATAAAAGAGACTTACACTAGATTTTGTAGGACTGCAGCTTACCTGCCCGTTAAGGGGGGTATTGTTACCGTTCACAACAGGTCTCCTCTCTTTCTCCTTCTCATCCTCCTTTTTCTTCTCCTGCTGTTGCTGCTGAATCTTCAGCATGGCCGTTGTCTCAATGATCTGATTGTTGCCATTGATATTGCTCAGTGTCAAACTCTTGCCATAGGTTTTCCTGTGCAATTCAGCCTAAGGAGAGACGATACTATTATTGTCCATATGTTTTGCGTAGACATCCTTAAGAAGAGCAACTAGCCAAAAAGGTTGCTTGCCCTGGATAATTCTGTCATTGTCCTATTTTTTCCCCACAAATAAAAATGATATTTCATGTTTTCCTTGTCATTCAAAAGAAAACCTTTTGGAATAGGCAGTGTTGTTAGAAACAGGGTGTCCACAATTGGCTAAATTGTAAAATTTTTGAGCGTCCTATTTTTCAAGGGGGATATATTTAATATATTCAAATAACAACCATAATAATGTATTTATATACATATATATAAAAGGCAAAGTGTGCTTATGCGATGTCATAGGAATTTCATTGAGGTGAAAATATTCAATTATTTGGTTGAAATTGACATTTTTAGAAATGATTTGGTTGTCCTAATGTGTGATCTTTAACGGTTTGGGTGTCCAAATGATGCCCAGACACCCTGCTGGCTAAGGCCCTGGCTGGATAGGTGATACATGTATATAACAAACTTCCAATTTCCTGTCAGGCAACCATATTAAGAAATCTTAGTGCCCACTAAAGCCCTTAGTCAGGATGTTGAAAGTGCTTGCCTAATACAGCAACCACAAAATTTCTGCCCATCCAGATTTAGTTACTTCAAATTTGATAGCCTATTGTGTCAAAAAGGGCTACTTACACTTCAGCTATGACTTAGAAGATGGTTTGTTTGCGAAAGATTTGATTATTATCCTGAAAAAGTAAAATTAGTAAAAAGAAAATTTCCCATTTGAAATATTTGGCTATGAAATTTGTCAGGAAACTGCCTTTCCAAAAGACAGGTTGGACAGGTCTTGGCTCAGTCCCTGCCCCGGGTTATGATGAAGGAGTGAAATCTAGAATTTATTCTTGCACTTATCAGAGCTTCCTTATGATAATATGATAATTATAAGGCAGGAATGTGTTTTACATGGGATAACATATCCAATCTTCCAGTGCAGCATACATTATCCTACCTTCTTTTCTAGTGTCAAGGGTACACCTATTTCCTCCGCCATGAAGTCTACGTAGGCCACAGTGCCATCCCAGGAACAGCACAGCAACTCAAGCCCCTTCTGATTCCTGGACAAAAACAGTGTGGATATTATTTCAAATATTTCTGAAATCTGTGCCTTATATATGACAGGAACTTTTTCTTATGATGACTTGGAACAATAATGCTTATTCTTTCCTATAATGCTCATTAAAATTTAACAGGTTAAAACACAATTACACATTTCAAATGTATTGGGGGTATGTGGTTAAACATGTCTTGCGTTTCAAACCGCTATTCAGCTCAAAATCACTTGGCCATGAATTTTCCTTTTAAGCACTTGTGCTATGCCTCAAGTTTTTCATCCGACCACCAGTGGACTTCACCAGTTAGCACTAATATAATATATCCCTTATTGATCAATATAACCTGTTTGTTATTGACAGACTCTGTGAGCACGATAGCTTAAGTTGAACTTACCATGATATGTCAAGAATTGAGCTTGAAAAAAGATCATGGGTGACAACCAAGGGGCGCTTGAGGGCAGTCAGCTACAAAAGAAGACAGGGAACTGATGTAAACCTGATTTCCAATCAGTAATAAAGCAGTGCTCTTTACATGTTTGTGCATGAATAGAGGTGCTCAGGAACAGGGGAATCCAGTAAAATAAGAAAAATATTTTGTAAATCAGCAAAATAAGGATGGAAATGCAAATATATGTATATTGCATGACCGCATATAATTTATTGCAGAACTAAATCATGACATGTATATCAGAAAATCAGATTTTTACCATTATTCTTAAAGTGAATGAATAGTTTAATTACCATCACTAAGATGTAGGAGAAAAATCTATGTCTGAAATAAGGGATTGGATAGGTTTCTTATTTCTTGTAACTAGACTGATTGATGATGATTTAATATCAGACTTCCCAATTGGATAACTACATAGTGAGCATATAGATCAAACTCTTTATACGACTGTATTTTGTACTATAACTTAAATTATATTCTTGTTAGACTAATAGTTTCAATTCTGTACCTTGTTCTTTATATGAATATGTACTTTATGACCTTGGTCATAGTCAATAATTTACTATATATATGTATGTTTATATATATATATATATATATATATATATATATATATATATATATATATATATATATATATATATATATATATATATATATATATATATATATATATATATATATATATATATATATAAATATATATATATATATATATATATATATATATATATATATATATATATATATATATATATATATACATATATATATATATATATATATATATATATATATATATATATATATATATATATATATATATGTATATATATATATATATATATATATATATATAAACATACATATATGTAGTAAATTATTGCTATGACCAGCCGGATTTAGGCTTACCCAAACGGAGAGCGAGCGGTCCCTGCTACCAATAGCGCAGCATGAGTACTGCTGAGAGATTCGATCACTGCTCTTCTTGAATTTCTTGCACAGGATGTTTGGGTTGAATCTCTGGAGTAAAGATAACAAAATGCAATGACTATAAGCTGTTCAAATGGCTATTTCACAAGCAATCAGGGACTTAGCTAGGACCCGTCCTGCCCGTCTTTTGGACAGGCAGTTTCCTGAAAAACTGCTTTTTGGACATGCAAAAATTAGCGGGTAATAACCAAATATTTTCCGTACAGACCATCTTTTAGGACATAGCTGAAGTGTAAATTGCCTTTTTTGACACAATAGGCTATTATGTGTAGATGGTATAACGATTTGAAGTAGATTATTAGCTTAATCTGGACGGGCAGAAATTCTGGAATTGCAATTTTGGACAGGCAGTTTTGAAATCCTGGCTAAGACCCTGCAAGCAATTCAATTCAGTTTTTCTGTGATGGTTTAACACCTTCCTGTCTGTAGGGCTTCAAAAAACTTGAATATCATGGTAATATCTTTGACCCCCTGTTTCTAAATCCTGGATAGATCCTGGCCACCCTTCCGGTTCAACTAACAATAGCCCACTGGCCTACTGTATTACCACTAGAGTTATTGTCTTCCTATGGCTTACAACGCCCATAGAAGCCTGCCATCCCACTAGTTAGAAAACAATAGCCCTATTGTCTTACCACTACAGTAATTGCTTTTCTATGGCCGACGAAGTCCATGGATGCTTTCCAACCATCTCTCTCAATGATCTGTGCAGTGGGACCAGAATTGTTCATGGCATGAGCAGACACCACGTAGTGCCCGTCCGGGGACCAACTCAGCCTCAGCACATGGGTTGTTCCACCACACTGAAAGAAATCAAGCAATACATTACAGTTTTGATGTGCAATATCATGGAGAGTATATGAATTTTTTTTTTTACCAATTAATGCTCTGAGCAACAAAAAGCAGCCTGACAATTTTGATGAAATCTTGCGGGCAAAAGCATAGTTAGGAAAATATTTGATGGAGAAATGTTAATTAGAACATCATTTAAAACTCTCCTTCAACTACTTTGTAAAATTACTCTCGATTTCTAAGTTATTGTCATAAGTATCATAGATCCAGACAACAATTTCTGGCGGAACACTTTAAGCATTAATGGGTTGAAACGAATGAAACCATATCTTTCAGCTTGAAAAGGTGAGCAGTAGGTCAGGGACAACAATTTGAAAGGCACTTCAGCATAGGAAAGGTAACTGGGAGGAGTAAGGCCTAAAAAAAGAAATTGTTTGTTTCCTGTAACGGTCCTAAGTACCTTTATTGTTTTAGGAGGTGAAAATTGAAAACTGAGGGAACAAGCACAATTCTGTGGTCTTCCTAGCACTTGTAGATTTTGTTAAGAGTAGTTTTGGCTATAGCACTCAAATAAATCCTTTACTTAAGTGAGAACTCAAGCTTTTGGGCAAAGGACAGACCATTATTTTATGATAAAACTCAGAGCATCTTTTGAATAAATTTTGTTAAAAAAAGGCAACCAAAAATCATTTGTCTGTAAGTGATTAAAATAATTTATTGATGCCAACTATGCATGCATGCAGTGCCTAGAACAGCCTGACAATTTTGGTGATCTTTCTCTAACAAAAGGAGTTTTCAGAAAATATTTGAAGGAGAAATATTGATCAAAATCCAACCCACAACTCTCCTTCAAATATTTTGTGAACGTATGATTAATTCCTAAAGTTATTTTCAAAAGTGTCAAAATTCTAAATGACTCTTGCCAATAAGATCTCCAGGAATGAAAGGGCTAACCATCAACATCACTCCAGTATTACAGAGAAGAAACAGCTATTTGTGAAAGAAGGGTCATGCTTCATAAGCGGTAAATCTTTATTTTCGAAAGAAAAATGATGAAAACTTGTAGTTGTGTAAATGGCGTACCTCTTCAAAAGGCTCGGTAACAACAGCCTCCTGCTGCCAGTCCAGTGTTCTCCAGACTCTGAGGCTGCGATCGTCAGACTGCGACGCCAGGTACTTCCCCACCGGATCCCACGTCACTCCCTTCACCATCCCAGTATGGCCCCGCAGCACAGAGATCTGCTCTGAAAACAAAACAGAAACAGTATCAGGCATAAGTCTCACAATTCACTTAAATACGGTTGATGTCTTAGGTCAAATAAAGGGATAGGGTAACCGATTAAAGGACTGTGACACTGGTTGTAAATAGTTGATAATTTGTCTTCAACTCTGTTCTACTTTATGTGTTCCTTTTGTATTGAATAATATATTTTGTGCATTTATATCATTGTTTTTCTATCAATATTGATTGTGTGATTATTCTATTTTGGAACTATGATACAGTCTTTACAGTCAAAAAAGATACATACATACATCCATTGTCAAAATCATTTCTGGTGTTTGATAATGAAGACTAGACCGCTTTGCAATGAGTAAGTTATGTTTAAGGTTTCAAATCCAAAAGCATCAATCAACTAACTCATAACTTTGTGCCCAAAGATGCTTGGCTTGGTGAAATCTCTTTGACTAAATATATTTTCAAAAGACATTTGATGAGGAAAAGGTTCACCTGAACTCGACCTACAACTCTTTCAAATACTTAGTGAATTCATTCTTAGTTTTTTCTGAAAATGCATGATAGATCTAGGCAACAGTGTTTAAAGAGAAGTATGGATTTGTAAACTGAGAGCATCATCCATCACAGAGGTTAAGAAACAACTGACTTACCAGGGAATTTGAGGGCATTCCAGATGACCACAGTGTTGTCAATACTACAGGTCGCTAGCCAGGCATCATGGGGAGACCACGCAACATCAAGAACGTCTAAAATATAAAAACAAAAGAAGAGATTATTACTTCATTTATTTTGATCATTTTTGACATACTTCTTAAGAATTATACATTCCCACTGGATGATTATCATAAGATCAAGTTTTTACTTTTTTGGATCAGTAACTATTTTGCTCATTACTCTGAACTAAATTGTATCTGAAGTGCACACAAGACTTAACAACTTTGAATATAATTCACAAATTTGAAAACAAATATCATTTGTATCTGAAGTGCACACAAGACTTAGGCCTAAAAAAAGAAATTGTTTGTTTCCTGTAACGGTCTGAGAAAAAATAGGGTAGGTAGGTCGTCAAAAATGTGTTTTTTATGCATGTTTTACGTTGATTGGGAGTTGGGAGGGCAGAAAAAAAATTAGGGTAGGGATTTTTTTGTATAAAAACTTGTTAGGGTAGGGTTACAGGAAACAAACAATTTTTTTTGAAGCCTTAACAAATTTGAATATAATTCACAAATTTGAAAAAAATATTCAAAGCAAGATTGTTAGGCAACTGAAAAAGCAACCTTCCAAATGCAGAAACAAGATCAATGAGTATTTACAGTCTAAGTACATCTAACATGTATATAAAAAATAAAGATAAAGTGCCCTGAAAACATCAATTACAGAGATACTTCACTAAGATTTAAATATTTACCACCAAATACTGTATACTGTGTTTATATTGCAGCAGCTTAATCAATACTTTGGACACTCCTGGAGCACACAATTTGTAACTGCACACTATTATTCTGATCCCTATGCAATTATCATACAACACAATGGCTTGTCATTCAATATCCATACGCAAAAATTAAATTGTGCATCAAAAGCAACTACTTGCTGCTTACATAACACAGTATACAATATTTAACCTGGGGGTTGCCACATAACTATCAGTGGTCTCAATACTGCACCAAGATGGTCCATCAGCTCGCCTGTGGTGTAGTGGTGGTAAAGGTCAACCACAGCCCTACCAATCACCAGTCCTCACACTGTGCAAATTCATACATGGACAATTTTCTGCCAGAATTCTAGTGATAAAAACATGGTATACCCGTGGTTAAAAGACATGTTTGTTTTTTATGAGAGTGAGAAACTTTGTTACTTACCTCCTGAATGGCCCCTTAGAGTGTTGACACATCGCCACTGTTCAACATTAACCAATTTCCCACTGCTACCAAACACTGTGGACATTCCTCCATAGCTACAAAACAATAACATGCCAAAACAATAATATCATCATGAAAAGGATTACAAAACATTATAACGTGTCATGGGCACCATTATCTAGAATACCACAAATTCTCCGTAATTTGGGACCTTTTTTAATAATTACAACTTTACAGGGTTGAGGGTTGTCCATGATTTCTGGAAATATCAACAAGGCAAGGCAATAATGGCCCAAATGTTGTATATTAGGCCTAAAAAAAGAAATTGTTTGTTTCCTATAGCGGTCTGAAAAAAATAGGGTAGGTAGGTTGGTAAAAACATCTTTTTTGCGTTATTTTTTTGGTCAAAAATGTGTGTTTTATGCATGTTTTACGTTGATGGGAGTTGGGAGGGCAGAAAAAACTTTAGGGTAAGGATTTTTTTGAATAAAAACGTGTTAGGGTAGGGTAACAGGAAACAAACAACTTTTTTTTTAGGCCTTGGGAAGAGTATATCAGCAAGATAAAGTTCAGAGAATGAATATTGATTGTGGTAGCTCAAATTCTTCAATAAGGCCTAAAAGAAAAAGGTGTTTGTTTCCTGTAACCCTACCCTAACAAGTTTTTATACAAAACAATTTATTACAGACCTACCTACCCTATTTTTCTTCGAACCGTTACAGGAAACAAACAATTTCCTTTTTTAGGCCTAAATGTCTTTCAACTTGATATCTTTTTCTCAGATAATAAATTTTTATAGCACCATTAGCGATACCAGCAAGAGCATTGAATTGCCGCCATTGAAATGCATGCCCGGGAAGACAAATATCCAAGCCAGTTTGTGAATAGCATAAACAGCATTGAATGGCTGCCAATAAAAACACCTCCATGCATATCAAAACATTGGAGATGGAGTACAAGCCTCAATGAGTCTCTCTTTATATCTTTTTTACTATTACCACATGATACACATACTAGATTATTATTGCTTGCTTTGGATTGTCCAATCAGCGATCAGGATTTGTATCATATGACCGGTCATTAAATCCCCATAATGCCCTGTGACGCAGGGCATTAAATGTCACCTCATAATGCCCTCCAGAGCTAACTAGGTCAGTCAACCATATATATCACAAGATGCTAATAATTATACCACAAGAAACGTCTTATGCAGGGAAGCAATAATAAAAACCTTAAAAACTGTTCACCAGGGCAGTATGTGTATTAAATGTACGCCTTCAGGCATCCTGACCAGACCTCGGGCCACCAGCCCTCGGTCTGGCCAGGATGCCTTCAGGCGCACATTAAATACACATACTGCCCTGGTGAACAGTCATTAAGGCTTTAATGTTTTAAGGGGAAAATAAAGTTAGGTTTTGTTGTATTAGCAAGATTACAGTGTGGTCAATATTTTGTGACATAGCGACCGGAGATAGGGTGAGGGAGGCTATCTATCTATCAATCTATTTATATATATAAAATATATAAAATATATAAAATATATACTGTAGAACAGGCAAAGTTCGCGTGTGCGATTATTTCGCGAATACGCGAACTAGTATCGCACTCGCGAACTTAGCGCACGCGATCAATTAGATATATAGTAACGCTACCCACCACTGGAGGTGGTGGCGCGTCGGTCGACTCCTAGACGGTCGAGGCTTAAACAAAGAAAAATACGCCCAATAACTTTCCAAAGCTATCATAGTATGATACATTGGTAAATTGTGAATAAGTTACCAATGTATCATAACATAATTCGCATTCTTGCATGTCAAATTTCTAGGATACCTGGGCCAATCTATGGATCTCTTACGAGAAACAAGATGGCACCCACCATTGTTCGATAGACTCGGACAGGTGTTGCGATGGAAACATTTGATAATTATCAACATACATACATGTGTTTGTTGATAATTATCAGAATAATGGATATTATAAAAAGAAAATGATCTCGTTCCTGACTAGAATTGAATTGTTGCCAATTTACTATTTACGGCAATACGTGTATTTGCAGTTAGCGAGTATATACCAGCATAGCGTGATTCTCACTCGTAGCCGGTCCGAGGCTGAAACCAGAGAAAATGTCTTCATACTCTCAGCTGAAACGAAAACAAAATACGTCCAATAACTTCCCAAAGCTATCATAGTATGATACATTGGTAACTACTGAATAAGTTACCAATGTATGATAACATAATTCGCATTCGTACAAGTCAAATTTCCAGGATACCTGGGCCAAGCTATGGATTTCTTAAGAGAAACAAGATGGCTGCCACCACTGTTCGATAGAAAGGGAGACTCGGCCAGGTGTTGCGATGGAAACATTTGATAATTATCAACATACATACATGTGTATGTTGATAATTATCAGAATAATGGATATTATAAATAAATAATGATATTGTTCCTCACTTGAATTGAATCGTTGCCAATTTACTGTTTACGGCAATATGTGTATTTGCAGTTGACGAGTATATACCGGCATAGCGTGATTCTCTCTCGTAGCCAGTCCGAGGCTCGAACGAAGAGAAATACATGCAATAACTTCACAAACTAACTATAATATTACACATTGGTAACTTATGAAAAAGTTACCAAGGTATCATATTATAAATGGCATATTTACCAGTCCAATTTTGTTGAAACTTCCGCCAGATTATGGCCGCAAGATGGCCGCCGAATGTCTGCATTTTTTAGATTACTGTTTGGTTCAATAGATGGCGCTGAAGAACACGCTCACACGCGAAATAAAGTACACGCGAAAAACCGAAAAATCAGCTTCTCGCGAAATTTTTGTAGCGCGATATATACCTATTCTACAGTATATATATATATATATATATATATATATATATATATATATATATAATGTATATATATGCAGTGTTAGCGATAGGGTCAAAAAAAGTTGCTTCCACACTTATAATAAGGTCCTGATCATGGGCCACAAATGAGTGTTGACTATCTATGCCAACAAATGTGGTCACTTAGGGGGTTAAGGGGTTAAATGGGTAGATTTCTTTATCCAGCTTGTGAAGTTGAGTTGACTGTGCTACTGCTTACAGCTCAAAGAACTGTTGTGAACAGGAAATTTATGGGTTCTTAATGGGAATTTTATGCGTCCTCTCTGGACGCATCCACTTAACACCTCTGCGTCCATACCACTTGACTATGCGTCAAAAGGATATGTGGATGGCGTCCTCGCGATCCCTGTATATGTATATATATATATATATATATATATATATATATATATATATATATATATATATATATATATATATATATATATATATATATATATATATATATATATATATATATATATATATATATATATATATATATATATATATATATATATATATATATATATATATATATATATATATATATATATATATATATTATATATATATATATATATATATATATATATATATATATATATATATATATATATATATATATATATATTATATATATATATATATATATTATATATATATATATATATATATATATATATATATATATATATATATATATATATATATATATATATATATATATATATATATTTGAGACTATGTGTGAGTATTCTAGTGTATGATTTCCCCGCTGCTCATCCTTACCTGCTGTACTGCCAGATCATGATCAGCTTATCGTCTCCCGCTGACGCCAGATACTTGCCGTTGTTGGACCAGCGCACGCAGTTGACGCATGCTGCAAACAGATTTAGCCATATAAGTAGGGATAGGTACTCGTACTCAAATGAGACCAAATACAGATATTGAAATGGAAAAAGTATTGTAATATAAAAGTAAAAGATTGCATCATATCATTTAAGATTAAAAAATATATGATAACAATATATGTATAATATAATAATATAATAACAATATATTGAACAAAATAAGGTACTGCTATTGCTACCATTACTACTTCCACTAATTTGTCAAGTACTGTTACCATAAATTATTACCTTCAACGCCTACTAGTAGTATCTTATTGAACATTATATAAGATTAATATTGTCTTGTATGGATTTGGTACAACATAAGCCAAAAGGCTGGCCAGAACCTTATCTGTATATATTTGTTTGCATGGAATGTATATGTTTTCTGGAACGTTTATTTAAACCAACCACTATTACTGTTAATTAAAATACCACTACTCAGATTCTACTAATAATTACACTCCTACTACTAATCACAATACTATAACTTATTGTCCTTCTAATAAAATTTATATATTTATCATAACAATGCAAATAACAAATATCATGATGATGATGTGAACTGGCAAATAGTAGGGCTGTTTCTCTAGTTAAATCATAAGGCCAAGAAAAAAATATACTTTGTTTCCTGTAACGGTCTGGAAAAAAATAGTGTAGGTAGGTCGGCAATTTTTTTTTTTTGCATTATTTTTTTGGTTAAAAATGTGTGTTTTATGCATGTTTTACGTTGATTTGGAGTTGGGAGGGTGGAAAAAACTTAAAGGTAGGGATCTTTTTTGAATAAAAACTTGTTAGGGTAGGGTTACTTACAGGAAACAAATACTTTACATAAAATCATTGTTTTTAATTTAAATGTATCTGTGCTGATATCAACCTCCTTGCAAAGCATGTAAAGAACACAGCAATGATACAAACCTAGATGATTGTCCAAGGTACAAAGAATTTTGGGGACTTTCTCATCTTTTTCATCCCTCTGTTCCTTGACAGGCGCCATATTCCACACCACCACCTTGCCACAGTCATCCCCTGCAACAGCAATAATACAAAATGCATCATAAATGGGCAACATATGCTACTTATGAACCCATTAACGCTCACAGCTGCTTGACAATTTTTATGAAATCTTGTAAGCAAAAGCACATTTGAAGGAGAAATGTTAATTAGAACACAACAAATGACTCTCCGTCAAATAATGTAAAAGCATTTCAATTCCAAAGTTATTGTCAAAAATATCATAGAACAAGAAGACAATTGCTGTAGGAACTCTGCAGCATTCCTAGGCTAAACATCCAGGAGCTGTCAGGGACTGGCAAACGTTTTGGGATAAACTTGCCTATCTAAACTCCCAGTGATACCATTGTTCTACAAAGATTTTCAGCTCATAAGCATCACCTAAAACCGAAACAATGCTCAAGAGTTGCTCATGAACATAAAATGGTGGCCTTCTTTGTTTCAAACATGTACCCCTTTGCTTCATTATGTACCGGCTACATACCAGTAGCATACAGCAAAGTGTGTTGATACCGCCAACCAGCACCATTGTAATTGCCGACTCGCTGTAGTTTTCAGAACTCAGCGCTATCAAGCTAGGGTTTGCCACAGGGTTCGGTTTCTTCCGGAAGAAATCTATTTCTTCCATGACAGTGGAAGAAACCTAGTTTCTTCCAGTTTTTAGGAAAATTGGAATTGACTATTTTTAATGGTTCTTCACACAAGACAGGTCTAGGGAAATAAGTTACACATACTAAGTATTTTATCATTAGATAATATGTTGGCAACTTTTGTTATACACCTTTTCATCTCTATATTATTAATAATTATCATTATGATATTTCCTCATTTTGTGTTCAAGCCTGCAACTGAATCTAGGTAGAGAAGAAAGATCCTACTAGCATGTTGATCAGATGACCAGAGACATGAAGACATGAATCTTCAAGTCTCTGCGATAACCTACAATACCTTCAAGACCTTTAAATTAGGACTTATTAGGGGTGATAAATGAATATTTTCCTTTTAAAACAATAAATCTTCTAAGACAAAGCTGACCAGTGTAACAAGCCCTTTTCGATACAAAGTAGCTGAGTACCTAAAACTGAATGGGCAGAAATTTGGTGAATGCAGTTTCAGAAAAGCAAATCCTAAAATCCTTTACTAAGACCCTGCTTGTTGAGCACTACATACATCAGGGCTTGGCATTAAGGCTAGCCCAATAGCCCAGGGCTAGCTGCTGAAGCTCAGGGCAAGAGAAAACTATATATACCTAAAAACACAAAAAATAATTTATATTGAGGAAAAACAACAGATCTATAAATATGATATTAAGAACTGCTTTTGTAAAGACCATCATCGCACCACTACATGCATTGCCGATTGGGATCATGCTAAATTATTACCAACCTTGTCCGCCAGTGGCAAATCTTGTCCCATCTGGATGGATGTCAATAGAGAAGATAGGCTTACCTGTATGAAAACAATAAAAACAAGCAATTATATATATATATATATCTTTGTAGAAAAAAGGGAATAGCTACAGTACAATAAAAAAAAGAATGACATAACAGATAAAAAAATAACTGTAACTTTGTGACTGCATTTGAAGGGGAATGCAGAATAATTATCGAGCTGCATAAGCAGGGTCTTAGCCAGGATTTAGAAACTGGGTGCTCAAAATTGGCAATTGTGAATTTTTGGGGCGTCCAAATTTTTAAGGGGGACCACAATATACTCAGATTTCAACCATAAACATGTATAAATTTATCAAAATAAGGCATGATATCCTTAAACAATGTCATGGGAATCATATGGAGATGAAAAAAAAATAAAATTATATGCTTCAGATTGACATTTAAGAAATTCCTCTACAGATATGTGGGTGTCCTGAGGGTAAGGTGTCCAAAAAAGACCCCCAGACGCCCTGCTGGCTAAGACCATGTGCGTAGGCATTTCCCATCCTATAACCCCCATTATTAGTCCCAAAAGCACTCCTTAAGTGACTGAATTCAAGTAGAAAAAAACAGAATTGCTACATGTGATAAACAATTCTGATACATACCAGAATTGTATGTAGCAGTTCTAGAACGTACCAGAATTGTACAATTCCGGTTAGTGTTCTTCCGATTGTTCGAACATGCCGAACAGCGTTCGTTTGTGCCTCCGATTATGATGATCGAACGCAATTTTACATGTTCGAACAAAAAAACGAACATGGACAAAACTTCTATTCAAAGAAATAGCTGGACTTTCAGTAGTCCTGCTGGTCAGAAAATCTGAGAAACAAAGTTTATTTACCTATGTATTGCCCCACCAAAGAGGAAACACTGCAGGACCGCTCTAGATCCACCTCTCTGAGCATGCCGCGGCGATGTTACGATGCCGCCATTGTTGTTTTGTTATCGGGCAATATCGGCACACCATAGCGCAAATGCGCATGACGCAATTACGCTAGTTTGTCGTGATACAGCTAGGTGTTGCGGTACCTTATGACTTAGGTAAATAGCAATGGCGGCACGGAAAACCATGTACACAACTTCGATTATTAATCGGTCATCGGTCGTTCAAATGGACCGATGATCGACTTGGAAAATCTTGACAGATTCCAAACACTTATTCCGGTACACACCAGAATTGTCTTAAAATAAATTCTGATACACGTTTTTTTATTCCAAATTTGTTACTCAATTCTGGTATGTACGTAACAGAATTGTCCATGGATTATTTTCCTGCTGCAGGCTGAATGATGCCATTAGTTAAGTACTTTGCCACTAATATTCATTTATATTCATTTCTTCCCGTACTACCAGAATTGCAAAATTATCTAAACAATTCTGGTATGTACCAGAATTGAATGTCGGTAAAAATAGCTGATACTAAAATAGCCGACTGCCTAAATGGCTGATCATAAAAACGGCTGATGACTTATTGGTCCCTCCTGAAAAAAACCTTCATATTCCCCTGATTAAACATTACCCACATGTTAAGCATTTTTAACATTCTTGTTAAGTTTTCTGAGTTTTGTTATGTACTTTGTTTAATTCTGAATGTTTATTCTAGGAGTATTTCCATCCCAAGGCCAATACCTGTTACCTGCTTACAGTTATCTATATAGCGCAGGGCTCAACATATAGCAGAGTCCCATCTCCCGGGAGATCTGAATTCCAAAAACAGCCCTGTTGGGCTACCTTAAGTTGGATTCAGGTAGTCCCGCTGGACTACCTGAATCCTGGGGACGTTCCCCACTAAAATGGTACAAAATGGTAGCGAAAAAAAGAAAAAATATAGCATCCCTTAAGCATGCAACCTACAAATTAGAAGAAAAAAGCATAATTACCATCACTAACATGGAAAGGGGGAAAAAGAACCTTTTTGCCTTTTTGGAATAAATGGCGGGGCTACCTAAAATGCTGGCGGGACTACCTGATTTTGGAGTCAGGTAGCCCCGCCAGCCCACCTGGTCCTTCTGGGGACCGTTGAGCCCTGTAGCGCTTAGTAAAGCTGACTTTTCTTAGAATATTCTTTTTAAAATACATAATCTGTCTGATGATAAACATGGCATTACTTCTTCAACTACTATTCTCCATATCAGTTGTCATGCTCGTAAAAACGAATTTACAGGCTGTATGCAATGAGGGCCGAAAAATGGCGGCAGTGGCTTCGCAGCAGAAGACACACACGTCTGATCTTGTTTGGGTATATAACAGATTTGATACTAATTATGCTATTAAAATCCACATAAACCAGTGCAATAATTTTTAACACTTTCCATACTCTTATGTACATGGACACTAAGCCTAATTGATTGCTAATGAATAGGGCGATTTTGACCACCAGCCTTTTATCGAACTGCGATTTTCATCATTTTGGAATCAGCCTTTTTGACCTGACACCCCAAAATTGATGATGTAAATACAAGATGACCGATAAACCATCTCTGTAATTTAATTTTAAAATCCAGAGAAATACATCCCCTTGATCCGCAACCCCTTAGGCACAGCATGCTAGTACCTAGGGTATGTGCGCCTCGGGTTATGCGGTGTAGCTAGGGAACGGGACCGGTGCTCGATACGGTATATATATCGAGACCGCTCACCTAAAAAAGATTGTATCATTTAATTTCTTGATACCGAATGGCTTTCTCAGAACTAAGTACATTAAAAGAATATAAAGATAATCAAACCTCTGGCCTCTGGGGTCCGAGACCACTGAGCATCGTTTATGTGTACCTAACGAGCTGCCATTTTTCTTTTTTGTTTACATGCTTTTCTCGTGGGATTTCAGCGAGATCCCACGGAAAACATGACGTAATTAGCTGAGGCAGTTCTTATCAGTTTGATTGACATTATTACTGCTGATTTCCAGCACGTGGTGCGTGCGATAGCTTGCCTTCTCGCACTTAGGCATAAACTAGTGGCGGGCATAAATTATGGCGATGTAGTGTTGGTGCCAGTGCCGGTGTTGGCGACAGAAATTGACAATAAAATATAACAAATAAAATATAACATCAACTTTATTTAGGGATGGATCTGATGATTTATTTGTAGGGGATGGGGTATAGATATATCTATTTCTATATCTTTATCTTTATCTACACACACACGCAGAGAGAGAGAGAGAGAGAGAGAGAGAGAGAGAGAGAGAGAGAGAGAGAGAGAGAGAGAGAGAGAGAGAGAGATGGTTTGCTACACTTAAATGCAACATAAATGTGAAAGAGTATAAAAGATGAAATTAATGAAATATGAAATTGATTTGTAAATTTCCTTATAGGAAAATAAATGACTTATTACATTTTATATTATATATGAGAGATTAAATGACGAGGATTAAATTTCAAAAACTAATATGATATTCATATATTTATGAAAACAAAAGGAAATAAAAATTTAATGGAAATGAGTGTATAGTTGATTTCATTTGTAATGTCAGGAGATGATGGTATAAAAGTGTGAGCAAATCTAATACATGAATCCAGGAGCACGGCAATATCGTTAAAAATATCGTATCGTTTAAGAAATATCGATATCGTATCGTATCGTGAAAATCTTAAAGGTCCCTATCCCTAGGTGTAGCCTGGGGAAGTATTGGTCATGTGATTGGTTTTGCGGCAATTTCAGTCTGACCAAGGGCCTGTGAAACCAGCAGGCAGCCAATCCTGGGGTACACAGGTTATCTATGACTCATAGTGGTGTGAGGCAGCGAAATTTGATGATGCATGCAGAGTGCCCACTCCCTGTCTACTACTCCCATAGACCCGGTTTGTGTCTCTATCAGGCCATCCTTTTTGTTTATTGATGTTTCTGCTATTGGCCTTTCCGAGACACGGTACCACACAATAGTAAAAATCTGCCGTCAGTCCGGTGAGTTCACCGGAGTGAATTTCTCGCGTTTATAGGCGAGTGTAACGGCCAGACTTATACCAATGAATTAAGTACATCTTTGACTAGAGTATTTGCCCTAAGTCGGCAGGTGACAATGGTTGGAATGTTTTATAATCTTAGAAAGAAGTTCTGAAGCGGCAATTTCCGCCATTTTAAAATTCCGATGTATGCTTAGGCCTGACCAGAGAAATACATCCCCTTGAACCGCAACGCCATAGGCACAGCATGCTAGCACCTAGGGTATGTGCGCCTCGGGTTACGCGGTGTAGCCTTGGTCACGTGATCTGGAGATGGGAGGCAGCGACATTTGATGACGCATGGACAGTGCCCGATCCCGGTCTACTCATCTCAGGCCTGACTAATCGAGCACCTGCCAAGACATTAGGAGCGTCTGTTATATGCGAACAGAGAATTAAAAAACAGAGAATTATAGCTTCAGAGGGTCTGGGTCAAGATGCAACACAGACTATGCAAGCCGGGTTATGGACATGCTATGTACTTCCAAGAAATCGTTGGACGACACCAAAGGCACAGAAGACAATTGACCCTATGGATTAGCGTGCGCATTTGGCATTATACCTGCAAATATCCTAATTTAAAAAACAAACAATGCTCACCGCCATGAGAAACCCAGCCGGGTTTAAGTAAACGCATACTTTCTGTTTATGGGTGCTTTTCACACTCCTTATAATAACAATAACCTTTCCCTCAACTTTTGTCCGCCATAATAAGGGGGAAAAATTACGGACGCACTAATCACCGCAGATTTGCAGCCCTAAGGGATTGGGAATGCAACCGGCTTAACCGGCGGAAAAAGTAGATAGTAATCGTTCTGCCGGAGTTAACAAATTGTGCGTTCCTTTTTGGAGTAATTACAAACCCGAGTAAGTGCGTTCCAGTTAACGATAACGTCACATCTCGCACCTACTCGCGCTTGGCCCAAGTAACCCCTTGAGTCGGTTACTTGGGTAAGTATCCCACAATGCAATGCGTAAACATGGCAGCCTGAGCCATGGCGACTCTTTCGTTTACAAAAGATTATTTTATTGTGAAAATAATCTAAAAGATTCATAATTTGAAGTAAAATGTTGAAAATTTATTTGTATTTGATACTTTATCAAGCACCTTTAAAACTAAGTACATTGTTCATGTTTGTTACCAGCATTTAGGAAAACTCTTGAATGTTACGGTACTATATGCATAACTTACAGCTCCTAGAAAGGAGGAACTATCATTAAGCAAGCAAGCATATGCCTTCTCTTAATGTTGCGCTGATGTTTATTATGACTTTTGAAGGATTTAGTCTTAGTTGATTAGAAATCGACATTTGTGATTTAGTGCAGCTTATATTACACATAATGGAGTTTGACAGACGCCATGAGGCGATTGGCACTTTACTTGAGTAAGCCATAAATCTATTGCTTTACTCACTTTAATTGCACATGTCGTTGATCAGATCATGCGAGTAACTTACCCGAGTAAGCTCGGGGAGAGTAAAGGAACGCCTGCTATGATATAATGTCAAAGTAATTTACCTTCCTTCTGTGGAGGGAGGATAGATAAAGTTTTATTTACCCTCCCTCTGTAGAGGTAGGGTAAAATGTTTTATTTACCCCTCTGAGTGGTCGAGTAAAAATAAAGTTTTATTTACACAGACTATGCACGCCGGGTTATGGACATGGTAGTCCAAGAAATCGTTGGAGGAGGAGAGGGAGTGTAAGGAAGTTTTATTTACCCTCCCTCTGGAATGGTCGCATAAATTCAAAGTTTTATTTACCCTCCCTCTGTGGAGGGATGGTAAAAAAAGTTATTTACCCTCCCTCTGGAATGGTCGCATACAAGTAAAGTTTTATTTACCCTACCTTCAGAGTGGTCGGGTAAAAAAAGTTTTTATTTTTCTTTCACACATACATCATTGATACATCATAGACATATACTTGCATATCATAGGATGATAGGTTGCTGAATAGCATCAGTTTTCCTGTAATTTTGACGATTGATGTCTTATGACGTCATCAACTAGCCACCCCGCCTACATCAGTGGGCGCATTTGTTTCTTGATATCTATATTTCGTTGATTTTTTCTTGGTGTAGTCTTTTGTTATTTGGCCTACTAGCCTATCTAGATAGATTGATTTTCTAGATGTTCACATTTGTATATAAAAATATTGTCCAAGAATTGGCATGATTGATTTTGCGGTATGTGCCGATTGATTAATAAAACAGAGCCATAATGTGTAGGAGAAGTCAATATTAAACTTCAACGAACTCATCCTTGTCACTGTTGACCAGCAGTCCACAGGACTCCCACCTTCACATGATAGGTATGTGTGCGTGCTTACATGTCATTGGCACTGTCTAACGGGCCTCTAAAACAATAAAGAGGAAGGGAGCTGTATGTCAAAGTGAGGGGCGCTGAGGTAGGCACAGAAGGTAGGCGGGGCCTCAGTCCCTTACAACTTATGCAAGGGCTTGGCAAGGGAGCCACCGGGGTGCTTAAACATGTGCTCCTCATGTCCCCTATCCCCCTCCCTCCCCATACTTAATATGTCATGCATCCTGCATCAGGTCAGTACCCTCCCCCAGGCCTGTCCAAGCTGTCGCACTGTCACACTTTTTTGCGCCAGAAGTGATAAATGTTGCGACAAGCAAACTTAATGCGACAGTAGAGGTTAGAGGTTGGGAAAATTTTCTGTAGAAAGGATGTTTGCAATCTTCCGTTTTACCGCACACCCCAAAGATTGCCATTATTGCACCCTTGAGCTCTCGCTGTTCAGTTTACTTAGACGTTTGCCGCTACAATTCCGCATGTGAAAAGATCATTAATTGGTCAATGGTAGATCATGCGAATATGAACAGTACGAGGGCGAAGGAACTGCTGAAATTGCAGAATTCAGCGCTGGTTTGCAGACACGACAAGAGGAAAAGTATGTGATTTCGCTTTTCTTACGGGAATCAAGGGGGAGGGCCGAGGGAGAAGTTCGAAAGGAGAAGAGAAGGAGGAGGGGAAACAAGGGGGAGGGCCGAGGGAGAAGTTCGAAAGGAGAAGAGAAGGAGGAGGGGAAACAAGGGGGCGGACCGAGGGAGAAGTACGAAAGGAGAAGAGAAGGAGGAGGGGAAACAAGGGGGAGGGCCGAGGGAGAAGCTAGAAGGAAATAGTGGGTTTAGTTGGGGAGCCATCAGAGGTACTGGCTAGAACAGTGGGAGATGGGGTGAGGAAGATGATGAAGAAGAGAGAAGGAGAGAAGCGATAGGGGTGTGCCTGTGTACATATATGTTTGTTATCTTTGTCTAACACATTTGTTGGTTCGGACTAAACGGCAAAGGGGAAGAGAGCCGGTGGTGTAAGGGAGGGGCACCGAAACAGGTAGGCACGGAGGATACAGGAGGGGAGACGAGAGTTTCACTGATGTTTTAATTGTTTCGGTTATTGAGATAATGAATTAACATAGTTTGTTTGTGGGGTTTGAAATATGTTGAGGGGTTCTTTTCTGTGGGGTTTGAATATATGTGTAGGACAGAAAGACAAGGAAGAAACAGACCAGAGACTCGATAGGGTATATGTTTAGGACAGGAGGACAGGGGAGGGTACGGACCGGATGCAAGAGGCATTCATGACAAAAGTATGGGGGGAGAGGGAACAGATACTGAGACAAGGCCCGGGGGTGACGAGTGGCCTGGGTGGTAGAGGGTGAACTCCGTAGGTCCTCCTTTGGGAGTTGACCCCGTGGGAAAAATGCGGTTACGGATCTCAAACAAACAAACAAACAAACTTCTTCTAGGGGGGAAGTTTTACAAGTTTTTTATGACAGTTGCGCTGGCCATTCCCCCTCTAACCGTGAAAAATAGGCCCTGTGCGCTTATTAGGTCATGTGGTTCAAAGTCAGGGATTTGCATACCTACACATCATGAATGTGCTTCAGAGCAGTGAAATATCCACCTTTTAGTCAGAGCCACTGTGCCTATCTCATTCACCAGCCTTGCAGGTTGCCGGCCCGCCCGCACTGGGGTTTCCACTCAGTAACTTGTTTCACATAACATTGGAATGAGGCCCATCCAGACTCTTGAGTAGCTGTTATTCTCTAATTGCAATTCTAGAATGCTCTCTCTCTGGGGCTCTATGGCTTCTCTGCATATGACAGATGTTGAGCTATGCTCATGAAATATATTCAGGCCCTTAATATATTTCATGAACATAGCTCAACATCTGTCAGGGGGGTATTTTTTTTTCAAAGTACGTAGCATTTTTAATCTCTCCAAGCTAATTGTCTGTGCTGCAACAGATGCCTTGCGCATTTCCAGTGTTGTGAACCCCATTCTCCTCAGAAAATATCTTACATGTTTATAAACTAAAATCTTATTTTTTTTCATGTTTTCAGTGAAAACCAACATTCAAGATGGGAAGTAAATCTTCACGGCAAGTACCGAAGCATCTTCCTGTGGCGACAGGTCCCTACACTGTGGGCTGTGTGGATATCATGGCGGACAGCACTCTTCAGGGACGCTTCATGCGGCTCTATTATCCCACACACAAACAAGATGTCATGGTAATCTTCATCTTAACCCACCCGCTGCTGGTGGCTAATTTGGCCGATACAAAATGATGCCAAAAACCTGAAAAATGATTGAAACCCTGGCATATGGGTACTCATCTGAGAGTACTCAGCGAGAGCTATCCAATGAATACCAACATGACAGGGTTTAGATGGTTTTCAAAAAGTTTTGCATCCTTGTGCTTTAGATGAAAGTAGCCTCAGCATTGGAAGGGTTAACTCATTCAGGCCTGGACATCTACTTGACAAGTGTCGTCTGGACTTAAGATGCCTTGTGAATGTAACTTTTGAATTAATCATTAATTCATAGTATAATTGAAGGAGAGTTGTAGGTGAGATTCTAGTATGCATTTCTTCTTCAAATGTTTTCTAAATTTGCTATTAACAGAGTTATCACCAAAATAAATAGGCAGTTTTGGGTGCTACGGGCATGAATGGTTTAAGGTCATATTTTCAGTAAACCATTCTTGTTGCTCAAATGTTCATTTACTTTAGGTTAGCCTATCTAACTTAATGTTCAATGTCCCTTATTGACTTGTTTGGACAGAATGATCTGGTTTGATTTTTAGTATGCATTCCAATTTTCAGAATTTAGATTACCTTGCATCTATATTGACAAAAATACAGTATATTTCTGAGTATTTGTATCCTTTTTCCATTTAAGCAATAGTGCTGTATAATATTTAGTCGCATTATAATGTGTCGTTGTATATTTATTCCTTTCAACATGCATTTATTCATTTAAGTCTTTAATTTGCATCAAATATGTAGAGTTTTTAAGTGTTAATGTTTAACACATTCACATCTGGAAAATTCACATGATCTGACTGATTACAATACAATATTTTGGGAAAGTATTGATTAAAAGTTATTTTTCCTTTTGGGTTTAACAATACCCCCCTTCAATTACTTTCATGGAGGGAAGGAAGGAAATTTTAAGTTGTTTTCAACAGCTTAGGCTGTATTGCGACAGGAACTATATAATTTTAAGTCTATACTTCCTGATTGCGACAAGAGAGAAACCTGGAACTGGGAATAAATTCCCTTCTCTTTAAAAATAGTTCCAAGAGGTCTTTCAGTTGCTGAAGCATTATGGACAGCCCTCTACAATGCTGCACATTTATATAGCAACCAGGTAAACCCACTAATGGGGATCCTGCTCAGACTGGGACCAGTGCCCTCATGCTTGGGACATGGCATTTTCAAACATTAATACAGATATGTTCTAGGCAGTCTGACAATGGATATGCTCCAGATGGAAATGGGTTAAAATACTTAGATACTCACTCAGATTCTTTGATATGATATAAAGGTATAAACTATTATTACTCTTATTCAAACTCTTATTCATTTCACCAGGTGCCTATTAAATTCAAGTGTCTTGATTTAAAAGTTTGGAAGGAATTTTTTCAAATCTGTTTTTTGAAAATAGGGCGTGGCATTTCTATTCAAAACAGTGTACAGTTTGGTACCTAAACTAGGAGACCCGTTAATTGTTTGATCTCTCTTTTATCACAGGAGCAGCATGAACGTTGGCCCACCTGGTTAGCAAACCCACAGTATTTATCAGGTTACTTAAAATTTGGTGGCTTCCATGCAAATATCTGGGCCTATTTCTTTTCTCGGTTCGTAGGTGAGTAATATCACAATAGTCCAGCAAAATTTCATTTTTGAGACACTGTGCACTACTCATGAAGTTGCTGCCTGGCTGAAACTTCCACCCAGCGAAAACAACTTGTGGTGATAAAGTGATTTCTAAAATGCCAAACTGTGTTAATTTCAGTTTTATTCTATTAAACAGCGGAACCTCTCAACTTAAACATGTTTAAACACCTTTAAAATTTGAACACATACCAAAGTCCTATAACTTTTTATGAAACCTGTTAAGTTTATATATAAAGGTATTCGGTTTATAGTCTTGTATCCACCGAAGCGTGTATATATATATATATTTATATATATATATATATAAATATATATATATATATATATATATATATATATATATATATATATATATATATATACATCATGATATATATATATATATATATATATATATATATATATATATATATATATATATATATATATATATATACATATATATATATATATATATATATATATATATATATATATATTATTATATATATATATATTATTATTATATACATATATATACATATATATATATATATGTATATATATATGTATATATATATATATATATATATATACATATATATATATATATATATATATATATATATATATATATTTATATATATATATATATATATATATATATATATATACATATATATATATATACATATATATATTATACACATGTATATATATACATGTATATATATTAGAGCTGCACTCACCACTCACAAACTCGAGTGGCTCGAGCCCTGGGGCAAACTCGCCGAGCTCAAGCTGATATGTCCAAATCGTGAGCTCATCTATGTTGGGAACACAAACGTAACGCTGAGCACCTAACATACATAAACATACATAACTGCTTATCGCTGTCATGTCTTCTTTACAATCTCCAATGTATACATTCAAGCGGTGTTGAGTGTTATTCTGACCTTTGTCCCTCGTCAGCACGTTTTAAATCATGCGCCGGTAAAAAAAAATTAAATAAAAAAAAAAAAATGCAGTGTTTCAAATTATTCTAATTTCTTTTTCAAAAATTCAAATGATTTAAAACACTAATTAAAAAAAGATTTTTTTTTTATTAAATTTTTTTTGAATTTTTGAAAAAAAATTTAGAATAATTTAAAACACTGCAATTTTTTTTTAAATTTAATTTCTTTTACCGGCACATGATTTAGGATAATTTAAAACACTAATTTTTTTTTGAATTTTTGAAAAATATTTTTAGAATAAGTTAAAACACTGCAATTTTTTTTTTTATTTAATTTTTTTTTCACCGGCACACGATTTAGGATAATTTAAAACACTGAAATTAAAAAAAAAAAAAAAGATTTTTTTTTTACCAACACATGTTTTGGGATAATTTAAAACACTGAAATTAAACATTTTTTTTTTACTAAAACATGTTTTACTAGAGATATCATCCGGGGGGATATTGTCCGGGGGGATATTGGAACGGGGGGATATTGTCCGGGGGGATATTGTCCGGGGGGATATTGTCCCGGGGGGATATTGTCCGGGGGGATATTGTCCTAGAACCATATATATATATATATATATAGATATATATATATATATATATATATATATATATATATATATATATATATATATATATATATATATATATATATATATATATATAGATATATATATATATATATATGTATATAGATATATACATATATAGATATGTTTGTGTGTATGTGTGTATATATGTATTTATATTATTATATTATTTTCCCAGATGATGCCTGTGTGCCTGTTTTATGGAAGACTCCGGTGTTAGGGACCGTGGCTCCCTACCCAGTTGTTGTCTTTTCCCATGGATTGGGTGCTAACAGAACATGCTATTCCAACATCTGCTATGAAGTGGCAAGTCATGGCTTTGTTGTGGCATCTGTGGAGCATAGGTACTGCCAATCATTGAATCATTAAAGCCCATTCATTTTGGAATTAACTTCTGTCAAAGTCACTTCCTTATTACAAATCCAATCCAACTACTCTTCTTTGATTATTTTCATTCTAAGACTTTCTTAAAAAGTATCATTCATAGATCTAGAGGAAACTTTTTTAGGAGAACTTTAGACATGGGTGAGTGAAACTATAGCTAATGATTGGAAAGAACTCATTTTGAAAATCATCCCACTGAAAGTTGCTCCTGAGGATTGCAATGTCAATGTCTGATTTTAAATATCCTCAAAATGCCAATTTCAAGCAAGTTATTGAATTTTCAATTGAATTTTATCACTAGAATATAAGAATAATTTGAATTTTCTTAATATGTAAAATATTTTTGTGGTCGGTTTCTAAATATATTTTTGTTTCCCTCAAAAATTATAATACTTAAACATTTCATGATTGCCCATTGGACATTCACTTTCAAAATTCTAGCTTACGTTCTGCTTCCGCCATATGCAGGAGCTCAATAGAAAGTGAATACTGTATACAATGTTAATAATGTGGTGTTTCTTTGCGCATACCTGGAGTCTGCATTGATTAAACTGTGTTTGATTTTTTGGACATCAGTCCCTGTGGTAGTATTGTACATCATGCTGATATGATAGCTTGTCATTCAAGATATGTACCGTATTACCCCGCATACAACACGCACCCCATAGATAATACGCACCCCCTCCCCAAGTCCCTTTCCCATATGTAAAATACAATGCCCTGTTTATAACACTTGTACAGTGTTTATAGTGCTCAGAGTCACTGTGCAAGTGATACCAATTAACAGTACGGGAAAAGTCTATTTTTAAACATCATCTGGGACATCCAGGGTATCAGAATGGCAATCATCATAACTTCGTCATGGTGACAGGCCAATAGACAATAGGAACCCACCAACGTATTTTCCACCATGCCCCACACGTCCATGCCATAGCATCGATGTAAAAATATTCTGGTTTATGTACCCGTCGATAACACGCACCCCCTCCTTGACATAGGTGCTGCAGTGTATAAAAGTGCGTGTTGTATGCGGGGTAATACGGTATACAAAAATGAAACTGCTCATCATAGGCATTTTATATGAGCAAAATTAACACAGTATAAGTACTTATTGCAATAGATACATGTCCTAAATCAAAGTGATTATCTTTTCTGCAATTCAAATGTAAATATCTTAGAAAATAAACTAAATGTATAAAAAATGGTGTATACAAAAAGTTGCTAGAATAATTGCCATATATAGCATATCAAAAGTGTTATATACAAAAGTGGCTAGAGTAAGTGCCATATTAAGCACGTCAATAGGAAAGTTTACAGACAAAGATACCCTTTTATTACAGAGACAAATCTGCATCCATGACTTATTACTTAGATGAGAGTGTAGAGGGGGAATCAGGGGACCAGAAGTCCACCGATACCACAAGTGATGCTGCCCCAGGTCTAGAGAAGAACAAATTGAAGGTCAAATGGTACAACTATGAGCCCCTAGGAACTAAAGATGAGTTTGACTTCAGACACAGCCAGGTAAACCAAAGAAGACAGAGATATGATATTATGGCTTGACTTGAACCAATTTGCATCTATAGTGCACTCCAGACCTGACTACTGAGCACAAATGTGGAAAAAATTGAAAAACAAGGAAGTGTCAGTCACAATTGAAATAAATACTTAACTACTTAATCAAAATATTTCTCTTAATGATATTTTGTTATCAAGAGAGGGTCAATATGTTAAGACCATGCATATGCTTCAGGGGTAAATGGCCTAATATGTACATACCTGGAGGACTCCTATACCACCTGATTTGGCAATAATTCTTAGTTCTAGCAAAACACACTTTGGAAAATATTTGATAAGATAGTTGTTTACCGGAATTCAACCTGCAACTATTTCAAATATTTTATGATTGAACATATCATTGCTAAGTTATTCTGATATGTAGCATATAATGTAGGTAGCATTTTCAAGAGGAAAAATTGAGTATGAATGGGTTAAATTCTGAAAAGCTCAATTAAGCCATTTGTGCCTGTAGTCCCTCATTAAATTGTGAAAAGTTTTGGAAAATATCTTAAGAAGAAAAATTATTTGGAACCAAACCGACTACTCTCTTGTAAATGTTTGGTGAATCTCACTTTAATTCCAAAATTATTTTCAAAAGATATAGGTCCAGATGACAATATCCAGGCCTTTATTGGTTTAAAGGCTGGGTTAATAAGTATTTGGCCAGCGATGGCATGATCAGTAACTGGTCCATATTCTCAGAAATCCCCTTCGGCAGGAAAGATGGTGGCCCAGATTTCCTGGTAATTATTTTGCAAAATAAGTATGGTGGCCCAGATTCTGAGGCTGATCCATATTACTTGGAATTTGCAGTAGTTCCCATAGAGTTAGAAAGTTTCCATGTATGACACCTGGACCTCCTAGCAATCAAATACAATTGAGCAATTGTGCATTTGTTATCTTAGAACAGTATTGTATAAATCGAATACATTTAGTTCAAAAAACAGTTTTTTATCTGAAAAAGTGTAAAAAAAATGTATAAAGTTGAAACTGGATAATTGTAGCTGGATAATTTGGCGACCTACTTCTCTGCATGTAAATAACCCAGGGATTTGCATGCTTGCTCTGAAACAGTAATTCTAACTGGAGGGTCAGCACTGAGTACCCAATGGGTAGGGGTGTTACATGTTGAAAATGTTGTAGGAAACACTCCCAAATGTTGCTATGGAAACTAAAAATGGTAACTCCCATGGAAAAACAGGTTTTTGGCATTTTAAAACTTTCAAGTACCGATTTTGAGAAGATTAATGAAAAAGAATCAAATTTATGTGTGTAAATCAATGAGATGAATTTCTAAGGATGATTTTGATACAGGACTTGTTGAAAAATATTGAGATTTGGAGGTGCTGTAGAATTTTGAAAGTTAGGCTTTTGTTCCAGTAATATCAACATTCAGCGCATGTCCCAGCTCACTGTACTAATGGTTTAAAATGGGTTTACCAGGACTGGATAATTTTAGTCTTAGATGGTTGCCAGACAGTTTGCAATAATTTTTAACCATTTTAGATGATTTAATCAATTTTGAATTTTGTTTTGCACTGCACATTATGAAAACAGGGTAAGTGCCTCCATAAGTTAATGTAATGACCAAGTCCAGTGCTGAAGTACTTATAATTCTGAGATGAGGCACTTAAGTTACTATACAAATCATATTGGGCCTCTTAGCACCACCGTAATTGGGTCTCAATCTATATTGGCTGCCATTTTGGGGTTTTTCGTCTCAAGTTTGTTTTTCCCGAAGCGGAAATTTATATGCTTTCCAAAAATATATAGTTTACCCTAGGTACATAAACCATATCTTGTTATATATAAATATTTGTGTTTCAGCAGTAAAAATGACCAATCTCCATATCATAGTATCATTAGAATTGGTATAAATCTTGTCCATATTTTGGGGTTACCTATGGCCATAACTCTAGTTCTAGAAAAGATGCAAAGATGGGAATCGTACTGCTGTAATCAGGAGAATATTGCCTACAGAATGAACACTAAAAGAGATGACAAATCATTTGTGATCTATATAGGGGTGAACACCCTATATGTAGTGTCTTTTTCAATTGATTCTTGAAGCCAAGGGTACCCTCTCAAAGAATATGGCAGGTACTCGGTTGGCACCCTTGAGCATTTTGAAATACTGACCCATCTTTGCCACCCCAATGGTACGTAAAATCGACAATTGAGGCTTTCTCCAGTTTAAGTTGATCCAGATATTGAAATCTAAGAGACCTACAGAACCCCCTAACCTCTTGCCTGTAGTTTGCTAATATTTGAACAGCATTATATCACAATAAAAGAGACCATCGCTTTACTAGTTCTAAATATGACTTATTTAGGTGGCAAATAAATTGATATTTGTAGTTGGACAACAACTAGGGTCAATATCTCAAATTGGCAAAGGGTACCCTCTTGGCATCCAGCAGATTCTTTAAGTGGGTACCCTGGGTTTCCAGAGTCAATTAAAAAATACCAGTATATATGAAAAAAATTGGTTCAACCCCAATTTCAGCTTTCTGTGCCAGACTAATAGACAGCATTTAATCAAACTGCTGAATTGAAATAATGAAAATAATGACATCACTGATCAACATAGCAAATATATGGAAATATTGTATGTCTGTGACAATTAGGGGAATTGAATAACTTAATTAAAGCAACCTTTTTTAAGGTAAAAGTAAGAGCAGAGGAAGTCAAGAAGGCATTGGATTTATTGGAGGAGCTGAACCTGGGGGCAAACCTCACAAATGCACTAGGATCTGACTGGGACCTCCAACAACTCAAGGTAGGACCGTGTGTATTCTCTGAGTCACTGGGTTTGTTTTAAAGTCTAGAATTATATCTTCCTACAATCTAGAGCTTTAGCATGCTGTTATTCCTTTGTCACATGCTTCTTAGACTCACCACTTGCTAAATGTGAAATTTAGTCGGTTACATAAGTGAATTCAATGTATGGATATTCATAGTGCCATTATATGTATACTAATTGAAATCAGGTATTTTCCAAGCCTTTGCACTTCCATCTTGTATATATATTGGAAGAGCATTTTTTTTAAACTTATAGGAGTACATGCTCTGAGGACAGGTAAAACCTTCTTTGTTGAATATTTTGTTTTTTACAATGTGCATATGAAATGCTTAACGAACTATCATTTTCAAAAAGAGGGCTTCCTAAATGAATGACACCTGATACCTCTTCAATCCTGGAACTGCTGCATGGAAATCCAAAGGAATAAACTATATTGAAAAGTAAGTACATTTTGAATGTTCTATTTGTTCTGTAGGGTGCAATGGATCTGTCCAAAGCTGCTGTGATGGGGCATTCATTTGGAGGGGCAACAACATTAGCTGCACTTAAATTGGATCCCAGATTCAAGTAAGTTGTAACAAAGCCCTCTTGCGGACAGTGCAGACCTTTTTTATTTTAAATCATTTTCATTTTCCTTCCTTCAACAAGTCAGCACAGAGTGCATAGGATAGATCAATATATAAGTATCAATAATAGCAATTGTCTGTCAAGTATAGTTGTACATACTAGGTCTTTGTATAAATATTCAATAATAAAATATATTGCTTCTCAAACAGTGTACCTTTGCCTTTTATGTAACATCTGTATTTCTCTTCAAAATAAAACTTCTTTATCTCATTTTTTACATTGGCAATGTGTGGTATTTGTTCTTTTTTCATAGAGTTGTAAATAACTTTCTTTGTGATCAGAATAATTGTGTTGATAGACAAAGCATTTTCCAGATCACTGAGGATAATCCTTGAATTAGACAAATGGTAGTTCTCCATACCAAGCTCTTTTATCCAGTTTTGGACACTATTCCATAGTTCTATTGAAATTTCACATTGTAGAAACATATATTCTGTGGAATCACCTGAGTATCACAGAAGCTACACAAATTAGATTTTTTAATGCCCATTTTGAATAGCTTCTCGTTTGTGAAAAATCTATGATGGAGCGTGCAGTGCAGTGCAGACCTTATATATAAAGGGGAATATCTATAGTCTTTAGATTAACCAGATTCTTACCGTAACACATAATGTGGCTACTGGCTTAGAGAAGTGTTGACTTGCCTAAGTTATAGCATTGGTTTGAATTTTCTAAAGTTGCGTTGATTAAGTAACAATTATAATGATTTTCAAACAGCTGACTGCATGCTACATTTTGCTAAGGTTTTGAGGTTTGCGGCATGGGAGACAGTTTCCCTTGACTTTGGGAAAGTCAATTATCATTTCTGCAATGGCCTGTTACCAAAAACAAGCATTTTTTGGCCTAATTATTGAAGTCTTGAGTAGTTCCAAATATGACAATTACCAAGATTTCCTCATTGATAATACTAATCAATAATCCTACTAATTGAATGGCTTTTGTGTACCTCCAGGGTTGGCATTGCCTTTGATGCTTGGATGCTGCCGCTGGAGGAGGAGTATCACAGAGACCTCGACCAGCCCCTACTACTCATCAATTACGAGACATTCCACTGGAGAAATAACATCAAAAAGATGCTGCCGCTTCAGACCAAATTAGTGGATAGACTGCTGATTACAATTATGGGCACATGTCACCAAACCATTACTGACTTTCAATTCGTAGTGGACAACAGAACCATTGCCAAATCCCTCCGTATGCGCCATGTGCTTGATCCGTACATGGCCATGGAGATAAATGCAAAAGCTACCTTGGGATTCCTGCGAAAGCATTTGGGTGAGTATTTTCATGTTGTGTATTCAGGTAGGGTTTCAGGGAGTGAATCATAGAATCTACTTTATGCACAAGTCTTCATAAATGAGTGGCCTGGGCAGGATAATATCTTCAGTGAGTTTTGACCCTGCAAGGCAATTGGGCTTACCAATTGAAATCATCATCATCATCTCTGATATCCCCGAAGCTCATTGTTTTTGGTCCCCAGAGACAATATAGACCATTAACGGTTTATGGTTCACAACTTGAATTTTGAGGAGTTACCCCAACTTGCTATATACCAAAGTGAACGTCTAATGGGGATCTCTAAGGTGGAGTTGCTTTGGGTCATGTACAGGCTATGTGTGTGGGGGGGGGGGGGGGTCCTATAAACAAATACAGCCAAATGGTCATTAGCAGGTCAGAAAGTGCATACACAACATTTCCTGGCTACACACAGCAGGTTACTTTGCTGTTGTAATCATTCTAGAATATGACAGTTGAACATGAACTCTAAATGGGGCCTTACTACAGTTGTGACACCACAAAAAATCAAAACAAGATGGTGCCCCCATGACATGTTTTTTAAAGTGGGTCTGAATTGCAATTACTCAATAACCGTTCAGCATTTCATTGCAGATAAAGGTTCATTTTACACCTTGAAACAAGCTCTTCTATTAGGTAGGTAATGATTGTTGAGTTTACTATCCTTTTAACAACAAATGGACTAAATTCCTTGCTTCATTTCTTATGAACTTTTATTCATTTATTTTTCTCTGCAGATGTCCCTGGTGAGCTTCACAGTGCTATTTTGAATGCAGAGCATGAGCATGTGCTTGGTGGGACCAACATAGAGTTTGACATACCTCATCACCTGGGAACCGCTGCAGAATCTAGTGAAGAGCAAGACACACCACAGGTGTAAACCACAGGTTACGTAGATACATTCATCAATGCCTAGGGACTGCAGCAGCATCTATTGAGGAGCAGAAATTATTGATGCCACGGGTTTAAACCATAGAATATATATATATATATATATATATATATATATATATATATATATATATATATATATATATATATATATATATATATATATATATATATATATATATATATATGTTACAGTAAGAGTGTCAAACCAGGGATTTAGTCGAATCCCTAAAACATTCAGGGAATCTGTCAAATTCTTGTTTCACTCACGGATTTGGTCCCTAAATGTCTAGAGATTTGACTAAATCCTTGAAAATAGGAGGGTCAGAATGATGAAATTGATAAACGTTGACTGAGATACTAATTATCATCATCATCAAGCAATAATTTTTGACTGAGCATTGATTATTCAGCATTGCTTTGTACCTCATTACTTTGATAATCAGGAATCATAAGAAGCGCTCAACTAAGCATAAAACAAAGGTAATTGTCATTCAACAATCCCTCTGAAAGGTCTCCAGTAAACAAGTCAAAAATGACCCACCTATTTCTAGGGGTTTAGTCATATCCGTAGACATTTAGGGACCGAATCCTTGAGTGAAACAGGAATTTGACAGATTCCCTGAAAGTTTTAGGGATTTGACTAAATCCCTGGTTTGACACTCTTACTGTAACATATATATATATATATGTATGTATGTATTCCTTTATGCAATAATTTGTCTGTAAACTCTAGGTGTGAATGTGTAATAATGGCAGGTCGAGAATGGTTTTTAATGTGTAAGAAGTAGGTGCTCCATTTAGCGGTTTGCTGGTCATATGAAACAAATGGCAAACCCATCTCTGTTGCATGTGCTTTTCAAGCCTTTTTCAAGGCTATAGACACATGGTATAATGAAAATAAAGACATAACAATAGATGCTGAAAAGGTAAGCAATTGACAGATGTTTTGTTTGATGTTTCCATTACATATATTTCAGGTATAAACATAGCTGTGAGATTGACTTGAGGCACTTGAAAAATACCATTTTGAAAACTACAAAATGGCTTCTTGAATTAACCATTAATAATTTCTTTTCTTTCATTGATTTGAGGCCTTTATTATATAAATCTGCAAATAAAAAACACATACGGCGATTGATTGGGTTCATATTATATATATATTAGATAGTTTTTATTGACTTGATTGTTCATTTTTCAGTACTTTCATCCCTAAAATTACATAAGAGTATGACAATAAAATTGGACTTGAAACATTTTCTGTTCTGTCTCTTGCCAAGAATTACTTGCCATCTCGTTCATTGAGGATGGTTATTAACCAAAAAAAGGCATTAAAAAGTGTATGAATAAATGGACAACTTTTTTTGATTTTTCTAAGCAATTCAAATCACCTATCCTCTTGAAAGATGCCATGAAATTATATGGAAATCACAGGTTGAAGGGGGGATATTGTATAATCTTTACTTTCTTTTTCATCAGCCATTGTTCAATTTTGATTTCCCCTCCTCAGAGTTTCTACACCTGAAACTTTCTTTTTATTGGGACAATACCTGAAAAAATGCATGACAAAAGAGAACAATAACAATAGTTTCATGTGGTATATCTTTTATTTCAGGGTAATACCAATTTTTCATTCTATAAGAGGTGAAACTTACACCCCATCGATAGTGCAAAATATGTTAATGCAATATTTGTTGCAATTTAACCATTAAATAGATTATCCAGTTGTCATGGCTGGAAGGATTTTGTGTCATTATGCAGGGTATTTTATGAACATTTTATTTTACACGGATAATATGATGAATGATCAATTCGCACAATATTGTATAGAGTAAGCCAATCCAGTATTAAACCTGATCACTACCTGATTTGCATTCATATCAAAAGATATTTTGTAAGATTTTCCTGAAGCTTTTGTATAAGATATGATCAATCTGTGTGTAAGCATTCTCATACCACAACTTTTTTGTCTAAGAAAAAAGTCTGAAGTAGTGAAAATGTTAGTGAAGGATGGTGAAAGAATGATCTGAGAGATAGAACCAAAAGGTAGAAAGCAAAGCCTGGCATTTATGCAATCACATCTGGAGCATGCACGTGGTCTGTCACATGTGGAACATGTCTTGACGATTCAGTTATATTTTGAGAAATATACGATTGAAAGTTTTTGTATATTACTGGCTTTCCATTAACTCCTCAAATAGTGTTCTAATATTTTAATTTGATGAGTTATAATCATAAGTGTCAGATCATATGTCCACTCCAGATGGAAATTGGTATTTGGTAGAATCCTTGAGGCCTAGGCGCTTACCACTAGGGAGATTATAGAGTGAGATAAACAGTCTTGCCATGGCCTGTGTATATTGCATTGATCCATTTCAAAGAAAGACCATTTTTCTGACTTCATCTTTTGGTATCTTTCTCTCAGAAAATCTGAACTTTTTCATATTCAAATAAAGAATATCTAAGAATATCTGTGATACCAATGAGGAAGGCTATAGTCATGATGTATGTTGTTGTGAATCATCATGTGTATTTTATCAATGTTTATAGGCAAGTCATCAGTTGTCTTAATATTATCAATTTGTATTTAATCTAGTTACACAGAATGATCTGTGACTCGAGTCATTTGTACAGAATGGTCATTTATTGGTGAATGCCACTCGAAATCCTTTTAATAAACGCACACATCTTTGATACCAATCTAGTTAATCATGTATAGTATTCATCAGCTTTATTGACCCTTGAGTTATTACTTTACAAAGGCTACATAACCATGATGTTGGATATACTAGTCATTTTGTAGGCTTTATATATTCTTAGACAAGTATCCAGGTTGATTTGAAGTGGTTGATTTGAAGGAAATATCATGTGAATTGGGTTGCGTGTCACAGCATGTGATTAACTGATATACCCTTCTTTCTGCAAATAGGCATGATATATTTTCTTCAGGCCTGTCCTTTCTGATCGGAGTGCAGCACATATTAGATTGCAGGCCCTGAACAATAGCCCACACCGTGGCACTGCGCACTAGGTCAGGTGATTTAATGGTAATTGGCCCTTGCTCTTTCTAGCTCTCTGGTATACTGAGGGCCACAGGGAAGATCAATGTACCATTTGACTGTGTTACCCTATTGAAATAAAGATTATTATTATTATCATTATTATTATATTAGAGCTTGAAAGAGTTCTAATACTTTTGATAAATGGTTTACGATCTTCTTGTTTTACCCAGAGTTCTCAGCTTGTTGGACAGTATTGAATCATATGTTGAAGCAAGATAAAAACTGATGAAATAATTGATTATCCCTAGTTCTCTTAAAATTGCACAAGTAGTTTATTGAAACCTAATTTAAACATATTCATTTTTTTTCATGAATTGAATAGGTTGTTTATTATCATCTCTGCTTTCATGGTAAGAATGGGTAACGTCTCTACATTTAGCTGCCATCATCATTCACCCACCATGTGTTTTTTTATTTTTGTAAGCCTAAAAAAAGGAAACAGGCCTTTTTTGTTTAAAAAGCATGTTACACATGAAAAATAATATATATATATATATATATAATATATTCACCCACTATGTTGATAGTGAGCACACACAATGAGTGCACGCAACAAGTGCATGATGAAAAGAGTGATGCACAAGATGTTGCCCAAGAGTGGATATGTTTTTCCTTGTTTAGATAAGGAAATATTTGGATACACTGCACCATTAGAGCAATTTCCCTAAGATATTGAGAATGTTGCACCTTTATCAGAGGTAGTTACGAGGGAGATGCAGCAGGGGTGGGCAGCAATTACAGTAACAATACAATCGCATTTAGCCCAGTGTGCAGCGACCCTGATATGCCTGGGTGTTCAGCACCGCAGGGTAATAAATGCTGTACTTAGGTCATTAAGGAGCGGGCTGAATGAAATAGAGGATGCTTATTGGCTGTATATCACCTGATCCACTGCTGTGACTCGTAACGAGGGCCACACAGCAAGAGTTACATTATTAAACCCATAAATAAAGGGTTAACTTTATTGTTTGACACTGAAATTGTATCTTGTTCTATTCGTGCAAATTCCATGGATATGTTAATGCTTGGCAAAGTGTATTTGAACCAAATTTTGGTCACTCTAGGAATTAGGGCCACTATAATTATTTTGCAAAATAATTAATGGGAAATATGGACCACCCTTGATCTATGACTGGTAACGGTCTCAAACAAAGTATCGACAACTATTACTCTGCTTTGTCAGTATTTTCTTAAAACATGGGCCACCCTCAACCCATAAATATTGTAATTATGAAATAGTGTCCCAAATTACTGAGAATTTACGGTAAGTTCATTTACTAAAGGTTGTATGATAGTTAGTTATATGTCCATTTTAGCACCCTAGAAATAAACTTGGACAAGGTTCTGAAATTACCTGGCTTCCAATGTGATATACATGTTTTATTGATTATCGATCTTATATTCTAATTTTTGATATGCTTGTTTATAGAAAATATAAAACATATTAACTTATTTGTTGGTTATGCTTCCAATTTATATTGACCACTTCACCTGAATAGTTTTCACTTTCTTGTATTCATCCTCCAGTTGTATCCCTCTATAAAGAGATATAGAATAATTTTGTTCATTATAAATGCATCTAGTTATGTTTTTTGTTGGTTGTTTTTGTAGGGGGGATGGGGGGTTGGAACACTGTCTTAGCATTCACATTCAAAGTCAACCCTTTGCATGTGCACCTGAAACTGTCAGATACCAGTAATTGTTGGGGCATATCCATTTTCAAAGAAAATATGAGAAAATACTTTATTTACAAGGAATTCTGAAATCAAGTTGGTTGGTTATTTTTAGAACCCCCAAATTTCAAGAATATAGGCAGGGTCAGGGATTCGTCTCATCTTTAAATAATAGTTCATGGTAAAAACTACCTACATAGCAAATGTGATGCTCCTATCAAAAAGTGAACGATTTTCCCCCCTATTAACCACTGGACTAATATTGATTTTTGCCAAAACCTGGTCGTTTGAAATGTGCATTTTTGGTATCAAACATAAAGCGATATGCTTAAATTGACAAAGTCATAGCAGGGTATTAAGAATAGGGGTTTTGCAGTTTTTCCAATTTTGACATTGGTTCTTAGTTATGCAATCTAGGAGTTGGAAAATATAGTTTTTCTCATTTTCAACAAATACTCGAAGAATAAAATGGTTATAAAATTTGAACGGATTAAATGTTAGAACAAAATGTAATACCCTTCCCCGATATTAACTTTTCCTCCTCTTTAAAACCTGCCACTGAAATGCTTATCTTCATTCATAGTTAAATATGTTATCTACTAGGGTAAATCCAATATTGACAAAAAGGTATCTTATTAGTTTTTCATTAATTTTAGTTAGTAAAACAAAATAGTTTTTGTTTGTGTCACTGAAATATTTTTGAAAGTTCTGACACTACCAAATTTCTCAAATTCACTTAAAATAATCCTTATGTTCAGCTCATCAAAAGGTGATCAAAAATCAGGGATCCCAATGCTTGTCCTGCAGGGGCCTTCTTATAACAAAATTTGTCAATTTTTGGCTTAAACTCAGTAATCCAGAAGTTAAAAATGAATTTTACTTATATGTTATTACAAAGTATAGTGAATATATATATATATATATATATAATTCTATATAATATATATATGTATATATATATAATTATATTGCATAGCAGTTAATGACAATCCAACTAGTCACCTCTATGTATGATTTTTTTGTATGCCAAATGCTATGTAATACACATTGTACTAGACCGAATCAAATCAAATCAAATCATATATACATATATATATATATATATATATATATATATATATATATATATATATATATATATATATATATATATATATATATATACAGCCTACCTCCTCTATACCCATTTCTTTTTCTACCTCTCCTTGATTCCCCCTATGCCTCCTTCTCTCACCGCTACTCCTTTCCACTGCCCCGTCCCACTGCCACTCCTCTCCTCCCACCTCCTCCTCCCACCGATATTCCTCGTCTCACCGCTACCCCTCTCGTCTCACCGCTACCCAGCTCCTTCCACCTCCTTGTCTCACCCCTTCCACCTCCTCGTGCCACCACTACCGCACTCCTCCCACCTCCTCGTCCCATCGCTACCCCACCCACCCCCCAACTCCTTGGCCCACCGGTACCCCACTCCTCCCACCTCCTCGTCCCACCTCTACTCCACCCACCTCCTTGTCCCACTGCTACCCCACTCCTCCCACCTCCTTGTCCCCCTGCTACCCCACTCCTCCCACCTCCTCGTCCCACTGCTACCCCACTCCTCCCACCTCCTTGTCCCACTACTACCCCACTCCTCCCACCTCCTTGTCCCACTGCTACCCCACTCCTCCCACCTCCTTGTCCCACCGCTACCCCACTCCTCCCACTTCCTCCTCCCACCTCTACTCCACCCACCTCCTTGTCCCACTGCTACCCCACTCCTCCCACCTCCTTGTCCCACTGCTACCCCACTCCTCCCACCTCCTTGTCCCACTGCTACCCCACTCCTCCCACCTCCTTGTCCCCCTGCTACCCCACTCCTCCCACCTCCTTGTCCCACCGCTACCCCACTCCTCCCACTTCCTCGTCCCACCTCTACTCCACCCACCTCCTTGTCCCACTGCTACCCCACTCCTCCCACCTCCTCGTCCCACCTCTACTCCACCCACCTCCTTGTCCCACCGCTACCCCACTCCTCCCACCTCCTCGTCCCACCTCTACTCCACCCACCTCCTTGTCCCACTGCTACCCCACTCCTCCCACCTCCTTGTCCCCCTGCTACCCCACTCCTCCCACCTCCTCGTCCCACTGCTACCCCACTCCTCCCACCTCCTTGTCCCACTACTACCCCACTCCTCCCACCTCCTTGTCCCACTGCTACCCCACTCCTCCCACCTCCTTGTCCCACCGCTACCCCACTCCTCCCACTTCCTCCTCCCACCTCTACTCCACCCACCTCCTTGTCCCACTGCTACCCCACTCCTCCCACCTCCTTGTCCCACTGCTACCCCACTCCTCCCACCTCCTTGTCCCCCTGCTACCCCACTCCTCCCACCTCCTTGTCCCACCGCTACCCCACTCCTCCCACTTCCTCGTCCCACCTCTACTCCACCCACCTCCTTGTCCCACTGCTACCCCACTCCTCCCACCTCCTCGTCCCACCGCTACCCCACTCCTCCCACCTCCTCGTCCCACTGCTACCCCACTCCTCCCACCTCTACTCCACCCACCTCCTTGTCCCACTGCTACCCAACTCCTCTCACCTCCTCGTCCCAGCGCTACCCCACTCCTCCCACCTCCTTGTCCTACTGCTACTCCAGCCACCTCCTTGTCCCCCCGCTACCCCACTCCTCCCACCTCCTCGTCCCACCGCTACCCCACTCCTCCCACCTCCTCGTCCCACTGCTACCCCACTCCTCCCACCTCTACTCTACCCACCTCCTTGTCCCACTGCTACCCCACTCCTCTCACCTCCTCGTCCCACCGCTACCCCACTCCTCCCACCTCCTTGTCCTACCGCTACTCCAGCCACCTCCTTGTCCCCCCGCTACCCCACTCCTCCCACCTCCTCGTCCCACCGCTACCCCACTCCTCCCACCTCCTCGTCCCACCGCTACCCCACTCCTCCCACCTCCTTGTCCTACCCCACTCCTCCCACCTGCTCGTTCCACCTCTACTCCACCCACCTCCTTGTCCCACCGCTACCCCACTCCTCCCACCTCCTTGTGCCACCGCTACCCCACTCCTCCCACCTCCTCGTGCCACCGCTACCCCACTCCTCCCACCTCCTTGTCCCACCGCTACTCCACCCACCTCCTTGTCCCACTGCTACCCCACTCCACCCACCTCCTCGTCCCACCTCTACTCCCCCCACCTCCTTGTCCCACCCCTTCCCCCTCCTTGTGCCACCGCTACCCCACCCACCTCCTTGTCCCCCGGCTACCCCACCCACCTCCTTGTCCCCCGGCTACCCCACCCACCTCCTTGTCCCCCCGCTACCCCACTCCTCCCACCTCCCTGTCCCACCACTACTCCACGCACCTCCTTGTCCCCCCCCTACTCCACGCACCTCCTTGTCCCCCCGCTACCCCACTCCACCCACCTCCCTGTCCCACCACTACCCCACCCGGCTCCTTGTCCCCCCGCTACCCCACTCCTCCCACCTCCCTGTCCCACCACTACCCCACTCCTCCCACCTCCCTGTCCCACCACTACTCCACGCACCTCCTTGTCCCCCCGCTACCCCACTCCTCCCACCTCCTCGTCCCACCGCTACCCCACTCCTCCCACCTCCTCGTCCCACTGCTACCCCACTCCTCCCACCTCTACTCTACCCACCTCCTTGTCCCACTGCTACCCCACTCCTCTCACCTCCTCGTCCCAGCGCTACCCCACTCCTCCCACCTCCTTGTCCTACCGCTACTCCAGCCACCTCCTTGTCCCACTGCTACCCCACTCCTCCCACCTCCTCGTCCCACCGCTACCCCACTCCTCCCACCTCCTCGTCCCACCACTACCCCACTCCTCCCACCTCTACTCCACCCACCTCCTTGTCCCACTGCTACCCCACTCCTCTCACCTCCTCGTCCCAGCGCTACCCCACTCCTCCCACCTCCTTGTCCTACCGCTACTCCAGCCACCTCCTTGTCCCCCTGCTACCCCACTCCTCCCACCTCCTCGTCCCACCGCTACCCCACTCCTCCCACCTCCTCGTCCCACCACTACCCCACTCCTCCCACCTCCCTGTCCCACCACTACTCCACGCACCTCCTTGTCCCCCCGCTACCCCACTCCTCCCACCTCCTCATCCCTCCGCTACCCCACTCCCCAACCTGCTTGTCCCACCCCTTCCACCTCCTTGTCCCACCGCTACCCCACTCCTCCCACCTACTCGTGCCACTGGAACTCCACCCACCTCCTTGACACTGGTTGAGGCTAACATGTTCAGGTTGACCGGCTGGTTTCGAATCCACTTGTGTTTGGTCATCTAAGCCACCGCTTTATCTCCTTCCCCTTCCCTGCCCTACTGCTACTCCTTTCCTTCCACCTCCTCGTCCCACCGCAACTCCTCTCCCTAAATCTCCTTGTCCCACCCCGCCTCTTCCTCCCATTTAAAAACATCTTGTCCTATAATATTCACTTTCACTATTCTTGCTCATTACCATTCCTCCCAATCGTATCGACCTTCACATTTCTTGTTTTCCGCCAGTTGGACGCCCTTATTGCGTACCCTTTGCCACGCACACCTCTCTTGAATCGCGTATCCTTTAGACGCTTGCTGTCTACTGCGTCAAAACAACTTAAAAACAATTCAAAACACATTTCTTCATTCTGTCGGTTCACTAAAATGTAAAAAGGAAAGATTTCAATTACAAAATCTAAAGTGAAATAGTTCTAATTATATGCACAATTTCCTGCACCTTTCCCCTACTTATAACAAAATGTGTCATTTTTCCTCTTATAACGAA
The DNA here is from genome assembly GCA_963942565.1 of Maea johnstoni. Classification (NCBI taxonomy): domain Eukaryota; kingdom Metazoa; phylum Annelida; class Polychaeta; order Spionida; family Magelonidae; genus Maea; species Maea johnstoni. The sequence goes on from OZ012691.1 coordinate 21,274,912, forward strand.
ATGTGTCATTTTTGGTCCTATACAAAGGCTTCTGGGAGTTATCGAATGACTGAACTGTTACAAACTATCGTTTGGATATACTTTTACCCGTATATCTATTCCACGGCTTGGTGCTCACAATGGCATATAGTTAAGAAGTTTAATTGACTTTAAGACTGGCCCTCATTATTTTCATTACTAGTATGTAGTAAAGCAGTGCATGGTACTAGATTCAAAAGCACAGTCAAACTTAAATTGTGTATCACAGTATCCCCCATCACAAACAAGGCAAGCTTTAAGTACGCACCGTTGTCCTGGGGACCCTGGTTGCCATTAATGCCTTAAGTCTGTAACTCAAGGAAAATTTGCGATCCCTCTTGACCCTGTACTGCAGCTATAAATTTATTTTTTTTCATTTTTAGACGCGCGAAAGTTACCAATTCATTCTGGTTAAGCGGTGGTTTTCATTGGGTACTCCCGGCTTCCTCCGCCACTTACAAGCTATAATTAACATTAAGCCTGAATATGGCAGAAAAAGTGTCGATAATCGAAATTACAAATATTTCGTTTATCCTCATGAGTCGAATGTTGCCAACGTTGTTGTGTGTGTGTAGTACAATAATTTCGTGGCAACGTATTTCAGAAGTCCTTAGTAAGTTCTTGGGTGGTAAGTTCTTGTTTATACAGTTTGAAAAGATGGTGACGTTAGAAGTTGATAAGCAAGTATGTCCTCACTTTTTGTTTCTATTTCATTTTATGATCAAGAAGTACAAAACAATCCATTTATCCATTTTTCATTCAAATATCTGAACCAAAGCTTTTTAGCTCTAAAATGTCCATTTCGAATTACACGAGGCGTATTTGGATGGCAAAGGTAGCTATCCCTTGTGTACATTCATGTCCATAAGTTTTGTTTCTATTTCATTTCATGATCAAGAGGTGTGAAACAATCCATTTATCTATTTTTTATTTATATATCTGAAACAAGGCTGTAAGCTCTAAAATGTCCATTTTAACTCACACAAGGCTCATTTGGATGGCAACGGTAGCTACACTTCATGTATATTTAGATCTCAATTTAGTCTTTATTCAGGGGATTAAATGGATACGAATATTTTTTAGTTATGAATTAATTAGGATATTTACGCAGAAGATTCCAATAAGACTGTGCCACGATTTTATTATGAAGAGCGTCGTTCGTGACTTGGAATGGTACAGTTGTCTGCTACTCGACGCTAATGTTCATGCAGCGCGTAGCGCCCCCACAAAGTGAAACGGCGGCAAATGTAACTAATTGAACCCCAGGATAGGAAGTTCATAACACTAGGAAAATTGGATTGCGAAACTGGCGATGCCATAAAGTTAACGACATGTAAAGGCGTATTGATATAATCATTATTCTTTATCTATTTGAAAAGGCATTAGATTAAAAGATCAAATACAATTTTTCAGCTATTTTGGCGCTCCTTATTGGGTTCTAACGTCACTCCGGCTATCCCGAGCCGGTTTGGAGTAGTTAGATAACAGGCGCCAGATTTGATTTGGATATTTTACTGGCTCGCATGAGGTAGGTAGGTCATAATCAGTTTCGGGCCTTATGTAAATATGTGGGGTCATTGATAAAAGTGGCCTGGCGGTCTTTTTCAAAGATTTACTCCGGTATTCAGTCACGTAAATGACAGGACAAAACTCGGAATGCAAGGAACGACCCAAAATAGAGTTACGGGATTTCATCAATATAGCTCTCTTTTCAAACCTAGCTGTCATACAGATGGCGCCGTAGCTTATTGGCTAGAGCGCCTGCCTGCAGGGCAAGAGGTTGCGGGTTCGAATCCATCTGACCGCAACTAGTATCATCTTTTCCTGCCCAGTCCTTCGTCTGGCACTTTGAAACATTTCCTACTCCAAATAACGATGTCTATATTTTTATTATTTTTATTTCACTTTACTAAAATGAATTGTTGGTCAAATCCACTGATCCCAGAGAGAAGGTCTGCCTGAATTGGCGTTCGCTATAAGGCCCGATTTGATTAGTGTATGAAATTCCCTGGTTATAATAAACATTTCCACAGTTGTGAAGTTAGGAATTTCTTCGAGAAAATCTATAGTTTAATGAATGTAAGTAATGCCTAGCCTTCATATAAAAATTGAGCTCTGTGAAGTTTAATGGGTGTAAGTATTAATTTATATCTGTTGATGAAGGAAATGTTCCATTAAGTTCCCTATGACGTTGGTATTGTCACTTTCATGCACACTTGCGGCACATGACTATTACTTTATGCAACTCCCACCCATTTACCTTCTATCTGCCCTTTCACACATCTCTACGTGCTGATCAGTGCCCTATCCAATCCCATGTACCTTCCACCTGCACTTTGGGCTTGGATCCGTGCGCCCGCCACTCACTTTTTGGGCGCACGGATCCTTATTACATCGACAACTTCTACTCCTCCTGCGGCCTTAAGCGCCTTGCCGCAACACTTGCCTCCCCCTTCTCTGTAATTGTACTGTCCTCCCAGTACCTCTTTCAACGGGGCCCTATCTGGGTAACTGCTGAATGTATCAGCTCTCTAGAAAATGCTTACTTATATCTAAGTAAGGGCTGTGAAACACATTTCTAGCGATTTCAGAATACACCAATACTGATCATGTGACAGCAGGATACTGTGCACAGCACAAAATACAAGTAAAATGTTAGTTTACGTCGTAACCAATAGATGGCGATAAAACACAAATGTACCTACGGTGCTAAAGGGATGCCATACAGCTCTATGAAATGCACACTACACAAATACAGCAATAAATATTTTCAATACTGACTGATTCTAACTTTTTTTTGACTGGCTCTCAATCAGTATGGGACACCTTAAGCACTATAAACCTCTTTTCTTATTTACTTCTTAGGTACGTTCATCCAAATGGTTAAAATGTGAGTGAAATACAGGAAGCGACTTCCCTTTAACTGCTATGTCAAAATAATATGATAACGAGCCGGAAAGGATATTCTAATTCTTTGGGATGCTTTATTTATCACCCGACACTCTTCGAACTTGTTAGAACAGTTAATGCTTTCGGCATCGTTACTCTACCATTTAATAAAACAACGCAATAGTAACATTGCATCTTTTCCGCATTTTTTTCAAAAACATGCGAAAACAGTAAAGGATTCAGTTTATACAGACAATTTAGTTTTATTTCTGATTTCATCTTTTGAATCATTGACCTTATCTTGATTACAAATCATTCTACTGTATTATTTGGTTCATATTTATATCAACTTTGTAGTAGTAGTAGTAGTAGCTTGGACTAAGAAAAGAAGTCTTCTAAGGTAGTAGTAGTAGTAGTAGTGCAGTTATCACTAATTCATTACTAGAAGCTTAGATGAAGATACTGGTTGACAAAGAAAAAATATAGGGGAAACTAACAAATGTGGTAAGAATATCAACACATTTCTATCACCGGATATGCATCCAGCAGATCTTGCTCAACAGCCTCAGCAAGACTACTAGCCCAGGTGGTGACGGGGAAATACTCAAGAGGTGCGTTCTGTCAGAGACATCAATATAAATAGAAGTTCCCTGGTTCTGTGCATATGCTTACGCAACTTCTGCTATAACGTGAACAAATATGAGAGCCCGCACTCGCCTGTCCCCCTAGTGACGTCACACTGAGGCAAGATTCAGTTAGGTGCTGAGGGCTTTACAATGGATCCTATGGTAATTGATCTGTGGCGACCTATCCATGTTTACCCTCATCTAAGGAATATCTAGAACTTTCTGGCAGAGGTGCAAGTATAACTTATAGGTAGATACCTGTTAGCACCTTTCCCACCATATATCATTTCATTTTTGAGTGTTAATAAAGTTAAAGAATAAAAAAGTCGTTGGTTAATTCTAAAATTGAATTTAAAAAGAAAATATTGGTCAAAATAAGTTTCCATTCACACCTACCAGAATAGACGACACAGACCAAGACTATCCACTGCGTCAAGACACTCACTGCCCTTGCCTATGACCAATACTCTTACAAGATAAACAGGCGGAATGGGTGCGGGTTTAAATGTGTATACCAATACTTGCATGGTTCACCTTTTGTATCCAGACCATTCATTACTGGCTGTTCCATTTATGTATCTACCCCACGATAATTTAAACTTTGATATCACTCAGCTTTCCACTGATCATCGTAGTTCTATCTTCAAATATTCTATTCAAAAGATAAGTTTGTAAAACAAGCAAGGCACCGCATCAGATTTCAGGACAACTGAGACTATACTGATGGATCCAGATAGGGCCCCGTTGAAAGAGGTACTGGGAGGACAGTATAATTACAGAGAAGGGGGGAGGCAAGTGTTGCGGCAAGGCGCTAAAGGCCGCAGGAGGAATAGAAAGTGGCAGTGTAGTAAGGATCCGTGCGCCCAAAAAGTGAGTGGCGGGCGCACGGATCCAAGCCCAAAGTACAGGTGGAAGGTGCATGGATAGGGCACTGATGATCACGTGGGGACGTGTGAAAGGGCAGATAGAAGGTTTATGGGTGGGAGTTGCATAAAGTAATGCCTTATAGTTAAGTGCTGGACTCATGTCAGGAGTACCACATAAGCCATCAGCGCGGGCTCACGTGGGAACAAGGACCAATCAGGGCTCTCGCATCGATTACATTACTGAGACACCTTATCTCCACCACCAACTGGGGGTGCCCAAAGCACCAATTTCTGGCCTATAAGCGGCTATTAGTTGACATTAGTTGAGGCTTGCATGTTCATGTTGACCGGCTGGTTTCGAATCCACTTGTGTTTGGTGATCTAAGGTAAAGTCATGTGCAGCAAGTGTGCATGCAAGTGTCCTTCATCAACATATATAAATTAATACTTACACCCATTAAACTTCACAGATCTCAATTTTCATATGAAGGCTAGGCATTACTTGCATCCATTAAACTATATATTTTCTCGAAGAAATTCCTAACTTCACAACTGTGGAAATGTTTATTATAATAAATCAAAGATAAAAGATTGTTTTTAGTCTAAGCCCAACATAAAGTCATCGGCCCTTATAGCGAACGGCAATTCAGGCAGACGTCTTTTCTGGGATCAACGGTTTTGACCAACAATTCATTTTAGCAAAGTTAAGTAAAAAAAATAATAGAAATAAAGCCACCGTTATTTTGAGTATGAAATATTTCTAAGTACCACACGAAGCACTGGGCGGGTGGGAAAAAAGTTGCACGATCGAGAGATCGAATCGAACCCGCGACCCTAGGATCGGGAGTCGACCAGGGAGTCGACTGGGCTATCAACCAGGCTATTCCTTCTATTGTGTGAGACGGAGTGAAAAGAGAACCATATTGATGAAATCCCGTAACTCTATTTGGGATCGTTCCTAGTATTCCGAGTCATTCTTGTCATTTACGTGACTGACAACCGTAGTAGATCTTTGTTAGGTACATGTACCACTAAGCCACTTTTATCAATGACCCCACACATTTACATACGGCCCGAAACTGATTATGACCTACCTTCGTCACCTTTGGTAAATAACCAAATCAAATATGGCGCCTGTTGTCTAACTACTGCCAGACGGCTCGCCATCACCCGAATGTCGTTAGAACCCAATAAGGAGCGCCAACATAGCTGAAAAATTGTATTTGATCTTTTAATCTAATGCCTTTTCAAATAGATAAAAAATAATGATTATATCAATACGCCTTTACATGTCGTTAACTTTATGGCATCGCCAGTTTCGCAATCCAATTTTCCTAGTGTTATGAACTTGCTATTCTGAGGTTCAATTAGTTACATCTGCTGCCGTTTCACTTTTTGGGGGCGCTACGCGCTGCATGAACATTTGCGTCCAGATAGGGCCCCGTTGAAAGAGGTACTGGGAGGACAGTATAATTACAGAGAAGGGGGAAGGCAAGTGTTGCGGCAAGGCGCTAAAGGCCGCAGGAGGAATAGAAAGTGGCGGTGTAGTAAGGATCCGTGCGCCCAAAAAGTGAGTGGCGGGCGCACGGATCCAAGCCCAAAGTACAGGTGGAAGGTGCATGGATAGGGCACTGATGATCACGTGGGGACGTGTGAAAGGGCAGATAGAAGGTAGATGGGTGGGAGTTGCATAAAGTAATGCCTTATAGTTAAGTGCTGGACTCATGTCAGGAGTACCACATAAGCCATCAGCGCGGGCTCACGTGGGAACAAGGACCAATCAGGGCTCTCGCATCGATTGCATTACTGAGACACCTTATCTCCACCACCAGCTGGGGGTGCCCAAAGCACCAATTTCTGGCCTATTAGCGGCTTTTAGTTGACATTAGTTGAGGCTTGCATGTTCATGTTGACCGGCTGGTTTCGAATCCACTTGTGTTTGGTGATCTAAGGTAAAGTCATGTGCAGCAAGTGTCCTTCATCAACAGATATAAATTAATACTTACACCCATTAAACTTCACAGATCTCAATTTTTATATGAAGGCTAGGCATTACTTGCATCCATTAAACTATATATTTTCTCGAAGAAATTCCTAACTTCACAACTGTGGAAATGTTTATTATAATAAATCAAAGATAAAAGATTGTTTTTAGTCTAAGCCCAACATAAAGTCATCGGCCCTTATAGCGAACGGCAATTCAGGCAGACGTCTTTTCTGGGATCAACGGTTTTGACCAACAATTCATTTTCAGCAAAGTTAAGTAAAAAAAATAATAGAAATAAAGCCATCGTTATTTTGAGTATGAAATATTTCTAAGTACCACACGAAGCACTGGGCGGGTGGAAAAAAAATTGCACGATCGAGAGACGGAATCGAACCGGCGACCCTAGGATCGGGAGTCGACTGGGCTATCAATCGGGCTATTCCTTCTGTTGTGTGAAACGGAGTGAAAAGAGAACCATATTGATGAAATCCCGTAACTGTATTTGGGATCGTTCCTAGTATTCCGAGTCATTCTTGTCATTTACGTGACTGACAACCGTAGTAGATCTTTGTTAGGTACATGTACCACTAAGCCACTTTTATCAATGACCCCACACATTTACATACGGCCCGAAACTGATTATGACCTACCTTCGTCACCTTTGGTAAATAACCAAATCAAATATGGCGCCTGTTGTCTAACTACTGCCAGACGGCTCGCCATCACCCGAATGTCGTTAGAACCCAATAAGGAGCGCCAAAATAGCTGAAAAATTGTATTTGATCTTTTAATCTAATGCCTTTTCAAATAAATAAACAATAATAACTTTATCAATACGCCTTTACATGTCGTTAACTTTGTGGCATCGCCAGTTTCGCAATCCAATTTTCCTAGTGTTATGAACTTGCTATTCTGAGGTTCAATTAGTTACATCTGCTGCCGTTTCACTTTTGGGAGCGCTTGCAGCTCTGCATGAACAGAAGTCGGAGCGCCTGAGATATGGTCAGGAGGACGCGCGTTGAACGGAACAGCCATGAATTTCAAAATGGCGACCGATTTGTTGTGCTATCGTCACGACTGCTAGTATTTTGGAGATGAATTACCATGCCCTACTGGCTTATGGAGTCACGAAATAGTTATCGACAAAAGCATGTTATGGAGTATAATATCTAAGTATGGAATTACAGGCGAGGCGTCGATCTGAAAAGGTAAGATTCGTGAATTAAACACCTTAAAGATCTTGTCCGCAGGTGTGTTTGAGGGGAACCTGCAACTTCACAACTACTGAAGTAGTAGTACAGGTCCGGGAGTATCTAGGTGTTCAATGGCCAACGCTGACTGTAATAAACAACCCAATCCGTGCGGATACAGTGGCTTTCGCATTGGTCCACAGTTCCAGTCAATCGGACACTTATGGACATTTGTGCATTAATTGGCCGCTATTTCGGAGAAACTATAGTATAGGACTGTTCATGAAACTTGAATGTCCGGACCTGGCCCAAAACAGTCTTACAGAGAAATTTAAAAAAATGTGTTAGTCATTTCTGTACACCACTTTAATGTAGCTCAATCAAATTGGGGAGGGGAGTCCTGTTTTGGTGTACAAGGGATTGAGAAGTTGCGAGTTAGTCTATACTCACTAACATCAAAGCTATATAATACATGTATAGATGTTGTTGTGACTTGCCCCAATGCAAGGTGCGACAGCATTCTGCATTGCCAAGAGATGAGGATCACAATGTTGTGTTTTACCACCAATCACATGCTCCATAATCCTCTTGGATTATACTCTTTATGCTTAAGCTAACATAACAAACATATACACTACTCCTCTTTATAAATACATCAAATCCTACTCGGTGTCAGACATTTTTGACACATTTTTTGATTTTTTTGGTTGATAAACAATTTTCATATTTCGTTTCAGCTGGATATGGAATGCTCCCTCTTTTCCACATAAAATTAAACTCAAACTCAGAAACCACCCATATAACTGACCCAGAAAAGACCCTTCTTTAAGGGCCCAGGAGCGAGAATAGGTTTAGGGAGGCAAGGTTAAAATTGAGGAATTTTTTCAGTACATGCTTATTTCTGTCTGCCTCCAGTACCATCAGTGGCAATAGAATCATTTGAGTTTATACATTATAACAAATAACATTATACATTATTACAAATAACAGACATATTTTATCATAAGTTATATGATTTGTATGATACAATGTGTCTGTGCAATAGAGGAGTGTGATCCAACTACCATTATTGTTATATAAGTTAAATTGATATCTTTTACTGAACATTGTGCACATGGTCTTGGACTCTTATAGCCATCACTTAGAAACTAGGTGCCCAAAATTGGCAATTGTAACAGGACATGTCTGCTGGGTGCCAACCATTACACACAGTAATTTAGCAGTAGGGTTAATTAGCTGGACTAGAGGCACCTGTTATATGTAGTTAAGAAGCCATTACTATCCTTTACATATGGCCAGCCAGCCTGGGGGTAAGCATTGTGATGAAGTGGTGGGCAACTCTCACACATATCACAGGATTTGCAATACTTTTTGGGGTTGAAATTAACTGATAGCCTGATCAGGGCAGACAAGTAAGATTGTGAAGCCCTGGGTTCCTTTCAAAGTAGTGAAATGTTGACCTTTTTAGTTCCCTACTAGGTCATTAGATTTGTGCTGAAGTACATTTGTGGTCAAAAATTGCAGGCTAATATATCCTTTTCTGGGAATGTGGTTTTGCAATATAGTTGTAGTTGGTTCTAGAGATACGGTTCCTTTATCACTTGCCCTGGCTGGGCTTATCACTTTATTTCCACACCTCAATACTTAATTCTTATATGACAAGACCTATATCTCATGCAATGTAGGCTTAGGACTGAACATCATTGTATTCAACCTTGTTTTAGAATCTATGTTGCACCCAGGACCTCAAATGGATTCATCCATGTTTTGCAGCTTTGTAAATGTAACACATCTCAGTTCTAAAAAGAGGCTTGCTGCATTCCTTGCTTTTTATCTTCCCATTATAATTTAAAAAACGAGTGTTACTTGCATATAAGCATGTATCAGGGCTCGACGCTAACAGTGGTCCTATGGCCCCTGGCCAATAAAAATTCCCAAAAACGGCTTCGGGCCAGTAAAAAAAGACTTAATCTGGTCCTACAGGGCCAGTAAACATTTGGGGGCATTCTTATTAACAAGTTTCCCCTCAAGAATATCCCAAATGTTTTTGAACTAAATGAAGATAAAACAAATACAACTAAATGCTGTCTGTGGATTTTATGCAATGTTTTTTCTTTTTATGTTAAAGAAAAATTTGTAGGACCAGTAAAATCTTTGCAGGACCAGTAGATGCTCAGTGTTACTGGTCCTACGGGGCCAGTACCATTTTGAGTTAGCGTTGGGGCCTGTGTATGGTTTGATGGTGCAGAATACAGGGCAGAAGAATCGTCCTAAATCTTCAGATAAGTGTTGTATTTAGAATATCTAAGAGGGGCACTATGGAGCATAGCACAGAGTTGTTATCATATCATTTATATGAATGTATATATATAAAGGTAAATCAGTTGTGCTTGAATTCCTAGAGGGGCAAAATTTCCTTGGGGGAATATGATGTGATTGTTTTCTCATCATAACGTTAGGGTAACTATATCTTAAGTTACAATGCTCAAAACATCTAGAATTCATGGTCTTAGCCAGCAGGGCGTCTGGGTGCCTTTTTGGACACCCAAACCCTTGAAAAAAAACACCTCAGGACGCCTAATTTTTTTTTGTGTGGAATTTCTAAAAATCTCAATCTCAAGCTTATAATTGAATTTTTTCATCTCCTTATAATTCCCATGACATTGTAAAATAATATCATGCCTTATTTTGATGAATTGTTACATGTTTATGGTTGAAATATGAGTATATATAGTGATCCCCCTTAAAAATTTGGACGCCCCAAAATTTACCAACTGCCAATTTTAGGCACCCAGTTTCTAAATCCTGGCTAAGACGCTGATCTAGATGGTTTGACAGAATGCAAATATATCCTGAAAAATATGATTGATGACTGTATATATGCAAGCTTTTGAATGCAAGTTGTGGTGTGGTTCTCATATGAAAATCAGTTTCTCCATCAACTGTTTTGAAATATTGCTTGCAGTAAGTTAGCATTACGATTATTGTGTTTATCCACAATGTAGACCAGTTAAGGATGTTCTGAGCTTGAATGAGAGGATGCTGAACTCCACATATTGCTGCTTTCACCTGAAAAAGCAGCACTGCTATGCTGTACAGTGATGCCGATAGGAGGATTGGATCTGGTCTATCTGGGTCACCTGCATGGTAATGATTTTCTCACTGGCTTACATACCTGACCTGTCAGGTGCGGCTTTACTGGCACAGTGCTCTATGTTCTTACAAATCCCCAGCCTGTCCCGACCAATTGCCATGTCTAGCCCGCTTTTATGGCGTTTACTTGTATTTATTAAGCCATCAGCCTCCTTCTGACCCTTGGAGAATGATACAGTTTACACATACAACCTGCTAGCACTAAATATAACTCGCCATGAACTTTTTCTGGGGTGTTGAAAGGTGTACCTGTGTATAGTCAGATCTTAAAGACTTGTGCACTTCTAAGGAGACTGCCAATCACGTTTATGGCCTAAGCCTTACTAGAGCTGCACTCACCACTCACAAACTCGAGTGGCTCGAGCATTAGTGCAGGCGAGCTGAGCTCGAGCTGAAGTCGTCAACTCGCGAACTCGTCTATGTTTGGAACATAAACGTAACACAGAACATCTAACACTAACTTTCGTATTACCGCTTATCACTGTCATGTTTTGTTTACACTCCCCAATGTATACAGGCAGTGTTGAGCGTTATACCGACCTTTGTACCGCATTATAGAAAGCAATGTGTAAATATGGATATGTATTCTTCTATGCAGGCACATTTTGAAATAAAATTACCGTGTAAATGTTAGCAATTCTCCATCAGTAAGTATTTCTTTCTTAATTGGTTGGCTGAATAATGAATATTTATTTTTAAAACCGCGCATCCACGAGCTCATGAGCTCACGAGTCAAAATGGTGGTGAGCTCATGAGTTTATCTCCCTCTGTGAGTGCAGCTCTAAGCCTTACAGCCACATCTGACACATCCTAGTGTTTTGAATACAAATAACAAAGATGTGAAGAACTTTTCACATCTCTGCAAATCCTTATGTTGATAGTAGTTGATGATGCTTCAAAGATGCCATTGTTTTTCTTTTGTTTTGAAGGTCTGACTCTAGGTAAACGGCCCTGAAAGTAGTCAGACTGCCTGGCTCTTATGAGTATATAATAGCTAACCCTTTCATTCTTGCAGTGTCTCAAAAAGGCCTTTGAATTTAGTGACATATGTCTGACCAATGAATTCTTTGCAAAATACTTTGGAAGGTGAAATGGTTATTTAACTCGAACTATTAACCTCAGTGTCTTAGCCAGGATTTAGAAACTGGGTGCCTAAAATTGGCAGCTGTAAAATATTTGGGCGTCCAAAATTTTAAGGGGGATCACAATATACTCATATTTCAATAATAAACATGTATAAACTCATCAGAATAAGGCATGATATCATTAAACAATGTCATGGGAATTATAAGGAGATGAAAAAATTCAATTATAAGCTTGAGATTGGGATTTTTAGAAATTCCATACAAAATATTTGGGTGTCCTGAGGGGTTCTTTTTAAGGGTTTGGGTGTCCAAAAAGGCACCCAGACGCCCTGCTGGCTAAGACCATGATTAACCTTATATAAATGTGGCATTATTCCTAATTAGTGGACCCTCATTTAGATCTAATACTAATAGCTCAGAAAATGGTGGGCCTTCTGACTCTTCCATATGAAAGTTTATGAGCATTCTACAAAAATCTGACCCTCAACGCCGTTACCATTCTGAAGGTGTGTACTGCTCCAGCTGTTAGGACAGCCCCTGACTTTCAGGCTGATGATGAGGTAAACTGCACTGTTATAGATACTATAGACAGGGCTTCCCCTTGTTCATTTCTAGTGGACTGAGAGTGGATCTTTGTATTCATAGCTGCCCCAAGGGCACAGCACCACAGCCTATGGTATGAAAGTGGGAGTAGTGGTATACTTAGCCCAGGCTGTAAGTGTATCCCTACCTGACTCAGGTGTGTGTGCCATGTTACCTGTAACAATAGAACCGCCTGCTGCGTACCCCGTTACATCATCGCCACCTCCCAGGTGTAGAGATAGATAGAGTACAAGTCCAGTTAAAACACTCTGTTACTGGACACGCACTCACACTTAAAGCTATATGTAATAGCTTGAAAGCAGTATTATTTATAGATGGTACAAGGTAATTTAGAGGGTTCTCAGGGGTAAGACTTGTAAGTCTCAGTTATACATATTCCTGGAGACTGGAGTGTTACATTGGGGGTGATGTTCACAGATAATTTTTATGGTCAGTTCAAACATGGTTTTAAAGCACAGAGCAGTTTCAACACTTAATACTGCATGCACTTATATGATGTTTTGTAAAATTCAAAAGGCAGTTTATGTATTACTATTATAGTTGATAGCTAGCAAATTAAAAGGGCATAGCAGGGGATAATAAATTTAATATATTTGTAAAGTGATAGCATCTTCATAATATGTTTAAAACAGGACTTGTAGCCAGATTAGTTGAATGGAGGATATGGCAAGCAGTGTCTTAGCCAGGATTTAGAAACTGGGTGCCCAAAATTGGCAGTTGTAAAATTTTTGGGCGTCCAAATTTTAAGGGGGATCACAATATACTCATATTTTAACCATAAACATGTATAAGTTCATCAAAATAAGGCATGGTATCATTAAACAATGTCATGGGAATTAAAAGGAGATGAAAAATTTCAATTATAAGCTTGAGATTGAGATTTTAAGATATTCCACACAAAAATATTTGGGTGTCCTGAGGGGTTCTTTTTAAGGGTCTGGGTGTCCAAAAAGGCACCCAGACGCCCTGCTGGCTAAGACCATGATGGCAAGTACTTGTTGAGGTCAATCTGAACATTCATGGATGAATTGAATTATTCATCATTACCCTGTTATGTATAATTTGTATGCTGAATGAGTTGTTTACCAAGTTGGTGTTCAGTTAATTTCCCAATATTTAGTATTCTATGATTAATGACGCATACTTGATTCCAAGATCTAGTGCCATGAAAATTATATGGTCCTTGATTAACCATACTTTGTAATGTATATTGTTTAGGTGTGTAGAATTGAATTCCAACAGTTAATGTTCTTTGGTCAATTTAACTAATGTGTTTAAATTATAGGGTTTAGGATGTGTAAGGTTGCTTATGTTGATATAAGCATCCAAGTTTAACTGGCAATTGTTGAACATGTGAATACCAGGTTTTATTTCACAAATGTTATCTGGCATCTCTCTATGGTTGTAGCTTTAAGGATATCACGGATATATGGTCTTTAACACTAGGTTTATTTAAATGTGTATTCCTGTAATAGTTCTCCCTTGTAATATATGCCTCAATCTATAAATGAATAAGATTGCCTTACAGGTAGACTTAAGAGGCAATGTTGAGTCCTATCTAATTGCAATTAGGCCTAAAAAAAGTTGTTTGTTTCCTGTAACCCTACCCTAACAAGTTTTTATTCAAAAAAATCCCTACCCTAAAGTTTTTTCCGCCCTCCCAACTCCCAATCAACGTAAAACATGCATTAAACAAACATTTTTGACCAAAAAAATAATGCAAATTTTTTCTTTTTACCGACCTACCTACGCTATTTCTTTTTGGACCGTTACAGGAAACAAACAATATTTTTTTCTTGGCCTTATTACCTAGCTACCTCATCCTGGGTAACCCCAATTGCCACTCATGCTTTAGATGGAGATATCAAGGTGAAAAAGCCTTTAGGATCACTGGTGAACCTGGTGATCTTAGAAAAATGCATTATTGCAATTCATAACTCTTAAAAAAGTTTATCTGGCAAGGTTGACTGGATCCATATACTTTTGACCATAGCCTTAACCAGCAGCCGTCTGGGCCTCATTTGGACACCCAGACCCTTGAAAATCACCCCTCAGGACACCAAATAATGATTTTGGGTAATTTCTCTATCTGTCATTTTCAAACAAACAATCCAATTTCTTTCACCCCCAAAAAATCCCATGACATTGATATTGTACACAGATATTTCGCCTTATTTCACTAGCTAGTTACATGTTTGTGGTTGTAATCTGAGTATACTGTGGTCTCCTTTAAAACATAGGATGCCCCAAAAATATCAATTGGCATTTTTGGGCACTCATTTTCCAAATTCTTGCTAAAACCCTGCTTTTGGCAATAACCTTTTAATCAGTCAAAGGAGAGCATTTTGGCATTTCTCCTTTGAATACCTCTTGTATCAATCATCCTCTGGACTGATTGAACCCTGCTATGGTGTGGTATATATGTACTAGATACTAATGATGGTTTGTAGCTCGGTAAGAGTCTTACATGTGCTCAAGTGGATATAAAGACAAGAACAGTGTCTTTAAAGTACACTTAACAGGGATAACACTTGCAGCCTGATAAGCAAAGGAAACATTTCTATTTGCTCACACTGATGAGCCCTTACCTCAAGGGTGGTAACACAGATAGTAACACTGACTCTTGGCTGGACAACTGATAGCCACTCACAGGATAGGCTGACCAGTGCTGTGCTAATGATATTTTGATGCTTAGCTCACTCAACCTCAAAACACTATAGAACACATCGGGAGGTGGAGGGTGTACATTGAGTTCCTTTTTTAACCAAGTTACGCTTAGAAAACTCCCACTCCACATTAAAAACATCCACATTAAATACATTATCTGCTCAACATAGACCTGAAGAAATACACAGAGAAAAACCCATTTCTGTCTAGAAAGGATGAAAGAAATGCATTGCCCATTTGGAAAGAAACAGATGGTCACCCTTTATTACTTATGAAATGGCTAAATATGTAATAACTAGGGCTGTGCTCACCGCTCGCGATGCTCGATGGATCGCGATTTTCATGCCATGCTACGATTATCGAGCATGACATGGAACTCATGAGCATCGCAAAAAATAAAAACTTCAACTACCTTTTTAAATAGGCTTGTGAAGCTAAAAAATCCTGTCGTGTTGGCGACATCGATGTCCCGATTCACAGCGGAACTACGCAAAATGCGTAATTTCGATATACGCTAAGCCGTTAGAGCGTACTTCACACTCTAACAGGTTCAGAATCATGAGGTGTAGTTGCATGTTTATACCGCTAGCTTGATATGGCGCTGGCTAGCGGTATCAGCACTTCGATCAAGCTGTTTTTCGCGCCCTGCTTTCACACTATAAACAAAATGGCCGCCGTTTACATGCTCGTGAGCATCGTTTAGGTTTTGGTGATGCTTGTGAGCTGAAAAGAATTGGTGAGCACAGCCCTAGTAATAACTCCTGAAAGTAATAAGATTGATATTATATAACATGAAACATTTTTGATTTTTTTGTATTATATATAGAACATACCAAAATTCATGTAAATGTCAGGCTGCAACATAGGTTCCGAAATATTACTTGCTGAGCGGGGCAAGCTGCCCCTAAAATTTACTTGCCCTGATAGCACTTCCACTTGCCCCGCCACTATTATATACAAAGGTGAGTTATATGTGAGGACTGAAAATATTACTGGCTGAGCGGGGAAAGGTAGAGTCTCGTTTTCTTTGCCCGATTGCTGTTTTTTGCAGAATTCACTTGCAACTGGCAACAGGGCAAGCGGCATGTTCTTAGCCAGCAGGGCGTCTGGGTGTCTTTTTGGACACCCAAACCCTTAAAAAGCACCCCTCAGGACACCCAAATTTTTTTGTGAGGAATTTCATTAAAGGTCAATCTCAAGCATATGAATTGAATATTTTCATCGCCATATACCGTAATTTCGCGTGTATAAGACGCATATTTTTACACAAATTTTCACACTCAAAGTGGGGGTGCGTCTTATACACGAAGCTAGGGATCTAGGGTGTTTTACATCGAGTCCCCAGACCACTCGGGGATCGCCTTATTACAATTATAATGCTGCCAGGGCTGTGCCTACCGATGTTTGCCACGGCATTTACGAATTGTAATTACCGAACCACTCCCCGTCGGAATGCATTGATTACAATCATTATCACCCCTAGGACAATGAGTATTACTCACAGACAGAGTGATAAGCGCTGATGTCGCATTGATGTCACATTTCACTCATAATAAAGTGCATTTACCTGGCTTTCTAGCTTTAATCAAGAGTAGTTAATTTTGAACAATATATCCGAAAAGGGGGTGCGCACTATACACAAAGCTAAGGTCTATACATCATTTCAAAGGCCTGAACAAGGGGTGCGTCTTATATACGGGTGCGTCTTATACACGCGAAATTACGGTAATTCCCATCATGGTCTTAGCCAGCAGGGCGTCTGGGTGCCTTTTTGGACACCCAAACCCTTAAAAAGAACCCCTCAGGACACCCAATTTTTTTGTGTGGAATTTCTAAAAATCTCAATCTCAAGCTTATAATTGAATTTTGTCATCTCCTTATATTTCCCATGACATTGTATAATGATATCATGCCTTATTTTGATGAATTTATACATGTTTATGGTTGAAATATGAGTATATTGTGATCCCCCTTAAAAATTTGGACACCCAAATATTTTACAACTGCCAATTTTAGGCACCCAGTTTCTAAATCCTGGCTAAGACACTGATTCCCATGACATTGTATAAGGGTATCATGTCTTATTTTGATAAATTTATACATGTTTATGGTTGAAATTTGAGTATAATGTTGCTACCCTTAAAAATTTGGACGTCCAAAAATTTCAAAATTGCCAATTTTGGGCACCCAGTTTCTAAATCCTGGCTAAGACCCTGGCAAGCGGTCATGTTGCATGCTGAATGTTTTGATAGGAAGCCTGAGAGATCCATATACACTACTTTACACAAACAATAACCCAAGACAATGGGACTATTAGAACAATAGGTCAGGGCGAGGAATCTATAGTATTATTCTTGTGGTGCTGATGGTTGTTGATCACTGGTAGGTCTATTTGTGTGTTATGAGAGAAATCATGTATTTCGAATGCACAGGGGGGGTGTCGTAGCAGGAGGCAGCAGGCTAATTGATTGCAGGTATTATATGGGATATGAGTGCAGGGAGCCGTATTGTGCATGCTAGTCTTAGAGCTATAACTGAATGTGATAACATTGTTGATACTATTGATCACACTAATATGCTTCTATTCTTTCTCTCTCTCTGTCTGTCTCTCTCTCTCTCTCTGTCTCTCTGTCTGTCTGTCTCTCTCTGTCTCTCTCTCTCTCTCTCTCTCTCTCTCTCTCTCTCTCTCTCTCTCTCTCTCTCTCTCTCTCTCTCTCTCTCTCTCTCTCTCTCTTCTCTCTCTCTCTCTCTGTCCCTCTCCCCCTCTCTCCTCATTCTTTAAATGTTTTGCAATTAATCAATTTCTTGTTGGCATAAGTAGGTTAGTTATACGATAGACAATAATGTGTAACTAATTGATTCCCACTTCTTGTTACCCTAATTTCCCACCATGGCAGTGGCTGCCATTGGTTCATTGGAGCTGAAGGATTGTTTCTTCAGCCCTAGAGGCTGACATGATTAGGCTTCCCACCACCCTGAACACACTTCTCAGGCTTAACATTCCAGTTCAGTCCCAAAACGCTACGGTGATAAATAGTTTTAAAATGGTCTGACTATGTGGAGATCTATATGATCTCACTTTGGTCTTATATATATATATATATTTATATATATATATATATATATATATATATATGTCATGACACAGATTGAAATTGGTAAGGATTTTAAATTGTGTCGACACAGATTAGAATTCTAATTTGTGTCGACACAAATTGCGATTTCAATTTGTTACCAGGTTTTAGCTGACACAGATTAGAATTTTGATTTGTTACCACCCAATTTTAAATTGTGTCGACACAGATCTAAATCCTAGCAAGGATTTTAATTTGTGTCGACACGGATCTAAATCCTAGCTCAGTATTAATAGAGGAGTGGTAAGGATTTTAATTTGTGTCGACACAAATCTAAATCCTAGCTCAGTATCAAAATTAATAGAGGGGAGGTAAACATTTTAATTTGTGTCGACACAAATCTAAATCCTAGGGTTAGTATCAATGAAAGGGAGGTAAGATGAGGGAAATGAGCAGACTAAACCTCCTTTGGTAATTTCATAACAAAATAATCTTATTCTTTGTCTTTGTCAACATAAATTGAATTCCTTACCTCCCCTTCATTGATACTTGTGTCAACCCAATTTAGATGAGTGGTAACAAATCAAAATTATAATCAGTGTCGACACAAATTAAAATCCTTTCCTCCCCTTCATTGACACTGAGCTAGGATTTAGATTTGTGTCGACACAAACTAAAATCCTTACTTCCCCATTATAGCTAGGATTTAGATCTGTGTCGACACAAATTAAAATCCTTATATACTTCCCTTCATAGGTAGGATTTAGATTTGTGTCGACACAAATTAAAATCCTTGCTTCCCTTCATAGCTAGGATTTAGATCTGTGTCGACACAATTTAAAATTGGATGGTAACAAATCAAAATTCTAATCTGTGTCAGCTAAAAGCTGGTAACAAATTGAAATCGCGATTTGTGTCGACACAAATTAGAATTCTAATCTGTGTCGACACAATTTAAAATCCTTACCAATTTCAATCTGTGTCATGACATATATATATATATATATATATATATATATATATATATATATATATATATATATATATGTTTATATATATATATATATATATGTATATATATATTTATATATATAATTGATTAATTGACTAGGCAATCAACATTTTCTGATAGTAATGGATTAAATGATATAGAACAACTGCAGACCCCAGGGCTGGGGGAAAGACTGCATGACCTGGCCTGGTTCACACAGTGTTGCATTTTCAGGAGATTAGTGATGAAGTAATGGTTCAGTGTGTGGCTGCAGAGTTCAGCCCTTGAGATTGATGCCAAATCCTTGCCTTGTTTATTTGTACAAGGACTGAGAGGACCTATCGTCCTAAGCATTAGGATCCATGAAGCAGGACAATTGGGGGCTTTACCTGTCTTAAAGGTGCTGACCAAAATGACCAAGGGTCACTCTTAGTAGTTTGACCTACATTCACATATCTGAAAAACTGAAATGAATTTGCCATTTGTCATTTGGAAGGTAACGCATGGTCAGGCATCTCAGAACGTAACTTTTAAAAAAAGATTTGTGCACCAAGTGAACTGACAAGGTGTCTGGTTTTTATTTTCTTTTGCATAGGTATCATATGAACATCAGAGACAGTAGAGCACCATTGTGCTGCATAGTATACATAAATATTTGTGGCAATATATACAAAGTAGATTTAACAAGTATTAGATATTAGTGTTCAATATAGTGTGCAGGATTGTTAATACTTTTCCACATTGGTGACCAAAGACCCCAGAACTTTTGAAATTTATTATTATTGGTTGCTATACTTTTCAGATTTGAGGAAGTAAATAATCGTTTGAAAGTTAAAGCAGTTGTTTTTGTTTTCTGCTTGAAAATCAATTATTTGCTAGCAATAATAACTTTGATCACAATAGGATCAAATTTTTGGTCGCCAAACAAGATTTGCACATCTGTGAAGTAACCCAGACGATATCCTAAAGAATTTAGCCAATCAACAATATTTTTCCGGATTGTGCAGTTTTTTGGACAATCACAGAATAGGTGTATGATAGTTTCTTCTTCATCTGCACAGTTTTCGCACTTGTTTGAGTCCTTAATCCCATAAAGATTCAAGTTTCTTATTAGTAGATATCAATATACATGTGTATAATTTTATATTATAGAATTCTTTGATTGATATCTCCAATAAGTCTATGCAGGATAAGGTATGTTGATGGCCATAAAGCCTTATAATAAGTTGTTCGTTTCCTTTTTCCCTAACCTAACAAATTTTTACTCAAACAAATCCACACCCTGGGCACACCTTCGGATGGTATACATATCTGATCCTCCCTCTTGACATCAGCCTTATTCCGAGTCTAATGTAACTATTGTACCAACCATAAACCACACTTTGTCTTCTGCCTGGAAATCTTCACTGTTCTAGGGCAGCCCCCATGGCTGAGTAGTCTAATGTAACTATTGTACCAACCATAAACCACACCTTGTCTTCTGCCCGGAAATCTTCACTGTTCTAGAGCAGCCTCCATGGCTGAGTAGTCTAATGTAACTATGGTACCAACCATAAGCCACACTTTGTCTTCTGCCTGGAAATCTTCACTGTTCTAGGGCAGCCCCCATGGCTGAGTAGTCTAATGTAACTATTGTACCAACCATAAACCACACCTTGTCTTCTGCCTGGAAATCTTCACTGTTCTAGGGCAGCCCCCATGGCTGAGTAGTCTAATGTAACTATTGTACCAACCATAAACCACACCTTGTCTTCTGCCTGGAAATCTTCACTGTTCTAGGGCAGCCCCCATGGCTGAGTAGTCTAATGTAACTATGGTACCAACCATAAGCCACACTTTGTCTTCTGCCTGGAAATCTTCACTGTTCTAGGGCAGCCCCCATGGCTGAGTAGTCTAATGTAACTATTGTACCAACCATAAGCCACACTTTGTCTTCTGCCTGGAAATCTTCACTGTTCTAGGGCAGCCCCCATGGCTGAGTAGTCAAATGTAACTATTGTACCAACCATAAACCACACTTTGTCTTCTGCCTGGAAATCTTCACTGTTCTAGGGCAGCCCCCATGGCTGAGTAGTCTAATGTAACTATGGTACCAACCATAAGCCACACTTTGTCTTCTGCCTGGAAATCTTCACTGTTCTAGGGCAGCCCCCATGGCTGAGTAGTCTAATGTAACTATGGTACCAACCATAAACCACACCTTGTCTTCTGCCTGGAAATCTTCACTGTTCTAGGGCAGCCCCCATGGCTGAGTAGTCTAATGTAACTATTGTACCAACCATAAGCCACACTTTGTCTTCTGCCTGGAAATCTTCACTGTTCTAGGGCAGCCCCCATGACTGAGTAGTCTAATGTAACTATGGTGCCAACCATAAGCCACACTTTGTCTTCTGCCTGGAAATCTTCACTGTTCTAGGGCAGCCCCCATGGCTGAGTAGTCTAATGTAACTATGGTACCAACCATAAGCCACACTTTGTCTTCTGCCTGGAAATCTTCACTGTTCTAGGGCAGCCCCATGGCTGAGTAGTCTAATGTAACTATTGTACCAACCATAAGCCACACTTTGTCTTCTGCCTGGAAATCTTCACTGTTCTAGAGCAGCCTCCATGGCTGTGCAATCTACTGTAACTATTGTACCAACCATAAGTCACTTAATATCTTTAATTCTCTACATATATATCCTTATCATAAAGTTAACACCTGATCATGCTTAAATGTTTATCAACCTTCATGGTCTTAGCCAGCAGGGTGTCCGGGTGTCTTTTTGGCACCCTGGTCCACGAAAAATACCGATTTTGGGGGGAAAAGACACCCTATATCTTTTGGACAGAACTTTTTGAAAATATTAATTACAAGTAGATATTCTAAAAATATTTATTCATAAATGATACCTGGAACATTTGTTGAAGAAATAAAGCATATAATCACTTGATTTGTCATGGTCAGTATGATGACTTATTTGTTTTCAGCGAGGGGGTTTGGACACCCTGTCTTCTTGAAACCCCATTTTGGACACCCTGCTATGAAAATCCTGGCTAAGACCCTGTCAACCTTGCTGTAGGGCTGCCCCAATGGCTTCGAGTAAGCCGTCTAATTTGTTGCAAACCAAGTTCTTGCTCACCACTGTCAACACTGCATAAGGTCCAATGTTGAGTAACAGTTAAGGTTTATAATAGTTTAGTGTGGGGATTGGTCCTTGATTTTCCCCGGGTGCACTGACTACCTGATCTTTAAGCCTTAAAAGTAGTCAACATAACGTAGGTGTCCCTTTCTTTTAGTAAATATAGAGTTCATTGTTAAAAAAGGTTATTTCAAACCCTTAGTTCAAGCCAGTGTTATGACGCAGTTTCTCATGTTTCACCTGACTCATAGTTTATAGGTATAATGGGTTGAACTCCTGTCTTGCATGACAGGCTAGCGAGCTGGTATGTATATTGCATGTCAGTTAGCATATGTACATAGACTGGTGGCGCAGTACGCTCCATGTTGCCTGGTCAGTCTATTCCTGTGTGTGGTTAGGTAAGGGAAACACAGCCCAGTACAGACTGATAGGATAGGATGCCATTAAAAAAAGAAACTATCAAAACTGGGGCGGGACGATGGGTACAGGATTTTGCAATGGGGTAGATCTCCCTCTAGGATATTTGTTTTCAGTCAAAACAAAAAATGGAGACATTTTTTAGCTATATAAAATTTAGTTTTTTCCTGAATGGGGTTTGTTCTGGTGTTTATTGTGCCTCTTTAAGATATGCAACTTGTACTTTGTCATATTTGCTGTTAGCTTGAAGATTGCATGATAACTGTTAGGTGCTAACAAAATGGGCATCTAGTACTATTGAGCTAGTGAAAATTCAGTGTATATTTTTATCACAATTGTTTCCTTATGCTAGCAAAATTTATTTTCAGTTGTATTGCAGTTATTTTCAAGCAGGGGGCCATTGGCATGAATGGTATATATACAAAAACCCAGCTAGTAACGGTAGTAGTGGTTCTCGTCTTCTCGATGCAGTTGTCTGCTGTCTGCTGGCTATGTGTGTCACGTCAAAAACCAGTCAACCCATGACAGACGTCATCCTTGACCTGTGTATGTTTTGAGGTATGTCCTGTAAGAAGAACGCAGAAATACTGGGGCAGCTTGTACCCAACACTTATCTGTCTTCACAAACACAACCCAATCCCACAACAGGAGCTACACCAAACCCTTACATAGTACAGTATGAGACACAACCTAGCATGGTCTTAGCCAGGATTTAGAAAGTGGGTGCCTAAAATTGGCAATTGTTAAATGTTTGGGTGTCCAAATCTTTAAGGGGGACCACAATATACTCAGATTTCAACCATAAACATGTATGAATTTATCAAACTAAGGCATGATATCCTCATAGAGAATTATATGGAGATGATAAAATTCAATTATATGCTTGAGATTGACATTTCAAGAAATTCTTCCCCAAGAAAATTGGGTGTCCTGAGGGGTGCTTTTGAGGGGTTTGGTGTCCAAAAAGACACCCAGACGCCCTGCTGGCTAAGACCATGCAACCTAGTATATAGTAAAGCACAGAAGACAGGCTCTTAGGCTCTTAGCCAGGAGTAAGAAACTGGCTGCCCAATATTGGCAATTGTAAAATTTTGGGCCATCCAACTCTTCAAGGGAAATCATTTTAGCATGTATTTAGTTATTTAAGTGAAGTATGATATCTATAAACAATGCCATGGGAATTATATTGAGATGAAAAAGAAATCAACTATACGTTTGAAATTGACATTTCAAGAAATTCACAAAATAATTGGGTGTCATGAATGATGTTTTCTGAGGGTTTGGGTGTCCAAATGACACCCAGACGCCCTGCTTACTAAGACTATGACAGAAGATCTAGATACAACGTTATCCTTACATGATGCCGTCAGGGTCTTAGCCGATATTTTGAAACAGGGTGTCCAAATAGAGGTTTCATAGACTTTTGCGTGTCCAAAGTGTGGTACAAAATATATAGTTACTAATAAGATAGACCCTATAGTACTATACCTTTGCAGATTTTGCTTTTTTAGGCCAGATACTGCTTTGTGTGTCTCATAAAAGTGACACAACAGCTTCTACATCTTCTATCTTCTAAGAAAAGTCATCTTCAGCAAATTCTGACATAAACTTTTGGGTGTCCAAACTGTCAAAAAACAGTGTTCTGCATGTCCAAATGACACGCTGGACGCATTGCGGCTAAGCCCCTGGATGCCGTACAGGAGATACAACTAATCTGTTTAATCTGTATTATGGGTGATTATTACCTGATCCTTCCATAGTAAAGTACAGAAGGTAGGCAGAGCTATATAGTAACTGCTTGGACGCAAGTATTTGAATAAATTAGGTTGCTTTACATAGTAATGAATATATAGTAGACAGGAAGAGCTATTGAAGTTACTTAGACACAGGCATATAAACAATCATAGGCTTTACACTGAACATTAACCCATTCATACCTGGAGATCTCCTTGACAAGTGCCATCTGGTCCAAAGGTACTTGGAATAATAACTACATAAATGATTTACAGGTTCTTAGCCAGGATTTAGATACTGGGTCCCCGAAATTGTCAATTTTAACATTTTTGGACGTCCTAGTTTTCAAAGGAGACCACAATATATCCAGAATACACAAAACATATATTTACTTATTGAAATAATGCATAATATCTTTAAATACAATATATATTGGGGTGAAAAAAATCAATTAAATAATTTGAAATGAAATGAAATTTTAAGAAATTACCAACAGAAAATTGGGTGTACTGGGGGGGGGGGGGGGGGGTTGATTTTTGTTTGGTTGTCCAAATGACGCCCTACAGGCTACGACTACGGAACTAAACAGGAATTTAAAATATATTTGATGGAGAGTTTTGGGTTTGGTTCTGCTTAACATTGCTTCTGGACATCCATATTTTCCAAATAATGCTCTGGTCACCGAGACAAATGTTACAAAAATAGTTGTAGTATGTGCATACTGATTACTGAGACTGATTAGGGGAGAGCCTCACAACAAGGAAGGCATCTGAGCGCAGCCTGCAGCTAGCTAGGGGAACTTTCGTACACCAGTGTAATTCTCCCTCATGAGGGCTGGCCTGTATTAAACACACACTCAGACACTTCAGCCCCTCAATGGAGGACATTCTTTCCCATTCACTCCTGAATACTCAGGCTGAGGCACTTGAAGTGTTCACTACCAAGACACTTGTTAAATACCTCTTTAACCCATTCACTGCCTTAGCTATCCATTAAACCATTATTTTTTATCAAAATCTCGTTTCACAAGTGAGCGATATGAACTGTTACACTGATCCTTTATCTATGTGATTAGTGTGGAAAACTGTTGACAGTAACTCCGTAGATGAAGACATGATATTTTTCCCACTACAGAAGCTTTTTTACCTGTTATAAGGTAAAAGTTCAACAACAAAAAAAGCACATCAAGAGACAGGATATGGGGTTTCAACTCAATTACTTAAATGCCTTCATCTTGAAGCACTTAAATGCCCTTAAACCATGAGGTGTGTGATGTCTATGAAACTGAATGGTGGGTTGAAGATAGCACATAATGACGTTTGCGCAATGCTTATTTAAAGCATCTTTGATGCTGTTTTAATAGATGGTTTAGACAGGGGTCTATTTGTGGTACGTAACCCATTCACACTCTTAGGCCCTCTGACTGTATGGGTACTTGGTTACCATTGAAAATTGAGCTCAGGTTCACAAAATCTTTAAGAGTTGTCCAGTGGGATCTTAAGAATATTTCTCCATCAAATAATTTCCATAAATTATTGCTTTGTCCAGTAACATTGCCAAATAGTTGAGCTGCAGGTGAAATAGTTAAGAATATCAAATAAAGTACAAGGCAATATTGAAAATCCTTGAAAGTTGAGTTACTGCAGATAACAAAACCCTTTGAGTGTGTATGGGTCGAGAGTACTTTCTTTCATATTTTTCTTCCTTTCTCTTCTATTTTCCATGATTTATTCCTTCTTTTCTTTACTCTCTCTATCTCTTATTCTCTCTTTTCTTGACCTGGATTCCTTCCTTTTTTCTTTCCATTATTCTTTTTCTCCCTCTCTAGTTTCCCTCTTTGTCAAAGAAGGCTGCTGTGGCTATGAATCAGGAAGCTTTTACCTACAGGGTCCAATATAAGACAGTGTATGATTCATGAATAAATTGTTTTTTGAGTTGTTTTGTAATTACTAGTGGCTGGAAATATTGAAGCCAAGGGTGAATGAGTTCCATTAGAATATGTTGATCACACATTTGTACGTACTAAACACTCACAAATTTTGCTTTCACAAACAAGGTAACAGTGAGTTCCAATGTGACATGTTTATATTTATTTACTTTTCCAACATTATTTTGACATTTAATTACCCAAAGAAATGGATTTAACCACCTGAATTTAATTTAGTTACCTTGAATTCTGATCTATTGTTCTGCATGTAGAATTAGTGCTTTCATACAGGATGTGATTTCCTCCCTTTTCATAAACACCACCAATGCTTTTCACACCTGAGCCGGTCTTACACCTCTTTGAATTTGCTGTAAATAAACAATCTCAAGTGGAAATAATGTCATTTTCAACTACTGTAAAGAGCTCGCCCTTCAAACATAATTTGTGCTACTTATCAATGTATGGTGATCCAGAGTGACACTTGAACATAATAACTTACTGCTGCATGTTAATTAGCAATATCTTTATATTAACCACATCTTATATATAGAGCCTTTGATATTTAACTTAAGTAGTGTGCTCTGAAAAGGTATGATATATCTTTCTGAGCTAGAATATGAGCTACCTAGGTATGTAGGAATTGCTGTGTACATAAGGAATTCTGAGTGACTCTTGAACATAGTAACTTACAGCTGCATGTAGGAAATGCCTTTGTCTTAATATCCTAGAGCCTTTGATGTTCATAACTTCATACTAATTACATGTACGTGTTTTTAAACTGGAAAGGTATATTTCTATGCAGAATTTGAGCTACTTGTGAATGTCTGAATTGCTGTGTAATCCTGGATGACTCTTGAACATAGTAAACTTACAGCTGCATATTGTCAATATCCTTGACTTAATTTATTAGAGCCTTTGATGTTTTTTCTTAAAAGAAGTGTACACAGCAGAAACTTGTATATAGTCTTCGTGAAACTGAATAAGTATATCCAATCAATCTATGAAGGTGAGACAGTAGACATTGACTTGGGGTTGGTCAGCGTTTCTCTTCCGATGGATCAAGCTCCCTCCACAAATAGTCTCCATTTAGTTCTCAATAGAGAAAAAAATGATAATAATTAGTCTACTTTCCTTGATGCTGAGCAAGAAATTCTTGCTAGAAAACCTTGAAGCATGGCTTTGTTTGTCAAATCATAGATCTATTTGGTTTAATACCCTTAAATCATGCTATTTATTGATTTAACCATCAGTGCTCTATCGGGCAGTTGGTGGCACGTAGCCTTAGAGTGTGAGCCAGACCTCCCTGACATTTTGCCGTTACTGGTGTAAACAGCTAGGGCCCGAGAAAACCCGCCTCATTCAAAACCCATTAGTCTCATGTGCTGCTTAATCCCTTGGAGCCCTTCCAATCAGAATAGTAACGGCTTTCTTTTCAATCAAGATTCTTTCTGCGTAGATCGCTTTTCAGAGTCATTGGAGTGTAAAAACGAGGTAGTGTTAGATTGAGTCCCTTAAGCAGCTCAAGAATTTGCCACCTCCCCTTATACATACGTGCTTACATTTAGCCTATTTGCATCTCGAGTGCATGCAGGGTCTGACGACTATGAAACTTACTTTTTAAGGCTGTGATGCTGGTGACACACTCAAAATAAGACAACTCCTAGTTTAGCACTCCTGTACCCTTTCTAACAATAGTTATCCAATCCCTGAGGTCTTGGTGTTTCAAATATAAGTTTTCTTTAACTTACCTGCTTGAGCTGACGTCAATATAAGTACAGTTTCAATTTTACAGTGTTTTACCTCAAATGAGGTTTTCTTGATCAATAAAGATTCATTTGATTTATAAATACCATATATGTCTGCTAAATATACTAAGCTAGGGCAACTGAAAGGCAGATTTGGAGTTCCTGCAAGAGAATACCTTACAGGATGCGATTTTGGTGGAAATTTTACTTAGGAAAGTAGGTCACCATGTCTGACCATTGTGTCAACATGTCTGACCATCGTGACCTACTTTCTTAAGTAAAAGTTTCCACCAAAATCGCATGCTGTAAGGTATTCTCTTGCAGGAACTCCAAATTTGCCTTTCAGTTGCCCTAGCTTAGTATATTTCGCAGACATGTATGGTATTTATAAATAAAATGAACCTTTATTGATCAAGAAAACCTCATTTGAGGTAAAACACTGTAAAATTAAAACTGTACTTATTTTGAGGTCAGCTCAAGCAGGTAAGTTAAAGAAAACTTATATTTGAAACACCAAGACCTCAGGGATTGGATAACTATTGTTAGAAAGGGTACAGGAGTGCTAAACTAGGAGTTGTCTTATTTTGAGTGTGTCACCAGCATCACAGCCTTAAATAGAGTAATGATTGAAACATATTTGAAGAGGAATTGCCGACATCAACAGTTCTGAACAACTTTCACTCAAAAGTCAAAGCATTTCCAAGGTATTGGTTTTGCACCAAGATATTTTCATGTGTGTCAGACTGACTGTAGGCTCATGATGTTAATAGGGTTAGAGTGCAGGTTACGTGATCTACTTTTCCAATTGCCAATGGCACATGATATATATTTGCTATTGATGCCTCAAGAAATATCTATTGATAAACAACTTGGAATATTTCTGAAATATGATTTCTTGCCATGAGTGTTTCATAAGTTGTCAGACTACATATTAAGCATGATTAAGGTAACAGTCTACCAGGGCTTAAATTAGCTGTAGCCTGGAGCCTGGAGCTCAGGGTTCTCCAGGCTCCAGGGTTCCCTTGAATTCTCCTGCGGCTCCCGCAAATTTATGCAGAGAGCCCTATATTTGATGTAAGAGTACCTTCTTTGTTGTGAGTTCTTTTATGAAGGGCTGCACTGGTTATCTACCTATTTTGGGTGGTTTTCAGATTGTCATGTAATTAATGTCTTTTACATGCATGTGATAAAGGGTTCCAGCCAGAATTTATAAACTGGGTGCCCAAAATTAGAAAAAAATTGTAAACTTTTGGGGAATAATAATTTTCAAGGGAGACCACGATATACTCAGATTACAACCATGAATATGTATTTTCTTATTGTAATAAGGCATACCGTAAATTCTCGAAAATCTCGGCCGCCCTAGGACACTCGGCCACTATAATTCATAAACAAAATAATTACTGGGGAATTTCGCCCACCCCCGTCCTGAGAGGTGATTTTTGAGGGTTTGGGTATTCAAAAGGAGCTCAGGTGCCCTGCTGGCTAAGACTATGGTGTGATACTGTAGATTTTATCTTCCTGTAGCAGTTAACTACTATTATACAGGGTCTTAGCCAGAATTTTAAAAAATGGGTGTTCAAAACTTGGATAAAGAAATGGGTGTTCAAAACTTGGATAAGGGCATGATTTCCTTATGCTTTGTAACAGGGTTAAAACTTTATATTGGGGATGAAAACATTCAATTTTTTGCTTTGAATTGACATTTAAAGAAATCACCAAAAAAGTTGGTGTCCTGATGTGGGATGTGTTTTTTTGTGTGTCTGAATGATGCTCAAACACCCTGCTTTGGTGTCTTGATAAGTAATGATTTAGGGTTTTTTTGTGCCCAAATGATGTTCAAGCACCCTGTGTGCTAAGACCCTTGCTTCTGAACTATCCATGGGTGGAGGTAGTAACCTTAAAACCTGGTAGAATACTGCAGTTGTTGAAGAAATAACTTTGTTACAATGCAAAAATTAGAAAAGTACATGTATTTGAAAAAAAGTCTCTGGTCAATTGACACTAGTATCTCCTCTTGAAATATACCTTCCTTTATGTTTTTTTATTAGAAAAATATCACTAATAATATTTTTATAGGTCTGTAAGAAATTTAACTATAGGGTTTTTGTATATTTCCACACTCACAATTAGTCCAATGACAATTTATAACCTGATTATTCATGGCGATTGAGCCTCCTTTGTGGTCTTGTTATGTTGGCCTCAAAAGGTTTTTAAATCATTTTTGAGAGAAGTTTAGAAACAAAAAAGAGATATTAAATTTATAACTTTGTTGTTTTATAGTTAACGCTTTGTGTGGTACTCTATACATAAGAATAAATTAGAGAATGTAATATTATATCAGAACTAAACCCTTTCCCTATACTCATGTACATACAGGAATGATAATCCATTACTTGTGAGATTAAACACTTTAAGAGGATAGGATTTTTGGATATTGTAGCATGGATCTAAAGTGCAGGATTTTTATATTCCCGTTATATGATTCAGTTTATGCTAATCCTATATTTGTCTTTCTGTATCCCCTAATGAGTGACAATAGGATTGAATTGGCCTGCAAACGTCATTAGCTCAGCATAAGGGCTCAAAGCTGGTTTAGACTTAACTTCTTAAAATCTGTGTGTATGGTATAGCTGTTGGCCCTGGGACAGACTGATTATGGAGAAGGTTTAAGCCTCTTTGTTGTTGGTATCAGGTACTACACAAATAGAGATTCTCTACCAGTGTCTTAGCCAGGATTTAGAAGTTGGGTGCTTAAAATTGGCAGTTATAAAATTTTTGGGCGTCCAAATTTTTAAGGGGGATCACAATATACTCATATTTCAACCATAAACATGTATAAATTCATCAAAATAAGGCATGATATCATTAAACAATGTCATGGGAATTATAAGGAGATGAAAAAATTCAATTATAAGCTTGAGCCTGAGATTTTTAGAAATTCCACACTAAAAAAATTGGGTTTTAAGGGTTTGGGTGTCCAAAAAGGCACCCAGACGCCCTTGCTGGCTAAGACCATGCCTGGGACAGACTGATTATGGAGAAGGTTTAAGCCTCTTTGTTGTTGGTATCAGGTACTACACGCATAGAGATTCTCTACCTATAACCAGGGGTTGAAATCATGCTTGTTAACATCAGCACTCTACCTGTATAAATATGTGGTCCTCTAGTCCATTCATAGCCACTCTACCTATATAGCCAGGGCTTGAAATGAGGTGGGTGAGCATATCCTACTCCATACCTGTCTAGATATGAGATCAGGCACTGCATGCATGGGGTGGGGGAGGGGGGGGGGACCCACTTTCACTTATCAGGGCTTGAAATCTGGCAGGTAAGTATATCCTACTCCACACCTTCCTATATCTTATCCTCCACACTTCGCGAACCACTGCAATTATCAGGGTTTCAAATCAAGTAGAGGAGTATATCCTAGTTTGCACCTGTCTGAATGTGAGATCAGGTACTGCACGCATAGAGACCTACCCTCTCTATCAGGGCTTGAAATCAGGCAAGTGAATACATCCTAGTCCATACCTGTCGACAGTGTTGAGATATCGACTTGGGTACTGCATGCATGGAGAGACCTTGAAATCAAGACTGTGATGGATGTTTCCTGCCTATATTGATATTCAGCTACTCAGCCACTTCAAATTCCTATTCCAAATAGGTGTATTTGATATGTTTTATATTGGGAATTGAGTTTACACTTCAGCCATGCATTGGGAAAATGGATTGAGATGAAAATATTTGGTTATCATTCATTAGAAGGCACAGTTAAAAATTCTTCATGGAATCTGTTGTCCATCTAGAAAGGTGTTTTTTCTGGGAAATAGTTTGGATGGGGCTAAATTCTTGCCCTGATACTTGCTGGCCAAGTGCCTCTTATGTGTATACAGACACCTTGAATGCAAATGTGATAAAAAATGTAGGTACTGTGAATAAAGAAGACCTGGTATCAGGGTCTTATCAGTGCATCATTAGGACACTCAAACCTTTGAAACACTTATCAGGACACCCTGATATATTGGTCACGATTTCCTGAAAAATTCAGTATCAAGAACATATTTTTTAATCACTCAGGCCAGGAAATAATATGCTATGTTTACTATCATAAAGTTAACACATTAATCTGTATAGTCTTGAAAAGAAGCCTGACAATTTTGATGAATTTAAAAAAAAAAAAGCATACTTGGGAAAGTATTTGAAGGAGAAATGGTGATTAAAACATTACCATAATTCTCCTTGAAGTATTTGTCAGAACATTTTCTATATTAAAGTTATTGCCAAAAGTTTAGGTCCATACAACAACTTATAGAGGAGATTTTAAGCATTAATAGGTTAATGATGTTTATGACTAACTGGATGTATTGACGTCTCCCCTGAAATATAAGATAGGCCAGCATTTCATCTACCCATTTGGAAGCCCATTATTAAGATCAGAATCCTGGCTTAAACTGTGGCTGGGAGTCAGGATTTCAGTTCACATACACTGTATGTTGACTCTACAGCTTGGAAACTGACACCTGTGTTTAATGTAAACAAAAGCCAGTACAATGGACTGAGTTTTGAATATGGCAGTTGGTCTTTCCTGTATTTGTATACTAATATGCATCTCTTTTGTCTTTACAGGTGAGTGAACACGCCTCTTCCTTGTCGTCATGGTAACATGCCTTGGTATGGTGAGTTTTGGGGGTTTGGAAAGCAGATGAAATAATATTGAATTAGGAACGGGTGAACTTTGAAGCCTTGACTTGTACAGTTGTAGAATATTGTCATAAATACCCGTTTCCATTATTGATACATAGTCGTTTTACATTTTTTTGCCAATGATATTCTATGATTTACTGAAGTGCTCGCATGTGGTCGTTGTTGGGACTCTCTGAATGATAGTACCCATTTACTCCTCTATGCAATTAGATGAGAGATCCTCTAATGATATATGAACATGGTCATTTAAAAAGTAGCCCCAACATGGCTGATGTTCTTAAAGTAATTTCCTATTTGGCCTAAAAAAAGAAATTGTTTGTTTTCTGTAACGGTCCGGAAAAAAATAGGGTAGGTAGGCCAATAAAAACTCTTTTTTTTGCATTATTTTTTTGGTCAAAAATGTTTGTTTTATGCATGTTTCACGTTGATTGGGAGTTGGAAGGCCAGAAAAAACTTTTTTTTTAGGCCTTTTCCTTTTCGTCCCATGCAGTGTAAGATTTCAGGGGTTGTTTTGCTTTTGAGGGGTTTGGATTCAGTGGAGTGGAAGTGGAGCTCAGCTACACCATTGGAGGATGGGGTACCTGCTTAGAAGTGCTGGCTGTGTGTATTGTTGTAGGTCAGTGAGGTTCAGCCATTTCAAGCCAACTTGTATGGGTGGCAAGTGGACCTGAATTAGGTTTTTGGGAAGGAGCTTTGTAAGTTGGTTGGTGGGAAAGAAGTTATTAGGGATAGGTTGGTAGTCAAATCAAGCCAAATGCGTGTTGCCAGAAGACCTTACTTAATTCTGCAGTTGGTCAGAAGGGGGTTTTATGGTTGGGGGCAGTTAAGCCCTTTCAAGACGCCCCTTATGGATGGGTGGGGCTCAGCAATCTGGAACTTGGTTGGTGAGAATGAGGTTCTAGGGTGTGGGTGGTTTGCTACCTTTCGTGTGCAGCGAGTGGACCTGAAGGTGGTGTATGATGATGAGCTTCCCTGGATTGGGGGGGGGGGGGGGGGGGGGGGGGGGTCGATGGACATTTTACCTCAATCTGTTCGTATTGGATGTGGACATGTAGCAAATGATTGGGTTACGGTAGTTTTAGGTCCTGTTTTTTTTATCAAATTCTAGTCTGAATATATGTTGTATTTTGCAAAAATGTCCCAGAATGTTCACTGGCCCTGTAAGACCAGCTGAGGTCTGTTTTTACTGGCCCAAAACCATTTTGGGGAATTTTTAATTGCCTGGGGCCTGTGATTCATAGTTGTTGTGGAGCCCTGTGTCTATTCAGAAACAGGTGAAGGGCATTGTTAAATGATCGAAGATGTACAAGTGTCAATCCTGGTGTCAATAATCCTGAAGATGTACAAGTCAATAATCCTGAAGTTACTAGGAATCATCCATCTCACTAGTACATTCGTAGCTTTTATTCACATACATGTACTTAATGGAATTCATTGTGGTTTGATAATACTTTTCTCTGCGCCACTGTTGCCACATCACCATGGCTGTGAGAACTCAAGGGTGAACCTATAATGGTAGAGTTAGAAACCTGCTGTTCCTAGTAGGTTTATGAGTAAACCTATTGGAATACATTCCTTTCTATTCTTAACCACTTTTAGCAATTTTACCTGTCCTTGCCTGGCTGTCCCTGTGCTTAATTACCTTTTCTGAGCTTTGGGTAGCCATGTCTGATTGTCCACAGTTACACATGTAGTGGTCAAACTGACCACCTCTAACTGCCATGGCCCTGTCACCCCACTTAGCTGGACAGCGATCATTAGTCTCATCCTTAACGGAGGTGAAGATTCCTTCTAAGCAATTCCTGCTGTCAGGGCCCTTACCGGCAGGCTGTTAGGGTGATATTCTCTCTTTGAAACCCTAGAAAATCACACATCAAGATTGGGTATCGATTGGGTATCGGTTCAACCATTGAACACCAAGAGATATTTCTTAGAAGTATTTCTTAAATGATTTCTAGCAAGTTATTGACTATTTCCAAGTCAATTAGAATGATGCGTAAATGCGCATTTAAATGTGTGAAGTTTCCAAAGATAGTTTATAGCAAAATAAGGAGTTATCAGAATTAAGCTTTCTGAATGTTGCAAGTTGTAAGTAAAACCCAAATTATGTCGGGTATGTTAGATATTTTAGCCTTTTTGGGGGGCATCATTTTGTAAGGAAATAAAGAAGGTGCGTTAGCAAAGACAGTTACACAAAACACATTTTGCATGTCTGTCTCAGCTCTTTTAATACTTGTCTAGGTAGAGTAGCATTTTATTTATTTGTTGTCTACCTGTCTGTATGATGTCATTTTATTGGAGTCGGCCAGGTGTTGTCCTGACTGGATGCACACCTTACATAGTTAATTAGCAGCTAGAGACCTCTCTGGCTCTCCAGACAAGGAGAGATAACTGCTGCTCATTGCGTGATTAGTGGTCTGGGAATTGTGAATATGCCATATGTTATCTAGATTTCTATGTTGCACTGTCATTTAGGTCCCAGATGTACTGGAGTCTCTCTTAGTTGGCTTTCCATGCTAGAGCATTTCCACAGTGGTGAAAATTGTTATTTAGACTATTGCCCTCACTATTTCTAATTCTATAGTACCTAAGCACACATAGATTAGAAATTGACATCAAACAAACCATGTTTTAGATTTTGGGACAGGGTCTTAGCCAGGATTTAGAAGCTGGATGCCCAAAATTGTCAAATGGAAAATCTATGGATGTCCTACTTTTTGAAGGGAGACCACAATGTACTCAGATTACAACCATAAACAAACATGCATTTACTTATTGAAATACAACATAATACCCTTATACAATGTCATTGGAATTATGTTGAGGTGGAAAACCTCAATTTTATGCATGAAATTGACTTTTTAAGAAATTACGCTAAAAATAATTTGGGTGTCCTTATAGGGAGGACCTTTTTAGGGTTTGGGTGGCCAAAATGACGCCCAGATGCCCTGCTGGCTAAGAATATGTTTTGGGGCTTGTTTTGTTTTTCGCCAATGGCATTATGTTTTTCTGGGCATACAGATGAACCTTGTGACAGCTGTATGAAGCTGGACTAGAGAGGCCTTTATGACTAATTGGGATATCTGTCTGATGATAGGATAATTTAGAAAACACTCGTAGGCTTAATGTGATTCATAACACAGTGAATAATTTTTCAGCAATCTTTATTGCCGAAACATGTTCTACATTAACTTTTTAGAGCATCCAGTGGATCCTCTGCATTTGTAAGTAGATTAATAACTCATTCATGCCTGTAGTGCTCAAAAATGTGTGTGCCACCCATTATTCAAGTGATATTATTTAGCACATTTTATGGCAAACATCCGAAGTAGAAAACTTGATAAGAACCCAAGTCATATAACGTTCCTTCAAATAATTCATTAACTAATCTTCAATTCCAAATATATTTTGAGAAGTATCATAGGTCCAGGCATCATTTGTCAAGTGGACCTAGTAGCACTTATTGGTTAATCTTATGTCACCTCCCTTGGTACATACTCTAACACTTTCAGCAATTCATGGGGCAGATACACTTCCTGTCCTTGCATAGAAATAACCTTTGGCACAATATAGCCCCTTGAGGGTACAATGCCACCCCTTGAAGGGGTAGTAGGGTAGTTGATTGGCTGTTATGTTAGTGGGGTGGCCACAAGTGTCAATGTCAACATCCCATGTTGGCTAACACCTTATTGAGCAAACACTTTAACAGTGTCCATTCTTAACACGCCTTTCACACGGACACAACTGCAAACGCATTGAAATACTTGCAGAATTATGTGAAATATATTCTTGATCCTCTTTCAATTGAATTATCCTCCATGTGTAAATATATGTTTTGAAATATTTCCTAAATACCATGAGGTAGAGCTGTTTTTACATCCATTATTTTTTCGATTTTGATTTGATATTGGTAATATTATCTAGGGCTGTCATCACTAAGGATTTTTTAGCGATTCGATAATCGAAAAGATATTTACCGATACGGCACTTCGATTCTATTCGCTATCGATTCACACTAGAAATTGTCTCACGCTTGGTTTTTGGCTAATATATATGCAATTAGCTTTTCACGCATTAAATTTTCATTCCCCAGCAATCCCCGCCTCTAACAATAACTAAAATCTACCTACAATTTGCGATCTCGCCATTAGCGCCGATATGTCTTCGCCCGTCATCGTCTCGAAGGGACCCCACAATGCATTGCGGTGACCTGCGCAGTAGTGCGCCAGAGATCGTCCGTCCTCAATTCAACTTCCGTTTTTGAATTGAGGTAAGTTCTCGCTTATTTGGACTTTTTAAAAAAAGATTTCTGGTTGGTTACGGCAGTTTTCACGAGTTGCAACGTATCCAACCAGTTTTTTATTATTTTTTATAGCGAATCGATACCCCAGCATTTCTGGCGTAACGATTATCGCTAGGGCTTCGCCAGCGATCCATCGATACTGCCGGTATCGATGACAGCCCTAATATTATCTTATTTTTTATCAGTGTTGGCTAAAAATGGCAAACAACTGATGACAAAGCCCAAGGACTTAGATGATTCTTTTATCGATTAATTGACATAACAATAGACATAATGATTTTTCTGATAAATTGGAAATATTATTTTGATCAATTGATTATTCTCATATCAATTACTCCCCTGCTTTGAGAATGATGTAAATCTGAAATTGTGAACCAGAGGATCCTTGGCATGACTGCTATGTAATGGACAGTTAATTCATTACCATGGCAATGCTAAGCATGGTCTTTGGGTGGCCATTGTAACATTTTTGGACATCCTATCTCTTAAGGGAGACCACATTATACTCATATTACAACCATAAACATGTATGTATTTACTTATAGAATAAGGTATAATATCCGTATACAAACTCATGGGAGTTATATTAAGGTGAAAAGAAGTAATTACAAAAAAGAAATAAAAATATATAAAAAGATATAACAAATATAAAATATTGGGTGTCCTAAGGGGTGATTTTTTTGGAGTTTGGATGTCCAAATGATGCCCTTCTGGCTAAGACTATGATGTTAATCTTGAAAAGCGCCATCTTGTGAAGATAAAGTGGGACATTAATCCTAAATTTACAAAATATTCATACTATCTTTTAGTAGACTTCAAGTTTTATCAATAATGTATAATTTACTTTCAACGACTATGTTTTTCTGATTATACATTTTGGAGAGTATTTTACAAATTACTTCAAGCTGTTGTTTGAAAAGAATGTTACCAAAATTATCCGGTGACTAGGATGAATGCGCAGCATCACCACTTGAAGCATATTTTTTGAAGGAAAAATGTTTATCAGAACTAAACCCAGATATAAATCCTCAGCTCCTTTGATAATCCATCCATCAATCTTTAAGTTATTTTCAAAAAGAATCGCAGCATTAGGATAAATTTGAAGCTGGAAATTAAAGCATGAATGGGTTAGGTACCCCGCTGACCTAGTCACTGTGTAAACTGTATTAACAGCTCTTGTGGTGTGGCATGTAGAAACACTGACATGTTGTGTGTATTTTACTTTGTTTGATTGGACGATTGTTTCAGGTATGGGAAACCTTTTCTTAGCCTAATGCTATGTTGATCTTACTCAGATGCAAATATTTTCCTCAAAAATAAAAAGATTTCTCTGAAAATATGTGTATTTAAGTTCCACATTATAGCAGGGACATTTTACTTATAATGAAAGCTCCCAGATTACAGTTCATTGAACAAAAGATAGTGAAAGTATTTCTCAATTGTACTTTTGTATGGAAAATATGTTAATGGAGAATTTCATATCACTAAGGGAATTATGAGAGTTTGATTATCAGATTACACAAGCAACCTCTCTTATTCCAAGCACTGATTTATTAGTCTCCTCAGAATCCTGAGATTTAGACCAATACAGTTAAATTTGACCTAGATTGTACAAAAGACTTTTGTATTTGAAATTAATGAAAAAAAAACTGGGATGAGAATAAAGCTATATTGTTATTTCAGAAGGATGCCATAGAAGGCTAGGAAATAACAAACAAAGCTTAAATAGAAAACTTGCTCAATTTGTTATGACAAATGTGAAATTGATAGACAAGGCTGCACAGTGTGTAGCCATAGAAGATCAAAGAACTAGCAAAGATTTGAAAGACTTCAAGGCTAGCCATATAAAGCAACTTAGTATCAATTGACTCTTTAAAAGTTTATCTGAACAAAGCCTTTGGTTGATTTTTCTGTGATTGGGAATGTAGACATATATCATTTCCATATGCTTTAGTCAGCAATAAACAATTTATCATACAAGAAATGGCCAGATATGCATAACGTAATATGTATTGGAAATGGGAAACTGTCAAAATTCTGCTTCTGAATTGCAAGAGCCAATTGTTTTCAACATTTGGAATTTGTTTTCATATGCCAAATTGACATTGCTCTTATGGCCATTATCATATATAGGGTGAAAGGGTATAATTAATATCAAATACAAATTCTTTTAGTTATAACTATTATTTCTGTTTGCATGAAGTAATGATTTTCAGGTTTGTGATATAAAATGCTTACTAATGTACCTGGATGGCAATACACCCAACCGTGCATTTATTGTATTATTTGTAATTCATAGTTGGAACCTATTTTCTTAGCATTATCCAAATATCCTTTGTTTTTTATGGTAGCTTGTGCGGTTAATTTCTATGACTTATTTTTTCCTCTACCCTGCTTTTATTTTACAATTTAGCCTATACAAAGTATGTATTGCCTGAAAGGTTGTCTGATGAAGCATACATCACAAAAGTACCCTCACTGCAGGGTGTACAAATTTTTGGGGTAAGAAACCTGAAAAAATCATGCTTAGTGTTTTCAAACAGAGCCCCTACCCACAATTATGTATTTAAGGGCCCTTCAAATTTCACAAAATTAATGTGGATTAATGATCAATACAGAAGAAAGAGTATCACTGTTTTTCAAACTTATTACGTTCAAATGTAACCATTCCATTTCAGTATGGAGAAAAGGGCCAAAAACATTCCCTGCTTAAATGTGGAAGCCTAGCTATAGGAGCTTGTATAATAGCTGAGGCCTAAAAAAGAAGTTGTTTGTTTCCTGTAACCCTACCCTAATAAGTTTTTATTCAAAAACATCCCTGCCCTAAAGTTTTTTCTGCCCT
This sequence comes from Maea johnstoni, assembly GCA_963942565.1. Taxonomy (NCBI): domain Eukaryota; kingdom Metazoa; phylum Annelida; class Polychaeta; order Spionida; family Magelonidae; genus Maea; species Maea johnstoni. The sequence goes on from OZ012691.1 coordinate 21,314,858, forward strand.
CCCAACTCAAAATCAACGTAAAACATGCATAAAATACACATTTTTGACCAAAAAAATAATGAAAAAAAAATCTTTTTACCAACCTACCTACCCTATTTTTTTTCAGACCGTTACAGGAAACATACAAAAAAAAATCTAGGCCTGATCTCTTACTCTACATTCTCAAATTAACCCCATAAGATGCATGATCTGACACATGATCTACTTATTATCTTTATTAAAAATAGCAATGGGTTTTTCTGCAAAAACATCATTTGACTCATTATTTAAGTTGTTGTCTCATATGGATTTTTAATCCACTTCAAAATATTTCTGAAATATATCATTATTAGGAAATAGGAACAATATGCTCAAAGTTGTCTGTGGATATACTCCAGAAGGAAATGAGTTAAGATCAACCATTGAAAAAATACTACTTATTGTATTTTTAGGTTCAGGCTGGTGGCTATCTGTGTAGTGGCAGCAAATTCCAAGAGGCACTTAATTACCTATACAAGACCCCTATGTCCTTTTGTTTATTATAGGACCCTAATTAGCTCTCCTCAATTAAGTTATTTGTCATTTGTATTCAGGGCTATAAATGTGCACTCTGATAATAAGGTAACTGGCAATCTTCCATTCAAATACTTAAACTGTCTGAAATCCTATGACTCAACTTGAAATTATTGTGACTACAAAGTACTTGATTTCACTTGATTTATCTGAAGTAGTTAATTTCATTGAGTATGGCGTAAATAATGCATTGACCATATATATCATTCATAACATTCCTGCTGTGCAATGAATAGAAATATTTTCCAAGTTGTTGAGTATTCATGTTTGAGAGGTTTGTATGAACACATAGTTATAATCTACTCAGGTATCAAGTATTGGGTTATGGGGGTATAGAAGGCATTGTTTTCTAGGCTTACAGATGAACTAATCAGGGTCCAACTTGGAGGGTTATGTAGCCATACACACTATTTAGATGTTTAGATCAGGGGGGGGGGGGGGGGGGGGGCTAATGACCATTGAGAACAACTTGCTTTCTAGTGGCCATTTTAATAAGAGAACTTACATTATTGGCAGGTTTGACACAAGGTGGGTTTGTTTGAATGCATTTACACCCCTACCACTGTTTTTCATTGGTTTTTGATGGATCCTCAATTGGATATTTTAGGCATAAAAGCATGAGAATCTGTTCACTCACTATATATGGCATTGCGAAAGGTCCATTTAGGACAGAGTTCACCACTTATGTGTACATACAATTACATAGATCTGCACTCAATAGGTCTGTGGCATATCTACATGTTTCTCTATTCCTACATGTGCCAAGCAGAGCCTAAGGAGACAAGTCAGACATCACACTTAAAACATGATAGCAGCATAATACCCTGAGCCATTGTAAAACATCTTCTCACATGCCCTCAGAGAGCAGTTAACATTGTTAGCCCTATTGTACAGAGTGCAATAATTATCTTGGGATAAAGATGCCATTCCTTCAATGTGCCTAAGAAAAGAATTAAGCCTCTAATCGTTGTATTCTAAGGAGATTTTGCACCACATCCTTTTGTGGGCCGGTTAAGAAAATGACTGCATTTTAGTATGTGTGCAAGTAGTCACCAATGATTTACCACTTAGCAATTCATCTAGGCTTAGGTAGTACTGTTGTTCTCAAAAGTGACAGATTAAAACATATAAGCTCACAGCAACCACAAAATCTGGTAAATTAGGTTTTATTTCAAAAGGAAGGAAACATTTCAAACATTTATAAGGGAAGGCTTTTTCTTAGGTTGTCAAATTCAACTCACATCTTACTTACTCTGCGGTCTAACAGTCTATATCCTCTAAATACAGGGTCCCAAGTTGAAATTGAAAATTCATATGAAACCTTAGAGCAGACCACTTGTCTTTGAAGACAAGTCAGTAGATGGTTTAACTCAGGATTTAGATGTTTTCTCCAAAGATTTTGTGTTCTTGTGCCTTGGACAAAAGTAGTTCTGCTGAAGGTTATTTCCAAAGGTGTCATAGATCCACACATCGTTTGTCACTGAGAGATCTAGGCATGCATGGCATGAGGGTCTGTAGCATTTCGCTGCAGAATGGCTTGAAGGGTTTCAGGAGCTGAGGTGTATATTGATTGAGGTGACAGGCGCTTTGTACCCTATCCTTAATCAGATCATTGCCCACTGGACGTGACAAATAGCGGAATAATCTAATACACAGAGGGAGTGAAACAGTCAGGGTTTTTGAAGAAGCATTATTTACTGTGTAATGACACAGTAAAGGTGTCATCCACATGATTTTGATACTCATGGAAATAAATTTGAAATAAAGCATAACTTTGCAAAGCATCTAAGCATTGTAGTTGATTTTCTGAAGAACTTTTCTAATTTAAATATTTTTCCAGAGATGCTTTAGTTTTAAATATATCCTAAAAAACGTCAGGCGTCTATTGGTCTCCTCCTGTAGGCACCAATGGGTTGATTAAAGTTAAAGAACAGTTTTCATTCATTTTCATTTCTAGACAGTAGGGCTGTGCTCATCAGCCAATTTTTCCCGATTCGATTAATTGACTAATTTTTTTTCGATGTCGATTTTCTCGATTCGATTCTGGATTCTGTATGCTTTAGTTATTGTACCATTTCAATCCGCGTAATGCGCAAACTTTTATTGAGAAAAGTGTGGTGAGGGCCGGACCAGCACCATGTAATATACATAGTTGGCCCTCTCCACACTTTTCCAAGTACTACCGCGCCCGATAGTATCTATCGTAGTGCAGTTTCAATGGCGGCCGGCTCAGCGCCGCGGCCTTTTTAAAGAGTAAGGTAGGCTTTTTTGTATTTTGGGGGTAGGGAAAACAAATAGAGGTAGGGGGGCCGTATCGAGTTCGGCAATCGATGTTCTCTCATGTTGAACATCGATCTTACGACTTTGCCGATCCATCGATGTCTTGCGTATCGAGCACAGCCCTACTAGACACTACTTTACTGCCCAAAAGTGTGATATCCATAAGATGATTAGGGCTGTGAAGGGTCAAGCATTCCTTTGCATCAGCTTTAAGGGGTTGAAGGGATTGATCCTGATGTCGTACCTGACATGTGTGCATACCTATAGTAAAGCTTGGCGTCTGGCTGGATAATTACCACAAAAACACCTCCAGCCAGGCCTAGAGAGGTTGATTAGAGGCCTTGCCGTGATTTGTTTTGACATCGCTAATCAACCCACAAACAAGCCCAGCGTAGTCAGAGCAGCCGTCGGCTGGAATGAATGGTGTTTTTGAGGATACCCTCTCAGTATTGTCCAGGGTGCATAATGGTATCTGGAGGTGTATTTTGTGTGGATTTGTAATGCTATAATGGGCTCTATAATAGATGTGCTGTTGTGTGCATAATGATGATGAGGCTGGAGAGTGTCACACCTGTCCAGGTGAGTATGAACATAGCCAATTAAACCACCTGTTAACCCGTTCACACCTGGGGAGTACACCTAACACTCTAACACATATGGGAGCATCTTCATAACAAAGCAATATATTAATTAAGAAATGTTTGACCATAATCCTGCTTCAAATATTTTTCAAAGAATGTTCATTTCTGAGTTATGTTTACAGTTGTCAGACCATGTGTGCACTCCAGGTGCAAATGGGTTACTTGACTGCTTTACCTGTGTTCTCTAGGTGTTCTAGAGTTGTTAACATATGCAGCTCTCGTGTAGGTATTTACATGCTTTAAATACACACTAAGGCGGGAATCGTGACTTGAGTTGATCTCTTTGGTAAAGAGTTCACCATGTGACATGAGAGATAGTATTTTGCTTGCTTAAGGTAAAAATGTAGGAGGAACAGAAATGGTATTCACTATTCAAGGACCAGCATATTTTGGGGGTCAACATGCCTTGCTAAGCAAGTTGATAATATATGAACTTTCCTTAGGACTAGAAATTGAACTTGACTTCCAAAAATATATCTTGAAGCAAATGTTCATGCAGCGCAAAGCGCCCCCAAAAGTGAAACGGCAGCAGATGTAACTAATTGAACCTCAGAATAGCAAGTTCATAACACTAGGAAAATTTGATTGCGAAACTGGCGATGCCACAAAGTTAACGACATGTAAAGGCGTATTGATATAGTTATTATTGTTTATTTATTTGAAAAGGCATTAGATTAAAAGATCAAATACAAATTTTCAGCTATTTTGGCGCTCCTTATTGGGTTCTAACGACATTCGGGTGATGGCGAGCCGTCTGGCAGTAGTTAGACAACAGGCGCCATATTTAATTTGGTTATTTACCAAAGGGGACGAAGGTAGGTCATAATCAGTTTCGGGCCATATGTAAATGTGTGGGGTCATTGATAAAAGTGGCTTAGTGGTACATGTACCTAACAAAGATCTACTACGGTTGTCAGTCACGTAAATGACAAGAATGACTCGGAATACTAGGAACGATCCCAAATAGAGTTACGGGATTTCATCAATATGGTTCTCTTTTCACTCCGTCTCACACAATAGAAGGAATAGCTTGATTGATAGCCCAGTCCGTCTCCCGATCCTAGGGTCGCGGGTTCGATTCCATCTCTCGATCGTGCAATTTTTTTTCCATCCGCCCAGTGCTTCGTGTGGTAATATTTCATACTCAAAATAACGGTGGCTTTATTTCTATTATTTTTTTTACTTAACTTTGCTAAAATGAATTGTTGGTCAAAACCGTTGATCCCAGAAAAGACGTCTGCCTGAATTGCCGTTCGCTATAAGGGCCGATGACTTTATGTTGGGCTTAGACTAAAAACAATCTTTTATCTTTGATTTATTATAATAAACATTTCCACAGTTGTGAAGTTAGGAATTTCTTCGAGAAAATATATAGTTTAATGGATGCAAGTAATGCCTAGCCTTCATATAAAAATTGAGATCTGTGAAGTTTAATGGGTGTAAGTATTAATTTATATCTGTTGATGAAGGACACTTGCATGCACACTTGCTGCACATGACTTTACCTTAGATCACCAAACACAAGTGGATTCGAAACCAGCCGGTCAACATGAACATGCAAGCCTCAACTAATGTCAACTAATAGCCGCTAATAGGCCAGAAATTGGTGCTTTGGGCACCCCCAGCTGGTGGTGGAGATAAGGTGTCTCAGTAATGTAATCGATGCGAGAGCCCTGATTGGTCCTTGTTCCCACGTGAGCCCGTGCTGATGGCTTATGTGGTACTCCTGACATGAGTCCAGCACTTAACTATAAGGCATTACTTTATGCAACTCCCACCCATCTACCTTCTATCTGCCCTTTCACACGTCCCCATGTGATCATCAGTGCCCTATCCATGCACCTTTCACCTGTACTTTGGGCTTGGATCCGTGCGCCCGCCACTCACTTTTTGGGCGCACGGATCCTTACTACACTGCCACTTTCTATTCCTCCTGCGGCCTTTAGCGCCTTGCCGCAACACTTGCCTTCCCCCTTCTCTGTAATTATACTGTCCTCCCAGTACCTCTTTCAACGGGGCCCTATCTGGGTTTTAAGTATCTCTTGAAAAATGCTTTAGGTATGATTTTATCTATTTATTATATATGCTTATATTTATGTGAAATAGATAAATTGTATGTATGCTTTAATATATTTAATAATTTAGCCATTTAAGATTTTGAATGGGTGGTTTATACATTTTATGGAATGTGACACTATTGACATGAAACTGTTTATCTTACATTGCCATCCGAAATCCCTTCAAATATTTTCAGTGCGTATTCCAACCGGAAAATTTAACCCCTTATATAGTGTCAAACTTCTGTTGATGCCTAAGGGAGGATTTGACTAGGATTTGACTGCCCGCTCGGTGCTCCCTGCATGGCTTTTCTCTCACTGCACCACACCTTTTCATCCCAAGAATGGCACGGCGGTGACTGGCAAAACAGGTTAACTGTTCATTATCATACAGTCTTAGCATGGATTTGGGAAATTCCTGAACAAATGGGATTACACGGTGTATATAATCCTTCCATTGAATAAGCACAGGGGAAACACTAGCTGCCACAGGCTCAAGCTGTATAAGAGACATGTGACTCGCCATGGTGCTCAATACAGGCATTGTGGATTTATATTTCTGGACTTGGTGGTTATGGGTTGGTGGTTAAATCAAAACTAGTTTTGCAGATATTTGGCTGTGAGTCAGACCACCTTGCACAACAGAGTTGAGGAAATCTGTTAGTAAAACAGCTTATGTAAGTGCAGATATTTGGCAGTGAGTCAGACCACCCTGGGTCAGGGACTCTGGTAGCTAATAGGTTAAATACAAAGAACTGCTTGCCAGTGCTCCATTATTGGGCAGACAGAGATCTATGGTGGAGGTATCCCAGTTATTGTTGTGCATTTAGGTCTGTCTCCTCATGCCTGCATGGGTGCGGGGAATGTTGCAAGTCAGAGTCAGCGCTGAGCAGTAGCTAAACGTTGCTGCTTTCCCAAGGCACCTTGGATTCCGCTGCAGTCTCTGAACCGTTGTCATGGTAAAGCTAAACAGGGGTAGAAGTGATGGACATCTCGTTAGTCGTCAGTATTCAGTATCTCTGTTTAGTGGCCAGGTGACCTGATGGACACTTATTTCCTAGACTGTCCTAATTGTACAATGATATATGTAGACTGTAAAGATGGAATTCCTATAGTAAGGTCAGTGTCACTAAGTAGTAGAAACATAGTTGCTGCGTGTTTCTAAGATTTTTTTAATACAATATGGTGATAGAAAACTTTTAACATGAGTCTTAAGTAAGAAAAAAGAAAAATTGAAGAAAATGAAAACAATGAACTAATTTCAGCAAAATTTTCATTCTTATTAACCTATTATATGCCTCTTGCTGCCCAAAAGATCCTGAGTACTTTATGAACATTGCACCAAAGGATTTTCAATGAAGTATTTTGAAAAATTATGCTACATACATTGATTTATAAAGAATTATATGTATTTGATTGTATCAAGGAATTCTTTACCCATCCTAATTCATAATTTTGAAACATTCATCTATCAGCGTAACACACACCATTTCTGCTATGAACCAGTGATATATTATAAGATTCATGTCTCTGTCTGAACTTACCTTACCTGTGACATATAGCATCAGGTGTGCTGTCCACCTGGGTCAACACCTGAAGCCTTTCAAACACACTAATTACAATTGATTTAATCCACAGAGCTTTGTGGGTTTTTGCACACAGGAGGACATAGGAAGGAGAGAGTAATCCTGTGATGCATGGCTGTTTGGGATTGCACACAGGATGACATAGGAAGGAGAGAGTAATCCTTTGATGCATGGCTGTGTGGGATTGCACAAAGGAGTTAAGGAAATGTGTTAGTATAACAGCTTATATAAATGCACCTTCCTTCAAAGGCTCCTTGCCCAAGATATGTCAATGTTTAAACTTGGGCACTATGGTTACTTGAGGGTGGGTGGAGCTAGGAAGTGTGATTGTTTCTATGTGAGATTAAACATCAAGGACCTTTTGTGAACCCATATGCTTCAGATACACATGGGTTAAGTTAAGAGTTAACTTCAAAGACTTTATTAACATTGCAAGCAATTAAGTATGTTGATGCCCTATAGAAACCGGAATCACTAGATATTTTCTTTTTCATGAAAAGGAGATGTGAATGAGTGTCTTAGCGAGAGTGACATGAGGAGACTCCAACTCATGTACACATCAAGACACTCATAAAATGTTTTAGTCAGGAATTTTATTACATAAATTTATCAATTTCCGGGATATTATGTGAAAATGTTGTTATCTGTTACAATGGTAGGACATTACTCAACTCTTTCATATCTGGAGATTATACTTGTTCTGAAATATATGGAAAAAAATCAATGAGAATGCAATTTTTTGAGAAATATTTGACATAAGTTGCTCCAATCGGATTTAACATTCTCAACTTAAAGGAGAGGAAGCAGTTTACTTCAAAATTAAATTGTTGTTTTTCAGTTTAGGCCAAGCCTCTATCCGTTTGATTTGCATTAGTACCAGGTCTGTCCGAGTCCATAAAACCACTATTGATAAGACAATAAGGTTACTGCTGCTGCTGCTGCTTCTTCTACTAAGTACTACTAACACAACAAACATAGAAATAATCACTTCCTTGTCCCGCCACAACAGCATCTGTCTTTAAATTCTCAAGTTAATGTTGCATGAGGGGTTATATAATTTCATTGACTCAGTTTTTCCTCTATCCTACTTTTATTTGACACTTTAGCCTATACAAATTGTATATTGTCTGAGAGGTCGTCTGATGAGGAATACATAAAACATTACAAATATACCCTAACAGCTGGGGGTGAAATTCTTTGGGTAAAAAACACATGCATGTAGGGTTTTCAAACAGAGCTCCTATCAACAATTATGGACATGTTTCTTACCTTTAAATTTACCCAATGGGGAGGAAAGATCAATATGCCGCGAAAAGTATCACGTTTGTATTATTTTTGATCCGTTCAAATTTTATAACCATTTCTTTCAGAATTTCTGTTGAAAATGAGAAAAAGTGCATTTTCAACTTTTAGATTCCACAACTTTTGAATGAAGTCAAAACTGCAAAAGCTGTGAGATCCCTCCTCCCGAAATACCCTTAGCTACAATAATGCCAAATTTCAAGCAAGTCTCTTCACATTATATATCCAAAATGCATTTTTGATGCGACCATGTTTTGGTGAAATTTGTTATGGAGAAAAGGACAAAGACAATTTCCTGCTTGTGTGTAAGCCTATAGGAGCTTCTGTAATAGATGCTCTCTCAATCTGCTTGGTGATTGCCCAGACATTCACAATTGATCTGATTGTGAGGAAAAAGATGAAGGCTTTAACATTTTTTTAAATATCAAGATGGTGATATTCACAAATTAACCCCACAAGCAGGGTTAGGATGTGTTTGAACAACAGCATACTTCTTGTATGAAGGTTGGCAGCGGTGGGAATGTGGGTTTAAGTAGAGAAAACCCTAGGAAACTATTTGGGCATATGTTTTATTCATGGTGGAATTGTCTTTTAAACTCTTCTCAGAGGGCGCACTTTGTCAGACACTAGTTATGTAATGTTATGAATATCCATGTCATCCACTTGATGAAAAATGATATCTTGATGAATCCACTCATGGTTGAGCTGCTATGATAAGAATATGGTTAGGGTTAGTTGAGAATCAGGAAGGAGGTTAGACTGTTAGTACAGCTCTGAGGAGAGGGGATGAGGTGCAGCCCCCTCTTTGTGTCACAGCAGGAAAATGTTGCCTTCCTCTCGTCTCCCATATATGTGGTGTTTCTGTCCCCATCCATACTGAGTGCGACTTTAAACTAAGATTATATTATTATTATTATTGTTATAATTATTATAATTATTATCATTGTTATTATTATTATCATTATTATTATTATTAAAATTATTATTATTATTATTATTATAATTATTATTATTATTATTATTATTATTATTATTATTATTATTATTATTATTATTATTATTATTATTACTATTATTATCCATCATTATTATTATTATTATTTTCATTATTGTTATTATTATTATTATTGTTATTATTATTATTATTATAAATATTATCAGGAACTTTTTTTTTTTTTCAAATAAATAGTTCCTGATATTATTGTCATTCTTGTTATAATTATTATTATTATTATTATTATTATTATTATTATTATTATTATTATTATTATTATTATTATCTTTATTATTATTATTATTATTATTATTATTATTATTATTATTATTATTATTATTATTATTATCATGATGATGATGATGATGATGATGATGATGATGATGATGATGATGATAGTTCTTGCAAGATGTTGTCTGGATTCATTGATACTTATAAAGAGGACCTTATTATCAAAGCAATTTACAAGATATTTATAGAAAAGCTATTTTGCTTTTGAATAACAAGCTTATAGAAAAGTTTTTTTTATATTCTGTCCTTATTATTTATGTTGTGCATTCTTTGGCTTTGGATTCTAATAAACAAGTGTTCACAAACTATACAGTATTTAGCTAAAGTACAAACAAAGCATTATAACACAAAAGCTTACAGAAGATGCGCTATGAACACCTCCATGCACAGCAAGGACTCTGGAGAGTTCAAAAGGTGGTTTATATTTGCTGACAGTGATTAGTATCGTCTGTGTATTGTCTCTGAGGGTAAATGTTTGTGGCCGTAATGAGCTCTGCGGTGCTGGTTCAGTCTGTCTGTCTCTTTGGAACCCTGCAGAGGGGGGGCAGTAATTAGCTGTGAAGAGGGGCAAGTGCTTAGATAGGAGCTCAGCAGGAGGGGGTGGGGGGGGGGGGGGGGGGGGGGGGGGCTAGCAGGGACAGGGAGCGGCAGCTGTCAGCACCACCAGACCATGTGACACTGATCATTTCTGCAGAGGGGAGTGAGTGAGGGGGCACACACAAATATCCTTCATTACCACCACAACAGGAAAGAGGAATACACACAAAGGGATGTCCCACCAAGTTCTAGTATGCCTACATGTATCTTTAGGCATTACTGTGGCGACTTTTTACAGATCCATTGGGAGCAGGAGACTCAGACTGAGAAGTGCGGATATTCAGCTTACAGGAAAGAGAAATAAACACAAGAGGTTTGCTTCTAGGTTCTTGCATTTTTAACTGCATGGTATCAATCAATTATGTGAAGAACTTTCTCATAAGTCTGCTGACACTCAGGCTTTGAGACATAAGGATGCAGCTTACAGGAAAGAGGAATACACACGGCACTGCTCCCCTAGTCCTACCTGGTCTTGAAAGTGTTTTCACAAAGCCAATACTGCAACGTGGTTCACGGAATATGAAGTGAATATGAGATTAGGATGTACATTTTCACACAATTATGACAACATTTGGAAGACAGAATGAGATGTTCTACATATGAGAAAGGATACATATGTTATTGTATGTCATTTGGTGGAGGGACATTATATGCACAAGAATTTCCTTCGATCTCTCCTACAGTGGAGAACCATACTTGACAAGGTTCCAGCAGTGTAAGAAATTATCCTTCATTGCTCATCAAATGGACTTCCCAGTGTGGGGGACAACTTTGTTATAATCTAGGTAGCTCTCCTCCAATCCATGCCTGTCAGTTGCTTCCTGACCAGAGCATATACCATTACCTATACTTATGCCTATAGATAGGAAAGCAAGCAAGGAAGAAATAGTAAGGCCTAGTTATAAATACAGGATGATCAAGACAGGCCAGCCTGGATTTTAATCACACTGCCGACATGGAAAGTCACTCATCAGCTGGTCAGGAGATCTCGAGGATTGGTCTTATGCAAGGCAATTTGCCGTTCAGGGCTTAGGAAAACATATATGCTGGATATTTTCTGATCCACTTACCGGATCAAGTATGATACTTAGGGTGAGTACCTCAGCCAAGGATTGTTTCTTATCTCTTCTGAGGTTAGAACAGTAACTGAAGAAAATCTCTGGAGCTATGAAAATCCATAAACATGTAATAACTAGAATAATATATTTAGATTACCTGCAGAAAGGGAGGATCATGATAATTGTGGACCCACGTTTGCTTAATCCATTAATGCTCACACACCCTTTTAGTAGCCTGACAATATTGATAGAATTTTTCTAGCAAAAGCATAGTTGGAGAAATAGATTAAACTAGCTGTAAACTAGGTCATATCATTTCAAATAGAAAGGATGTTTTTAGGGAATTGCCAGTTCAAAAGACAAGACTTGGAGGGTCCTGTTTAAGTGGCCTGTTGGTAGGAACCTTGCATCTCTCATCAGTCATCACCTTAGTTGCTGACGATTTTACACTACTATTGTGCAGTTAGGACATTGATGGTGGTCTTGAAATGGTCATGGAGTTATCTCATCAGCCATGAAATATTCAAATCCTGAGCCCTATTTTCTGAGTTTCTCTAGAGAGATGATTGGGGCCCATTTGGCTCGTTCCAGTTTCTTGTGTGGGTCTTAGCCAGCATATAGAAATGCTGGGTGGCCAAAATTAGTAAGTAAGGCAAAATATTCTCATTGGGGTTGTGGCTTATATTGGTCATTTACTTCACACACTTGCTACAAGAGTGCCATCTATCCACAAGGTATGGCATATGCATATGGCCTGGAAGGAAGGCTGGGACACCTTAAGCATGAATAGCTTAAGGAGAGAGTCCCAGACTATTAAGGCAGAGAGATGTGCTTGTATTTTAATAGTTCCTGACACGTGGAGCAGAAGCAGATGCTGTATGTGTATGATAAGGAGATAGAGCAAGTGTTTGACAATGAAAACCGTGTCAGCGGGATCCTATCAGATTCCCAGCCAGGGTAAACATAACAGTCACAGGCACCAGGCACTTGAGACCAGTAGGAGAATCTATTTTCATGACACACACATTTCTTGGCTCAAAAGATTCCCAGATTCTTAGACAAAATAAACATCCAGTTACAGGTCCACATCTCCCATGGCAGGAAGGACACTTCATGACAAAGACTTGTCCTGAAATAAAAGATGATAGTCTTCCGCTTATAAAATACCCCAATTCAGGCTTCATAAGTTCATATCCTTCAGTTACTAATTAGTACGGATACGACTGGTATAGGTACCTTATCCATGAGGCATTCAGAGGTCCCAGGAAATGTTACAGCATTTTTGCTGTATCTTTTTCTCAAAAGTACTGCATTGTTCTTTACCAATTTTGAAAAATGACTCTGAAACAAAGCGTTAATTAACCAAGCATTGAACATAAATGGATTTGTCAGGTTTCCAGGCCAATCTGGGCATGACAGGGTTAAAGATGAGTCAGGCCTGTGGTAAAGGTTTCTGCTGGCATTTAGACTTGGTGACCTTTTCTGTCTAGCTTGGGGTAGGAAGATGCTACCCAAGGTGTCAGCCAGCAGGATGTGGATGTAGGATATCTTTTGACCCAGGTGCTGCCCCTTGGGTATCAGGATGAACCTTGGATGAAGGAAGCATAGCACTTGGTCGTTTAAATTCCAATACAGTTATCTGTACATCTGTTCTCTGGGGATACCCACAGCATGGAAGGGTTAATCTATCCATGGTTTCAGCTTCAAACACGACCTGGATGTTTTGATGACTTCATTTTCAGGAATTACCTTTTTGAAAAATATTTTAATGGGAAGTATGTATCAATATCTCTACTTCCAATAGCATACCAATTTATGATTCATTCTCTATTTTCAAAACTGACATGACTTGCAGACAAACATTTCAAGCATAGACCTTAAGCATGAATGACTTAATAATCAAACCCAGTTAAAGAGCCCTGGACAACATTAGGAGGTAGGTACTTCTCTCTTGAAGTAGCATTCAGCTGGTGGTTGTTTTCGCAGGGGGCAGAAATAACAACTGAAATAACAGCAGCAGGAAGCCTGTTGTAGTGGCTAAACAGGTCAGATTTCTCTCTGACCACTCACCGCTCCTGTCTAGCCAGTCTCTTACCCCATGTGTCTGGGAGATGTCTGCTTCCCTTGCTTAAATGACTAGGAAGAAGATATTGAACAGTAAAGGTTCTTTTGTACCTGTCAAGGATATTGGTGTCAAAACCCTGATTCCTATATAGCTTGAGAAGTCCTTATGGTCAGGTAAGGTGTGAGTCCAACTAACTAGCCCATTAATGCTCACAGAGGCCATGCAAAAGCACCTCACAAGTTTGATGAAATATTGCAGGCAAAAACATTTTTAGGAAAATATTTGATGGAGAAATATTAACCAGCATAAAACAAACAACTCTACTTGTTTTGTTAATTGTGTCTCTTGTATTTGTTGGTCTGGACCAATGCTTATGCAACCAATTAAGTTCGCTGAGTCAGACCTGGTCTTAACGGCTCCAGTTAGATGTACAGAACAAAGGACCCTCCCAGTTAGTTTAGACTGGTCTGTTTTTGTTTGTTTTCTGCATTATTGAACTCAGTCACGATGGGAGATGTGTCCATTCCACTCGGCTTGGCAATCTCTCTGATTTTTGGCCATCCTTACATGCTGTCAAAACAAATCTACCCTTTCTGTCTTTACCAGTACTGACTGGCTTGGTCAGAATATTAGTAGCAGGGAATCCTTTGAGGTAACATCACTTAGTTCTTATTTGTCCACGGTAGGTGAGGTTTTCTCTACATAGTTAGATATACAGTTATGATGACCCCGTAACTGAGCATGTTAGAATGAGGTGCGCTTTCAAGCCAAGTGTGACATTCCAATATGTGCTTGCCAAAGCGCAGGTTTATTTTAGGCAAGAATTCCACCTGGCTGTTTATATAAAGGATTGTTTCACTGGCTAACTGACCAGAGGAATTGTGTGTGCCTTTTGGATATGTTTGTGGCGGTCTTTGGGAAATGGGTGAGTGTTTGTTATCAAATATATCCCTACATTGTAGATTTTGTATCGGCTTTGTCAAATTAGTTACTGAAAGGCATTCTGTTGTTTGCATATTTCTGTACTATGAAACGATACAATGTCATTATAGATACAAGGGGCAAGGTTTACTGTGAATGCACAGAACAATTTGACCCACCCCTCTTATCTTACAGGTACAGGTTCTTAGCCAGGATTTATAAGCTGGGTGCCAAAATTGGTTATTGTAAAATTTTCAGCAACCTATTTTCAAGGGAGACCACAGTATACACAGATTGCAAGCATAAACATGTATTTATTCATTAAAATAAGGCATGATACCCTTATACCCTTATGTCAAGGGTATTTTATTGGGATGAAAATAAATCAATCATTTGCTTGAAATTAACATTTTAAGAAATTCCTAAAAAAAGTTAGGCAGTCCTGAGGGGCAATGTTTGAGGGGTTATGTGTCCAAATGATGCCAATTAAGACGACCTGCTGGCTAAGACTTTGACCAGAATACCTTGATAGGTTGAAGCCTTTCTTAAGGGAATCACAACCCAAAAGCTTACTGAAAACTATTTCTCAACCACTTTACCTGGCCTTTGGATTCTCTTTAAAAAGCCATACATATCAATATGCCTAGGTGTTCAGTTTCTAAAAACAATTAATAAATAAGGTTTGTAAAACATTCTAAAGATGATGATATAAGTTGGGTTCAGATTACCACTTTTTACCCAAGTATATTCCAAAAATGCTTAGGGCAGAACGATATCACTGAAATAATCGTGAATTTATGGGTCAGGTTGCACCTGTTACATTCTCTTATATATTAGCATTTTCATTTGTTTTTCGTAGTTTCATTTTCGACTCATTGACAGTAGAGGAAAGGTATAAAAGGAACATGGGTAGAAAGGATTTAAGCAAGCAAACACTTTTGATTTTGCATAAGCCATTATAAATTTCAACAATAGAAAATCAGATTGGGAAAGAAATATGTTCAAAACATATTTTAATAGGAACTATCGTACTTATAATTATAGTTATATAGTTAATATGAATACCAGTAGATATTGAGTAGATATTGGAAGCAAGACCTAGAAAGGTAACAGTAAAGCCTCAATGACTGTTACATCAGGGCAGTATGTGTAATTAATGTGTACCTGATGGCATCCTGGCCAGGATGTGTGAAGGCGCACGTTGAATACACATACTGACCATCTGAACAGTTATTAAGGTTTTTACTATATAAGTAATAGCTCCCAAGCTTTTATTGTTTCTTGGTAGAAATGAGTCAAATGACAATGAATGACTATTGTCAAGGAGTACTCAGGGCACTAATGGGTTAACCCATTCATACGTGGAGATCTCTTTGATAAGTATTGTCTGGAACTCTGGATCTGTCGATCCTTTTGCAAATAAATTTGGAATTAAACACAAATTCACAAAATATCAAAAGGAGAGTTATAGGTTTGGTTCTGAAAAGCGAATCTCCCTCAGGTATTTTCTGGAAAGTGCTCCAGTCACAAAAATACTACCGAAATTACAACGTCATTTGTAAGGATTGAGGCATGAAAGGGTTAACCAGTATGAGGTTGGGATGAGGAATGTGTGCTATGCGCAAGTGTTGTCAAGATTGCCATGCCTTCATTCCTGTGGGGCCCTGTGTTCAGGTCCCATATATATTCACCATGCTGTAACATGCTCATGCAGACAGTGGACCAAAATGACTATTCTAGGTATATATTCTCGCTATAGAAAGCATCTTTAGGAGAGTATAAAAGAAATATAGCCTTAATTTGTCTCCAGTCTTTTTGAAAATCACACCACAAAGGAGCTATGCACATGATAGGATTAACTCTTTCATGCCTAGTGATATTGAGTCTGGATCTATAATATTTTTGAAAATAACTCAAGGTGTGTAACTCTGCCTCCAAAATTTGCAAAGATATATACTCGTGCTCAATGTCACCTTTCTTAGGTCACCTTGATTACAACTTACTCCACAAATTGACTGACACATATCTTTGCTAATTTTGAAGGCAGATTTATGCTTTAAGAGTGAAGCATTAAATCACTTAGTAGTTGTAAGTACACTCTTATCAACATTTCTCTACCCTATTCACCCCCCCCCCCCCCAAAAAAAAAAAAAACTCTGGTCACAGAGAGATTTCACCTGAATAGTTGGGACTTTGTTTTTGCACTACAGTCATGATAGCGCTAACCTTTTCATGCCTGGAGATATTATATGTAAATAATCCTTGATGATAGTGTCTTTAAACCTTGTGAAAATACTTATTGTATGGAATTTAGGGGTGCTGATTGTTAAATTAAAAAAGATCTGGTCTGATATTGATAATTTTAAAATGATACAATATCTTAACTACTAGTCGCACACTCTAATAGGCCTGTAGGGGGATCTATTGATTCATCAAGTGCTGTCTTGTCGCCTCTTCTTGTGTAGCTCAAGTACAAGCAATTTCTTGTTTCTGAAATGCTAAACTTATATTGTTAAGCATATCGTTACAAATGATTTGAAATGAGCCGATGCTTTTCTTTTTCGATAATCAATATTATCAATTTATTGAATAACAATCCACATCCCTAATGGAATTCATGCATGATTGGAGAGATGTAATTTGATTCCTGATCAGCACTTTCCCCATCTTAGTTAGTCCATAAGTTGTTGGTGTACAGGCATGGTAGGGTTAAGGATATGAAACCACAGCCCTGTCTGTGAGAACACGCCCATCACAGATCTGTCATCTGTCTCAGCACAAAGCCACTGTAAGTTCAAGAACATTGAGGACATTATAAGGCCTAAAAAAAAAGTTGTTTGTTTCCTGCGCATGTAAGGCCACTCCAATTTAATTACTTGTCTTACGAGCTTTTTTGGAAAAAAATATCCTGTCAGACTCAAAAAAAAAAAAAAAAAAGTCACCTTTGGTGTCTTACGGACGAAAGTGGTTTTGAAATTTTCTGTCAGACTCCAAGAAAAAAAAAAAGTGCAAGTTTTAAGAATATTCTTTGTAAGGGTGATTCAATCAACTACAGGAAGCTATCATTGCTGTAGTAGAGCTTCAGACTTGAGGATGTATATCTCCCACCCTTCAGGTTACAGGGATTAATTGATTGATTGATTTTATTTAGTTGAGAATAGGCTGTTAAAAAATTCTCGCTACCAGTCCTAGTCGTCAGACTCTAAAAAAAATTAAATAAATAAAAAAAGTCACATTTTTCAACTTTTTTTTTTCCAATATGGCTTATTTCCTGCCTCCTGAGTTTGTAAGACAAGTAAATAAATTGGAGTGGCCTAACCCTACCCTAACAAGTTTTTATTTAAAAAATCCCTACCCTAAAGTTTTTTCCACCTTCCAAACTCTCAATCAACGTAAAACATGCATAAAACACACATTTTTGACCAAAAAAATAATGCAAAAATTTTTTTTTACTGACCTACCTACAAACTGTTACAGGAAACAAACAATATATTTTTCTTGGCCTAATTTGTTTGGGCTGCCACTTTCCATCAGTGCTTACAATTTATACAGCCAGTTTTTTGTTGTGGTACTGCTTGTTCTGTTTATTGATAGCATAACACCTCACCGTGTCAAACAATAGAGTGTGGCATAGGACTTACTCAAGCCAGGCCTACAGGTCACATGGTCTAGGCTATGGGCCTCGTCTCAGAAATGGAAATTTTGATTATTGTCACTTTTTCTGCCATGTTTAGGGTAAATTGGACTCAGAGATTGGAAAACAGTGTTTATATTTATATCAGTTCCATGAGAATACTTTGGACTTAGACAGTATTATGATAATGATGATAATTCAATAATAGTAATGATGATGATGATGATGATGATGATGGCGATAATTATGGTAATGATGAAGGGTCCGGTAATAATGATAGTGATAAATTTTGTTTTTGACCTCCATGAGTTCCATGCCCAACGTAATCTAGGAACCATTTAGGTAAAACTGACCCTCAGTCACATACACTACTACCCAGGGTCTTAGCCGATATTTGGAAACAGGGTGTCCAAATAGAGGTTTCATAGACTTTTGTGTGTCCAAAGTCTGGTACAAAATACATACTACTTATAAGATAGACCCTATATCTTAACAGATTTTGCGTTTTTAGGCCAGATACTGCTTTGTGTGTCTTATAAAAGTGACACTACAGCTTCTACATCTTTTATCTTCTAAGAAAAGTCATCTTCAGCAAATTCTGACATAAACTTTTGGGTGTCCAAACTGTCAAAAAACAGTGTTCTGCGTGTCCAAATGACACGCTGGACGCATTGCGGCTAAGCCCCTGCTACTACCCTATGGGGAAGCTAGTGGTGAAGTGGCCAGAGGCCATAATTAGATTATTTGTAACAAGTCTCCAGTAGTAGTCTTGTTTACCCTCGGTCTGGAGAAACAAATTATCTCAGTCTGGTATGGAGGTATGTGAACCCGATCCCCACGACTCTCCTCCTCATGTTCTCCTCCAGCTACTGGTCAAGCCTGTGGTCAAGCCTGACCACTCAGGCCATGGCTCCTCACCCCATAGACTGATAATACCAAGTACTAATTGGTTCAGTCCTATTTACAGGCTCAGTACTAGTAATAACAGATATTAAGGTGGTGGTGGTTCTGATGATGTTGATACTACAAAGTACTGCTACTACTACTACTACTACTACTACTACTACTACTACTACTACTACTACTACTACTACTACTACTACTACTACTACTACTAATGATTGTAATAAAAACAGTGATAATAATAAAAGAAAGTAGTGATGAATTGAATAGTACTTAGTAGTAATAGTAGAGGAAGAAGAAAACTCACTCTTCCAACCACTAAGATTCCAGTGAATGAAACTTAAAAAAGTGAATCACCCAACTGCCCAGCTCTGGGTTATAAAATATCTTTAACTTGATAATGTTGACAGGCCAGCAAATGTGTTCCTGACATTTTGAATGAGCTGTGGGAGGTGGCATGTCTCACAGCATATGGAGGGCAGTATGGAGGTTCCATGTACCCATATGCCACACTCAATCACACTGGCCTGGGACATGTTAACCCTATACCATCCAGGTATACACCTAGTCTGACACTTGTGGAGATACCTTAATAATAAAGGGATGATGTCAGAAATATAGATTTGACTGGACTTTTTTTCAAATGATTAGATTATCAATTTCCCATCTATCAGGTTTCAGATATATGTCTCTATTTATTGTGTTCACAGTTGTCAAGTAGTGTGGGCATATCAGACACAAATGGTTTGAATCAGGCAAGTTAGGAAGATGGGGAAGATGTTTAGAATAACCCTATATACCAAACACTGGTCATTCTTATCATTATCATGCTACTCAAATATTTCCAGACATTGAGCTCTATTTGAGTTATTTTCAAAGCTGACAGACTGTGTTTAATCCTGATACAACTGATTCAAGTCAGTCATGTTTGGAGATGTAATGATAGGTTAAAGCTATACCAAACACTGTTTTCATTATCATGCTATTCCCAATGTTGCAAGACAACTAGGGCAGTGCGCCTATTCTGAGCAATGATGGGTGCACAAGATATGATACATCAAAGTACCTTTATGAAAATGATAAATCTTAAAAAATGATAAATATCATAAGAATGATTAAAAATGAAAGTTATGATTCCAGGTCCTGTCAGTTTTAACAATTTCTCAATTGATATTTTTCAGTTATCACTATTTGACAAGTTATCATGAAAATTGTCAAACCATGAGAGCAATCTTGATTAAAGTGGGTAAAGGGATGGCTTTAGGGCAAGTATAAGTTTCATGGGGAGGAAAAATACCATGGTGCACTGGAGTGATGGTTGGGGAAGGTCATCCCAGGGAAATCAGTATGTACCCTGGTTTTACTGCAGGCGCAACACATGTTTTCAGTCAAATCCATCAAGGTCCAAGTTTCATCTCCCTCCTACTGTGCCTACTGACTACATCCCTCCCTCGTACTCTAGAGATCAGCTGGTCACCTCACTCTCAACTCATCTCCCTCCTACTGTGCCTACTGACTACATCCCTCCCTCGTACTCTAGAGATCAGCTGGTCACCTCACTCTCAACTCATCTCCCTCCTACTGTGCCTACTGACTACATCCCTTCCTCGCACTCTAGAGATCAGCTGGTCACCTCACTCTCAACTCATCTCCCTCCTACTGTGCCTACTGACTACATCCCTCCCTCGTACTCTAGAGATCAGCTGGTCACCTCACTCTCAACTCATCTCCCTCCTACTGTGCCTACTGACTACATCCCTCCCTCGTACTCTAGAGATCAGCTGGTCACCTCACTCTCAACTCATCTCCCTCCTACTGTGCCTACTGACTACATCCCTCCCTCGTACTCTAGAGATCAGCTGGTCACCTCACTCTCAACTCATCTCCCTCCTACTGTGCCTACTGACTACATCCCTCCCTCGTACTCTAGAGATCAGCTGGTCACCTCACTCTCAACTCATCTCCCTCCTACTGTGCCTACTGACTACATCCCTCCCTCGTACTCTAGAGATCAGCTGGTCACCTCACTCTCAACTCATCTCCCTCCTACTGTGCCTACTGACTACATCCCTTCCTCGCACTCTAGAGATCAGCTGGTCACCTCACTCTCAACTCATCTCCCTCCTACTGTGCCTACTGACTACATCCCTCCCTCGCACTCTAGAGATCAGCTGGTCACCTCACTCTCAACTCATCTCCCTCCTACTGTGCCTACTGACTACATCCCTCCCTCGCACTCTAGAGATCAGCTGGTCACCTCACTCTCAACTCATCTCCCTCCTACTGTGCCTACTGACTACATCCCTACCTCGTACTCTAGAGATCAGCTGGTCACCTCACTCTCAACTCATCTCCCTCCTACTGTGCCTACTGACTACATCCCTCCCTCGCACTCTAGAGATCAGCTGGTCACCTCACTCTCAACTCATCTCCCTCCTACTGTGCCTACTGACTACATCCCTCCCTCGTACTCTAGAGATCAGCTGGTCACCTCACTCTCAACTCATCTCCCTCCTACTGTGCCTACTGACTACATCCCTCCCTCGCACTCTAGAGATCAGCTGGTCACCTCACTCTCAACTCATCTCCCTCCTACTGTGCCTACTGACTACATCCCTACCTCGTACTCTAGAGATCAGCTGGTCACCTCACTCTCAACTCATCTCCCTCCTACTGTGCCTACTGACTACATCCCTCCCTCGCACTCTAGAGATCAGCTGGTCACCTCACTCTCAACTCATCTCCCTCCTACTGTGCCTACTGACTACATCCCTCCCTCGTACTCTAGAGATCAGCTGGTCACCTCACTCTCAACTCATCTCCCTCCTACTGTGCCTACTGACTACATCCCTCCCTCGCACTCTAGAGATCAGCTGGTCACCTCACTCTCAACTCATCTCCCTCCTACTGTGCCTACTGACTACATCCCTCCCTCGTACTCTAGAGATCAGCTGGTCACCTCACTCTCAACTCATCTCCCTCCTACTGTGCCTACTGACTACATCCCTCCCTCGTACTCTAGAGATCAGCTGGTCACCTCACTCTCAACTCATCTCCCTCCTACTGTGCCTACTGACTACATCCCTCCCTCGTACTCTAGAGATCAGCTGGTCACCTCACTCTCAACTCATCTCCCTCCTACTGTGCCTACTGACTACATCCCTCCCTCGTACTCTAGAGATCAGCTGGTCACCTCACTCTCAACTCATCTCCCTCCTACTGTGCCTACTGACTACATCCCTCCCTCGTACTCTAGAGATCAGCTGGTCACCTCACTCTCAACTCATCTCCCTCCTACTGTGCCTACTGACTACATCCCTCCCTCGCACTCTAGAGATCAGCTGGTCACCTCACTCTCAACTCATCTCCCTCCTACTGTGCCTACTGACTACATCCCTCCCTCGCACTCTAGAGATCAGCTGGTCACCTCACTCTCAACTCATCTCCCTCCTACTGTGCCTACTGACTACATCCCTCCCTCGTACTCTAGAGATCAGCTGGTCACCTCACTCTCAACTCATCTCCCTCCTACTGTGCCTACTGACTACATCCCTCCCTCGCACTCTAGAGATCAGCTGGTCACCTCACTCTCAACTCATCTCCCTCCTACTGTGCCTACTGACTACATCCCTCCCTCGCACTCTAGAGATCAGCTGGTCACCTCACTCTCAACTCATCTCCCTCCTACTGTGCCTACTGACTACATCCCTCCCTCGTACTCTAGAGATCAGCTGGTCACCTCACTCTCAACTCATCTCCCTCCTACTGTGCCTACTGACTACATCCCTCCCTCGTACTCTAGAGATCAGCTGGTCACCTCACTCTCAACTCATCTCCCTCCTACTGTGCTTACTGACTACATCCCTACCTCGTACTCTAGAGATCAGCTGGTCACCTCACTCTCAACTCATCTCCCTCCTACTGTGCCTACTGACTACATCCCTCCCTCGTACTCTAGAGATCAGCTGGTCACCTCACTCTCAACTCATCTCCCTCCTACTGTGCCTACTGACTACATCCCTCCCTCGCACTCTAGAGATCAGCTGGTCACCTCACTCTCAACTCATCTCCCTCCTACTGTGCCTACTGACTACATCCCTCCCTCGCACTCTAGAGATCAGCTGGTCACCTCACTCTCAACTCATCTCCCTCCTACTGTGCCTACTGACTACATCCCTCCCTCGTACTCTAGAGATCAGCTGGTCACCTCACTCTCAACTCATCTCCCTCCTACTGTGCCTACTGACTACATCCCTCCCTCGTACTCTAGAGATCAGCTGGTCACCTCACTCTCAACTCATCTCCCTCCTACTGTGCCTACTGACTACATCCCTCCCTCGCACTCTAGAGATCAGCTGGTCACCTCACTCTCAACTCATCTCCCTCCTACTGTGCCTACTGACTACATCCCTCCCTCGCACTCTAGAGATCAGCTGATCACCTCACTCTCAACTCATCTCCTGCTAACAGTGGCTAATACTGGGGGGAACCGGCAACATTGAAAAGCCAGGGGACGCTGTTTGAGGTACAGCTGATATCAACTCTTTATAACTCTCCAGGACCTTAGCCTTAATATGGCAGGAAAAGTGACAATAAGTTCAAAACAGTGCTGTATATATATGCTAAGTACCGTATATTCTTAGATTCTGACATTGTAGTCAGCTTGTTATGAGTATTTTAACTTCTTTTCTTGCCAATCCAGAGGACTGGCTGCTTCCAGATTTTGCAGGTCTTGCCACTTTTTGCCAGTGTTATTACATATGAGAATTCTTGGTTATAACTACTGGCTTGGGTTTGAGGGCCTCATGGTGCTACATGCTGTTCTGACCTCAGTATTCTAGAATATTGCTAAAAAGTCATTACATATATAAGCAGTGGAGTTTCCAGTGACTGTGAATTGAATGGAAGCCACTGTATATAGTAAACCTCTCCATGGCCTTGTTGGTCATTAATGATTCTTGAGAACTGACAAAGAGAGTGTAAAGTACATAAATTGCCACCAGTCCTTCGGACAGGCAATTGTTGAAATTCCCTCCTTCCGAGGCATAGATCTGCTGGTTTTTACCCGCAGACCTTTGAGAAAGTATACCTCTACCTTTCCAGTAACCTAATGGAAGCTGACATTGTGATACATCAGTCTGGTTAGTAGATAATAAAAATGCACCTATCAGTCCTAACTAAGATAAAGGACGGGGCAAAGACAAAAAATGGGATACTCCTAATTAAGATTTAGGATTAGGATAAGAAAAAAAAGTTTGATTTTTGCGAATTTAGATATTAGCCATGTGTACAAGTAGAAGACTAGCCTTACTACTTGATGTTGGGTGTTGGTGACCAGTGATTCATTTCCACCAGAATATGATGTAGAGATATTGCTTTGAAAATTGACCTCTAATCTTTTCATCACAAAATGGCAGAACCTTTTTGTTTTGATTAAATGATAAAAAGGTATCCAATGATTTCAGATATTCAATTTTAATCCAACTGTATATAAAGACATTTACATGATATTATGAAGGTAATAATGAAATAAGGTTTGAAATCACATTCTACTGAAATATTGACAAATGTATACATAGCCAGTGGTGAATCCTAGTGAAATATATGCCATTATTCTACTTTATTTTCCCTTGTGCATCCTTTTTACCATTGGATTATATGAGTAACTGTTTCATGTGTTTGTTTGTATGAAGGTTTTGGTGATAGGGGTTGAAGATGTTTCCCTCAAAATATAGCAAAATGAAATGTTTAATATTTTATTTACATTCTTTAGTAGTTTCCAGCATTGAGTGTTATTTGCTGCTGTGTCTGTCTATGTGCACTGTTGGGTAGTAGTGTATTGAGCCTGTGTCTGTGTATAGTAAGAGCGTGGTGATTAATGACTATGAGGGGATGATTGCTCTCTATTACCCTCAGCAACTCTTAGCCAGGATAGCGTGTTGGCCAAACAGTTTGTTCCTGCCTCAACGCCAAGACACACTCCTCCTACACAGTGATTAATGAGGGCTGTGGACTGCTGCCTCTTACCACTGAGTATCCTGGCGGGAATAGCTAACCTCTCAGGTCTGGAGGTCTCCTTCATAAGTGACCACTGCACTTTAGCACTTATGCTACTTTTGAAAATAATTCATCATGAGGGGATGAGGGGGGGGAGGGGGGGGGGGGGGTTGATAAATGATATGGGAGGTTCTGCTGAAAGGTAACCCACAACAACTTGCCACTTCTTATACCACTTGCTGCCATGTCATGGGTCTCATCATTAACCCATTCAGGTCTAGAGGTATCCTCAACAAATGGCAGCTGGATTTTCAAACTAACTTTGGAATCAACATTTAAGTCACAAAATAGTGAAGGATTGTACCTTGATGAACATTTCTCCTTCAAATGCTTTCCAAAAATACTCATGTCAAAAAGATATCACCAAGATAATTGTGCCTATTTTCATGTGTTACAAGCAAAAGATATTTTTTGAGAAGAGTAGACCAAACTTCCATTTGAATAAATCTCTTTTTTCCACCAGACTTTAAGATATAATTTGTATTTTTGATAGACTATATGAGTGAATCTTTCAAGTTTCTAAATGTGTTATTTTGTTTGTTTGCAGACGGAGTCCAAGAAGACGGATCCGGTAGGGGTTGGGTTAGGGGGGGAGGGTAAGGGATTATTCCTGGAGAAGGTGCGTCAGAGCAACGAGGCCATACAGAGAGGTGATTTCCAGCAGGCAGTTGTTCTCTACTCCGAGGCCATCGCGCTGGACCCCGTCAACCACATCCTCTACAGTAACAGGTCCGCCGCCTTCGTCAAGCTCGGCCAGTTCCAGAAGGGATTACAGGATGCGGCCAAGGCGAGGGAACTCAATCCAAAGTGGTCTAAGGTAAGACACCACTTCATACTATTTTAAAAAGAGGGAGGTGGAGGGAGGGGGGGGGGGGGGGGGGGCAAGATTTCCCTCCAATTCTGAATATCCAGTACTCCCTGTATTTTTGATGTAATGCATCTTTTTGATTATGCAATCCAAAAGCTAGACTAAAGCATTGGTTCAATAGCTTTATCAAGCAGGGTTGTGTTAGTTAAGGAGTAACATTCCTTTAAATATTTTCCATAAAATTCCTTTATATGAAAGATATAGTCTAATCAGTCAGGTGTTTTAGTGCATGAATGGGGGCTGTAGAATTCTGTTTGTGCTCTTAGCTCACAGGTCATCAAGGGACCTATTAGGGGACTGCCTGGTTGCTTTATTTGTGTATGGCATTGTGATGCTCTCAAGGAGCTTCCTTTGCTATAAGAAGATCCATTGATATCTTTCAACAATAAGTTGGACTATTTGTATATATAAGGTAAGTTAATTCATACTTTATTACTTCATTGCTTTATAAGTCATTTTCATAAGTATACGGCATATGCAGGTGACAATTTTAAGAACTCTAAGCATGAAAGGGTTAAGAGACTAATGAAAGGATAAGGATGCAGATGACTGATAACTCTGAACTGCTAGTTACAGGGTTTCTATGCATGAAAGGTTCAAGAGACCTATCAAAGAGAAGGACAACTGCTGTTTTCTCTGCAGCTGTCTTTGATAAAATTGATCTCAAGTTGTTACAGTTTCTTCTGCAGTTGTAACCAGATATGTTCCTTGCCTTGCCCTCTCCACAGAAGCTGCACGCTTGATTACCCACAGCTATGTCTTACATGGGCTTCAGGCCACTTGACCACTGGTCAGTCCAGCAACTGCCCAAGACCTGTCTCTCTTGCTCCGCAGGCCCCCTTGACCACTGGTCAAATGGCTGCCTAAGGCCTCAGTATTTTTCGCTCACATTCACCCGTGGAGAAAGTTGGCATAACACTGTTGACAGTGGACAGCCACCGATTCTCTTGAGGCTGCTTCGAAACTTCAACCTTTCATGCTTGTAGCTACCTAAAAATTCCTACCAATTTTTCATAATATTTATGTGACTAGATTGAATCTTTCTCATTTAGTATTTGCAAATATTTTGTAAAATTATGGTGAATTACAAAGGTATTTCCAAAAGTACCATAGGTCCAGATCACCAGATGACACTTGTCAACGACATCTACAGGCTAGGTCAAAGCTTAACCCATTCAGGACAGTAGATGCCAAAGGTTGCCTGGCTATTTTGATAATATTTTCATTGCCAGCATCTTTTTCTCAATGTATTGGAATGCGAATTGTTGACTGAAACATAACCCAGAAGTACCTTGCAAATATTTTGTAAACTTATGATTATTTTCTAATCAACATTTGTTGAGAACATGCCGAGGCAAAGTCAAAGCTTAATTAGATCTGTGGCACTTGACTCGAACCAGTGTTGGTACTCTCAGTATGTATGCAGGGCTCACTTGGTGGGATGTTATTAACTGGAGAGTGTTGTTTGGCCCTGGGGCGGAGAAAATCCACAGGTGAAAGGAGGAGGAATGCTGTCCATCCTGTGTGGTCATCGCTCATCTACAAACATTCATCATCATCATCCTCCTTAATGGGCAGCCACTCTGCCCTTGGCTAGAGCACACACTCTAGACACTGGCGACTGGTCATAGACACGTGTTATTATGATGGTGACCCTTTAATAACTAGATGCATAAGACATTATATCACAGGATTTCTGCTGTATTGGACTGATCATAGGGTGTTAGCTTAGGAACCACAAAGGCTCTGACTGCTCATTTCTTGAGGGTCATGATTCATTTCCATTGTTGATTCTACTGATGGTTAGCGTTCATCAGGCAGATTGTAGCTATTCCTTGGTACTCCTTTAGAAACTAACGTCTGCTTTTATAATCCTTTTAAAATATACTCAACATGATTTCACAAAATATTTGAAGGAGAAGTGTAGCTTGAGTAATAGCATATATATATATATATATATATATATATATATATATATATATATATATATATATATATATATATATATATATAATATATAATATATATATATATATATATATATATATATATATATATATATATATATATATATATATACATATACATATACATATATATATATATATATATATATATATATATATATATATATATATATATATATATATATATAATTATATATATATATATATATATATTTAATATGTAGATAGATACATTATGTTATAACTTCCCTGCTTTTTGTTGACATTTGCTATGATTGATGAGAATGGGCCTGAGGTCTCTGTGTTGAGTTTCTAGAGATGTCTGGAGCTCTAGCCACCAGATTAGAAATGTACACATCCCCTCAAACTGGTCAAACAGTGGCAGGGAGATGTATTAGTTCTATACGTCTCTGAAAGTGATGAGCTGCTGACTGTTGGGGTGAGTGGGTTTCTGGGATCTTGAGCGTCTGGGATGGGGTGTAATGGTAATTTTATAGGTAATTTTGATCTCAGTGCAATTTCACATATTTCTTAGGCTTTGAAAGAATTGTTTTCCATTAAACTAGCAGGAGTTTTCTAATGATAAATGATGATTTGACAAGATAGGTACTACTGATGATAATAATGATGGAAATAACAATGATAGTTAAAGCAATAATAGAAATGATAATCATGGTTAAGTCATTGTTCTCTACTGTTAGAGCTCAACAGAATTGATGACTAGATAGTTGTGTATTTCACCTGCTCAGGTGTTTCTCCCATAGAAGTAGCAGGATCAATACTGAAGTAGTTCCCTGGTGTTTTATTCTCCCAACAAAGCTGAGCTATTGATTTCTGCCCAGCAGTTGTGATAGTATACTCTTTGTGTGTGTAACCCACATCAGTTGAATACCGCACTGACAGGCTGATAGGGAAATATCCTCCCACTAGGGCCTTACCCAGGATTTTAAAACTGGGTGCCCAAAATTGGCAATTAGAAAATTTTGGGCTTCCTATATTTCAAGGGAGATCACAATAAATCTAATTAACAACATAAAAATGTATCATTTACTTATTGCGAAAGCCATAATATCCATCTGCAATGTCAAGGAAATTGATATGAAGTTAAGAACTTAAGATATTCAATTTTTATCCTGAAATTGACATTTTTGCAGAATTCCTCTCAAAAGAAGATTTTGTGTGTCCTGATATGTGATTTTTGAGGGGTCTGGTGTCCAAATGACACCCAGATTACCTGCTGGCTAAGACACTGCATCCCACTTACATAGATGTATAAATGTTGTATGAATTGTTTTCTATGTGACGTCCATCTAGTTTCAAAAACATTTTAATGGAATGGATGTAGAACATGTGGTTTTATTGATAACATTATTTGGATTGTAGGCATCAAGGTTCTGGAATATACAAACTTCAAAACCTACATTCAACGATCCTTATTTCTCTGGATAGATTGGAACTCTGATTATTGCACATACATCATTCTGTTGATAGATTGATAGTCAATACTACTACACTTAGGATCAACAAGGTCAAGTACTTAATAGGTGCTAGGCTGTCTTATCAAAAGATGAAGCAGTTGACTCTTGTTACTGCCTTGTTGACCTGTGCAGGTTAAATAAAAAGAGGAAAGCTGTCATTGGCAGAAAAAAGCTTGCAATCGTATACAGGTGACATACTAGACTTACTACAAGTCTGTATTAAATGGCTCACTGATCTACCATGAGTTGGTTTCAGACCAAGTTCAGTTGATGGGAGCTGTTTTTGTCTTGTGGGAATTAGGTAGGTACAGGTGCAGGTGATATACTTAACCCATTCATGCTTGTAGCATCCAAAAATAGGCCAGACTACTTAGGTTATATTTTCCTGTGATGAATGTATTTGAGAAATATTTCAAGGAGAAATGTTGCTCTGATCTTTACGAATAATCCTACCTCAAATATTTTGTGAATTTAATCTTTATTTCTAAATAATATTTGCGTATGCCCTAGATTTAAATGTCCACCAGATGTGCAGGCCTGTATGGGTTAAAGAAGGCAGTGCTTTTCTGATGAGGGTAATCATGCAGCGTCAACCCATTCATGCCTGGAGATCTACTTGATGAGTGTTGTTTGGACCTGTTATACTTTTGAAAATAACTCTGAATGAAGCATAAATACATAAACTGTTTGAAGGAGAGTTGTAGGTATATCTGATTAACATATCTCCTTCAAATATTTTCTAAACATTGCTTTTGTTAGATAGATATCACCAAAATCGTCAGGCATTTTGGCTGCTGCAGGCAGAAATGGGTTAAGCAATTTAGTGCCACAAAAATAGTTTTAATTCATTATGTCTAGAGATCTCCGTGACATGTTTCTTCATCGATGATACTTTTGAAAATAACTTTGCAATTAGAACAGAATTCACAAAATGTTTGCAAGGTATTCATTGGTTAGGTTCTTATGAACATTTCCTCTTCAAATATATTGCTAAGGATGTTTTCATCTGAAAGATATATGCAAAATTGATGGCATTTTTGGGCTTCTACATGTACAGGAATGAGTGTTTAGAGGGCTAACAACGAATCGCTCCTGTGACCTCAATAAGTCTGTGTGTGATCATACCTTCAATAGAATCGAGGAAAACATCCTCCATAGAATAGAATCACCTGAACCTTTTGAAGAAATGGAATTAATTGCAGTATGCCGAGCAACATTTATCCATATGGTCAGCTTTATATTTATTAAGCTGTATAATATTTTGAAAATTTGTGTCAAGTGTCACCTGACCTATGATTCTTCCAGAAAGCACTTAAAATATAACTTAATTAAATATTTTGAGGACAGTTGAGATTTGTTTCTTTTCAACATATTTCCTTCAAATATTTTCTTAGAAATACTCTGGTCAGAAATATATCACCAACATAGTCAGGGTGTTTTTGACGTGTACAGGCATAAATATGGTAAGTAAAGAGTGTGTGTCTTGGTTGCGTGCTTGATGGTCAGGATTTATACACAAAGCAGTGCTTATAAGATTGAGGCAGTATTGGAAATCTGCCACGCGGCACCAGGTGAGCTAATTGGCAAAGAGATTTGCATGATTTGCAGGAAGAATAAACCTGCCTCATTAATTCTACCTGAGCAGGAACCATACTAACAGCACTGATTACATAGGAATGATAGGAATGATATTCATACAGTTGGAGTATTTGCAACAAAATTATATGATTTTTTCCTTGGTAACTGTACATGAAAAAGAAACAATAAATAACACCCATAATAGATAAATTGATAAAGGGTATGTGTTGTTACTTCCTAGCGATAAAGTCAAATTTCTGTGTGATTAATTGTATTAACTTAATGTGCCTATATAGTATGAGGGGTAGAGATCTGATCATTTCCAACCCTTTACATTAAGGATGGAATTGTATGTTACTCAAATGAAAGCTCCTCTAGAATAAATAGAAAAAAAAACATCCAGATGAAAGTGTGGGCTCCAGATTGTTCAGATGGTTGAGATAATGTCATTTACATGCCAAGGTTACTATTGCAGTTAAAAAGCTATATATATGATTCTTTTGAATTAAGTTATCAAACTGGTTTTGTGGAGACTGATTAATTACACTATTGCATGGTGAAGAAGCTGCAGCCTGATAGGTTGATAAACTCACTTAGATGTTGAAGATGAACCAGAGGATATATCCAATTGTCTAGATATATGATAGCTGGGCAAATGAAGCTGATCGAGAACTTCCTTTGATGTCAAAACCTCACCTTTTAGTCTTAAGGAGAGAGAGAGAGAGAGAGAGAGAGAGAGAGAGAGAGAGAGAGAGAGAGAGAGAGAGAGAGAGAGAGAGAGAGAGAGAGGGGTGGGGTTTACAGGGAGGTGAAATTTAATTTAGAAAATATTCACTGGTGTCAAATATTACCTGAGCAAAGACAGAGATATCAAGGATGAAGGGGAAGGTGCCGTGACTTGTAGACATAGGACATGAGAAGTTATATGTATAACAGCACCACCATCAGGCCTAAACATCATGACCTTTCTTAGACAGCCTCCCAGGCCATATTTAGGTATCATACCTTGTGAATAGATGAATATCAGAATTGTTTGAGTATCGCTCCCATACTCATACAGATTTCAACTTTGCTCGCATATGGGCCTTGCCAGGTGGACAGCCTTTCTCCCTGTGGAAGTGGTGGCTAGGAGATGGTTTCCCTGCCCACTGAGGCATGGCCGCCGTCCCCAGTAGCTCTGCTTACACTCACACACACACATACCGCCCCAGGCCTCTGAGTGAGGAAGTGAACAGTACCATCGGGAGACATGGGGGCTTTGTGAGACAGAGTACCTTGTTTACAGAAGGTACTTAGATCACTAATTACCAAAAGAAAAACACCCTCCTTCCCTCTTTCCGCTCGTTGTCGTACTGTTTCTCAGTGTTATTTTAGCTGCTCAGTTTTGGTACAAGTAATCGGCGGGATGAGGTAGTTGGGGGTACATTCCGAGAGAATGAGCGGGATCATCAGGTGGTGTGGGAAGCAAACGTTTCATCGCTGCGCTCGCAGCCCGCGGCACTAGAGAAATGTTTACTCAATAAAACCTGTGATGTATGGCAGTTTTTGATATAGTCTAATATTTCTGTAGCTCTTTTAGCATTGCTGTGTGGTCTCGTTGCAGAGGGAGCAGCTGGGAATATATGTGATGTATAGATTCTCTGTCTCTTTTGTTA
>OZ012691.1:21347541-21395041 GCA_963942565.1 Maea johnstoni
TTAGGTTCCTGAGAGGCAGGCAGTATCATTATGAATATTATTAAGATATTGTATCCTAAAGGAAATATCAATATTGCATCGTACTGTGACAATTTTAAAGTTGTTAATCCCTAGCTTTTGGCCCCTGAAACAATTTAAAATACGTTTTGCTGAAAGTAAGCATAGGTTTTCCATTTAATTTGATGTATGACCTAACATAACCAGAAAGTAATACTTAAATAGAAATAGTAAAGGACAGTATGGTTAATGAGGTTTTAGTTATGGAAATACTGTGTCTACTGCTGAAATGATATGTTTGCACAGGAAGCATTAGAATGCGTTTAAAAGGTTAGCATTTGACATGTGCCTTAGCCTTTCACCTGCCTGAAACACTCAGACAGAAGTTAAAAACCAGCACTGTTTGTTCCCAAATGCCAATTATGGAGCTGAAGGAAAATACAGGGTGCCCCTGTTGTTTGCCCTTGTGCCCACATTTACTACTATTTGTGGTTCAACTCCGAAAGATCACCTTTCTTGTTAAACCAGCTCCCTTTTAACTCCTAATCGGGCTGTGACCTGGAAAAGATTATAATTCATGCATGGCTATCACACAACAGTGAGTGAACCCTTTTGCTGAATGAACCCTCTCAAAGAGCCGCTCTTTTTCATCAAATTTACAAATTGACGAATACATATGGCTGAATTTAGATGGCAGGTGGCTTAAAAGTAAGCCGATGTCAGGGCCTGTCATTGCCATGCCCCCAAGGTAATGTCTTTCTTAAGATTAATACTTGAATGTGCAGTCTGGCAGATTGTTTTGAACAAGAGGGAGGTGGGGGGGAGAGAGAGACATAGGGAGGGAGGGAGGGAGAGAGAGAGAGAGAGAGAGAGAGAGAGAGAGAGAGAGAGAGAGAGAGAGAGAGAGAGAGAGAGAGAGAGAGAGAGAGAGAGAGAGAGAGAAGAAGGGAGAGAGATGGAGGGAGGGAGGGGAGGAAGAGAAAGAGAGGTGCAGGCGTTTACCACTAGTATGTGGTCATCTTATGCTTGCTATACAAAATATGTTTAATGTACCTCCATCCCCAACCCACCAACCCAACTCTTTCAAGCCCCTTGTATAAAAATCTTACAATTGGTCAATTGTTTTAAAATATTGATGATAATTTTACAATGTTTCGGAAATGCTTTTTATCAGACACATGCAGTGCTCATGATTTACCAGAGTTTTGTTTATTTGCTGAATCTTTCCTATTTTGATATCATGTTGTCAACTTTTGAAGTGTGTTCATCTTACTTATGAATACGTAAACTACAAAAGTTGTGATTCATGTTTTTCAGCCTGGATAATGTTTCCATCAGAATGCAGTGTGTGATATATGAGTCTGAACTACCAGAAAAAACACAGGATCATGTGAATGGTCTATACATTACTCATGGCATGAAAAACCTATGTCCCATACTTACGCTTACTGTTCTTAGGTTATGTAAATTATCCATTCATATATGCAAGAAACATATTTGTTTTTCTGGAATTTTCTATGGTGTCACCAGTAAGGGGAAGCCCTTGGGGTTAATGATTTTGTTTACCTCTACTTAGATATGGAAAACAAAGAACAAAGCTGATCAGTTATTCAAAAGATTATTTATTAGAGGGCTTATGTTGCCTCATTCTGACAGGTTAAGGGGCTTTGTTCTTAGATTCTGTGTCCACTGTTGGGTGTTTGTCTAGTGAATTATAGCGGTGGTGATTATTGTGGGACCAGCGAGCCCCCTGCTTGCAAACACCTGAACTGTTTACACAGCCCCTTCAACTGTACACTCTCCTCTTGTAATCCATTCAAGATTCAGCTGTCCTCTTGAAATCGTTGTCTGCTACCATGATACTTTTGAGAATAACTTAAGAGGTTATACATGAATTCACAAAATATTTGAAGAAAAGTTGTAGGTTCTGTTCTTATGAACATTTCCCAATATATGCTTTTGTGAGGAACTTATCACCAAAACCACCAAGAAGGTTTTAGGGCTCTATAGCATCAGGAATGTTCAGATGATCGTACAACTTTAAACATATCTCATAAATTAGAGTTAAACTTGAAAAATGGTTAGAGAGGTATTTTGAAATCCTACAGAAATAACAAATTGCACTAATTTTTTTAGTACATTAATTTGCAATCAAGATATTTCCACATCAGACCTGTCAATCAACTATGTTTAGGACAGATTTTTTTGTCTGTCAATTTTAACCTATTTCACAAAACAGTATTGGTGTGACCATGAGTTATGATAAGATCATAGAACCGCTAAGTTTACCTATAAAAAAACATTGCCCTAGGAAAGCATCTACATTGAGCTGTCTGCATCGTTCTATGGTAGCATGCAACATGGCGGCAAGTTGATATCACAGTTTGTATTCAAGCTCACAGGTGTGTACTGTAGTCAGCCAGCTATGAAGTACAATACCCAGCAGCCCTGTGGGTTTGGGATGCATGATCATTGTGTGATGGGTCAGATACTTGTTTAAAGGGCAAAATAAAAAGCCAAGCAAGCTCTGTGAACTTATGAGTCACCTTTGGATGGTCCTTAATCTGTAGCTTTTTATATATAATGCCAGGATTTTTATGACAAATCAGTACACATGTTCTATACATGATGCAACTATATAATTTAAAGACACATCATTGGAAAAATAAATAACTTTCATAACATTTTTTTCAAAAAAGATATTAAATACATAAGATTTACAAAAACATGTATCAACATTTATTTTATACCACCAGGAAAAAAGCAAGTGCCGTATATTACCTTTAATAATGTAATAAAGACTCAGCCACTGGTGGACAATCTTCTGGTAATGGACAGTGTTCCCTTAAACCGGCTAGCCCCCCAGAATCAATCACAAGACAATTATCTCTTTAAACTTAAATTTTTTCTCCCAGCCAATTTATTGCGCAAAATATGGTACACTATAACACTCATTCACCAGTAGGAATCCCCTGTTTGCAATTAAGAAAGGTTTCTTTCTCTGAGAATTACTGTTATTATTTCACCTGCTCGCTCAGGTAGGTTGTTTTGGGTGCTGCTGTTGCTGCTCATATTAACTCCTCAGGGGGCGAGGAGAGGTTTACTTTCCCTGTGAGTGGTTTGGGAGTATTTGTCGTTGTGTTCTGCCTGACTTGCCAGCCCTGGAGATATACAGGTGCGCCTCCTCCGCCTCCGCCTCTGCCGCTGCCCCTCTGTCTTCCTGCTCCTCTCCTCCCTCGTTAGCCTCCGACACACCTGCATTAAGCTTTCAAATCAAACTCCTTAAACTAGCAACATCAGCTACTATATCTATTTCCTTGAAATCTGTAAAAACTGGAATTCAAATAACATTGTATTTTATCATTTTACTTGGTATTATCATTTAGTTAATTGACCATTACTTTATTGTGCACTTTTGTGGCTTAGAAATCTGAAGGTATGATATCAAAAATAGATCCAATAATTTCAAATTTTACGGATAAAAAATAAATCATCATTGGCAATCGAACCTATTTCCATGCACTTAATTCATGGAAATGAATTATTTATTTAAAGAATAAAAACATTGTAAATTAGTGGAGTTCTTATGAACTATTTGAATTAGGTTTTATGTAGTTATGTTCCACTGAAGCAAGTTTCACCCAGAAGTTACTTTCCAACAAATATATATGCATGATTCTAATCTGACTATGTGGGCAATTTGAGGATTGAGGAGTCATTGCGGATAAGCATTATTCGGGATCGGCATCTAAGGTGAAATAAAAGAGTCGTTCACCATGCTTTATGATCAAATTGAAAAACTTATCTGCCCTACAGGACTTCTCTAAACAAACCAGAGGGAAAATGTTCATGGTTTTTCTAAAGCGTAGATTATTTGTTCATGCCTGTCAGAACACCTGGTATGACTACACAGTATTTTCACCATACAATGTTACTTCTAGTATGGTAAGAGGTTTCATCAAACTTTGAACCTCACTCTTTATGAGTCAGTGGACCTTTTTGAACGTGGAGTGCATGGAAAAAAGGCCTGGCTATTTTGATTGAATCTTGTTCACAAAATTAGCATCCATTAGAAAATATTTACTGGAGAAATTCAAATCAGAACTCCACCAATAACTCTCCTTCGTGGATTTGTGTTGTTTTTGGGTGCTGTTTTCAAATGTATGGTGGAGGTATAGATCATATTTTTCCAAGGGAGTCCTCAGCATGAAAGGGTTTGGGAGTGTTGGTACCATGTGAGGTGAAACGAGCGAGTTCACTCCTCTTCTCATCCTCCTGCAACCGCTCGGCATTCTAGAGAGCTCTTAATAATTGTCACACTTACCTGAAAGACCTGGTATGCCTTTCGGCTATGACACGTTTGATATTCCCTAAGAAGATACAGATACTTGTCTTGTTAACAAGCAGGGTAATAAGCCCGCTCCCTTTGATTCCCCTAATCCTCGCTGGGGGCGAGGGTACCATCAGGGTGGCAAACACTAAAGAGTGCTGATAGTTCTAGGGTGTTCCTTTATTTTGTTATTAGCAAGAACGGATGAATACAATGCCTAGTTCCAAGGCCTTATATGGCCAGGAGGTTGTCTGGGGTGTCACTTGGACACATAAACCCTAGAAAATTATACTTCAGGACAACCAAGCATTTGGGTCAGGAATTTAAAAAAGTGTCAATTTCAATAAGATAATGGAAAATTTGCTTTTCAACTTAAGGATTAGAAAACTTATCAAAGAAACAATGCACTTTTAATAATCAAATATACCTGAGCGATTGTTACCTAGCTGTGTATGATATGGTCTCCCTTGAAGAGTAGTACACTTTACTAGGATGTCCCTCCCCAAATAACTTTTGCATACTCATGCTGATGTATACTGAACTATTACTTGAAATTCACACTCTTTCTCAAGACACATGCATCAATGGCAGACCACCGAGGTACTACTAAGAACCCATTATGTTAAATGGTCTTTCCTCTGATGGTGCTATTTCACCGGTGTGGCCCAGGCTCCTTTGTGAAGGTGTCACTCCTTTGACCAGGAGTGCGAGGGCACGTGCCATGCCGCCGTGTCTCTCCAACCACTCACCACTCTCTGTGGGCCTTCTCCGGCCTTCTTTATTTCACTCTATTTATCCTCTTACACTCACCTTAATGGCTGCATTCAGGAGTGACATTTGATATATAAAGGAGGGCTTCAATATAAGCGTGTACATAAGGTGTCACAAGCCAGCCATCATATGTTCCTACATTAGGGGAACAACAAGATAGATTGTAATCTCAGTCAAATACCTTCAACCTGTGTAAGCCACTCTAACAAGAGCGAGGCTGTAAATGATGATGATGATGGTGATGATGATGATGATGATGATCTTAGATTGTCTTACTTTCCCACTCAAAGCTAGAAGAGAATCAATCTCTTTTATGAACTTGATCATAGTATTCCATTTGCTGGAAGTTTTAATTTATTCATTTTATTTTTCGAAATTCTTTTAGTATTTTGAATTATATTCACTACATTAATTGTTACATTATTCTGATAACTTGTAAATGCTTGAAATGAAAGATATATATCACAGACATTGCATTATACAAAAACCAAAAAAATGTTGAAAATTTAGTTTCCGAATGGAATAAGTACAAGTACTGCAACTTTTCATTTGATACATTTATTGATAACCCTTCAAAACAGTTATGTTCTTACTCCACTTATAAAGATACTTCCCATAACCCGTTGGCTATTTCAATTATAGACATTTGCAACAGCATCTGGCCACTTAGGGTATGAATAGGTTAATGTCTCCTCACTGCTTAAGAAGAATCCACCTCCTCACCCTCTTCAAAATCTCCCAGCACATTAATCAGTCAGGGCTGAATGGTGAGCCTCTATTTGATTGGTTGGTCGGTTTTTGTGAGTGCCTGGTGAAGTGTGGTGCTACTGGGCCGCCGTAGCATGTGAAGGTAAGGCTACCTTAGTATCAGATGGTTGCAGCTCAGTCAGTGGGGAAGCAGAAATCTTAACATATGAACACAGGAGTCTCATCATTTAATGGAGGTTATGAAAAGAACTATTCATATGTGGACACTTTGAAAACAAGTTTGGGAGGAAAATAACTACACAAAGTGGGATTCAAGCAGTGAAACCTATCGTAATAAACATCAACCGACCCTCTCAAGAACCCTGAAGACTTACTCAGCTACGTGCTTATGGTTTATGGATTGAGATACCAAGTTGATGTGGATATATAAGGATATGGTTGACATGATACAGTGATAATGCAGAGAACTCCATGATGTTCATATTTAAAGGAATTTTATTCAATTTTTTTCAAGAAGTGTCACCCTCCATGATTTTCCACAGTGGAGTGTGATACCTGATCTACATATAGGATATGCTTGATGTATCATAGTTGAAAGGTGAGGATATGTTCATTAAGTTAGTATTTAAATTCCAACTCAATTAAGGCAAAATTTATAGAAGTTAAATGTGTTAAGATATACATCACTGGTGTTTGAGTGTATGGAGTAAATTGTATATGAAACTTAGGAGTTTGCATATATATGTATATGTATATATATATATATATATATATATATATATATATATATATATATATATATATATATATATATATATATATATATATATATATATATATATATATATATATATATATAAATATATATTTATACACATGTATGTTTATGTGTAGTTTATTTAAACCACTGCCTGGCACATCCACCATAGCATGGTTCCTTGTCGGGCAAACAGTTTCCTAGGGTTACACATTTACACCCCTTGTGGTCTCTCCAGCAATAACAATGCGGATTACAGGAGCTTAAGTAGAGAGTTTGAAGGCCCGAGACCTTAAAAGCTGCCAATGCTTTGATAAGCCACTCAGGGAACATGCTAACCTCTCTACTGTTGACCAATGTCTGGACAAGGGAGGGTTGATTCTTGTATGGTAGGTAACAGGGTTATGTATTTGGGGTGGGATGGAGATTTCTGATTG
This sequence comes from Maea johnstoni, assembly GCA_963942565.1. Taxonomy (NCBI): domain Eukaryota; kingdom Metazoa; phylum Annelida; class Polychaeta; order Spionida; family Magelonidae; genus Maea; species Maea johnstoni. The sequence continues at coordinate 21,354,542 of OZ012691.1, forward strand.
TATGACAGTGCATAATGGTTCATAGGTAACTGCAGTGTTTTTCTATGCAGAGAATTCCTTTACGGTTCAAAGAATGGTGCAGGATTATTGAAAGGTTGTTTTAGTGATGTAGAATTGTTTTTTCAGTGCCGATGTTCAACATTCCTTGTGCCAAATGCCAGGTTCTGAAAGTTTAGAGAAGGTTTTTTCCATCCCTGTTAGTTTAGATAGAAATGCTTTTGTATTAGTGTAAAAAACATTTTTTTCACATAATGTAAGAATCTTATTCTCAGAACTTTTGTAATATATTGCTTATTTTGATGATTGGATTTACTCTTTAGCTGTCTTTGTATGAATGGGTTAACCCTTTTATCCTGTAGAAACCCACACATCCCTTTCTTTTGGCTGGTTCAGTAATAGGCCTTGCTACATTTAGATTACGTCTGTTACACCAACTCAACAGTGAAAAATCTAAATTGAATTCCCCACTTTTCCTTTCAAAGCCTGCACTTTCTTTGAAGAAAACTGATAAATGAGCAGAGACCACGCCTGACCATTCACAATGTTGTCTGAGATCCCATCATCATCACCATTTGCAAATGACATACATGTTCCCGGTTTCACCTCGTTATGTTTGGCCCCAGAACCTGAATAGAGCTACAACTTTATCATACAGCAGGAGATAAGGTTGAGATGTCCAGATAAGGTATTAAGGGTTTAAAAGGTGTGTTAATCATTTCTAAAAGGTTGCGTTGTCAAGTTGTAAAGGAGAGCCTTGAGGTGGAAGAAGCTTGAGTGGAGAGTTTCTGATGGATGGTCAATGGTAAGTGGACTATGCGGCCGCCCTGCAGCCTGTGGAAGCTGTCCAGTTACTAGATAAGAGTGGTACTCTCCCCCAGACGACATTGAACAGGCATATATAGGCCATTCACACACTGACCTGCTAGCAAAATGTTCTCATTAGAGAATATCTAAAGAAATGTTTGGAAAAGTTTGTCTGATATAATGAGAACTAAGTCCATTCATATTCTCAATTATTGTCACATTCACAAGTGCTACCTTATTTACTTATAAAATGGCTCATTTAGAAGATAATGATATGTTGGAAAACAATTATTGAAACAATATTTGGAGGAAGTTTGTTTATTTAAACTTAGAGTGCAAGTTACTGTGAAACATTTTTGAACTTCATGCTTTCTCTGGGAATTATATAGAGATTGTGAGATCAACAGGGAGCATTTAGCATGAAGGGGCTTCCTAATACTGCTAAGAAAATGACTCCTGGTATACTCATGCTTCAGCCTTAATGGACCTCATTTTAATGAGCATATCTTAAATGTAAAGGCATATTTTGAAAAGAAATTTATGGTGCAATGTTAACCAGATGCTTCCTGATAGCTCTATTTCAAATGTTTGATTAGTATACGCTTCATTTCCATTTTATTTGTGGAATCATAGTGTGAAATCAAAGTGTCCAGATGTCACTTTTCCTGGGAAGGTTTGTGTTAGGCATGAAAGGGTCAAGGCACGGTGAGGATAGGGGTAAAATGAGGGTAAGAATAGAAGCATAAGCTTCACTCATTCCTTATCCTTCTCCCCATGGTCTTAGCCAGTAGGGCGTCTGGGTGCCTTTTTGGATGCCCAAACCCTTAAAAAGAACCCCTCAGGACACCCATATTCTTTTGTGTGGAATTTCTAAAAATCTCAATCTCAAGCTTATAATTGAATTTTTTTCATCTCCTTATAATTCCCAAGAGATTGTTTAATGATATCATGCCATATTTTGATTAATTTATACATTTTTGTGGTTGAAATATGAGTATATTGTGATCCCCCTTACAAATTTGGACACCCAAAAGTTTTACAACTGCCAATTTTAGGCACCCAGTTTCTAAATCCTGGCTAAGACCCTGCTTCTCCCCCTTAATACATTAACCCATACTAAGACAAATTATACTGATGGTCAGTCATCAGACAGCTTGGAGACTATTTCAAAGACAAAGGCAATGATTTTGTTCTTGTAGATATTTGAAGGAAAATTGCTGACTCCAGATGATAAAAAAATGTAGCTTTCAATCAAATATATGGTTGATTTCCCCATTAGCTATGAGATTTTGGCAATTTTGTATGTGTAACAACCAGGGCATCTCTGATATCAAAGGGTTAACCTACGCCCTTGTGAACGCTGAATTAAAGCTCTTGTTGCTCTATAATGTCGCTACACTGAAGGATCTCGCTTCTTCATTAAGCCTCAATAGAAGCCCATTAACTCAAATCACTGCTCAAAGAAATTAATTGGGTATCAAATGCCTCTCCAGTGAGGGTTCCCCCAAGAGCTTTTCATGACTGTTTTTTTCCTGCAGGATGTCCATAAAGGTGGCTTTGTTGTCCATAGGAGCTGTGGTTTAGGTGGCTGTTTAGGCATTATTGTGGTTGTGTGGCTGGGTGCGCATCACTAGGTGCATGGGGGGAGGCTCGGCGACGGTCTCCCGGTCTTTCCCACCCCAGGGGTTCTCAATGCTCACCTGCCCAAATTGCCAGCAGCAGAGCGGCACTTTTCACTATGTCTAATGTAACATTTCCTGCTGCCGTTCGTCCAGAATGGTTGAGGTTGGGTGCATGGGAAAGTGGGTTACAACTCATATTCTCTAAACACATTAGTAACATTGTGTATACAAACTTAAATAATGAAAGACTGGCGACATTGGAGACCAACTGTAGGAGGGGGGTAGATAGACAGGCTAATATACCAACTAATATACCAAATGCGGGTAAGAAGTTAGATATACATATATCGCGATACTGGATGACCGATAACATTGAGAGGTAGGGGGGGGGGGGGGGGGGGGGGATGGGGGCAGGAAAGAAGATTTAAACTAATACATACATAATACAGTTTGAAAAATCGAAAAAGAATGAATTTAAGTGAAAATAAATGATGTAATTAGAATTTCACAACACTGGCTGTTTTCTCCTTCAAAATGCTAGTAATATGACAGAGCACAAGATTGTAAATATTACTGATACAATATCCTAGAATTATTTAAGTAGTTGCATTGTTTCCTCGTAATTGAAGAGTGGTGTCTTTGAATTCGAAAAATGGTTCATTTAGTTGACCTACTATTCATAGTTACTTCAAAGTAGTAACATTCTCAAACTTTCTAAAAAGTAGGAAATGGTAAGAAGGGAGAATTTCCCTCCAAATCATGTCTCAGTGACTGTGTTCTCAGGCCATCATGGCCAGGCTTCTTCGTAAAAAGCCAACATAACACCTGACAAACAGGTGTGTAAAGTGTGTCTTCAAACAAGTAAAAAAAGAAAAAGTGTTTGTCAACCTGAAACCTGGCAGGCATTCTTACATGCTTTTATTTAAATTTTAGGTGTTGTATGCTTGCTTTACTTAATTTATGTACCAACATTTATTGATTTACTCTTTGATGGAAATTGAAATTCGAAAGTTAAGATTAGTTTGAAAACTCTGAAATATGTATTCATGAGTATTAATTGAAATTTAGAATCATAAATGATTTTTCTGTTTTTTTCCCAGCATCTAAATTGAATATGAGCGGATTTTGCAAAAAAAACACACACAAAAAACTACAACAGAAACATCTGCCCTTTAGAGGTGCATTTAATTTAGAGAAATATATGAGGGAAGGTTTTGCTTTCTCGCCTAAAAACACTATCTTCAGTCAAACAGTTTTGAAATATGGCCATCATTTTTGAGAAAGTAAAGATTTGTCAGGCCACCTATGTGCACAATGTCCTGCTTCCAAGTTGATAGAATAACTTTTTGGTATAGCATCACAGGAATGAGAAATCCGAGTTTTAGATATGATGTAACTCCCCTGTTCGGAGTGCTACACACCAAAGCTTGCATGGGATTAGAAACCAGTAGTTGGTGAGTGTGGCATATGGGAATTAAAAGTCACAATGGTATGGTTTCTAAAGGTTCAGAGGCACACCTGAAGTAAGCAGTCACCTCTCAGGTGATGTGAAGCCAGTATTTGATCAGTGCGCCATATGCGAGTAAAAAGTCACAATTGTTTCTACTAGATGAAAGGCACACCTGAACAAGCGAGGAGTGTGGAGCGAGAGAACAGCCTGTGTGTGAGGGGGGGCAGCCTTGCTATGTTTTAGAAACAACACACCTGTAGGAGTCAGAGGCAGCATCTGGCCCGGCACCTGAAGAAGGCCGGCCAGTGTATATATCAATCATTGCATTTGCCAGGTAACTAAGCACAATTAGTAAAGGTTTTGTCCAGGCTACGGGGAACAACATCGGGCCTGTTAACCACCTGGCAAAAACCAAATGACTTTTTTGTGTGGCGGCGCTTGATGAATGAACAAAGTGATTAGCAGCACTAAAAAGGCAGAGTGAGTTGGCTGGTCCACCTGCTGAAGCCACCGCTACACGAGTTGTCTCCGATTCTGGCGGTAAAGTGTCCCACAATGCAACAGCTGTGAGGTGTGACGGAGCACTTGATCCAGAGACAAGGGTGGGTGTTTTCAGGGGCTGGCATGCGAAACTGTTTAGCATTGAAAATATGGATCATAAGTTATCACTTTTGATTGGCATTCAAATAATGAAATCATTTCTAATGTTGCCAAGGTGACAGAGATACTCACCTGTGTCTGTTGCCCTGGTAACCTCTGTGTCCATGACGATATCCAATTAAAAAAATATTCATTAAAAAAGAGTTGATAGGTTTAATACCAGCTGGTGCTTACAAGTATTTGTTTTTATGATAAGCTTACAAAATGTTGCAGGGCATAAATCATGTGAAGACACATCAACTGTTTTCATCTTCACCTTTCATTGATAACCATACACAACTTAACTGCAAACTAAAATGATGTGGGTAGATACAAAGAATATTGTATTAGAGTTTTACAGCAAGAAATACTATAATAGAATGAGGAGGGAGCTATCTTTAACAAATAAGTTAATTCTTACCAAACATCTATTCTGCCAACTGAATACAATGGAACAAAACAGTCAAATCCTCAACAGCACAGTCCAATACAGGACTGACCACCAGTTTAAACTTTTACCTTTACCCTTTATTGTGAATTATTATTTTGGCCCATTGGGAAATGGTCAAGATAATTTTACCAATAGACAAACACACACACAAAAGAGAATTCATATGATATAGATATAGCTACTCTTAATATACCCCCCCCCCCCCCAAAAAAAAAAAAGAAGTTTTTTTCTGTTTCAGATTGAGCTCATAATGGTTTTAGGAAGAATTCTCAATAATGATGATCAGTGTTAACCTAGTCATGGCATATACGACATAGAATACTAGCAATTGTGTAACCCACTTCTCATTCTCCACGGAGTAGCCTAGCTAGAAAGGCTGGTAATTGCCGGTGTCCAGCCCTGCATTGAGGGTTGTGTATGTAGGTAATGATGGGTTTCAGGTAGACTTCCTCACCCTGATCCCCCATTTCCACCTGGCCGTCTTCATGTGAGCCGTTACGGAGCACCTCAGCTAATCACACCAACAAACTCTTGTCTAACCAGCACAGCAGGGGACCCGGCCAGGTGGTCCCAGAACCAGAGGTCAAAAACAATACTCTGAAAATCCAAGAACTGGGAATCAGAAACTACCTGGAATGTTCCTATTCATTTAGGAAAGTTGCCAGTGACTTTTTATTTGGTTGATCAGTGTTTTCCCACCATTAGCAACTGTGAGCCTAGGTTAGGTGACAAGTATGTTTCACCTCCCTTTCTAATATAGTAACCTATTTATCACAAGAAGCATCTCTATTTGACATTCTTGAGTTGTGGTTTTATTTTTTCTAACTCAATTTCGAAGATTGAAAGAATCATTTGAAAGTTGCGTATGAACTGTCACCCAGGCAACTGGCTCCAGTACGGATGTAATTTGAAAACTTACTATATAATGATTAAATAGAACCAAACCTGTTAGTGCGGGGTGAACCGGAGTGGAAAGGAACATGAAAGAGGGTTTGTTGTTGTAGTACCTCAGATTGATTCGTTGTGTATAGCGTGTCCTCATGATGCAGATCATGTTACCAATCTAGACTTTTATATCTTCACTCCCTGTTAAAATACTCCATTAATCATTTGATTGATCTTTGATATATATATAAATATATATATATATATATATATATATATATATATATATATATATATATATATATATATATATATATATATATATATATGTGTATGTATGTATGTATGTATATATATATATATATATATATATATATATATATATATATATATATATATATATATATATATATATATATATATATATATATATATATATATATATATATTCAATATTTAGTACCTCCCTGACTCTCAAGGCACAGAATAACTTTAAATAGCAAAGACTGAATTCTTTATAACATTTTATTTTCATAAGATATAAAAGCATGTGCATGTAGTGAACCCTTTTCAAGCAAGATTACATTAATTGTTTTTTCCACTGTGTAGCTGTCACTGGAACTTGTACAGCTATCCCTAGTTTCCATTGGGAGTCTATGACTTGATGATGGTTCTCCTCAGGTGACACAGGGAAGAAGTATGAATGCCTGTCACTGGAGTAGTCTGTGATCCCTACGGAGACTATGAATATGATGATGCTTTTTCTCGGGTACTGGAGAATAAGGAAGAATGGCTGTCACTGGAGTAGTCTGTGATCCCTACGGAGACTATGAATATGATGATGCTTTTTCTCGGGTACTGGAGAATAAGGAAGAATGGCTGTCACTGGGGTAGTCTGTGATCCCTACGGAGACTATGAATATGATGATGCTTCTTCTCGGGTACTGGAGAATAAGGAAGAATGGCTGCTGTCACTGGGGTAGTCTGTGATCCCCATATGCTGTGAGGAGCTGGAGACTGTAGCTGGTGTGACAGTGGGCCTCCTCAGGTGACTGTGATGCCTGCCAGGAGGGAGTGACAGAGACGGAAACACGATACCCATCTCAACACCCCCAAGTATGCCACATTACACCACCACTAAGACTCTCCAGACAGACAGCGCCCAGAGAGGAAGGTGCTGGAGGAACCTCCCTATTCTCTCAGAGCTCACAGCTCAGGGACCCTGAGTAGAAAGTGTTGTGCTAGTGATGTGCTTGTGGTTCTATATAGAATGTCCATTGATCTCCCTCTGTATTCTTACACACAAGCACCTCACAAGCACCTCACCTCGCAAAATTTTATACTTAGGGCCCAAGGGCTCAGCATTAACCCATCCATGGTTAGGGATGTCCGTAAGAAAAGGATCTTTAAAAGTTATTTTTTTTTTAATTCTTATATTTTTTTAAGAATTTTAGAATTTTGAAGCATTAGAGGGAGTGTTTTTGATTGTGTTATGAAAAGTGCTTGGTAAGAAATATATTTCCGCATTAGGATGTCGATTGCTACAGGCATGCATGGGGCAGGGCCTTCCTTTAAAGGTTACTTCCTTTAGGACTGGTGAAATAGATAACAATAGGATATTAGCTGTCGCAGATGACAGGTAAAAGTTGTGTGTGCACTTTTGTTAGTACAATTGATATTTAACCATATCAATTATTTTTTGAGAAATTGTTTGCATAAGTACCTACAAGCCCACAGAATAAGGGGGTGAACTAATAACCTAATCATTGCCAGGACAGTCATTTGTGTTCACCCAACTTTGTTGATATCCGTTAAACAGCAGCAATATCTTTTTTGAAATACGAAGAGCAGATGCTTTTCAATGAAGGAATCACAACTTTCATTAATTTTTTTATGACAATTCTTAATTATGGAGCTATTTGTAATAGCTGTGAGGGGGGTTGAGATGCTTGAAGCATGTCGACTAGTTTGCGGCGGCGGCTGCGTCACCTGAGTGTCATGTTGTGTTATCATCATGTCCATGAGGCCATGCACATATAGAATATGTCTAGGCTCCTGAATGGCACGCAAATAGCAGGCAGGCTGCTTATTACAGTGGCCTTTTTGCCCAAGTATTTCAATATCAAATACCTTTGGTTTCTGTGGACTGTCAAGTCCCCATCTCAGGACATTGCTAGACATAACAGTTGTTTCCTTACTAAGATATACCTAACTATGAGAACACAGGATGGTGAACTAGATGGTAAACTAGCCAAGGCTGAGGACATAGTGGATAAGAAGGGGGAAAGACTCATTGCCATCACAGAAAGTCAAAAAAAAGTAGTGTCAAAAATTTGGTAAGAATAGAACAAAAGCAATAGAGGAAAAGATAGAAGTAGTTGTTGACCTGGTTAAAAAACTGGACAACCTAGATGACATTGACCAGTCAACAGCTAGGATCAAAATAAGTAACTGCTATAGAAATTTATGAAGGAAACTTTTATTCAATGAAAGTTGTTTAACTATTATATGATTTTAAAGAATGTTTTCACCGTATAAAATTGTGAAATTTCTCAGTTTGTTTGGTTTCTAGGTCTAGATTTGTTCAATGTTTAATTTATTACCGGCCTTGCATACATTCATTAAAGAGTGAGATGATATGAAAAATATATTGGCCTCATTTTTGGGGTTTGTTTTGCTTTTTAGGAGCATAAGCATTGGAAACTTGCAATTTTAAGCTTTGAGTTAGTTTCTTATTTTCCTAGTACTTCTGTAGACTTGGATACCTGTTCATTTTGATAATGGACACAGAACGTTCTCTGGTCTATTAGGTGCTTGAGAGATGCCTGCTGAAGATAGCCTTATGTAAGGAGATCCAGTGTTGGGGGCCTGAATGGCTCACCTGGCGGGATGCGACACACCTCTGAGCTGCCCGCCCGCCCGCCCTGTCTACCTGGCCTAATCAGTGTCACACCTACATGTGAGCTGCGGCCATTGTTAGAGGGCTTCCCTAACATAACACTGATGAGCACGGCCAGCCTCCTCATCCCATTATAGCAAAGGTGTTCCGTAGAGAGGATTAAGACCCCTGGAATAATTTGCATTGGGATTGCACGAATGGGTCGACAACTTCGACCATAAATCATCAATGAGTGGATTGAATGTCAATGAAAGGGGTTAAAACTATTAGAATATAACTAATAGAATTCCCTTATATACTAAATCCCTAATGATGTGCATGCAGCATATCCAGTCTTTCTCCTACTACAGGCATGAATGGGGTGAAGATATTTGAGTAGCAATGACCCCCTAACGCAGCCAGCGTTGATGAGCGTGTCCAGCCTGCCCATCTCTGGCACACATGTGTGCCTCAGAGATGATTGATGCCTCAGCGAGACAATGGGAGGAGGAGGAGGCAGGAAGAGGGAATACAGAAAGGGGGGATTAGTGCTGCTTGAAGGGGGCTTGCTCTGAATAGGTCAAGCAGCTTACATAGGATATAAAACATTCAAGTTTAAGCTAATTTAGTAAGGTTTGTTCTGACATCAGAGCATGTGATGGTAATTAAGATTGTTGGGGTTGTTGAAGAATCTGACATAATCATTCATAGAGCAGGGGTATCGATAAGTTGAGTCTTCTTTGATAACTTGTGTAATCTTTGATTTATTCAGTTTCTCCTGGAATGCCTATCTATATTATCCTGTCCATGCCTGATCATCTATTAGACAAGTGTTGTCTGGACTTGTGCCACTTTTGAAAATAGATTTGAAATTAAATATGTATTCACAACTTAAAAGGATAGTTATTTGTTGGGTTCTGGACAATTTTTCTTGTTCACAAAAGATTCTCTGATTCAAAAGATAATAACCATGATATCCTGGCTGGTATGGACCCTTTTGGGCTTGAATGGGATATGCCACTTGACAAGGTTACACCTTTCATATATGTTGTCATTTAAGTAAATACAATTTGATGATACTTTAAAATAGCTGAGAAATAATTCTTTTGGAATATTTTAAAAGGCCTTATGGCAATGTGACTAATACCTGAAGAAGTGTACAATAGATAGATATGAAATATATTGTAAACATGGTGGGTATTGAAGAATTATATTTCTCCCACTCTGAGGTGTGTTTTACAGTTAAGGATAAGTTGTCCTCAATGGGTTGTCTTCAATGGGGTTAAAGGTCAAACTAGTGTAATTATCCAATCAGATCCCTCAATTTCAATCAAGGGGTCACTGCTGCTGAGTGAAAGGTAGACCTAACAATAGCACGCGTGGATTTGAACAAGCGTCTTGTACGTGATCTAGCGCCAGTCGCTAGGGAAAACAAACGGTTTACGTCACAACAAACGCGTATTACCATTGTTGAACTAGTGCACAGGTGACCTTTGGCTGACCTAGTTTAGCTAGCTAACTTCACGCTAAAACGTGTAAATTTCTCCTTTTTATCGTGGGAGAAACAGGTTCCATCACTCGTGGCTGGAAAGAGGAGGTCTCTTGCACTCGTGAGTGATTTTGTGTCTTGGGGCTCGGCAAGCCTCGTCCCAAGACACAAAATCACTCACGAGTGCAAGATACCTCATCTTTCCATCCACTCGTGATGGAACCTCTATGATATCTATATTTTTGACTTATTTTTGAGGAGCAACTATCCAAATAAAACAGTACAATTACTTTGATGAAATAGATTTGACTTAGGGAAATGCATTCATCTCTCAGTGATTTCATTAGTATGATGATATCTGCATGCTGCTTAAAAGAAGCATCTATTGGATGATATCTAAATGAGAAATGTTCATTAGTTGATCAGTAGATTGATGACTGCCTGAACTATTTTCAAAAACTATCCCAGCTGCTGAGGACACATTCCAAGATGAATGCTGGGCCAGAATGGAATAAACACAATGGACCCTCACCAAATGAAGCTGGAATACCGTGGAATTCCTAGAAATATCCTAAGAAAATACCAGGATTTCTATGAAAGTCTGAGGTACATTTGGCGGGATAAAGGGAATAAACCCTTAATGATATCTAGGGAAAAGGCATGTAGTTACGCTGCTTTTTAAGCATCTAACCCTGTTCGACATGTAGAGACCTGTAACTAGTCTAGGTCTATAGAAACAGTATTTTTCGCTCCTCCTTTTCAGCTGCCAGCAGGAACCTTGCGGCGGCAGCGAGACAGAAGGCTATTTGATGTTCTCTGCAGGGCTGATGCAGTGTGGCGGGAGCTAGTGTTGGCCTTGATGTATAAGACATGAGCTAGGAACAGGGGAGTAATAGGGAGAAATCTGCCGACCACCCATCCATCACTCTGCAGACAGGCTGCTTGAGCTGCTTACCTCCAGATCTAACCCATCCCTGGCCCTGGCCCTGGCCCTGGCCCAGCAACCTCTTTCACCTTAATATACCTAGCCTGAACACTATGCACTAATTCAGTTCTGTATTTGCCCACCAGGTGGCCACAATTAGATATGACTTTGTTGGTAGGTTAAATAGTATAGCAACTCAGAATTGAGACCACCCCAATAAATTCATTCTGAATATCTTCACCAGGAGTCACGTTGAGATCTTCCACTTCTATATGAATGTGTTTGAGTACATAATGTAATAACTTAAAAACTGGGTTTACCCTAATTTGGTTGTACATTTCCTCACCAGATGGCTAACATGGGATCTTTATAATATCTTGATGCTCTTTTAAGGTGTCACCAGCTAAGTGTGGCCATCTTTATCAACCATAAGGGTCTAATGCAGAAGCATGGATTAAAAAACAGAGATCGGAAAGGCATGATTTGATTATCCTCTAGACTAGCAGCTAGTCTAACTCATTGCCTATCTACTACTAACTCATCATCACCTTGCTGCAGCTTAATGGTTATTCTCTAGACTAGCAGCTAGTCTAACTTATTGCCTATCTACTACTAACTCATCATCACCTTGCTGCAGTTTAATGGTTATTCTCTAGACTAGCAGCTAGTCTAACTCATTGCCTATCTACTACTAACTCATCATCACCTTGCTGCAGCCCAATGATACTGTCACTATAGCGATGAAGGAAAATCTGAATAGCTCCAAAGAGGCTTATTTTGTGGGGCAAGTTATCCTCATTTTGATGAATTAAAGATGTTGACTGCTTTAAGATTTAAGGTATGATTATCCTGTGAGGTTATTAAAAATAAGATTAGCTTTCATGAATGATTACTTTCTCAATTTTGGCTGTTTCAAGAACTTGATTTAGGTGAGAAAATCTCAAAGCAGGGATGTATAACTGATAGTAATTGCACAATTCTTGTAAGAAATTTATTTAAGTGTTTAAATGAGCAAATTGCAATGGTTTCAGATGCAGGCATTGTCTCAACATTGAAACATAAGATATAAAAGTTTGCCTGCCAGATTCTGAAAAATTGATTATCAAAAATTTTAACAAAATTTTTGAAAATTGAACTGACTCACTGTAAAAGAATCCTGTTTAAAATTGTGTGAAATAACAGAAAGAAAAGTGTAACCAGTTCTTGAAAGATTTTGTAGCTTTCTATTAGGTCCTTTTGAATCATACACATGTACTTAAAAAATTATAATATACATATAAAATAGCAATATCTACACGTGCCAAAAAATGTGTGACGATTGCCAGTCCTGGCCTGCCCTGCCCTGCCCTACTGGAACCTTATCACTCTAGATGCTAGAGAGTCTGTCCATGACAAGAGTGGTACACAAACAGAACATCCATATAAACAACCATGATGACCCTCCATTATACACACTGACCACCTGCCGGTCACGGTCACTCAGACTCCACACAATGAGTGACCGTTGACATGACATTAAGGCCAGCAATGGACTTGCTCCGCTACTCTCAGTCAGGTCATTAGGTAAGGGCATTAGCATCTGTTATCATTGCAATCCAAAACTACTCTGGGGAATCTGCTCTGGGGAAATTTCAAGGTGTCCTTTTAGATAGAAGTGTTCTGATTCTAATGATTACTTATCAATTCATTAAGAGCTATTTAAAAAAAAAGTATAACCATATACAGAGATGGACACTGAAAAAGTAGAAACATACTGCAGATCTGGTTAATTTGCCGTCCGTAAAATAATCTCGGCTTTTGATGAGGGAATTCAACAAATGGGCACTAATCAGTATCAATTACAATTTACCCTTGATCCGAATGTAATAATTGTGTACAGTTTGTTTGTCCTAGACTCTCTCCTCTCAGCTGGAAGAACAGGACAAACATATTACAGTTTGCCAATTCATGTTGTAAATTTGGCGATCTGAAGCTTTTTGGAATTTACCAAATCTTACTTTAACCATCAAGTCATATTGACAAAATTAAAAACATTGGTAAATAAATGGGATTTACAGTGGTTGTTTTCTTTTGCGAAAGATAAGTAAATATTACATAAAACAATGAGGTGCTGAGTCACAAGGGGTTTAGAAGAGAAAAGGTTTACTCAAATTAGGTTTGATATATTGGGATTCTCAAAATATTTTGAAATATGACAAACCACCAAGGCTTACTGAGTAACACCAGTTTAAGGTTTATTCTTCTAACCTCATGCTGGGTGTGCCCTTTGGGTGACCTTGAACCCTGATTTAAGGTCAGCATCTCTAAGTCTCAGCACCTTATTTAGACTTGATGAAAGGGGAATTACATCAAAAGAGTGATCACCATGTATTATTCACATGTGTCGATAAGACTCTTACACATCTAGAGGTGTAATGTGATTTAAACCAATTTTAGATTGGATGACCTTGAACCCTGGAGTAAAGGCCAATGTTGATAACACCCTTTTCATCAATGAATTATACGCACACAAATTGGATGGGAGCATTGCACATTTAGAGCTTATTTAACATCAACTGACCTTGGTGACCCCCCCCCCCCCCCATGAGAGTCTAGCAATGTCTCTGATAGGCTAAGTTTTTGTAGTTTGGTCTTAGCAGATATCTTGCTCGGGTGTTGGTGGTAGTATCATGTATTTGGACACAGGTTTTAACTTTTTCATGCCTGGAGATCCTCTTGACCAGGGTTATGTGGACCTGTCATACTTTTTAGATTAACTTTGGAATTAAGCCTAATTTTGCAAAATATTTCAAGGAGAGTTCAGGGGTGTCCAATTGTCGCACCAGCATGCAACAGAGACACCAGAACTTTTGAACTATACAAAATATCAGGACATTGTTTGCTTCAAGCCTACCGGATATTTCCAACCATGTATTCTTTTTATGTTGCATAGATGCCACCAAAATATTCTGTACTCCAGGCATGGTCTTAGCCAGCAGGGCGTCTGGGTGTCTTTTTGGACACCCAAGCCATTAAAAAGCACCCCTCAGGACAAATCTTTTGTGAGGAATTTCTTAAAATGTCAATCTCAAGCATATAATTAATTTTTTTCATCTCCATATTATTCCAATGACATTGTATAAGGAAATCATGCCTTATTTTGATAAATCTATACATGTGTATGGTTGAAATCTGAATATATTGTGGTCCCCCTTAAAAATATGGATGCCCAAAAATTTAAGAATTGGCAATTTTGGGCACCCAGTTTCTAAATCCTGGCTAAAACCCTGGCTCCAGCTAGGCCTAAGAGTGAGTGCTCCAGGGGTAGAAAACTTGGACACCACTGGAGTTTTAGATTGAGTTCTGATGAACAATGATCCTTCAAATATTTTCTATATATTGCATTTGTTATAGAGAGAACTCCAAAATTGTCAGGCAGCTTTGGTTGCTGCAGGCATGAATAGGTTAAATTGTAGTTTCTTTGTGTATCCATAGCAAACTGTCAAAACTGCAGGTACCTTGATGACTGTGGAGGAGTTTGGTGAATCTTTGAACAAATTCAATGCTGTTTCTGGCGTTGGTAAGAGCAGCGTTCCTTCAGGTTTCTTGCTCTGTAGGTTTAATTAGTGAGATAGCATTGAGGTATAAGTCAGATTGCAGCTGGCTGATGTGAGCAGGAGTTACTTCATCGTGATTGTCAACTCAACACCCACATAGCATGACTTCTTCCCATCTCTTTTGTCTCTTTCAATCCTCTTAATCTAAAAAGATTGATTATTTCATCTATTGTAAATAATGGGTTAGTTTTCACTTACCCAAGGTAGTTTGACAGATAATTGAATATTTTCTTTTAAGCGAAACATGTAAGAACACATTTGAAGAAACTTTCATTGGAATGTATTAATGAATAATTCCATATATATGACCATCATCTCCTAATATATTTGTGTAATATATGCATTATACAAGCATGCCAGTGCTAAGATGAAGTGTAATTTTTAAAAAGAACATAGTCTTAACCAGAAGGGCGTCTGGGTGTCATTTGGTCATCCACACCCTCAAAAATCCCCCCATAAGGACACCCAATTTATTTTATGAGGAATTTCTTAAAATGTCAATTCCTTACAATGTCAATGTCAGGCATATAATTGATTTTTCTCACCACAATATCATTCCCATGCCACTGTACAAGGATATTATACCATATTTCAATAAGTAAATACATGTTTATGGTTGTAATCTAAATATATTGTGGACAAATTTTTAATTGCCCAATTTGGCCACCAGTTTCTAGACCCTGGCTGACCCTGGTGCCATTTCCTCACACAGCTGCTGATGGTGTGGTGTGGTGTGTGTCAGCCATGTTGGTGTGTTGTAAGCGTGGTGATGAGATAGGAGTGATCTGTACCTGTCTCAGTTGACCAGGTCACTCAGCGTCTGAAATAGACGCCCAATCTCAACGGCCTTTCACTATCACAGGCCTGCACTATATCACCTTTAGAGTAGCAATCACGGTTTCTCCCATCGTGGTACCTCCCTATCGCAGGTGTTCCACACATGCTGCCATGGTAAAAAAACTGTTAAGGCGTTCTAGTGAATGCCTCTCTATATCACCTTAGGAGAAGCCACAGATACATGCCCTCTGAGAAACTTACTGTTCAGGTGTTCTAGAGTAGGCCTGATGCAACACTTCATTACCTTTAGAGGCGACATCAAGGTTTATCTAATATCATACCTCTATCTCAAGTCAACTTTAAATGCTCTCTTAGTAATCAACTGTTGAGAGTGTTCATGCTTTCTAGTGTATGCCTCGCTCTTTCACCATTAGAGTAGTCCATTCTGTTGGGCAAGTATTACCTTGTTTTTAGCACAGGTTTTTTACTTGCCCTGCAGTGATTCCGCTCATGTGGGCAGTATAAATGCACCCTGCTACCAATTATGATAACAATGATAACACCTGGAATCCGGAGGCATCATCAGTAATTATGGAGGAAGGGAGACTTGTTATTTTTATAGCCCATCAGTAGTGTGTTTTTGTGAGATATTTAGCCCTGGAGTATGACAGGGTATTGCCACCATGTGTCTTTGTTGTGTTGAGATGGCAATGACTACGCGGCGTCCTGCTCCCGGATCATGCAGAGTGTGCCAGGGCTGCTGGTATCACCAAGTGCGGTCTGTGCCTGGTGCGTTATTGCATGATGGACGCGAACTGTCTTCTCTAGCACTCGGCATGCTGGTCTACCTAGAGTACACATGCCATAGACGCTGGATACCAGGGAGAGTTCAATGAGTTCAAGGAACCTATGCTGTAAAAATATCATCAGAAATTACTTCAGGAAGGGGGGTGATTTGGCACAGAGGGTCCCCCCTTTTTGGGTAGCTAATTTGCTAATTCAGGGCTGATAGCACAAGAAGGGGGTGATTCGGCACAGGAGGGCACCCTTTTTGGGTAGCCAATTTGCTGATGCAAGACAGGTAGAACAGGAAGAGGTATTATTTGGCACCGGAGGGCACCCTTTTTAGGGTAGCCAAGCAGAAGAGGGGTGGTTGGCTGGGTGACATAACCTTTAAGGGTGTGCTGAGGCAGAAGACGTGATCTGCAGCTGGGATTAGAGAGGGATAATGTATTTGGGCAAGCGCCTTGTCTGTCAGCCCTTACACCTCTGCTCAACATCTAAAGGTGGGGGGAGGGGTAGCCAATCATTACCGGGTTATAACCAAATTTAACCTGAAATTTGTAGGCCATTTAAAGAATGTGTTAAAATGTTTTCCCTTAAGTTGTTATGGCATGATTTACCATGAGATTTGTTGGCCTTTTAACGAACATGTCAAAACAGGTTTTTCCTTACCATGTTATGACAAGCTTTAACACAAAATTGTTGGCCATTTTAAAGGAACATTTTTTATCCATACTGTATTATGAAATGATATACCGTGAAATTTGTTGGCCATTTAACTAACATGTTAAAACATGTTTATATCCATACTGTGTTACGACATGATTTTACATGAAATTTGTTGGCCATTTAAGGAACATGTTATAACATGTTTTTGGTACCGTGTTATGATATGATTAATGATGAAATTTGTTCTTCTCATGTTCAATCATAATTTAACATCAACTGTTTGGAGGTTTATTGAATATGTTTATAACATATTTTTGTACAAGAGTAAACATGATAAATCATAAATCTGTTGGCATTTCCAACTTGCTACAAAGTTATATCTCTTAAGACAATTTTCTTTATACAACTATTATGGAATGTAACTTGTTGGCACATTAATCATTAATATGAAAATTATGAATTTGACACATGTGAATATGTCATGTACATTTGTCTGTCATTTAACCTATTCACCTCTTGACCCATGTTTATGTTTAGCGTTCAGCTGTCACAGTTGCCTGTGACAGTAATCAGCACTGGTAGTTGTCTGATGGTGATTTAGAAGTGTTTATTTACCATCATTTAGTACCGCCATTGTCAGGCGGTGTCCTTGGTGACGCTAGCGGTGGCATGTAACCAGTATAAGGTGGACACTGCCATGTATCCTTGTGGGAAGAGATGGGAAGGGCTGCACTGTTTATCCTACCCAACTCCCCGGTGTTTAGACAGTTTAACACATTAGGGAGAGAGAGAGAGAGAGAGAGAGAGAGAGAGAGAGAGAGAGAGAGAGAGAGAGAGAGAGAGAGAGAGAGAGAGAGAGATGATAATCAATTACAAACTCTTTAGAAATGCAGAAATATGTGTTAGTATGTAGAAGTAATTAAATCTATTAAAATGTATGGATATCATCAAATTGTTCACCCCCTTTATCAGTCTGCCTTGGTCCTCTAAATCTTGTATATTTCTTTGAAGGTTATTGATGATTTATCCTTGAAGTTCATGTGATATTAAATATATTGCCACACATGGTGTAATTAAGGGGTTGTTAAGTAAATGTTTTTCTTAACAGATGTTCAAATATTTCCCAGAAAAATGCATTTTTGTACAAACCACAGTCCTTAACAAATTTCTCTCTTAAAATGGTAGGAATTTTGTATTACTTGTAATGTTTTTTCATTGTTGAGTGCCTTAACAATGCCCAAAACCCTGGGGCAATGATTTCTCCATCATGCATCACATACGGCCCGAGCTGCGCTCCTATTGTCTTCAATTGTCTATTGGCTCATGGCACATAATGAAAGCAGCTTATTAAAATGGCTTTCTCATCACCATCCCTCCTTTGATGCTCGGCTTGAAACTGTGTCAGGATAAAAATAATGGCTTGCTTTAATCAAAATCACATTTCAAGCCCATTGCCCCCCAGTCAGTCGTTGATGGCCGTCGCTCAGGTTTCCAATCGGACATAGCATAAAAAAGACAAAAGAGCGCAATGCGTCCAAGCTTTGGGCGGCCATGGATGGTTGTCACATTTTGCACTGCACATAGGGTGCAACTAAACAGAATATTCATCAGCACCCTTCTAGCATATTTTCCCTAACCAATGCACCTTCACCACAGTGCTCCTTATTTGACTTAAATATGGTGTGTGTATATATATACATATATATATATATATATATATATATATATATATATATATATATATATATATATATATATATATACAAATATATATATATATATATATATATATATATATATATATATATATATATATATATATATATATATAATATATATATATATATATATATATATATATATGTACATATATATATATACATATATATATATATATATATATATATATATATATATATATATATATATATATATATATATATATATATTTGTATATATATTTATATATATATATATATATATATATATATATATATATATATATATATATATATATATATATATATATATATATATATATATATATATATATATATAACATTGCTTTAGTCATGTCTTAAGGTAGAGCAGGATAGGTTCTCAATGAGTCAAGTAGCTTAAAAATGATTTAGTTATTAGTTTGATAGCTTCAGTTCATTTTACCTTACCACACTCGACATTTCTGGGTAAAATGAGAATGCATCGCTTCATGCAATTGTACACACAGAAAACAACAATGTTCCGTGGAATTCTGAAAGGACCATAACTTAAAAGGCCAGTAACATATTTTAAGATTTTTATGAGTATGTAGTGAAGTATGGGGATGCTTCTGAAGTGTTCCTTTACTTAAGGCTTAAAGTACAGTTGTTAGTCATACATGTACTTAAAACCCTTCTTCCCTCAGCCATTCATGGTCTTTAAAAGACATAAACTGTAGCTGTAGTAGGGAATTGTATGATGAATGGGGCCAGCCCTTTGTTAGTATCCATATCAATAACGTTTTCATGTTGTGCGTGTAAACTCATGAAAGCGAGTGCATTACATACATTAAATTCAACAAAGCCTTTATGAAATCAACGCAGGCCGAAAATTGAACATATGAAAGCCTGTGCCAATACCCATTTAGTAATTTGCCTGTTTGTTCATGGGTTTGGTTCATGTTGAATGCTACACGACTGTGTGTGAAGTGGAGAGGGGATTTGATCTTCTGGATGACTTGAGTCATTTGGAGTAAGTATTAAGAATTTCACTTCCATGAATAAAAGATATGTGTTGTGAAGCTTATTGTGTGTACACCCATTTGTGGTGGCACTCAACATATTAAGACCTAGAGTTTTCAAATCATCTGAAACTTTGCCCATACAGTGTATGTGGTCGCCTGCCTGCCTGGTGTATCATACACTTATATCAGCCACCGCAAATAAACTAAGATAACCCTAGAGTTGAAAAAATGTTTTCACTAGCAAAGTTAATATAAAAATCTTTGGTCAGACTTTACTGATGAGTTCAGATAAAATATAACTTTATGTAAATAATTTGCTTCATGGGTCTAAGTTTCTTATGTATTTATTGTTCCTGATATCCTCTTCATTTAATAGACAGTACAATTATTAACATGTTTTCTGGATACAGGCTCATTTTCGAACCAGATGGTTGACTGGTTTAATGCTCGAAAATGAAAGATAGTGATTTTAGTTGAAAATAGTTACTCAATAGGTAAATGGATGGTTAAATACAGTCAACCACCCCAATGCTTGTATCAGTAGCACACCTTCATAATCTAACTAAACACTTAGGTAGTGCCAAATAATAGTGAATGGTTGGGCCTCGATCAATACAATTGTGTTTTCTATGAATTGGGTCAGTAATTGAAATACCAAAAAGTACATTGTGAAAATTGTGTTAGAGTGTCCTTCAACATATCTTCTCTGGACCCCTGCTGTCGTTTTGGGGAAAACGCAATTTCCTACTAAGCTTTGTATCTTTTATCCCTGCTACTGCCTTTGATTGTAGCTGGCGCACCAGTCTATATCTGTATGCGGCGGCGGAGGCCGGCCAGCGATGCTGCATGGACTGTGTGTAGTGTAGCGAGTGTGGTCGTGTGGAGCATTGGCATTGCAGCTCTGATAGGCTCTGCATACACACATACACCTAGCAAGGTGATACAGCAGGTACTTCTCTACAGGTAGATACAGCTACCGGAGGCCGCAGACAACAAGAATATACACACACTCACAAAGTGTCAACCAGAGAAACAAGTGAACAAATAGGAAGTGCTATTGTTTCCGTGTCTGTGGGAACATACGACAGGTACAAGCCCTAGACTTCAACACAACTAAACAGTTTGTAAGGAAATGAGAGGGAGGATCTTAGACAATCACAACTCGTCGACACTCACGATTGTGTGTGTGCAGTTCTGTGCTGGATTGTTGTGGAAGTATTGTGTGGTAGTTGTCAGCGTGGGAAAGGTGTGTATTATATTAGAGGAGAAGTGTGTGTTGGAGGAAGTACCTGTGAATGGGTGCTTGACGTCAGGTGCCAGGGGTGATAAGGCACATCTCTTACCTGTAATCACAGCAAGGCGGGTGTAGTAAGGTACTCATCATACACCTAGACCACAGGATATCAACTACTACATATAGGAGTAACTGGCATCCTTTATGTCTCTGCACTCATAGGATTAACACTTATTTATTGTGTACCACTTAGTTAATGTAAGTATTTTGTATGTTCATGTGCATATATATATATATATATATATATATATATATATATATATATATATATATATATATATATATATATATATATATATATATATATATATATATATATATATAAACTTGAGTTAGTTATTGTAAATGTATCTTCAAAAGCATAGGAATCAGAGCCTAAGTTGATAACAATTAATTGTCACATATTTTTCACTCTTTTTAACTTTTAAAAATAAATCACTTTGCTTAATGAGTTATAGGCAGTAGTAAGTCAAAGATCAGGGGGTAATAGTGTGCATGTTGTTTGATCAGATTAGTATTTACATGATTGTGTGTGTATAGTAGGAAATGTCACCTCATGTCTTTCACCAGGAAAGCACATGATAATATTCTGTGCTGCATCGCACATAGTCAATGAAGTCAATGAAACTGCATTTAGGCCATTGACTTATAAGGATCACCAAGATATATTTGTTATTGCCTAAACACTTACTAAGAAGTATCTTTACACGAAATGTGCACTTCTATCATGGATAAGTTGATTTTGAACCAAAAAAGGTCCTGACTATTTCGTTGATATCAGCTATCTTTAAAAAGGTCAGTACAATTTGATAAGCGTATAAAAAATCAAGGTATTTTCTTTATGGTCAGAAAATATTTTATACAAATGTTCCCTACCCACAAATATTTTCTGAATTAATACCTAATTTCTAAGTTTGATTTTTCTCAAAAAGACTGTACATTCATATGCCTCTAGGTAATATGGGTTTAGGAGTTAAGAGCTGTCATTCCAAACATAAAGTGGCTATGCTTAGGTTTGTTTGAAAAACAAGGGGATATGGTCATCTTTAGCCAAATATGGCATCCTTTGAAGTTCTGCATTCACCTCTTGATAATGTGAATGAAAAAATGAGGGTTCTGAATCACCTTTTGATATCTACAAGCACTAGGGTAGTATGCACTTCTATTTTATGCAAACGCATGCTCACAATGATTTACCACGACCGTTTCAATGGTCAGTGACAGCATTTGCATATGACAAGGAGCACTAATAGGAAAGTGATCTAAACAGCATCAGCTGTGCTGGCCAGATCCCTGTTTAATGTTGTAATGGGAGATGTTTGTATTGTGAGGGTAGTAGTAGTATCCCCTGTTATGTTTGGCACTGCATGGTGTGTGTACCAAAGAGTATGGTATACTGCTACCTGGGGCAACCCACCTTTAGAGGATGTGCATTCACTCTCATCTACCCACAGAGAAAATAGATATTATCTCCTATTTACTTGTTTAGCTGGTGGAGCGTGAAGACAGTGAAAATCCACCAGCCATGAAAACAGCCAATTCCTTGATGTAAATGGCTGGGATATTAAGTGACATGCAGGCTCTTTAGTGGCCATGTCACACAATCTGTTCCCAGTCCCAGAGGCGACCTGGGGTCCTACAGGGTCGCTCAGGGTTCCCCAGGGTGTCTGGAGGGGTTGTTTAGGTGACAGTGATGCTGATGGCACAGTTAGATTTACTCAGGGGAATAATTGCAGCCAAGATTGTGCTATTGTGAGTAATTAACAGGATGTTGAGGATTAGAATCTGACTGTTCTGGAGAAATACATACACATATATGATATGTAGATAGTATAACAATAATAATGATAATAATAATGATGATAATGATAATGATAATGATAAAAATAATAAAAATGATGGTAATGATAATAATAATAATAGTAATAATAATAATGATAATAATGAAAATTATAATAATAATAATAATAATAATAATAACAATATTGATAATAACAATGATAATTGTAAGGATAGTAATAAAAATGATTATGATGATAATCTGTAGTCAATACCTTATTGATAAAGGTTGGGTGGGGGAGACATGTACTTGTGAAGGAGGGTACCTTCTGTTTTTAAGGATAGATGGTAATGTGACAGCGGTGCTTTCAGGACACATGTTTACTCAAGGGATGAGTGTACCCTAAGGAGAAATAGTGGAGGGTGTTTGGGAAAGCCACTGGTAGATTCTGAACTTTTGATTTCCTTTAAATTTGGTTTAAACACAAGAGATATAAAGTGATACAACTGAACTTAATAATGTTGTTGTTAATGATTGCTAAGGAAAAGTATCACAAAGAATATTGAAACAACACATTAGATTGGTATTCTTCAGGTAGCACACTCCGGAAATATCAACAACAGTTACATAGACCGTTACGGGAAGATTTCATTTATGTATTTCTATTTAACAAACATAGTCAGCTATGTATGCATTCACAGTTTTTTGGTTTTGAATACGTAATTGGTAAATAAGGTATTACTCCTCATAGTTATTGGTAGGGTTTATAAAGCAATGTAAGGTACAGAAAAACAAAAGGGCAATGACTGAATGCAGGAGAAGGGGCCGTCCCTAGGTGCACCTTCAGATTTATTTTGAAGATATTCACAATGGAATTAGCAGCAATGTAAATATGTATTTATAACTCAGGTAGGATTTTCTGTATGGTGAACTAGCTAGCGCCCCTGCTTTGTTCATGGGGCAATTAAAAAAGCTGATTTGTTGAGTTGGAACAAAGGGGGTGTTAAGGGGTAGAGAAAGGGGCCTGCCCATGTTCACAAATGCCACTCAGACTTGCCTTTTGCCTTGCACACCGTGTACACCCTGACCCCCTCTTTCACACAGGCGTCAGGCTGTCGGTTTTGACAGTTCTTGTTCGATAAGGCATACTGCAACCGCGCGGATTTCCTAATGATGAATTACGGCTTTCCAATACACTCGTTCAAGGCTGATTGGCTGGCTTCTAAAATGGCAAAGACACAGAAAGTGTCCCGTTGAGATGACTGTTCATTGGTTGAGTTAGGCAGGGGTATGTTTTGTTTGCTTGGGAGTAGGGGTGTATATCAATAGTTAACAGTGCCCGAAAGCACCCTGCCCCGCATGCAATAGACTGAATAGGTACAGGACACATGACTTGGCCTCTGTGCCAACTTTTACATAGCACTTGTCCAGTGAGTGTCATTTCTGGCTAGGGCATTGGTCCTCAGAAGTGTTTACTGTTTGCCAGGTACTCCAAGAGCACACCTTAACAACAATAGTGCGCCATACCACACTGATCTGCATTCACCTGAAGCTTGTGCCCCGTGAATAGGGACTTAAGAAGCTTGTAAAGATTATTTCCGTTCAGCATTTCCAATGCGAATGCTAAGCTGATTTTGTCAGAAAAGCGTCTCACTAATCCAGTGGCTTACAGCCTCCCCCAGCGCGGCAGGCCTCAAGTTCAAACTGGCCATTGTTCAAGCCATTGTCGCACAGAAAGAGGTGTGTTTAGCTACTGTGGATACACTAGTGTGACATTTGGTCAAGGTTTTCCAAACCTGCGCAGGGGCATCTCAACCTGTCAAGGTTAGCTTTCATGTAAGCCATCTTGGTTAATTGTGAATGAGTCATTGATTTCAACTTCAGATGTCAAAAAAATACTTCAAGTTTCAACTGAATGTCAAAGATACCTCACAAGAAGTTTAAGGAGGGGGCAAATGAGTTTGTTGATCAGTCAAAACTTTCAAGGTGAAATTATAGTATTTAAAGGTGCTTTCCTGGTGACAACTTCAAAGGTGGATCGAAATACATCTTGATGTATCTAATGATGAAAATAATTTCTTGATGTTTCAGGTTTGATAGGAGTTCAGGAACTGAGAATTACCTTATGCAGGTGTGAAATTAAGAGACATGTTGAGTCAGACCCATTCTGTATAGCTCTGGAAGCATATTTACATTACAGAACCTGGAGTTAATTCAAAGACAGAACAGCAGGAATATCATCAAGTCAAGTCATTAATGGAGTCTCAATATTGAGAACAATTATCCGGCATGGTATATGACATGCATGGTAAATTTCACTGTCAGAGGATTTATCATCATCGTCAAGCATATTCTCTGGTGTTTTTTGAAGAAATAGCATCATTGCTTGAGCCGTTACATTATATTTGCATTCCCCTGCTCGCGTTCCTCTAGGTAGTTAAGAGCACTGCGGGGTGGCGCATGCAATGGGAACAGACAATGCCCTGTGTAGCGCACAAACATGGACACACATGGCTTCTATAAACACAACACAAGTTTGTCGAGCACCAAGGAAGCGTAGCAGTGCTCAATGCAAATGAACACAGCCTAGACCAACACGGAACATCATTAACAACTTTAAGATCATACGGCAAACTTCTCACTCAAAGACTTGCCATGCATGATTAGGCCAACTTGCACAAACCACTTCCGGAGGGCGAGCAGCAAGACTGCTTGAACAGAAGACGGTTTTTATGCCAGGCAGAAACAAGGTGTTGTGAGGTTCTCCAAACCATTGTTTTCACATTTATCAAAAATACATTGTTCTGGAGTACCCAAGAAAAGGAAAAGATTTTATCAAGAGTGTTGTATAGTTGAGTACTTGAGAATTTTACCTCCCTTTCCAGGGCTCGATCGTTCTCCCTCCTTTTGGAGGAAAACATTGAAACTAATTGTCTTGATACCACTCTGGTACCTTGTTTCAGGAGAATTTTGACCAGCAACATTTCAATATATCATAAGTAGAATTCTGTACTGGGGAAGCACTGCTCTCCGCGTCCCCCTGGAGGGCGGGCATGACACTAATGCCAAGCACCCTTCTGCTTGAGCACCCGCAGTTGGTGGCTACTCAGTGAGACAGGTAACATGCTGGAAAGCCAGGTGTCTGTACTAAACCTTGCCGCTGCTGCCGCTACTACACGGAATCAATGGAGTGTTTCTTAAGTGACTCATACAAGCCATACTGCATTAAGCCTTGCTCTTAGAGCCTTTCTCTAACTACACTATGCTGGACATACACCTCGGAGACCTAATGGATTACTCTACTAGCGCACACTAACTCATATTGGATGTACCACTACCATTACCACAACATGCGGACGAAGTAAATGGACATGCAGGTATCTGTGCGGGATTTAAGTATTGCTGTGGCGAAATTATTGTATTTGCACAGGCCCCGGACCAGAACTTAGCTGAGAAAGAGAGGGTAGAATGATGAAATGGTCCTATCAGTCTATCAAAAGGAAGCCTGACAGATCACCAGAGGTATGTAAACATTTACTCTACATATAGGCATGAGAAATGAACATTTTTATTTATTCATTGAATTTATATTTTGCAATATGGTAAATGAACATTTTTTTTTATTGATAATGAAAACTGTGCTATTTAGGAAATACCCTTTTGTATATGATGACATCCATGTATAATAAGGTGAATGAACATTTTTACTGATAGTGATATCTTTGTGGTTTTCAGCTTTATGAACTTTTTATATGTGATGATATCACAGTGTGATATGGTAAATGAACATCTTTATTGTTAATGATATCTATCTGCTATACGGAAAATTAACTTTTTTATTTATGGTGATACCATTGTGTTATATGAAAAATAGAGATTCCCTGTTTGTGATTCTATAAATGCCATGTAAAGGGTGATCTTTTAATAGGTAAGGTCAGGGAAGTAGTGGCTAATTCCTTGACATTTGATTATATGTCTATCTCTGTGCGTGTCTTCACACATATATTTGAAATGACAAGTCTTATCAGCGTAAATAGTCCCCTATTGACAACCTAAGCTTTTCCTATTGCTGATATGTACCATAACTTTAGATATACATGTGAATTATCACCAGCACCTGCTGCAGATACGCCGCACGATACTTTTCATGCTGTCTATGGGACTTATTTAAGCGGGTCTACCAAATTCTATAGCTTTTGGGGGTTTGTTTTTGTTCCGGAAGCGTTATTGTATCTAAAGTATGTAGCGATTCTGTTGTTTCGAGACAGCCAATGTCAACATCCTTCACATCCTTGCGCTTGCTGGTGAAAGGACAGGATGAATAGCGGTACGAGAAGTAACCCTTGGGCCATGTGGGTTAGTTCAGACTGGGAGAGATATTTCTCTCTAATGTTAGCAGAATTGATTTTTTTCTCGATCTCAATTTGACAGAGTGAGAATGCACTGGGTGTGTGCACAATGCATTCTGCTCGCGGGTATGCATGGGAAACTTCCTGTGAAGGCAGCCTACCCGCGAGATGAATAACTTTGCGTATTATTTGATATGTAAGATACAAGCTGCCAGATGCTATCAGCCTCTTGTTATTAGGGTGGTGAGATATTGAGGGTATTATAGATTTCCTGGCTGGTGTTAGGGGGTTAGTTATCTTGATCCTGTTGACACACCAGGACATTGATCCAGATCCTCCCTATATATACACGCTCTGTATAAAGCTTTGATTTGCATGACCTCCGCAGCCCTATTGAGGTGAGATTGGATCAACGTCTCTCAGAAGTAATCTACCACAACTAAAAAATGTGAATGCTTATCAAATGACCCCCCCCCCCCCCCCCCCCCCATTTCCCAGGTTTTTTTTATAAAGAAAAGGTCCTAGTTTTATGAAGAATTTACAAGAGATTAGAAGATTTCATCAAAAATAACTCAAAAATATTCCAAATCAATTGATTTAATATGGTGAATAATCGTTTATATAGTCATTGTTAAATGCTTTTGAATGCAGTTTATCTTGAAGTTGAATTTTCAATTTATATAATTTTATGTACTCTTTATTATTTATAACTTTGAGTATTGTCATGGTTGAGTTTGGTTAAGTCCATCAAAAGCTAAACAATTGATTCATATTATTTATTCTAAAGATCTTGACAATTGCCTTTGTACATTGAGCTGCTAAATCCTTCAGAAGTTGAATAATGGATTGACGCCATAGAAGATTCAATTAATTATCAGTGGCGACACCTCGGTGACACTTCACCAGTCTATCACTTTATTCTCTCTAGCCCACTAGGTAAACTTACCTGTGAACAGGTAGGCCAGGCAGAAAAACAACTGAAAAAACAATATGTGATTATTTCATGGTCTTTATCATGCTGTCAGAGTACCTTTTCTCATGGGACCATTCAGCATCAGTCATTTTTTAACTACTAGATGCCTATCAATAAAAAATGGCTTGGCACAAAAAGATGGTTCTCATAGAACTTGGTTTGGGGCAGCATACAATACTCATGGGATTCAATACCATATCATATCACAACACACTGATTTGCAGTATTTATGATTGGTTTGATTGAGAGATTTACTTAAATTATTCAACCTTTTAAAAATAGATATTTGTATTAATGCAAATGGGTATAAAAATATTTCTGTAGAAATTGATACTGGTATGGAGACAGGTAGCAAAAATTGTTTGCACAGGAATTGATATTTGGATATGCAAATATATATTTAAAAAGTAGTAAAAAAGGATTTGTAGAAATTAACCAATTTACATATATGTTCTTAATGGCAAAAGAATTATTGGATATATAGGTATATTTTTCAATTGATAAAAGAGAGGCCCTGCTTTGAGGGTAGGCATTTCTTTGCTAGTGGTAAGTAGTATGAGTTTAATTAGTATTTGAGGTGATACTGAATGTGGCAGGAGTCACAAAGTTCAGCTCTTGACCGTGGATGCAGAATATGATGCTGTGCTTGTTGGCTGTACAAGGCAACATGCAATTTCAAGCCTGTGGCAGCTAAAAGTGGCCTGCCTATTTTGATGATAACATCTTTTCATGAAAGCTTGTCGCTAGAGGATATCGAAGGAGTAAATCAAGGATCATTATAATCTCTCCTTCATAAAATTTCAAAGTTAATACTATTTACTCTGTTATTGTGAAAGGAGTCATAGATGCAAACAACACGTTTTATCAGAAATTTTTGGGGTTAAATAGATGAATGCATACTCAGGGCTGATTTCTTCGATATGCATGTTATATTAGCTAACAATAAGAAATTTAGTGCTAGTTTTCCTGGAGGCAGCATGTGATTGAAATAGGAAAGATTATCATATTGCGAACATGGTCAAATTGTTATTTCATAAGTGATATGGAACTTATTACCCTTACCAAGCACAAGTGGTGAAGTGTGGTTGAAGTTGAACCACTGCAAAGCTCAGTGGTACTCTGTTGTACTTTTGTGCACAACTGCAATACTCTGTGGGATGTCAGGAATAAACTGCGTTTAGCTAATATACGTATAACAAAAATGTTACAAGATGCATTAAGTCTGATATTTGATGCATTGTTGCTTAAAATGTTAATATTTGTCACAATTTTTGCCAGAGTGTGACGGATTGTATTTGACTTAGAAATTTTGTTGCTGATGTGTAAATATTTATTGCAACATTTATTAGAAGTATCTAATTCTGCTCCTATGCATATATCCTATCTTATAATGTAATGTTGCTAAATGTGAATTTACATTGCATTGCTCATTAAAGTGTACCGTGCTCTTATATTATACTTTTTTTCTATTTCTACATTAGCAACACT
Source organism: Maea johnstoni (assembly GCA_963942565.1). Classification (NCBI taxonomy): domain Eukaryota; kingdom Metazoa; phylum Annelida; class Polychaeta; order Spionida; family Magelonidae; genus Maea; species Maea johnstoni. The sequence continues at coordinate 21,384,116 of OZ012691.1, forward strand.
GAATTTAAAGTGAATATTTCCATTGGTTCACAATGGCATATTTGTGCTTGGAATTCTATAACCTTGGATGACGTATCATTACTGTCAAAGGCTTTTCAGGACAACTATACGAAGGAATTTATAGAATGGAAGGAATCTGTTTGATGCAACACAGTGTTGTTATGAGGTTCTATGCTTTATTTGTGTGAATTGTAAATATTCGGCTAGAGCATTCCATACATTCTCAGTTGAACTATGTCAATGATACCAGAGCTCAACAGTTCCAAAGATTCCAGTTGCTGCTGCAGGACTACATATAGATAAGACTTAGCAGTCCCACAACCTGTTTCCATTGGAGTTAGTATCCCACATAAGGATTTCTTACGGAAGGGTTCCCTAACTTTAAGTAGGCCAATGGGGCTACTTCTTCCCAGGTTTTAGTAATTAATGGATCATTTTTAAACTGATTATGCATGTACTTCATAAACCAGGAAAAGGTGACTTCGTTCATATTTTGAATTCTGGAGCTGGGGATTTAAACCTGAAAATCAGATTATTAAATAGACATATATAAAGTGTGAATGTACATATATGCATTGCAACAGTATCCTGATAGTAAGTTGACCTTAACATCTGAAAAATAAGATTTTCACACAGAAATATTAAAACATGAATATTTCCACTTTCACTACATGGATTTGTGTGGGTTCTGAGAATAGACCATCAAGGTGCCCTATAGTGGCTCTCTTCGCTGGGGGTCAGGGCAAGGTCAAGTCTTGATGGCCCGGGTGCTGCGAGCTCACCTGAGACATTTCCTGACCCTCCATGTGGCCAATTACACTATTACTGCTTCAGGATGAGGCCGATAATTAGTTAATGACTTCGTGGAGATCCTCTCTCCTGCCGGGATGGTAGAAGCACAGGAGAGGGCACAGAAAACATGGAGGGGTGGGGGGAGGGGAGGTGATTGGGGCGAAATGCCTGCTTCAGTTTTGCAATCAGTTTGGTATGTCATATTTCAAGTCAGAGGTGTATTAAAATTATGGGATCGATGTTGAATGCAGACAATTGTAAGGCAATGTCATTCACAATATCTTTCACAACATTTCATTACTGCATTTGAAATTTGTGTTATTTTGATTATTGTAACTTTTTTTTCTGCCATATTAAGGCTAGTTCATGACCAGCCAGTTGCAAGTAGTGGAGAATGCTGGAGCAGCCAATTGAAAATCACTGTCTAACCTAAGTCACTGGCAACTTTCTTGCATGCCCTGGCTTGGATTTGAACGAGGGAGTTGTGAAAGACAGGAAGAGGTCAGTGGCAATGCTTTAGACCACTTGGCCATCAAGGCAAGCCCCTCCAGAGTTTGAATCAAACTTGATGCCATTGGCTTAGGGTTGGTTGATGGTTTTCCACGGATATTCACTACTGGCTACAGTCAATGCCTAGCCAAGAATGGCACAGAAAGTGATGGTAAGCAAAAACGTCTAAACATAATAACGCACCCTGCAGTAGGTAGGAGAGAGGAGAGAAAAAGAGAACCTTCAAGCTTTTAAACATCTAAAAGAACCGAAAAACTAAAAACGCAGAAAACCTTCAATCAAAAAAAGGGCAAGCAACCACACATTTGACACCATTGACATCCCTCTAATTACATTCATTAAGATGTCACCGACAAGGAATTTATTTAGCCCTAAATCAGTTAAAGTCAAGTGATTTAGTAGAAGCACAGCTGTAATATACTCAAATCAGTTCCTATTCATGTGTATACATGTATTGCCATCATCTCAGATATGTTACAAATAAGAGTATTTTGTTTTAAATATTCAAATTCAAGAAATACATCATCTATATTTAAAGGGTAGTTATTAGAAATTGAAATGGTACAGATGTAAACATATTTGAACTTCAGAGTTGCGAGGGAAATGGGAGCGTATTGGCCACCATTGATAAATGTCGTAATGGATATTTAGTATCTAAACCCATAGGGGATGACCATTGCCATTAACCTTGCTGTGAATATTTATATACTGACCCCCATCATTGTCTTCCTAAATGGACTTACATAAACCACATGTTGTTAAAGTTATTGAATTGCACATTAAAACTAAACATTCATGAATTACATACTATTCCATATCATTGCATATTCTATTATTACATATAGAGAAAGTAATAATATTATCAGTTCTTGTCGTAGGTCACCTACATAGGTGTCAACCATAAATCACACCTGCAGCAGGGGCGAAACTAATGGTATTGATCTTTTGCTGGCAGTGTGACTTATGGGTCTATTCAACCTTGGAGGATGCTCCACCAGCACTCTCGACAAGTCTCAACCAATACATGGTTGGAGTTCACCTTGACAGTATGATGATGATGATGATCATCATGACATCACTATACATGATAATCAAAGTGATCATCGATCACCATCTTCATCATTATCAACATAACCCCCATCCTCCACATCCTGACCATATCCATTACTGCAGACCTGCCCCATCATCATCCTGCCTTTCAGATGGGCATTCCTTTTCTACAGTGCTTCTATTTCTGTGACTGCCTCTCATTTAGAGGTGCCGTGGTGGCTCGTTTCCCTTGTGGTTTGGCCTTGAGGTGCTCATAGTGTAGCTGGCGGCATGTAAGTTGCATGAGGATGTGGGCTGGTCATGCAAGGCACTGCTTATCTCTGCCACAGCAGCTAATAGAATAGGATAGTGCAGCAGCTAGCTGGGGATTTGTAGTCACCAGGGAGGGTGGGGGTCCAGGTCATTGTTTGTCTGGGGTCTACCTACAGCATATTTGAGCAAGTTACAGTCTGTGTCACTTGGTGGAGAATCACATTTGTCAAGGGTGTTTCTCAGTAGAATGGTGCATGGAGGGCCTCTACCAGTTTGTGAAGAATTCGTCAGGGGGTATTTTTCCAGTAAAATATAGCGGGAAAAGGTGGCATGACTAGGTAGAGCATGGGAGCACCTTTGTTAGGGCTGTGTATATGTATTTAGGGGTGTTTTACAGCATGGTGGAGCAGGGGGCATCAGCATCACATAGTGAAGAATCAGATTTTTTGTTGGGTATTCTCTAGGCATATCAACTGCAAAATTGATTTGGGAGAGTGTGCAGCACTTGGTGAAGAATGAGACATTTGTCAGCAGGTGTCTGCTTGTCCCAGCATGATAGCGTGGGGCGAGGCTGTGGCACTTGCTGAAGAATCAGCAGGAATTGATTAGACATTGATAGGTAGGCAGCAGCAGGTCTCTAGATAAATTCCCCAGTGGAAGATAAGTGTAATTTATTGTGCATTTATTATTCCTTCCAGTGATTACTCTTTAATAACTGAGACAATAGGGGGTGTCTGTATTGTCTCTTATCAGGCACTGTCCTCCAGCATGAAACCTATCTATATGTTCACGTGAAGTTTTCATTTTGAGGATAAGTAAGAAATTTCCTTATCTTAAGAATGATTTTGCAATGATTTCTGACTAAATCTTTACAGAGTCTTTATTAGCCAATATATTGGTATGACAAAGAAAAGATTCATGTATCTACAGGTATTGTGGTCTGTGATGAGGAGAGCCATATTGCTTTGCCTCAATCCTATTACCATTGTATGATATTGACCCCTTCATGCTTGCAGCAGGTGTGTGACGTACATTACACATGTGTGCCCACATCAAGACCTACAGGGACACTCAAAGGATCTGAAGAGTGGGATTTTTACAAAGTTGCAGAAAAAAGTCATATTTTGCACCTCTTCATAAAACAAACATTTTTTCTATGTATATATTAAGTTCCATTTTGAGATACAAATGTGGATTTTGGGGTTCACTGTATCCTTTTATGTACCTACATATACTGAACCTTTTTGGCCACATCTGCCATCTCACTTGGCAACTTGTGCCAAGTGGACTTACAGACAAGCCACTTGATGTGTAATCAACTCCAAAAGGATTTTCTAGAGGTTCCTAACCGCCTCCCTCTGAGCACCATCTAGCCCAACTAGGGCTGTCCCACTAGCCAAGGGGTCAAATGCATAGCACTGTCTCTCACAACTGCTATAGGTCATAGGTCATTTCATGAAGTTGGCCGTGTCTTAGGTGGGTTGGGGTAGAAACCAATGGTTACATCTGCCCAGTGAGATTTTGTCTTGGGGTGGCGCAAACATTGGCTGCAAACATTACCTTATATTTAAGTGCACCCTGCATCTTAGGGCACCTCTGGCTATTAATCTGAAAATGTCATACTTGCATATAGATGGTACTGAATTATTGTAGAGTTGTGATTCCAAATGCGCCACCAAATTATGATGGTAAGAGTATGCCTGTTCATTATGGCCAGAGCCTTGATATGCCAATAAGTGAAAAAGAAGCAGTTGTTCCTTTCAATCCCTGCATCTGTCAGTAGGATACCTGCCAAACGAGCTTACCTGTTCAATATACCCATGGCAGTTAAAGCCTTGCTGAGGCCATAGAAATGGGTCTTAATCTAATCAGGTGAGTAATACCTGGATAGAAGCCAGGTTAGTGCTTGCACCGTGACACGAGTTAGGTTATTGCTTGTATGAGATGTGTGAGCGCCAGTTGGTAATGATACAGATTGTGTTTGCATAGGCATGGTAATATTGTAAGTCAACAAGCAGCAGAAGTTCCATAGAGTGTAATGCTTGAATAATAAGACTGTAATAATAACAGGGGGGAAATGGGACACCATAAAACTTCATTAGTTACAGGTGGAATTACATGAGGTTTATATGGATGGATCGTTACTACGATGTGGGTTTAACCTCCTGTATTCATTACGTCCAAATGGAGTGGGGTTTAACATATTCATGCCTAGAAGTCTGACAATAACATAGTTGAGTTTTGATTAACATTTTGTCTGCTGATATTTGCCAAAAGGTGTTTGTATCAGCAAGATATCACCTAGCAAAAGTAGGTGGTCCTTATAAGGGTGCTACAGGCATGAATCCGTTAAGAATCTCCAAATCTGGATTTTTATATCAGTCTCTGGATGTTATGAGGATTTGGCTATGTTGTGGCTTATACGTCACTATAAGGGAGGTTTGCCTACCATCAGGATTTGATTGAGGCGGGCTGGTGACCATGCGCAGGGTCCAACAACAGTGGTAGACTGACTTGTTCAGACCTGCAGAAACGGCTTCTAGGACTAAGATGTTCTTCATTTTTAAACCCTATCACTGTTACCACAAAGTAACTAAGACTAAAATTTACACAATAATTTTGAGTATTTGATGTATTGAATGGTACATACACTGCTATTTTGACTATCATTATCCATTTTGAAAGTTAGGGCTAGAATTAGTTTGAGTAGGGCAAGCAGATTCATAGGACTACTAGCCCTACTAGGCAGCTTTGCACCTTTGGTAAGTGTCAGACCCTGCAGTTACTGTAGTAAACGCATTTGGCAAAGTCTTGCCTAACATATGTTATTTCCCATGCATGTGAGGCTAGATGGGGGCTATTTGAAATGGATTAAGGCTAGCCAAGTGACTGACCATAGATTGGCAAATACTAGTGGTAAGTGGATTTGGCACAGACTTGGCTAACAGGTGAGGTTTTACACATATATCTGTATACAGATGGAGATCATAGTGCCCAGTGGGTTGTGATTGAGATATGGCAGTGCATGGTGACATGTGGCAGTAAAAGAAAGTTCTTGGCAAGATTCCTGTATGAAACCTTTGTTTGAATACTCAACTGATTTCACATCATTCTACCACTACCTTAATCAGCTTAGTAATAGCTTTCAACTTTGACCTCCTTGTACAATTCATACCAAAACTATGTCATAATATACATCTGTTAGCCAAGACTTAACTATTGATGTATCCAAATTGTATGGCCTGTAGAGGGAAGTTATCTATGGACATGAAATGAGATCAAACAATTACACACATACACACATCTCTCTCTCTCTCTCTCTCTCTCTCTCTCTCTCTCTCTCTCTCTCTCTCTCTCTCTCTCTCTCTCTCTCTCTCTCTCTCTCTCTCTCTCTCTCTCTCTCTCTCTCTCTCTCTCTCTCCTCTCTCTCTCTCTCTCTCTCTCTCTCTCCTCTCTCTCTCTCTCTCTCTCTCTCTCTCTCTCGTTGACAATCATGTTGAGTTTAGAAGGAAAACCTTCAAGTGTTTTCAATTACAATTTTCAAAATTTGTAAGTTTGTTTATAACTACCATTGTGTCAATGAGTAGAATTATCTCTGTGCTCTGGTAGTATCCTCTTATAAGAAGTCAGTTACAATAGCAGCCAAGAGGAGCCTGGAGCTAAATCTTGAAGAGAAATTTCCTTGCTGAAAGACAGTGAGAGGACTTAGTATGACTTGTATGGAGTGTCCAAGACTACTGTTAGTAATGCGTTTGAAAGGAAATCAGAATATGTGGATACCTGTAAATGCAGCGCTTCTCCTGACAGAAAGAAAATCTTTATTTTGGAAGGCAGCCATATTTAAGCATCTTTACAATACACACAGAGTCACATGTCTAATAGTTAAGTCACCTGTTACAGGAAACCCCTCTGAGTTGACATATGTATCTATATATATGTGTGTGTGTGTGTTTGCGTGTATATAATACATATATATATATATATATATATATATATATATATATATATATATATATATATATATATATATATATATATATATATATATATATAATATATATATATACATACATATATATATATATATATATATATATATATATATATATATATATATATATATATATATATATATATATATATATATTTATATATATGTATATACATATAAATATATATGTATGTATGTCTGTGTGTGTGTTTGTTTGTGTGTGTGCATTTAGTGACATTCTTTACCCTCTATATTAAAAACACATTTTCAGGAGAAGTCAGTGGTTCCTGCTGACTCTTCTCCAGTCATTTTAGTTATGCTTGAAATGAGATGAAGTACCAGCTCTTAACATTTCCCAACAAAAGTATTACATTAGAACAGTTATCAACACTTTAATAGATAGATAAAAATAGTATACCACTAACTAACTTCAAATTTGTTTTTATATCGTGGCATACGCAAAGTAAATAATTTTCGAAAATGTGACCCAATCACGGTCGACGAATGGCAAATGCGGAACTGTGGTCTATTAATATCTATGAGCGGCGATATAACAACATGCAAATACGCCCATAGAGGTGTAAAAGGTACCTAATTCCGCAATGTGACAAAATTAAGAATATTTCTTTCAATAGAAATATTCTAAATTATTTACAATTACGATAAAGTTAAAGTTGAACAGTTTTATTCAATCAATTAACTTGCAAAAGTTAAATTTGGTCAACTACTCTAAGCACATTACTGTACTCCAATCTACCTATATATGTAGCATCATTGGCTTCAGTGGGGCAAGCACAATCGATGATTGTTGCGCTTTCCTACGCTCCCTCTCGATTTGTCATCAGATCGGGAGCGCGAGGGGAATGCTAATTTAGAGTGAGGGTGTATCGATGGTTCGCCCCGATACCCTCCACTGCCCTTGACCGTGGGCTGCCGTGTGGACCACGGCGTTGCCAATAACTGCTAGCTGTCTCTCGACCCTGTCTGAATTTGAGTCCCTGCTGGGGCATGAAAGACTGATGCCTTAAACTTGAAACCAAGCGGCGGATTGGTTTCCCTATCATCCTTACCTACTTACATGCGCCCTAGCAGCAACTTGGCAGAAAAAACTGACCAAAAATGAAAATTCCAAATTTAAGTTTTAGCGTGTTCCTGCGCGGCAGCGTAAGCAGGATCTACCAACTGCAAGATCGTATTAGCATGCGATACTTTCACTACCCTTACCCCGAGAATACTCGTAGCATTAAGAAATTACGAACAAATATGTAAATTTAGCTGAATGACCAAAGTTTGTGGAGAATAACTAGGACGACTGCAAATGACATGAGCTTCAGCCGGTTTAACATCTCATTTATCAATTTCATATCTGTTATCCGAGCTTTTTGAACTTTTGGTACATAAGTTAGGTAGCTCTAAGTTTGTGGTCGCAGGGATATCTGTGTGCTCTAATATTTTTTTCATTAAAAGAATTGCCAAACGAAAAAAAAAGGATTTCTCTAATTCCTCCACCTGTTACAACTGCCGAAATACGCCCTAACCGCAATTTGGCAGAAAAAACTGACAAAAAATGAAAAATCCAAATTCTGGTCTCAACGTGTTCCTGAGGGGCAGCACAGGCAGGGTCTACCAACTGCAAGATCGCAGTTCGTGTAGAATGCGATACCTTCACTACCCTACCCTCGAGAATACTCGTAGCGTTATGAAATTACGAACAAATATGTAAATTTCACTGAATGACCAGAGTTTGTGGAGAATAACAGGGCGGGTACTTTCCAGTTAAGTACAAATTTATAAATCAATAGTTGTTGTTTTGTTTTTATTTTTGCATTTGCACCATTTGAAATTAGCCCAAAGTATGCCTCTATTAGGCAGATATTACATGCACCTGGATGGTAGGGCCTTTTTGCGACTACTGTGAAAGCTTTGACATGTCCAGAGCATCATGTTTGATTGTTAACCCACATTAATCACCTGCATTAACCAATGATTAAAGATAATTGGTTTCGCATCGTTTTTCTAGGGTTGTCCTGCCACTAAAGAATCAGTGATATTAATACTTCATATTTTCCTTTGAATATAACTCCATTCTTTGAGTGCAATTTAACTGCCAGCAGACTCCCCGCAGGGCTTGTATGCTTAGAATAAGGCACCTAGGGAAACTTGTTTTGCAAAAATTAGATAAAAAATAATCCTGTATGATAGTTTAATGATAAAACAATGTGATTGCCTGCATCAACTGATACCAACACTAACGTAAAGGTCAACAAGATGGCCCCGTATTCAATTAAATTTTTCAATTAGAGGATCCGGGGAGGCGTATATAGCATCAAGACACACCATAGTCTCTGCGCTAGTGACAAGATGATCAGAAGGGCCTATCATACGATCCACACATATCTAATGAGCTTGTGATCATTACCTATGGCCTGCTGCGGCCCGGGAACAGATTTAAACTGACAGCTCAGGAAAGCTAAATGCCCCTCCTAAATGGCAGTGCGCCAATAATAATCAATTAAGAGAGGAGGAGAAAAACGCAAGCTTCATTTGTAATTCATCAGCAAGCAGGTTATTGCTGGTGCAGGGAATACCCCTAATAGATAAAAACATGAGACGTGACCTATCCCAGTTGCCATCATAATAGTGCTGCAAGTTAAAGCCAGCTGCCCATTATCAGCCTGCACTACGCTACTCCTCAGGTGACCACCTTAACGTATGATGGAAAGGCCCGTCCAAATGTCCCAACCTCATATCTCTAAAGCCTTAAATTTTTAAAAAGCCGAAACTTGGTTTGATAATCAAAAATTGATGGTAGCTTGTTCAATGGACAAATGGATCTATATCCTTTGACCCATTAATGCTTCAGAGATCAATTAGAAATTATGGTGTTGATCAAACTAAGGTACTTTACTCCATAACTTTTAAAAATTGGGTATGAATAATTGTTCTGCTTAACATATTTTTACCAAATATTTTCCTAACTATGCTTTTGCCTGCAAAATATCATCAAAAATGTCAGGCAGCTTTTAGCTGATGTGAGAATAAGTATGTTAAGTCAAGTCCGAAATATTGCCCATTATTATATCCTTGCATTGGTTTTCTATTGTCCTGAAAAGGTTAATCAACCTATCTCTGGTCAAGTTTGTAACTGATGAACTTACTGCACTTTAACCATGATAGGCTAAGCAACTTACCTTTGTAATCTTCTGTAATCTATTCCTTTATTATTTCATAACACCGTTATATCTTGTCAAGTGTAAAACTTTCTGCATTTAACCACGATGGGTTAGACAACCCATCACTTACACAGGAATCTAATCCTGTTAATATCATCTTTATCAACATATTTTGAATATGTTTGACCACCAAGGGACTTGAGAATGGTTGGGTTAGGTGATATTGCAGGTGCAAGAAGAGTGGGTCATTTATAGGCCCATGTAATCCTTCCTTTTTTTATTTTCCTGACATAATATACATGTGTGTCCTCGTCATCGTGTAGAATCAACTCTGGCATTTGATAAGTGATTCCTTCACGTTCTTTGCATGCTATGTGTATGTGTGTGTGCAAGCATGATAGTCCTCAGGACTAACCACTTACGTCCCATCAGCAGCATTACACAGCCTATTGAACAGCATTGAAGAACATTGTGAGTCATTCATGAAGATATTTCGACAATAGGATTGTATTGTAACGTCTTTCGAACGTGATGTTTGTTGATTTTTGAAAAGCAATTCAAACTAATTTTTAATTGCCATGTTGCATGATCATTTTAAAACTAGAGCATTGTGGTTATACGGTACTTTTAATTTTTAATTTCTCAAAAGAAAGCATAAGTGCAGGAAGTATATGTTAAGGACTTTTGAAAGAAATCATAACTTGTGTTGAACTATTTTTCCAATGTCACCGGCCTTGTGTTGGTACTGACTGTATGGAGTCCTCCAGGTTTTGGTCTGTGTGGGCATGTATGGGTTAATGTATGTAATTGGCATTGTGTGAGTGTGATTGCTGTGTGTGTGCAGTTCTGGTTAGCTAGAGAGTTAACAAGTAATTGCTGTTGTATATATGATACCCCATTGCCCTGCCATGAACTGCTGCTAGAATTCCATACCAGGGTTTATACTGGCAACAGCAAGTACAGAAATTCCCAACGCTCTCTTTGTGCATATACTTCTATATGGTCTGATAAATATATTTTCTTTCAATGACTTTCATTCAAATTATATTTTTTGTTTTTAACAATTCTTTTGCTGTCATCTACCCAGTTTTGTACTGTATACCATTTAGGTACCTCATGGAAAACTTCACATTCAATTACAGTCGAACAAACTCCGTA
>OZ012691.1:21400041-21467541 GCA_963942565.1 Maea johnstoni
ACAAAGTCCCGGAGTCTACGAACAGGCCGGCTCAAACCCGTTCCCTGTTCGCGGACGTTCCTGAGTTCGTGGCCAAGCCATACGTTGTAGTCCCCATGGACCCTATAACCGTCTCTATTGCCAGTAGAGACGCAAAGGATATCCTTGGAGGCTCAACGACGGCCCTGGGGGCTTCTACGTTCGCGAAGAAGTTCCCCATGTCGGCTCGAGATGAAAGGGAGTGTCTCACTCCCCAGAAAATCGACCCGGACGCGATCGCGTACATAAAGTCGTGGATTAATCCCGACTTTAATCCCCAAAAACCCTTCGGCAATGCACAACCCCATCTGGCTGCGGCCGATAAGCTGTGTAAAAGGGTGGAGGAGAGGACGACCAGTCTTGCTCGTCTCTCTGCCTTCCAGGTGCAGGTGCAGGCCTTCCTGCACCATGCGTTCCTGGAGCAGGAAGCGATCCATCGGGCTCTCCGCGATGACCCGCTTGGAAATCTTCCTCCTCCGTCTGGGGATTTCCCCCCCGAAGCGGTCCGGGATGCTATGGAGTGCTCAGCATTCCTCACAGCATCGATCAACCGGATCGCCCTGCACATGCAGGCAGAGGTCCGGCTGGACAATCGTGCGCGATTGCTCCAGTCCGTCGTCCCCGCCTCCGGACGGCCTGGCTTCCCGGTGTACAACCGGAAAGATCTCCTGGCGCTGCCGCTGAACTCGGACCTTGTCTTCGCGAGCAAGTTCTCCGAGACAGTGAAAGCCACCACCGACACCCAGGAGGTCGCTTTCCAAGCCCAGCGCTTGAGCCAGGGACTGCTGCCTGCACAGGTAGCTTCTACTTCGGGATACCGCATCCCGAAGAAGCCGCAGGGACGGAAGCGTTCGTCTTCGGGCCAGGCCAAGACTCCCACAACCTCTGATCATGGCGCCGGCCGCCGTGATCCTCCTCCTCAAGGCCACCCGCCTAAAAAGGAGTCCTCCTATAGCAGAAGGGGAGGAAGGGGGGGGGGAGGTGCTGGTGGTTCCTCGTCGCGGGGGCGCGGCGGGGGCCGGGGAGGGGCATCTCAGAAATGAGATACCCAAACCAGTAGGGGGACGGCTCCAGGCCTTCGGGCCGGAGTGGGAGCGCCTCACGTCCGACGTGTGGGTGCTCCAGACGATCAAAACGGGTTACCGCATCGAATTCACGGACCCGTGCCGTCTGACCCGGTCTCCGATGTGGACCAGGATCCCGGCAAAGGAGAGCCACCGTCTCGCCATGGAGACGGGCCTCCGGAAAATGCTCGAAAAACGAGCTGTGAAGATCGTCGACCCTCTGCTGGACGGGCCCGGCTTCTACTCTTCCCTCTTTTTAGTGGAGAAGAGATCAGGAGGTTGGAGACCCATCTTAAACCTGAAGGAATTAAACGTCGCGGTAAAACCCCCGTCGTTCAAAATGGATACCCTTCAGTCCGTCCTAGTTTCACTAGGAGAGGATATCCGCCTATCCCAGTCAGCAAATACGCTGGGCTCGGGACAGGACATGTGGGCCGTCTCTCTAGACTTAGAGGACGCCTACTTCCATGTCGCGATAGATCCTCGCGACAGGAAATATCTGAGGTTCGCGTACGACGGTACCGTCTACGAGTTCCAAGTCTTGCCGTTCGGCCTTTCTACGGCCCCAAGAACGTTCACACGTCTGGTACGGGCCGTGGGCGCTTACCTCAAGACATGCGGAGTCAATCTGTTCCAATATCTGGACGATTGGCTCGTAGTAGGCGGGTCATACGACCTAACCCTACAATACCGATACCTGGTCCGCACTTGCGTCCAGGAAATCGGGTTCCTCATAAACGAGGAGAAATCGGACTGGGTCCCGACCCAGTTCCCGTCCTTCCTAGGCTCCAGCCTGGACCTAGTCAGGGCCCTGGCCCGTCCGTCCGGAGACCGCATAGACCGGCTCCGTCGTCTGATAGGACGGGTCATGAAAGAAGGATCGTCCACAGCCCGTCTGTGGAGATCTTTGTTCGGACATCTGGCGAGCATGATGTATCTGGTCCCAAAAGCCAGACAACACATCCGTCCGCTCCAGTTCTTTGTCCAGAACCAATGGTCCCAGGACATGCCGGACACAACCCGGATACGCCTGACCCAAAGTGCCCGGTTCCAGCTCGAGTGGTGGCTAGACCCCACCAACTTGACTTTAGGAGTTCCTTTCTCAACTCCAGACCCGGCACTGACAATAGTGACCGATGCTTCATCCTACGGATGGGGCGGTCACCTGGGCGACCAGACGGCTTCTGGCGTCTGGCCCGACCAATGGAAGAGCAAGCACATCAACTGGCTGGAACTCCAGGCAGTGTGGCTAACTCTGAAACATTTTCAGGACCAGGTTCGAAACCAAGTAGTGGAAGTCCTATCAGACAACTCCACCACGGTCTCTTACATCAACAGGCAGGGCGGGACACACTCCCTAACCCTATGCCGCCTGGCCCTGGACATGTGGGAGTGGTGCGACCAACTGGCCATTGTACCAGTAGCAGTCCATCTTCAAGGGACACGCAACGTCCTAGCGGACGCACTGTCCAGGGGGAGGTACTGCCCGACGGAGTGGTCCCTACACCCTCCGACGCTCAGAGCCCTGTTCTCAATCTGGGGGACTCCCATGGTAGACCTGTTCGCAACACAGAAGAACAGGAAACTACCGATGTTCTACTCCCTATACAAGGAACCAGAATCGAGCGGGGTCAATGCCCTGACTCAGAATTGGGACGCTCTGTACGGGTATGCATACCCCCCCATAGCACTGCTCCCCAGAGTGCTCAGGAAGATCAGACTCCACCCAACAGCGGAGGTGATCCTAGTGGCCCCATTTTGGCCGAGCCAAATTTGGTTCCACCCACTAACCCAGATGTTAGTGGACTTCCCCAGGAGGTTGCCAGACAAGTGGAACCTCCTGAAGAACTCCGAGACGGGGGAATTGTACCCAGAGCCCAGCAAGCTCCGATTGGTTGCGTGGAAAATCTCCGCCAGTCCTACCGGGCACAAGGGTTTTCTGAGGCAGTTGCTAAACTCGCCTCCTGTGGTAAACGACCCTCAACCTATAGGGTTTACGATTCCCGTCTCGCCCATTATTCCCGATGGTGCGCTACTAGAAGTCTGGACCCCAATTCTGCCCCTGTGCAGCAAATAGCGGAGTTCTTGTCAGACTTAGCAAAAATGACTGAGCCGGGTCATTCACTTTCATACAACACCATCGTGGGGTATAGGACAGCCATAGGGGCTATCCATACTGGTTTTTCTGAGGGAGTGACTGTATCCAATCATCCAGTCCTCCAATCTGTCATGAAGGGAATTTTCAATTCCAAAGCCACAACCAGACAGTTAAAGCCAGTTTGGGATCTACCCAAAGTCCTAGGGCACCTATCGCAGGCCCCTTTCGAACCTATGGCTAGAGCCTCTTTGCGAAATCTCTCAGTCAAGACAGCCTTTCTCATACAACTGGCGTCTGGACGTAGAGGCGGCTGGATCCATGCATGTCGCATGGACCCAGCATACCTGCGTAAAGAATCAGGTGGATTTACGTTCTTGTCTTCCCTCATACTTGACAAGAACCAATCTGCACACTTTACACCTGAACCGGTCTTTATAGCAGCCCTATCAGACCATTCTCCTGACGACAAGTTACATTGTCCGATCAGGGCCCTCAAATGGTACTTAGATAAAACTAAGACCATTAGAGGCCAAGAGAAGGCTCTCTTTATCTCCTCAAAGGAGCCCCACTCAAAAGCAGCAAAACTGACTATTGCTGGGTGGGTTAAAGAAGCCATAGCTGGTACATATCGCGACCTTCCCTTGGAAGAGCGTCTAGCTATGAACATTAGAGCCCATGACACTAGAGGAGTAGCGGCATCCTGGGCTAGAGCAGCCGGGGTGTCCATTCCGGAAATCATGAATGCAGCAGCCTGGAGCACCCCTGTAACCTTTGCTAAGTTTTACCTCAAGGATCTTCCTAATCAAAAGGGTAAATTTGGCAATGCGGTCCTTTCCACGGCAGGCACCTTTAAACCTTGAAACGATACCACAGCTTTTGTTTGACGGTGGTACACTGCTTCATGATATGAACAGGTAAGGTATATCATAATTAATCAGGGAATTAGTAGTAATTACCCTATTAATAAGATATACTTACCTGTTCATATCCCCACCCATCCGACCCCTATCGTTCCGTGTTCCCGATCGAGCGCTGACATTTAGAGGGTTAAACAAGATGGCGACGTCACGTGATTGGAGGCCATGCGGAGGCGCCATCTACGGACATCACGGGGAATTAAAACTTTTGGCGATTGTCAGGGAGCGATTGGCGAAGCAAGCTTCATGATATGAACAGGTAAGTATATCTTATTAATAGGGTAATTACTACTAATTCCCTGATATATATATATATATATATATATATATATATATATATACATATATATATATATATATATATATATATATATATTTATATATATATATATATATATATATATATATATATATATATATATATATATATATATATATATATATATTAGAGCTGCACTCACCACTCACGAACTCGAGTGGCTCGAGCCCTGGAGCAAACTCGCTGAGCTCGAGCAGAAATGTTCAAATCGTGAGCTCGTCGATGTTGGGAACGCAAATGTAACACAGGGCACATAACACACATTATCAACATACATAACTGCTTATCGCTATCATGTCTTCTTTACAATCTCCAATGTATACATTCAAGCGGTGTTGCGTGTTAAACTGACCTTTGTACCTTGTCAGCACGTTTTGAAATTAAATAAACATGGCAATGTTAATAAATGTCCGCCAAGAAATATTTATTTCTTAATAGCTGGGCTGGAAAATAAATATCTTTTTGGAAAATCAGAACATCCGTTCAGATGTCCAGTTTCAGTGTTTCTATTTATTTATTTTATTTAGTTTATTCAATTTGCAGATTAAATATTTTATTTAAGTGTGATTGTATCATTTAACCTGCAGTTTACCCTTGGAACTCTAAACTGTAATAACTCTGAATAATCGAAATGAAGATCATGATTTTGCACATGCAATCATTAAAGTTATCTCAATTACCCTCTCTTGATTATTAATCTTAATATTTCTTTCCAATTTTTTTCCCTAAAGTTTGTGAAAAGTATGTTTGTGGTACTAATTTTTATTTATAACTTAATTCATTTGAAAAAACATCATTTCAAAACATCAAAACAAGACAATGTCCATTGTTAGCCGTTATCAAATGAATTTGTCACGTATTGTATGTAGCCTTTTTTGTTCACCTGCGAGCTCATGCTGATCATGATAGATCCATCAACTGCATCCAACCCTTCGCCCCTAATGTATATTCCAAATTAATTCTGTGGAGGAGTTAATTGATTCTGAGGCTGGAGATGTGAAGAGGGTTTATAATAACATTGTTTAGTTGTAAGGTCGGGTATATTCAATATGGACAGGTGTTGCGAGCGGGTCTGTGGCAGGTTTCAAGTGCCCCAGGCCAAGCCAGGGATGCATTGTATAAATGTCAACCCTAATTGGCTATTAATTAATACACCCAACAAGCTCACTACAGCAGGAAATGTGTCCTCAAAATATGAGCCGATGACAAGTGATGATGTGTATTGTCCGACGGTTCAGATGCCTGTGTGTGGGTGTCAGAGCCCCCTGGTGAGGTTCATACGTAACCTATGACGCGTAATTCCAGAGGCAAAGGTATGATTTTCTGACAGCAGTGTCACCAGACTGTCCTCATCATGCACACAAAGGCTGGATATGACAGGTCATGTCAATTTCACTGTGATATGATCATCGTCCTCCCAGTGTTGATTACGAGCGCAGTTCTTCAGAGCTCCACATCTTGCAACATGAAAAGACTGCAGGTACGGCACAAGCTACTGATGCTATCTGGGGTTGACACAGCAAGGTCACCGTAGAATCTGTAAAATCCATATAAAATCCATAAAGAAAAGGAAATGTTTTTCATTACTCGGTATTCCTGTATACAGGCTATTCATGCTTAGGGTCCCCTGTGGTCTAACAGCTTAACCCATTCACACTCAGAGTTCCTTATAGAATGTATCATCTGCTACTCTCATACTTTTGAAAATAACTTTGAAGGAGAGTTGTTGTGTAATATCTGATCAACATTTTTCCTTCAAATGTTTTCCAGAAAAGGCTTTTGTAAGTAATATATTTACAAAATTGTCAGGCCTGTTTTGGCCGCTCTGTGTTTAAATGAGTTAAGGAACACCACAAATATGAAGACAATATAAACCAGAACCATGTATGCCTTCCGAGAGTAGAGACAGCGTCCCCATGCCCTCAAGACAGTACATGGATGGCAGTTTCATCACCTGAGGAAGGCCAGTGGTCACCTGTTAATTACAAATAGCTCATCACACAGGTGAATAAGGTTAAGTTCATTAGACAGGTAAATAGGGACATCATATCAATCAGAGCTAATCACCTGTGGGATGAGCACTTACTGTGGTGGGAGGACAGTCTATGGGTCAATAAAGTCATCATGCAGTGTGCAGACCAGCTTATAGGTATCAAGTGATTGATGAATGATTACCAGTTATGTAATGAATTGCTATGGTTCATTCCCCATTCTCACCTTGATATCTTTGTTACTAGGGTCAGTACATGGCATTGTTGTCCTAGGAGCAGATTTCAGTGGTTTCTGTAGTTAATGACTGACTGAAACCCTGGCACATTGGTACACATCTGAGAGTACTCCGCAAGAGCTATCCAATGAATAGCAACATGACAGTTTTAAATGGTTTTCAAAAAACTTTACGTCCTTGTGCTTTGGCCGAATGTAGCCTTAGCATTGGAAGGGTGAGGTATACCTTACGGATTAGATTGAGTGCAACCTAGACCTTATAAGGAGACCTTAAAGGGAATCCTGACTTAAGACACCTTATGCAACTAGGCCCTTGCCTTTAAGTATTTTTACTTTAAATCTCATAACGCGATGCTTTCTCTAGATAACATGTGAGCATAGAATGGTATCTGGTTATTTAGTTTATATAGATTCACATATTGCCACTTGAGGGAGTTGCTTTCTTTTCCACCCTTAATATGGGCAACTAATGGGGTTTAGGGGTTCAAACAAACACTTTCAAAATATGCATGCATAATCAGCAGCAGTAATATTGTGGGAATAATTGTATTACAATCGCATTATCAATTATTAGCTGTAAACATTTTCAGATCAAGAAATATCCTGTTTAATTACATCTCTTGAACTTTTTAACTTTTGGACAAAATCTTTTCTGTGTCAAATGCTACACAGTGCATGGAACACATTTTCGCTTACACACTTTTCATATCCGCATGTTCAGATGATATGGTAATGTTATGTAACTCTTATTAGTGTAAGTAGTTATCTAAACTTGTTTGTGTATGGTTGTGGAGGATAATGGTCAGTGAAGAAAAACGCATATTGATTTTGTGGTCACTGGTTTGGTGAATGTAATTGTGTGGTGATATCTGAACAAATTTCAAAACTCTTCTTCAGGTATTCCTTAAATTAATGCTTATTTGTGAAGTATAATAGGTCCAGATGACCATCTCAAGGAGGGCTGTGGGCATGAATAGGTTAAATTTGCACTCCGTTTTACTGACAAATTCAGCTGATTCTCACCCGTAAATTAATCTGTAGTGGGTATCCCAGACTGCACTATGGAAATACAATCTTTCACAGATAGATGGCTCTGTGGTATACTTGAGTGGTCAATGGAGACTCTAGCCTGACCTTCAGGCCAGAATCTGACATTAACATCCCTAGCAAGCCTACACTTGTTTTAACCCATTCATGCACAGTGGCCAAGAGCAACCTGACAATGTTGATGAAGTATTGCAGCCAAAAGTCATGTGGGAAAGATATCTTCAGTAGGAATGTTATTCAGAACATTACCAACAGCTCTCTTTCCAATATTCTGTAAAGTCATTCTGAATTCCAAATCCTTTGATGTTAATTCCCAGAAACAGGCTTGTCCCTGCTGAGGCGATACAGCACTTAAAGTCTTTGTTTACAAATACTACAAACAGCTCCATATGCTCAAGTTTATGTGTTTAATAATTATTCACCTGATTTTTCATACAGCGATCATTTATGCGACTGATAATCAATAAGTCAATTGTGGTTACAACACTGTCCTAAAAGCCAAATTTTCCACATGGTGTGTCTTTACATAAAGTGATAATGATAATGGCTGAGAAAGGTCGGGCCCTGCAAGCAAAAAGCACATGTGCCCAATATGCTTATATTTGTGGAGTCTGCAGCTTCTACCCTGATGTAGTATAATCTATTGTTGCGTCCCTGATTGTATTGTTAACCCTGCTTACTCCCAAGGCTTGTCGCCAGCCGTACATTTCTCCTGGATCACACCCTCCCGCCCGACTGACAATGACCAGAATGCGTTAGGATGTTTGTGTATAGGAGTTGACCTCGGGCACCTCAGTGATACATTGTGCAACGTGAGAAATCAACCTCCCCAGCAGCAGCTGCGCTCTCCACACTTGGCAGAGAAGCGCACGTTTCTCCCATGTTCTTTTTTCTTCACTGTATCAAAGGAGTCTGCATCAAAACTTGTCACAGAGGCTCACAGGCATTTTCTATGCCATACATGGAGGCATAATAGCTATACAGAGACTTCAGAATGAAGAATCTTTGAAAGAATACCATCATATCATTCAATGTTAAGAGCATATTAAAAAGGCCCTTGCATTCATTGTGGTTATTGGTAAGTTTTAGGGTTACTCAATGGGGATTGGGGGTTTATAAGCAGTATAAAGATTGCTTACAAGGTTTTTTGCCTGCTGCATGTGTAGGCCTATTTGAAGGAGTGTATATACATGCGAAGTAGATTCAGCTGTCTAGCGTATAATAGTGTGCCCACTATCTTGTATGCTATTGCATGAAAACACCAAAACCAATTGTGTAAGCACATAAAGAGGAACCTGGCTGCAGGGGTATTGGCTGCAGGGCTGACCTATGCTATATGAGGAAGGATATTTTTTGAATAATGAATAGTTTGGATGAGGGATATATCTGTGATGGTATATATTCCCAGGGTGGAATTCATAAGGTGTATAATTCATCTCAAGTATCATGATACCAATGTCATGGTTATTTAGTTCTTTATGGGATTTGTTGTTACCACCATCCATCACATACTAATTTGTTATTATTGAAATGTGTTTTAGGGAGAATTACTACTTTCACTTGTGTCACTGTCTTCATCATTTACATATCTGTTTTCATCATTATCACCGATGTCATCATCTCTATACTGATCATGATCATCATTATCATCATTATCATCATCATCATCATCATCATCATCATCATCATCACCACAAAGGCAACTAACATGACTTATTGTTTTGTATCAATTGTATAAATTATCTATCAAGATGTTTATTGATTGTATTTTGAATTTGTAATTATTACAGAAAACTTAAATGAAGTATTCCTTAAATGTATAAAATCGTGTGTTTGTTTTGTTGATAAGAATTTTTGTCAACTCAATTAATTTTCATCATAGCTAAAAATCCTCTTGAATTTTTCTCATAAATTTTAGAATGTTTCATAATCACTAGATTCACTTGGTCTATATTATAGCATTTTGATGAATGGTTAAAATACTGTTAGTAGCATGAAGTTCTTTTCCACCTTTTGCAGGCCTACTACAGACAGGGTATAGCACTAGAATGCCTAGGCCGGCATGCGGAGGCCCTGGGCGCCTTTGCGGCGGGGTTGGCCCAGGACCCCAAGAGCACCCAGCTACTCATGGGCCTGGTGGATGCTGCCATGAAATCACCACTCAAAGGTAACACACTGTGCATCATACCTTAGCATAGCGTCCTTGGCTGTCTTATATAGCTAAGCTGACTTCAACTGGCACCAAGTGGCAAAGGTGGTGGTCAGGATGACATACTTAGTTTACATTTATCTATTTATTTATTCATTTAGCCTGAAGCCACTAGAGGTAGGAGTACCATAATGTGCCATCTATTGGCCATTGCTGGTACTGCACCACACATGTTTGGTCAACTGAGAAGAAATACATTTGGTGACTAGGCACAAGCAGTGCCTTAATGGACCAGCAGGGTATCCAGGTATTACTTGGACAACCAGACTGGGGTAAAACACACGTCAAGGCACCCACATATTTAGATATGGAAATTCTATTTATGCCACTTAAAACCAAAATTAGTGGTAGAAAGGGCTATCCAGATAGGGCCCCGTTGATAGAGGTACTGGGAGGACAGTATAATTACAGAGAAGGGGGAAGGCAAGTGTTGCGGCAAGGCGCTAAAGGCCGCAGGAGGAATAGAAAGTGGCAGTGTAGTAAGGATCCGTGCGCCCAAAAAGTGAGTGGCGGGCGCACGGATCCAAGCCCAAAGTACAGGTGGAAGGTGCATGGATAGGGCACTGATGATCACGTGGGGACGTGTGAAAGGGCAGATAGAAGGTAGATGGGTGGGAGTTGCATAAAGTAATGCCTTATAGTTAAGTGCTGGACTCATGTCAGGAGTACCACATAAGCCATCAGCGCGGGCTCACGTGGGAACAAGGACCAATCAGGGCTCTCGCATCGATTACATTACTGAGACACCTTATCTCCACCACCAGCTGGGGGTGCCCAAAACACCAATTTCTGGCCTATTAGCGGCTATTAGTTGACATTAGTTGAGGCTTGCATGTTCATGTTGACCGGCTGGTTTCGAATCCACTTGTGTTTGGTGATCTAAGGTAAAGTCATGTGCAGCAAGTGTGCATGCAAGTGTCCTTCATCAACAGATATAAATTAATACTTACACCCATTAAACTTCACAGATCTCAATTTTTATATGAAGGCTAGACATTACTTGCATCCATTAAACTATATATTTTCTCGAAGAAATTCCTAACTTCACAACTGTGGAAATGTTTATTATAATAAATCAAAGATAAAAGATTGTTTTTAGTCTAAGCCCAACATAAAGTCATCGGCCCTTATAGCGAACAGCAATTCAGGCAGACGTCTTTTCTGGGATCAACGGTTTTGACCAACAATTCATTTTAGCAAAGTTAAGTAAAAAAAATAATAGAAATAAAGCCACCGTTATTTTGAGTATGAAATATTTCTAAGTACCACACGAAGCACTTGGCGGGTGGAAAAAAAATTGCACGATCGAGAGATGGAATCGAACCCGCGACCCTAGGATCGGGATTCGACTGGGCTATCTATCAATCAGGATATTCCTTCTATTGTGTGAGACGGAGTGAAAAGAGAACCATATTGATGAAATCCCGTAATAGCTCTATTTGGGATCGTTCCTAGTATTCCGAGTCATTCTTGTCATTTACGTGACTGACAACCGTAGTAGATCTTTGTTAGGTACATGTAACACTAAGCCACTTTTATCAATGACCCCACACATTTACATACGGCCCGAAACTGATTATGACCTACCTTCGTCACCTTTGGTAAATAACCAAATCAAATATGGCGCCTGTTGTCTAACTACTGCCAGACGGCTCGCCATCACCCGAATGTCGTTAGAACCCAATAAGGAGCACTAAAATAGCTGAAAAATTGTATTTGATCTTTTAATCTAATGCCTTTTCAAATAAATAAACAATATTGGAAATCTATAAAACACACCTGCTTTTATTAATTCTAGCATGAGAAATTCTTGAATTTGGGCCAATTAATGTTTGAGAGTCCCATTATAATTGCTAACTAGGAAGCTTGCTGGACCACATGCTTGCATCACCGACAGTTGCTTTTCATGCCTGCCCTCTATAGCTTGTTAATGGTAATAATGGGTCATCTTGGAGGGCAGAAATAATGGAACATAATCATAATGATAACAGCTACAACGATGATGATAATAGTAATAATGATAATGATAATAATAATGATAATAATAATAATAATGATAATGATAATAATGATAATGATGATAATAATGATAACAATGATAATCAAATGATATATTAATGGTTATGATGATGTCACTTCCATTCAAAATATTCAAGAGTGCTATAATTTCTTGCTGACAAAGTAGGTCCCAACTAGGGATGCGGATCATTGATTTTAAAAGGAGCGGATCAGATATTGATATTTTGAAAATGATACAATATCTCAATCATATATTTACTACTACTCAGGTTGAAAGACACACATGTGTGGCAGCGGTTTTTTGGCCTATTCATTTATTTTACTTAGTGACTATCTTTGATACATTTCATTTTATGCTTGGCCTAACATGCGAGCTAGACTGACTTGCTCGTTTAGACCGATTCAGCAGCCTCAAGGGCGAGTTAGTCTAGCATATACTATTCATCTATGTCATCAAGTTCCAGGCTACAGTGAGTGATTAAGTGATACATGTGTAGGGCCTCTGTTTATATCCAGGCTTAATTTCAAGTTTGTGTTTCTATGTATGCTTAATTATCATAAAACATATTGTTAAAATTATTTGAAATGATCTGGTAATTTTCCTTCTCAGTAATCGTTATTATCGACGTAGCGTGTACCCAACTGATGCTATTTGATGTTTGTTAGACATTTTATTTGTTGTTTTGTTGCAGACAAGCTTGGTCCGACGTACGAGCAGCTGAAGCTGATGAAGCTGGACAAGAGTCCGTTTGTGATCATCTCTGTGATTGGCCAGGAGCTGCTGGCGGGCGGGTACTATGCGTCGGCGGTGACGGTGCTGGAGTCGGCGCTGAGGATCGGCACGTGCAGCCTCAAGCTGCGCGGCTCCGTCTTCTCCGCGCTCAGCAGCGCCCACTGGGGGCTCGGAAACGTAGACAAGGCCGTCGCCTGCATGCAGCAAGACCTCGCCGTCGCAAAGTCACTAGGTAACTGAAAGCAGCATTTTCTTTCCTCTTTACATGTCTTTCCTGCATGTTGCTGACCAAATGATTCACATATCCCACATTTGATGTAAGGTACCCCTTTCGGGGAAGTTGTCATTTCATGCAAGGAAATGATTTTTACTGTAGAGAAAAAGAATAAGAATCCAGAATTAGATTGTATCAGTTGTGATAAGGTAGGGCTCATATATTATGCAAAGAAAGGCATATCTTACTTTTTCTATTGACATGAATTCAACTTCAACTTCCCTTCAGGTTTTTGATGTTTTTATCAGTCTTGCTTTTTGCTTGATGACTTCTACCTCATTTATTGATCTGATTTTAAAATGGTTTTTATTTTACCATTAAATGTTAGTGATTGAGTCGAAAGTTTTGATTTTAGTCTGAAGCTATCATGTGATTCTAGTCAATAGATGAGTTATGTCTCAGGGTATTATTATGATCTTAATACTATATTTTTGATCAATAAATACATGATTGTAGATACCACTGATGATTGTTGTTGCTGTGGTATTTCAGGTGACCAAGAGGGTGAGTGCCGAGCACACGGAAATCTTGGTGCAGCGTTCTTCTCCAAGGGAAACTACAAGGAGGCGCTCAGCAACCAGCGCTACCAGCTCGTCCTGGCCATGAAACTCAAGGTGCGCGATACTGCCGCCAGAGCGCTCAGCAGCCTCGGACACATCTACACGGCAATAGGGGACTACCCCAATGCCCTAGCCAGCCACAAACAGTGTGTACTTCTGCTCAAACAAATGGATGAAAAGACGCTCGAAGCACGGGAGATCGGAAATGTGGGCGTGGTCTATTTGGCCATGGGTGATTTTGATGGTGCGGTGGAGTGCCACAATGAACATTTAAAGATGGCTCATGAGTTGGAGAACCGAACGGAGGAGGCCCGTGCGTATAGTAATCTCGGTAGTGCCTACCATTACAAGAGGAACTTTGATAAAGCCATTGCCTTTCATAATCAAGTCCTAACTGTTGCTCAAGATTTAACTGATAAAACACTTGAGGCACGGGCGTACGCAGGGCTAGGTCATGCCGCCCGGTGTATGGGGGATACTGGAAAAGCAAAGGACTTTCACGAGAAACAGTTGGATAATTCCCTCCAAACAAAAGATAAGGTTGCAGAAGGGAGAGCATGTTCTAATTTAGGTATCATATACCAGCAAATCAAGGAATACGATGCTGCACTGAAACTTCACAAAATGAGTTTGCAGATTGCAAAGGACTTGGGAGACCGTGCTAGTCAAGGTCGAGCATTTGGCAACATAGGAAATGCTTATAGTGCACTTAAAAAATATGAATTGGCAATCAAATTTAACAAGCAGGAATTGGCAATATCAAAAGAAGTGAATGATCGTCACTCAGAAGCATCCACACATGGAAATCTTGCCGTCGCGTACCAAGCCATGAATATGTTTGAGCAGGCCCTTCAGCATTACCAGTTACATTTGCACATTGCCCAGGAGCTCAAAGACACTTCCAGTGAAGCACGTGCCTTGAGCAATCTTGGAAACTTCTACAGCAAAAGGGAGGAGTTTTCTAAGGCTGTGCCCTTTTATGAACAGTTCCTGATATTGTCTCAGGAATTACAGGATGTGGAAGGGGAGGGGCGAGCCTGTCACACACTTGGCTATGCACATTACTGCCTCGGGAATTACCGCGAAGCCATACGCTATTACGACCAGGACCTTGCTCTGGCCAAGGACTTGCAGGACAAGACGAGCATGGGCCGGGCCTACTGCAACCTGGGACTCGCACACAAGGCCCTGGCCAACTACTCACAAGCATTAGAGTGCCAAAAGTACTTCCTAGCCACAACGGTCATGCTGAAAAACTGGCAAGGAAAGTTCAAAGCTTTGGGTAACATTGGGGATGTCCATCTTAAGATGAATAACACCAAGGAGGCTATTGAAATGTTCAATCAGCAATTAAAAATGGCCAAACAGTACAGTGATCGGGCCCTTGAGGGCAGTGCCTATGGCAACCTTGGGGTTGCACATAAACTCACAAGTGAATACGACAAAGCACTAGGATTTCACAATCAGGAACTGACCGTTCGGCAAGAGATGAACGATCTGAAAGGCGAGTGTCGGGCCCATGGTAATCTTGGAAATGTCCACATGGCCCTTGGCAACTACACCAATGCCTATAAATGCTATGAGGAGCAACTGGACCGAGCTAGGGACCTGCAGGATAGTGCTTTTGAGGCGCAGGCTTGTGGAAACCTTGGCATCACCAAAATGAACATGGGTCATTTTGACGATGCTATTGGACTATTTGAGCAGCAGCTTGCCACGCTGGAGCAGGTCGTCGGCAATGTCAGCGCAATGGACAAGGGCAGAGCGTTTGGCAACCTGGGTGATTGCTACGAAGCGTTGAGTGACTATGAGGAAGCAGTGAAATGTCATGAACAGTTCTTGTCTATTGTGCAACAGGCGAACAATCTCCAAGATCAGGAGCGAGCGTACCGAGGTCTGGGAAACGCCCACCGGGCCATGGGCAACCTTCAACAGGCTCTGGTGTGCTTCGAGAAGCGCCTGGTTGTGGCCCACGAGCTGGACCTGGCATCCGCTAAGAGCTCGGCATATGGGGAACTCGGTTGCCTGCACAGTTTACTCGGGAACTTCGAGCAGGCAATCTCATGTCTGGAGCATCAGCTGGAGATGACACAACAGATGAAGAATAAGATAGGAGAAGGGGATGCGGCCTGCGGTCTTGGAGGAGTGTACCAGCAAATGGGAGAGTTTGAGACTGCACTCAAGTACCATGAGATGGACCTCAACATTGCGGAGGAAACGGGAAATACAATATGTCAATGTAAGTACATCGTGTCTGTTTTTTTCCACTCCATCTCTATCTGCCTTAAAAGATAACCTCATTTTTGGGACATTGTTCTGAAATTAACATTTATTGGAAAATAATTGAAGAAAAAGATGTTTACCGATTTCAATCAGCAACTCCTTCAAACATTTCAGTATTTTTTCCAAAGTTATTTATGAACTGACTTTAAAAAGCAAAATAAAACTGAGAAATATGATTGGATCAACCCGTTTGTACCCAAATACTCCGTCTATCATCCCACTCATTAAGAGTCAAGTAATACTTTGAGTAATTACATTTTGAAGGAATGATATCACAAAATTTTCCACCTAAAACATTCTCCATTTAACCATTCATGGCAGGGTTTTCTGGTGCTAAGACCCACTCACAGTGAAATTAATCAAAATAGTAAAATTAACAAATTACCTTTTTCAAAAGTGTAATTCGTCTTTCAAAAAACAAGATTCTCAAACATCAATGAAATTCTGCTTCATTGTAAGGATATATACTATACTTTGAAAACTGTCCTTGGTATTCTTAGGAAAATCTAAAAGTCAATTAAGTGAATGATACCCTCATTATGTCTCCCCCTGATCAGGGGAGAACGACTAAGACCTTGTTTTTGGCACAGTTTCCAGAACTTTTAGGTGCATTTGGGAATGATTGGGTTAACTCTTACACCATTCATTGAATATCTGATGTACATGGATCTTTATGACTAAAGCAAATGCCAATAGTGTATGTTCAACTGCAGGGTGTTTTTGCTTAAGGTGTGTCAAATTTTCACAATACTATCCATATATTTTCATAGTGAGTCAGGCCTAAATGCTTCACCTGGAAGTGAAAGAGCTGGTACACTTACAGTTGGTTTTCCCAGCCCTTCATGCTCTTCATGTAAAATCCAGTGTTCAAACTATTCCCTAAATGATTACTTCCAGAGAAAAAATATGTTGTAAATGCCATTAAGGACATTGCATGTATGGGCACATCTAATGGCAGCTGTGTTGGTTAGAGAAACACTTATTTGTGAACATCTCCAGCATTGTTCCTTATTTTCAACGTTGTTCTACTCATATTCTCTCAAGTGATGTATAATTGTGAATCTGAAGAATAGATCTTCAATTTGAGATGTGCCAATAACTCCTACGTAATCCTTTTTTGAAAACTGCAATTTTGCAGCATCTAGTTTTCATCTTTCATCTCTGACTCATATACTAGGAAATGTCATGTTTATGTACCCCATCAGGGGGTCTAAGTATTTATCTTTCTCCCGTTGCTGTGCACTAGTAAAATCATATGGAGCCTTCCGTAAGAGTCTGTTGTGAACATTGAAGTAGAGAGAAATTGTTTGATCCTTTTCCGTGGAATTCCCCTGTTGTTTTGACCTTTCATACTGGAGAGTCAGTGAGACGTTTTCATCTTTTGCTCTCTTGTTTTGGTATGTAACTTCTAATTAAGTAATTTTAAAAACTATTTCTTTTTTAAGTATGACAGAGTCCAGAAGGTAGTCTTTAGGGTGCTATATGAGCATGAGTAGGTAAACATAGAGTTTGTTGTCATCTTTTGAACCCAGTCACCTGAAAAGGTACACAGCCCTGATAGCAGCTGGCTATACCCCCCTCTTACTGGACCCAGGTTTGACTCATAATGCCTTCCAAAATGATATTACACAAAAGTCCTAGTAAATGTGGCACCTCTTCAAAAGATTGAGGATCTGTCCTAATATGCATTTCATCCACAAATATTTTTGAGGTACTGTCATCATTTTCTGATTATTTTCTATGTTGTTGGACCATCTGAGCATAGATGATTAAACCAGGCATACCTTGTATCTATTGACTGAATTCTTTCAGTTCATAGTTTTACCTACAGCAATATAAGATTGAACATTGTCATAGGTAAGGCCACTGCCATTGGCACACAGAGCCTTGGCTTCACTAGGGGCGCCTGGTATGAACCACAGCATTTCCAATCTATCTATACAATTGAGTGCCTATAGCTAATGCAAGAACACTTAGTGCACCCCCTCATAGTAGTATAATAGTTTTCTATGACAAAAATCCATTAAATTTTAAGCATTGCTTAAGGAAGGATATTGGTTCTAATTGTGTGCTTGCGTTATAAGTGCACATGACCCACTTGTTGAATATACCCACACCACACTCAAGCTTATAAAATGTTTCATAGTTCATACAGATAGTTTCATACAGCTCTCACCCCATAGACTAAGCCAGCAGGGACACCCAAATTAAGCCCTCATAAATCACCTCTTAGGACACCCAAACTTTTTTCTGTGGAATTTCTAAAATGTCAATTTCAAGCATATAATTGAAGTTTCAAACTTTTGCCACCTCAATATAATTCCCATGACAATGAGGATAGTATGCTTGATTTCAATAGATAAACACATATTTATGGTTATAATCTCAATACATTGTGATCTCTCTCTCTCTCTCACCCTAAAGTTTTACAATTGCCAATTTAAGGCACCCCGTTTCTAAATCCTGGCTAAGACCCTGTCTCACCCCACCCTTCCTGTCCTATACCTAAACCTGCTTATGTGTTTCTATGAGGGTTGTGTTTTTATTTTCCACATTTTACACAGTGAGGTTCATGCAACTCTCACTTCCACCATTATCATATACCTAAACTACTCATGTGTATCTTTAAGGGTTCTGTTTTTCTGTTCCACAGGTCGAGCCTATGGTAACCTTGGTTTGTCGCACGAGTCCCTGGGTAACTTTGAGCAAGCCGTCCGGTTCCAGGAGCAGCATCTTGGCATCGCTGCTCAGATGAACGACAACGTCGCCAAAACACTCGCTTACAGCAGCTTAGGTCAGTTGATGGCAGATGATAATAGCTATGTAGAGTGTGGTAAATGCTAGTGTAAACCCCTTTCAGCTAGCAATATTATACAACCCGGTTTGATAGTGGCCATTTGGTCGCCTGCTTTGGTAGTTTTCTATTAGTAACATGCTGCCCCACATGAGTTCATTTCCATAAAATAAGATTAGTGCCCTAAAGCAATGCTTTTCACTTATTCACTGTACATTGCCAACTTGACCATCAGCTCACCCTCAATTATTTTTTTAATGTATGTTTATTTTAAAGTTATTTAAAATAGGAAGTGTAGCACCTTTAGTTCAAGTAAAATTCTTAAGCATAACTATGTTCAGTAGCAACATTTCAAAGCTTTGATTAAATAGGGGGCCAACACTTTTATCAAATAACTGTTTTCTTTTTGGTTAGTATATTTTTGCTGCTGTTTTTTGCTGCTGCTGATCAGGTCGGGTGCACCATGCCATAGGTAACTACACCCAGGCTGTCCAGTACCTGGCGCAGGGCCTGCAGATTGCTGAGCAGCTGGGCCGCCGCGAGGACGAGGCCAAGATCTGCCACCGCCTCGGTCTGGCCCTGTGGGGGCACGGGGACCTGGAGGACGCCCAGCAGCAGCTCTACCGCGCAGCAGAGCTCTTCGAGAACATCCGCCGCGAGGCACAGATCAGCAGCGACTACAAGCTCTCACTCTTTGATCTGCAGACTGCATCATATCAAGCTCTACAGGTGGGTACACCCAGGCAAAAGCAATTCATACCTTATGGAGCAAAAAACCTCCTCACAAATTTGGTTATATCTTATGAAACAGAGCATTTTTGTTTTTATTCCCAAGTTATTTTCAAAAGAATCCTATTTTCCCACTAAAATTTAACCATATTTCTCCTTAATACATTCTAATATGCAAACGAAGTGACAATAAACTAGGGATAGTGAAACAGAAAGGAAAAATCAGGCCTGTATTTTACCATCCACATGTTGATGTGTTTTTAATGGCGGCCATTTGATGCGTTCACAAACTGGTTTGGAAATTTGTGAGAGTTGATGGCTTAGAAAGATGTCACATTGAGTGATGTCTTATTGTGGAATTTGAGCTGCCGTGATCAATTTTCATTTCCCTAAACTTAAGCTGGCCGATTCACTTTATATGCATGATCATATTTTCCCCCCAAATATTCTAGTTCAAGACTAGGAGTGGAAATGCATACGATTTGTAAATAGACCTGAAATAAAGAACCAAAATCTGTTAATCTGACAACTTACTAATGTTTAAGAATGCTTTTGTTTGCCCTAAAAAAACGATTACAATCATAATTGTTCTGGGACAGTTACAATCACAATAGGATTGCCACGGCCTTATCTGCCAGATTTCACTCAGACTGGTCACTTGATCACTGTAGTTGGGAAATCTGGGCCACCATTGCTCTGCGTCATTGGTAATATCACAAAATATGGGCCACCCTCATCCCATAAAAATTGTAAAGATTAAAAAGTGTCCTAAATTAGCGATAATGTATGATTTACTAGATTCTCTTTATGGGAAATATATTTGTGGATATTGCAATAGTTAGTACTTGAATGTTTTATATTGAGATAAGTAAATTTTAAAGAATAGATGAAGAAGTGCAAAGTTCTGAAGTGTGTATTAGGACCACTTTAGTTAGTCAGTATTTTCTCTTTTGCAGGTTGGATTTCTATATCTTGGTCTAGAGCCTCTTCCTAACTTTTCTAAAACTACCCTACAATCAATTATTTGACCAAAAATTCACCTACCTCATAGAGAAGCTTTCTTCAACCCCTTTTCAATGATTTCCTTTCCCTTTATTACATATAAATGTCTCAAGTGACTCCAGATCTCTTTATTACATTCAAGTCTCTGAAGCAATGAACAATTCATATACCGTATATTACAGCAGTTTAATTAATGCATACTTTGCGCACCCCTTGAGTCCACATT
This sequence comes from Maea johnstoni, assembly GCA_963942565.1. Classification (NCBI taxonomy): domain Eukaryota; kingdom Metazoa; phylum Annelida; class Polychaeta; order Spionida; family Magelonidae; genus Maea; species Maea johnstoni. Next base: position 21,420,560 of record OZ012691.1, read on the forward strand.
TATTAAACTGCACACCATTATTTGGACATTCAATCCCTATGCTAGTATCGTACAACAGGCTGGCATGATAGTTGGTCATTCAAAACCTCAACCTCAAGGTTGGTCATTCAGTTGCCATCTGGATCCTAAAATGCTTTTAGAAATACTTCCCTAAATCCATTATTTACATTGAAATACATAGATTACATAAAATAATCATGCATGCAAAAAATGCAAAAAATGTTTGGAAGGCAGTTGTTGCTTGACTCCCCTATCAGTATCTGGCCAGTTGAAATTTTCATTGCCATTGAATCTTCTGGTAATTAAAGTAGTGTTGTTTACGTTCTTTGGAAGCTTATTCTGTACATGTATGTGATATATGCTATCCCTAACCACTGTTTTATTATTCCAATGATGTCTATCTAACCCCCTGTAAGTGTAGCTATTTGGTTGTGTTGCACAGAGGGTGTTGGTTGCACTGGGCCACTATGAGGAGGCCCTGGTCGTGGCTGAGCGCGGACGAACACGAGCCTTCGTTGACCTGCTACTTGAGCGACAGACAGGAAGTGACAGTTACCATGGCAGCATTGACCACAACCCCGTCACCATCGACCAGATCATTGAGACGGTCACGAAGCAGAAGGCGTGTGTTCTCTATTATTCTGTCGCAGCGGGATATCTCTACAGTTGGCTCATTATGCCAGAGAAAGGTAACTCTTTTAAACTTTTTAGCCCCTTCTGCTACCTCTCCCTTTGGACGATATGATTTCATAAATATGTGCAACAGTTAATCTTACCAATGAAAAATACTGAAAGGATAAGTTGAGAGTATACTGGAATTGTGATCTTAGTAGTGGCTAATAAGCAATATCTTTTTTTGGGGGGAAGGGGGGGGGGGGTGATGCTGAGGGACTAGCTTTCAAAGACAGATGGTCTCTTACAAAAGGCTTTAGTGTAATTGTGCTTTGTGCTTTGCTTCCAGACATGAGTAATCCCTGCTTGAGTGTTGTATGCAATGTATTTTCTGTAGGAATGTAGGTGTTTGTTGACAGGTGGTTTCTTGTTAGTAACAGCTTAGGTGTAATTTTCACTTTTCAACCAAACAGAACTTTTGTTGCCGCACTCTTGTACATAATGAGCTATATATTTTTCTTTTCCTCTGTTGGGTAAGCTTGGGGGTATTTATTGAGCACAGCAGTCAGTGTGTTCTAGGAGGCTTGCGTTTTAGTTGAGCCTTGTGTGTTGTAGGTATAGTGAAGTTCCACGAGGTGAGCGTGAGTGAGCTGGAGAGTAACTGCGATGCGGAGGCTGACACGCAGAGCCTGGGAAACATCTCCATCTCCACCACCTCCCTGCTCGACCAGTACGTGGGCCACGTCAGAGAATCCCTGGGAGTGGAGAGTCACATCCCAAGCCACGCTTCATCTAGGTGAGTTAGGACCCGAGCCTCTAGGGTATTTGGCTGTCATTTGGATAACCAAGTCCTCAAGAATCATGTTAGCACACCCAAATACTTACTGGTCATGAATTTCTTAGAATTTCAAGCTGTTTTAATCAAAATATGATTTCAAGCTTTGTTTTGGTTAAAAATAAATACTTGGATTAAAAATAAATATTCACTAATAAGATGTAAATGCTACTAAATAACTATTTTCATACATAATCCATAGTGATTATTTCTAATTATCAATGTTTTTAAAGTTTATGGATAATGTTTCTTAGTTATTTGGGGCAACATCCCTTCTATTCCATGTATTTTGTAAAACAAATTGATTCTGTTTATTATATGAACATTTTTTGTGTAAAAAAGTGTCCATTTGTAAATAAGATCTAAATCAACTTTAAAAGTAAAATTTTATCAATATATTTTCCAGGTTGTCACTGAATACAATCAGGTCAGGAATGATGAGCGAGACTGAAAGTGAGGCTGACGACCTCTGGCAGCAGCATCTAGAGGAGCTTGGTGACAAACTGAATGCTGAAGCTGATCGCACGGGCTTCCTACGCATCGTCAACCGCAACCACGTCTTCAACAGTAGCAACTACAGCCTCAGTAGCCTCTTCAGTTTCAGTGGTAGTGCTAGCGGCCTGAACGCCAGCATGAGATCAGGGAGCACGCGATCGGCGTGGGCAGGAAAATCACGGACTTCATGGTCAGGGAAGCCTCCCTTAAGCGCCCTCTATGATCTGCTAATCTCACCAGTTGAGGAGGTGCTTCCACCAAGAAATGGGCCTCTGCACTCCAACAGGGATCTGGTGCTGGTGCTGCACGGGGATCTCTACCTCGTGCCGTTTGCTGTGCTCAAGGGGAGCCAGGCCAGCGATTGCCTGTACGAGAGGTTCAACCTGATGGTGGTGCCCTCTCTCAGGGCCCTGCAGAACAACCAGGAGGTCTCAAAGCTCAACCGGCTGAATCCCGATGCAACCGATACCCTGGTGGTCGGCAATCCCAAGCTGCCGCCAGCCGTGATGGAACAATGGCTCTGGTGTAACCTCCCCGCAGCCGAACAAGAGGCTAGAGTCATCGCAGAAATGATGGGCTCCAAGGCACTTGTGGGAGCTGGAGCAACTAAGGAGGTTGTTGCCAAACAATTGGCGCAATGTGAGGTCATTCATTTTGCCACCCATGTGTCATGGAAGTTATCCGCTATCGTATTATCCCCAGCTGATTTCTCCACTGGATCGAAATCTGACAACGTCCATGGTCCCGAGCGGATGGACTTAAACGACAGTAGCAGTGACCTGAGTAGTTCTATTGATGGTGGGGGGGGACCTGGTATCACTGAGTTCCTCTTAACAGCGGCTGACGTCCTCAATATCAAGCTGAGCGCTAAGTTGGTTGTTTTGAGTTCGGGTCACACTGACGACCGGGCAGGAAGGATCAACACAGATGGTGTGGTCGGGCTTACACGGGCTCTTCTGGCTGCGGGTGCTCGCTGCGTCATGTACTCCCTGTGGCCCGTACCAGAAATGGCGACCAAGATCCTGATGCGCTCTTTCTACACTTCCCTGCTGCAGGGAAGTCGGGTGAGCCACGCTCTTAGTCTGGCCATGAGGAGTGTGCAGTCCACCAAGCAGTTCTCCCATCCCTCTAACTGGGCCAGCTGGGTGGTTGTCGGCAGCGATGTCAAGCTCAGCAGCAAGGTGGCGCTCATGGGCCACGCCCTCTGCGAGCTTGTTTGCAACCCTGCCAAGTGTCGAGAGGCAATGCGTGTTGTACTTCATCTGGTAAGTAATTCTGTATTGATGCTCTCTTACTAAAATGGTCTTATTCCTTACAATTTTATTTTAAATAAAAACTATTTGGATTTTTCAGATGACTGATTCCACATAACTTTTCACCAAATTTTGAATTATCTAAAAGAGTACTTTACTCAAAGGAACAGCGTTATATATGAAATATGAAATAAGTTTATACACTTAAAAGGGCAGTTTACAGGAAAATGTCAGGCATTTTACAGAAGTATCTCTTATTGAGAATAACATATAACCCTTAATAGGAAAGATTTCTTGAAGTATTTTTGACACATGCACAAACTTGTGCATACACACTTTTTATGCACACAGACATTTATGTTTGTAAATTCAACTTTATTCCTTTGACTCACCTCATGTTTGTCTTTCCCTCGCTGCTGCTGCAGGTTGAGAAGACGCTGCAGCGAATCCAGCGCGGCCAGAAGAGCGCCATGTACACCACACAGCAGAGTATAGAGAACAAGGTGGGCAGCATCACCGGCTGGAAGGACCTGCTCGTCTCCGTGGGATTCCGATTCGAACCCGAGGCCAATGGTCTTCCTCCTGCTGTCTTCTTTCCTGTGGCAGATCCTGGGGACAGACTGACGCAGTGCAGCGCCAGTCTGCAGGCTCTGCTAGGTAAGAACTGATTAGCCCATAGTAGGCATACTAGCACAGGGGAGGGGGGGAGGCGCAGAGATTATCTGGAGAAAATAACTTACGAATCACAGTTAAACTCCGATATATTTAGCCATCGGTGTGCTTACCGCTTTCGAATAATCTTCCATCCACAAGTTATGGACAGATTGCATCAAATTGTAGAATTGTATGACTGATTTAAGTGATGATGTTGGTCCCATAATAGTCTCTAAGATGCTATATAAATATGACACAAAACATTAGATAGATGGGGTAAAACTTTCCTATCTAACCATCTTGCTAGTTTCTGTCTTATATTTCATGTTTTATATTTCATGTTTAAAGAAAAGATTTTGTTGAGGGTAGGATATTTGGTCGGTACTTAGACATCAACCATTTGATATACTGGAGGCCATGTAAATATCTCAAAGACAGACTATTTTTCGAGTCAGATCTTTTTGAATTTTCAAAGGTGAGGGGAAATTATTGAACATCAAGTTTTTGATGGCAGTATATTCTTATATTGTACTACCTTTTAGATATATTCTCCAGAAGAGGATATTTTTTAGCTCATATTTCATTTGTCTTTTTTCAAGTTTTCCAGTCATATTTGCCTTTTTTACATTTCATGAATTATCTTTATAAATACAATTCTCATCGCGGTGATGATGATATTTTTCAAGGAATTTGTTGCATGGGGGTATTCCAGGATTGATTCAAATTTTACAAAATTAACAAAAGCCATTTTAAAACTGACTACCTCACACAGGGACTTAGCAAGAAATTTGAAAGAGAGAGCCTCAAATAGGGACTTAGCAAGGAATTTGAAAGAGAGAGCCTCAAACAGGGACTTAGCAAGGAATTTGTAAGAGAGAGCCTCAAACAGGGACTTAGCAAGGAATTTGTAAGAGAGAGCCTCAAACAGGGACTTAGCAAGGATTTTGAAAGAGAGAGCCTCAAACAGGGACTTAGCAAGGAATTTGAAAGAGAGAGCCTCAAACAGGGACTTAGCAAGGGATTTGAAAGAGAGAGCCTCAAACAGGGACTTAGCAAGGAATTTGAAAGAGAGAGCCTCAAACAGGGACTTAGCAAGGAATTTGAAAGAGAGAGCCTCAAATAGGGACTTAGCAAGGAATTTGAAAGAGAGAGCCTCAAACAGGGACTTAGCAAGGAATTTGTAAGAGAGAGCCTCAAATAGGGACTTAGCAAGGAATTTGAAAGAGAGAGCCTTTTTCCCCTAACTGAATGTTTTTGGGTGGTGTGGTATGCAAATGTGAAGCAGAAAGCTCTTAGTGGTTGGCCGGGGTCTAGGTGGCGTCAGAAAGCTCTAGGGGTCTCCACGCTCACAAATGCATCTTCAGCCATTTCCTGGAACTTGAAATAAGAATTAATCCAAGACAGATAATCTATTTTTTTAATTTTCCAGGGGAAGATTTTTTTTTCAAATATTCAGAGATAGATTTCGGTTTATTTCTTGGTATGTTTGATTCTTAATATCTATTCATATTTTCAGGTTTACCACAGAACACGCTGACAGCACTTTCGAAGTTACTGCACAATTTTGATGCTGGCGAGGCTCTAAACACATTGGTGAGTGCAAGATAGTGGGAGAATTTTGCCTCTGCAACTAGGTGCTTCGTTGTTAGGCTGTGAAATGGTTCTATATTTTTCTTTAAGAAGGTGAACACCACCTATTTTTTTTAAAAGACAAATCATTTTTTTCTGAATTTTCAGAAGCAGATTCTTTTTATCGAATTCCCAGAGTCAGATGATTTTATTTTTTCCAAATTTTCAGAGGCAATGGAAAAATATTGAATTAACCCATTTACACTCAGAGCTGCCAAAAGAGGCCTGGCGATTTTTGGATTTTTTTTTACTAACATAAACATTTTGTTGAAAACATTTGAAGGAGAAATGTTGATTAGAAGCCAAACAACCACTCTCCTTATAGTTTGTGAACTTTTGCTTTGTTCACAACTTATTATCAAAAGTATGAGACAATACCTTCTAGAGAAACTCTGAGTGTTATTGGGTTAATAATGGACTAGAGTTAGAAATTAAGCTGTCAGTATTTGTTTCATTTTGGTGATAATTCAACAACTTGTAGTGGAATAGTGGGTTATGCACCGGCTAATTGAATCTGAGAAAGGGTGGAAAGGGATAGTCCCAGCACTTTAGACACTAATTTTCACTATCACCACCCTCAGGGGCACAATTTTAGGGCACTAATCCCCAGGCACCAACATAAGTTTCAGAACTAACTTTCCTTGCCGGGCAAGTAAATAATTATTTCTACTTACCCGACTTGTTTTGTGGCTTGCCCGAAATAAGTTATAACATATTCCAGAATGACATGTATTATTTATTATAGAATAATGATTTGAAAACCATTTTGATTTTGTTGTGCATTGTATGCATATTTCTAGGTATTTGTGCCACATTTTCTATATAATAATGTGCGGACTGATCAGAAAATCAGCTTGCCCATTCGGGCAAGTGGAAACTTAAATGTACTTGCCCGAAAGCCATTTTTTCAAAGATTCACTTGCCGGGGCAAGCGGGCAAGTACTTATGTCGGACCCTGCCCACCCCCTCGGGGCATTCTTGGTCCACTTAAGGTAAGAGTCTGGCATTACTGCTGTTCGTGTGAAAGACTGTCCCAGCATTCAGGCCTGGCTATGGAAGCTTTGTGCACTATATGTTCATGTCCTGACCCTGGGGCAACAATCTTGAGCACCAGCCCCCACTGCCTGACATTTCCTGAACCCCTTAGCAGGGATAATATGTTTAGATACCTCATTCTACCTTCTCCTGTTGTATACCACTTTTAGATAGTGGTCATTGGATCAACTAAATTGAACTTATTTTAGATTTATACATATATCTAATATAATTGTGTCTTTTCAGTTGTTTGATGTGAACCAAAGGTACAGTCAGAAGGATGGGGTTCAGATACCAGTCAGTGTCAAACTATGGAGACTGCCAGGATGTCACGAATTTCTAGCATCAATAGGTGAGATCTTCAGTCATCTCTACTGTAAAACAGGAATTCTTAACATTTAAGAAAAACGCATTAGGATTTTACGAAAACTGTCTACCATATTTTGTGTAGTCAAATTTTAATACATTTGTATTGCATGAAACTCAGGTTCCTGATTCCAGCCCCTATGCAAAATATAAACCCCACCATTAAATGACTTTGTGCAATCTATTCTTAACATGGCATAAATAGTGAGAACAGAAAACAATACCTTGCTATAGTAATATTTTGATCATAAATGTTGCTTTAGATAGAATGGTTAATACAGAAGGTATGATAAGAATTTTCTTGTGTTTGCAGGTTTTGACTTAATTGATGTTGGCAAGGATGAAGTGACTGTTCGCACAAGTAAACAAGCTAACAAGCGCATCCTGCAGTTTGCCTTGCAGTCCCTTGTGGCTCTGTTTGGTGAGTAATCTCCTATCTGACATAGAAATAAATCTCTTCCTGGATATTAGCAATATATAGGTCCAGTTTCAAAGAGCTGTCCTAAGGCCATGACCAGGAGTGTCCAAATGTTGAAGTCCTGGGGCACAAACAATTGGTTCTGGAGCAGAGCAAGTGTTGTTGGGCTCTGTGTGATAATCAGTTTAACCCTTATGCTGCTGGTGGCTACTTTGGTCAATACAAAATGATGCAAAAATCCTGAAAAATGACCGAAACCCTGGCAAATGGGTACTCATCAAGAGCTTTCCAATGAATACCAACATGACAGGGTTTCGATGATTTTCAAGAAAATTTGCATTCTTATGCTTTGAAAGAAAGTAGCCTCAGCATTGGAAGGGTTCAATTTGACACCAGTTGAAACATTTCAGCTTTTCTAGTAAAAATAAAGACCTAGAACAATCAGTCGACGGTATCACATATGGAGTTGATACTTTTATAAACTTGAATTGCACTTAAAAAAGGCAATCTTATAGATGTACTGATTATGCTTCCCGAAGATCTCCTGAGTTAAACCATGTAATAAGGTTTTGTATTGTATTAAGGATTTTTGCATATAGATATAAAGAATTTTTGTTTTATAAATGATTAAGTAATGAACATGTATATTTTCAAGAGTTAGCAAAAAAGTGGGAGCAGGGATTGACCTTAATGGTCGTTAATAGGGGCATTTGCCCCTAGAATAATATGTGATTTTGCTACCAGATGTTAAATCATAAGGAGCCAAGTTTGTGAATGGACATATCAATTATCGACTGCAGCACTTTGAGAATGAGTATTATTTTTCAATTTTTACCTCCCTTTATTATACTTGCATCTCAGCACACATATTTTCCAAATCTTGGAGGGGATTATTCTTACAGCTGAGCTGCATGCACAGGGATTTATTTGCTGAATTTTAAATCATAAGAGCCAAACCTGCTCCTGCCTGAAAATGTTGTGGTCAATGCCTGGGGAGGGCTTACATCTCTTTCTATCTAGCCCTAATGGCCTTGTAAACCTGTAGGCTATTCCAAGTTTTACTAAGTCATATAAATGGAGAATTCAATGCCACAAAAGTCACTGATCTTTCTTGAAGACCGTTGGGGGTCAGCCGCTAAGTTTTCATTCAATAACTGCTCATACTTTATTTGGGAGGTAGCATTACATGTCTTGCTTTGTTGTTGTTGTTGCAGACACTCAGGAAGCCCCGAGGACCTTGATTCTGGATAGCTCTAGTAGCATGGAGAGTTTGACCTCCAGCGGTTCTGCGACCTCCACCTCTAACTTCTCCAAGGGCAGCAGCCCCCCCACCTCCCCCGCCGCCGGCAAGAAAAGGTCCATCTTCAACCCCGCCGAGGTGGAGAGAATGCCGACAGCAGCACATATCAACCAAACTGTATGTTACTTATCACACAACATAGTCATATGCCATAAATGATAATATAGGAAGAATATCTCAATCAGAAGGCTATGCAGTTCTCTATTGCACCATGTAGATATGAACCAAATATAGGAAGCTCACCTTCAAAGTTTTCACAATACAATGAAATATTGTTATTTCTTTAATGAAACAATACCTTAACAATACTTTTTGATGATACTGCCTGCCTCCCACGGACTTAATTTTATTAAATTTATCACTGCTAACTTTGAAAATTTCACTAATAAATGTCCAGTTGGCAATCAAGTCAATTTTATATATATGTCAGGTCTTTAAGTATATGAAAAGATACTCAAGCTTTTCGATACAATACTTTTTCCCATTCAATATCAGTTTGTTGTATCATATCGAGCAACAGGGTACACCTATCCCTACTAGTCAAAACAAAAACAGCCTGACAATCTGCATGGTGATACTTTTTACACTGAAGCGATGCAAAGTCTGATGTAATGTTATTAAGAAAAAAAATGTTAGAATTGAGCCCACAACTCTCCAATAAATTGCAAATGTCTACTGAAGTCCAATGTTAGTTACAAAATATATTTGCACTTCAATGTTACAATTCTAAGTTATTGGTTATTAAATGCATTTGTAGATCCGCATAAGAAATGTTGATACAAACTCATTTCTGAATTCCTCCTTTGTAAATTTGAAAATATAATAGCAATCCAAGCATACGTTATAAGATGGACTCCAAATTGGTTCATTTGTAGGTATGTATAAGGTGTGTCCTTCTGTTTTGCTAATGTATTTTATGTTTCCTTTCTTACAGAGCTTCAGTCCCACGTCATCTTTGAGCAGTTTCTCAAGTGTGAGAGGATCGGGGCGAGCCGAAGTCTCACTCAACTTAGCACGGCAGAACAATCTCCGCAGCAAATATAGCTCTCCGACAGGACTTAGCAAAGTGGAGGATGCATTCCGTAACGGGGGACCCCATGGAATGGCAATGAATGTATCTGAAAGCGGGGACGACTCACCACGGGTCATCTCAATAGAAACGCATGACTTTGGCAATAAAGATGATTCTAGTTCTACCTCTTCCAATGCAGAACCCCCTCATACTTATCAGCGGCAAAGTTTATTTGAGCGAGGATCGGTGAAGGGGTACTTTCCACAACAGCCCAATTATAGCACCTCTTCACAGAGTGAAGGGGAGGATGCACAATTGTCGGATCATGGGGACTTGCAGAGGTTTTCATACAATCGCAGTTCATGTGCATCTGGTAGCAGTACCCTGACGTTAAAGAGTAACAGTAGTGGCATCAGGCGAAACCGGACCCGTAGCTCCATGGCGTCCACTCGGAGCAGTGCTAGTGATAGGACAATAACCAATGAATCAACGGTATCTGGTCATTCCAAAAGATCCAAAGATTCCGAGAGATCGAAAGATAGAGAACTATCCAGTGAGAAGAAGGAGATGGACAAAACAGACATAGTTAAAGATGACAGTAAAAGTTTGCCTCCGGCTTTGCGGCAAAGTGGCCATGCTAAGCGCACTGAATCAGACTCATCTGCAGCCAGTCTGAGCAGTGACGCTATGGACAAACCAATGTTGGATCCAACAACCTTGGCAATGAAGGTCATGATGGAGACGCAGCAACAGATCCACGCTCTGAATCACATGCAGCAGGCCTCTCTCAGTGCCCGGCCACCGTCCGTTAAGGAGCATCCACAGGTGGCGCCACAGAAATCACCTATGGAAACAACCGCGGCAATCCCAGAAAATGAGGTAAAAGATTGGAGTGAGGTGCCACCATTGAAGTCAGCGCTACGAGCTTCGTCCCGCTTTAATCAGCCCTCATCCGATGCTCTTCATGAGGAGGTCATAGAAAAACAGCTGAATAAGATGGACTTGGGTCAAGTAAGGGAAGTGTGTACGCCACCAAATAGTGGTCTGCCACATCAGCCAGCTGAACAGCAGGATCTGCCACCACCTATACCAACTACACCCAAGCCCAAGGTGTTCAAGCACAGCATGCCGCCTCTTCCTAGTGTAACCTCGCAGTCAACCATGCCTCCCCCTCCTAGCTATACGAAAGCCATGCAAGATCGTCCACCAGTGCCAGCCAAACCTAAACACGTCATGTTCATGGATGTTATGACAGTTAAGACTAATAATGCTGATTCCGGTGTCGGAAGTGATCAGTTGACTGATGAACCATCTCCAAGTTCTTCCAATTCTTCCTACGATGTTCAGTTCAATGAAAACGCGCCAGTGAATGAAACACATGAGGAGGCGCCCAGTGCGGAAGTGACTGGTGGTTTTTCGCATGTGCCCAAAAAGAGTCCTTACACCAGCTATCTTCGACAGCAGCTGGTAGGGGGAGCTCCCACCCAATCACAGCCAAGTAAAGTGCAAGCTGCATTTGCAGCATATGGTGTGGCACATACAGAGGCAATTCCTCGCCCTGATAGTGTTACAAGCCTCAGTAGCCAAATGTCATCAACTTCTGCCTCCTCAAACGTTTCTGTCATCTACCGTCCACAAACCAATAGGAATAGCTCTCCTAATACTGACCAATCAGATCATGGTGATTCATCCAATGGGAAGTACTCCTCTGCAGATAATATTTATAGGAGACTACCATTGGAAAACACTCAACACGATGACAATTTATACTCATCTGCAATTGAGCAATCTTCAAGGCAAACTCTAGCTGGGCAGGTTCAATGCTACTCGCCCCTTAATCATATCCACCGCTGCTCTCCTGGGATGGAGGTGAGAAACGTTAGCGATAATATGAGACTGAGAGCTGCTGTAGATCTTGACAGTAGTCGAGATTCGGAGCAGGCCAGTAGCCGCAACTCCTACGCATCTACAGACAGCTCCCAGATTTATGCAAGGAGTACAGGGACATCCGGGGACGGCTATAGCTCTGCATCTGGTAGTGTGTCGCCCACCTGGTATTCCAGCCCGACCCCCGTCTCTAGTAACAAGGCCACAAAAAAACTCCATAACAGTTTCGAGGGTGACAACAGTCAGACCTCTGACTCGGCCCACCCTCCTGTTTATACCCGCATAAACACAGCAGCAGGGGGGCATGGCAATCAAAACTCAACCAATCATATGAGCTCTTTCAGTAAGAATGACAATCGGAACCAAGGCTGGGAACAAGAGAATGGGCCAATTGAGGGTCAGATACCTTACAATCGTGTACAAAACAACCACTCGTTCAAAGGTAGTTGGCGAAATAACTCCGCAGACTCTGGTTACCATGGTAACTATCCAAATGACACTTGTCACCATGGCAACAACTCCATAGATACTGTTTACCATGGCAGCCAGAACTCAGGAAACAATTCATCTTTGATTAGAAACCCAAATTGTAACTCATTTCATAAGGCAGAGTCAAATGTGGTGACAGGAGGAAATATAGTTGGAAAATCTCAAGCAGCATCTAGGTGGAATAATCATGCACCTCCTAGTTCTGTCAAATCCCCAGCGAGGAACCAAGCTACATGGTACGCCATGGACTCCCGGCCTCACACTGAGGAGAGAAGTCACATCACTGTGGGTTACTACAAAGACAATAATCACTCCCAGAATACCGACAAATCACAACTAAACAAACCATCTTTCTATAATGGATATACTAGTTCCCCTAAACAAGCCGCCCCTCCTCCAAGGAGTTATAGTGGGCTCATTAATGGCAGCTCAAGGCCTGTGATTGGTCCATCTGTTATAAGTTCTGTTCAGAGAAAGGGTGCCACTGTGTCAATGCAAAATGGAGGTATTCAGAGAGGATATATAGAGGGCAGTGGTCGAGCTGAAGTCAGCCTTCAGTCCTCCAGATGTTAACGTATGTGCATCTACATATATATATATATATATATTAGGACTGTCATTGATATGGCAAGTATCGATCTATAGAAATAATTTTTCCAATTAATCGAAAACAATATTATGTCAGTTGTTATGTCTTAATTAAACACATTTTTCCGGCCTTTTACAACATTTTTTGCCATTTTTAGCCAACACTAATAAGAATTTTGAAGAGAGGCTTAAGTATTCAATCAAATAGGGTTGAGAAAACCTTCGTTGTCTTTGCATTGTGAGAATCTTAGGATCCTAGCCACAGAAATAGTGTGGAACATGTGTAAATATTCTATTAGTGCAGTTCTTCAAAATCGAATGGAAATAATCGGAACCGAAAAATAAAATGTCAATGATCGAATCGAAAAAAAATGGATGTCAATAACAGCCCTAATATATATATATATATATATATATATATATATATATATATATATATATATATATATATATATATATATATATATATATATATATATATATTAATTATGATATACATTACCTGTTCATATCATGAAGCTTGCTTCGCCAATCGCTCCCTGACAATCGCCAAAAGTTTTAATTCCCCGTGATGTCCGTAGATGGCGCCTCCGCATGGCCTCCAATCACGTGACGTCGCCATCTTGTTTAACCCTCTTGCGATTGTCAGCGCTCCCGATAGCACGCATGTGATCGTGGTCCCGGTTTTCCTGCCGTTTCTCCGTTTTCGTGCCGCATCAAGCATTTACGCCGCAATTATTAGGATTTGAGTATCTTAAGCAGTCTAGGGGTATACTTTGTACCCCTTCTATTTGTCTTATTTCCGATTTATTATCGTTTTTGTATCTCTTGTTTACACTTGTGTAATCCAAGATGGCGGATTCTTCTCAGGATTCGTCTCAGTCCCGTAATCCCTCTCCGGCTCGAGACCGCTCTTCGGACGGCGAGTCAGACGGGGTTACGAAGCCAGCAGCACGGGCCTCTTCGGGGACCCGGTGCACTGGACCGAGTTGCTCCCGGTGGGCGATGACGTTCAAGGCCGACGAGCCTTGGACGCACCATCGTCTATGCGGGACGCATCTCGTCTGCACACCCTCAGGCGCCGTCTGTGCGGTGTGCAGTGACTGGTCGGCGGAGATCTGGAAGGCCTTCAAGGCCAAAGATCTCCAGCTTCAAAAGAAGCGGGATTACCGGGCTATGTCCGGGAAAACCCGTTCCCAGTCCCCGGCAAAGGCCCGGGAGCCGGTACCCCCGGTCCCGTCTCCTATTGTGCTGGACAGCCCGGACCCGTCCGGGGCTGAGGCCCCGCACGGGAAGAAGAAGGACGTACGCCGGACATCCCGTCCGTCCCGTACGCATAAGAAGAAAAAGAGGAAGTATTCTTCCCCGACTTCTTCTGAGTCCTCTTCTCCCGGCTCGTCCCCCGGGACGTCGCCAGACAGAGGACGTAGACATAGGTCTCCGTCGCCTCGGTACCGTCACCACTCCCGGCACCGTCACCACTCTAGACACCGTTCACGGAGGTCAAGAAGTGGCGAGCGTCGGCCTACGGCCTCCGTCTCTGCGACGCCAGCACGCCCATCAGGGTCGGGTCTCCCCGCTGATGGTGCGTTGCTGGAGCAGTTGCTGCACCAAACCTTCACCAGGTTTTCGGCTGCAAAGACTGGCCTGCCTCCTTTTCCTTATCCCGGCCAAGGACCAGCTGCGGCGACGGCACCCGCGCCAGCCGCAGTAGCCCAGCTTCCGAAGGGGCTCACCCCTGAGGAAGAGCGGGCTGTCATGCTTCTGCGTGCAGCCCCGCTGGTAGCACCCCCAAGCATCACCCGGATGCTCACCCCTCCTCATCATGGGACCTTACCGAGGTCACCCAGTCGGTCTGCCCAACCACAGGCAACCGACGATGAGGAGGTGCTCTCCGAGCATTCGGGGCTTGAGGTGCATGCCCAGGACGATGGTCTCTTGGACAGGGACATCGAGATGCAGGTGGAAGAACCGATCCCCGCTCCTACCCCACCCCCTAGACCTGTACCAGTGCATCCAGCATTGGACACAGTGTCGTTGGGCGACCCGGACGACCTTCCGGGCGACGTTAACGCGTGGCGGGCCACTTGGGCAGGGGAAAAGTTCAAGTTTCGCGTCCCGGCGCGAATTCAGGAAACCCGGAGACAGATCGTCCAAGCTCTCGGTTTAAAGACCGAAGAGACGGACAAAGTCCCGGAGTCTACGAACAGGCCGGCTCAAACCCGTTCCCTGTTCGCGGACGTTCCTGAGTTCGTGGCCAAGCCATACGTTGTAGTCCCCATGGACCCTATAACCGTCTCTATTGCCAGTAGAGACGCAAAGGATATCCTTGGAGGCTCAACGACGGCCCTGGGGGCTTCTACGTTCGCGAAGAAGTTCCCCATGTCGGCTCGAGATGAAAGGGAGTGTCTCACTCCCCAGAAAATCGACCCGGACGCGATAGCGTACATAAAGTCGTGGATTAATCCCGACTTTAATCCCCAAAAACCCTTCGGCAATGCACAACCCCATCTGGCTGCGGCCGATAAGCTGTGTAAAAGGGTGGAGGAGAGGACGACCAGTCTTGCTCGTCTCTCTGCCTTCCAGGTGCAGGTGCAGGCCTTCCTGCACCATGCGTTCCTGGAGCAGGAAGCGATCCATCGGGCTCTCCGCGATGACCCGCTTGGAAATCTTCCTCCTCCGTCTGGGGATTTCCCCCCCGAAGCGGTCCGGGATGCTATGGAGTGCTCAGCATTCCTCACAGCATCGATCAACCGGATCGCCCTGCACATGCAGGCAGAGGTCCGACTGGACAATCGTGCGCGATTGCTCCAGTCCGTCGTCCCCGCCTCCGGACGGCCTGGCTTCCCGGTGTACAACCGGAAAGATCTCCTGGCGCTGCCGCTGAACTCGGACCTTGTCTTCGCGGGCAAGTTCTCCGAGACAGTGAAAGCCACCACCGACACCCAGGAGGTCGCTTTCCAAGCCCAGCGCTTGAGCCAGGGACTGCTGCCTGCACAGGTAGCTTCTACTTCGGGATACCGCATCCCGAAGAAGCCGCAGGGACGGAAGCGTTCGTCTTCGGGCCAGGCCAAGACTCCCACAACCTCTGATCATGGCGCCGGCCGCCGTGATCCTCCTCCTCAAGGCCACCCGCCTAAAAAGGAGTCCTCCTATGGCAGGAGGGGAGGAAGGGGGGGGGGAGGTGCTGGTGGTTCCTCGTCGCGGGGGCGCGGCGGGGGCCGGGGAGGGGCATCTCAGAAATGAGATACCCAAACCAGTAGGGGGACGGCTCCAGGCCTTCGGGCCGGAGTGGGAGCGCCTCACGTCCGACGTGTGGGTGCTCCAGACGATCAAAACGGGTTACCGCATCGAATTCACGGGCCCGTGCCGTCTGACCCGGTCTCCGATGTGGACCAGGATCCCGGCAAAGGAGAGCCACCGTCTCGCCATGGAGACGGGCCTCCGGAAAATGCTCGAAAAACGAGCTGTGAAGATCGTCGACCCTCTGCTGGACGGGCCCGGCTTCTACTCTTCCCTCTTTTTAGTGGAGAAGAGATCAGGAGGTTGGAGACCCATCTTAAACCTGAAGGAATTAAACGTCGCGGTAAAACCCCCGTCGTTCAAAATGGATACCCTTCAGTCCGTCCTAGTTTCACTAGGAGAGGATATCCGCCTATCCCAGTCAGCAAATACGCTGGGCTCGGGACAGGACATGTGGGCCGTCTCTCTAGACTTAGAGGACGCCTACTTCCATGTCGCGATAGATCCTCGCGACAGGAAATATCTGAGGTTCGCGTACGACGGTACCGTCTACGAGTTCCAAGTCTTGCCGTTCGGCCTTTCTACGGCCCCAAGAACGTTCACACGTCTGGTACGGGCCGTGGGCGCTTACCTCAAGACATGCGGAGTCAATCTGTTCCAATATCTGGACGATTGGCTCGTAGTAGGCGGGTCATACGACCTAACCCTACAATACCGATACCTGGTCCGCACTTGCGTCCAGGAAATCGGGTTCCTCATAAACGAGGAGAAATCGGACTGGGTCCCGACCCAGTTCCCGTCCTTCCTAGGCTCCAGCCTGGACCTAGTCAGGGCCCTGGCCCGTCCGTCCGGAGACCGCATAGACCGGCTCCGTCGTCTGATAGGACGGGTCATGAAAGAAGGATCGTCCACAGCCCGTCTGTGGAGATCTTTGTTCGGACATCTGGCGAGCATGATGTATCTGGTCCCAAAAGCCAGACAACACATCCATCCGCTCCAGTTCTTTGTCCAGAACCAATGGTCCCAGGACATGCCGGACACAACCCGGATACGCCTGACCCAAAGTGCCCGGTTCCAGCTCGAGTGGTGGCTAGACCCCACCAACTTGACTTTAGGAGTTCCTTTCTCAACTCCAGACCCGGCACTGACAATAGTGACCGATGCTTCATCCTACGGATGGGGCGGTCACCTGGGCGACCAGACGGCTTCTGGCGTCTGGCCCGACCAATGGAAGAGCAAGCACATCAACTGGCTGGAACTCCAGGCAGTGTGGCTAACTCTGAAACATTTTCAGGACCAGGTTCGAAACCAAGTAGTGGAAGTCCTATCAGACAACTCCACCACGGTCTCTTACATCAACAGGCAGGGCGGGACACACTCCCTAACCCTATGCCGCCTGGCCCTGGACATGTGGGAATGGTGCGACCAACTGGCCATTGTACCAGTAGCAGTCCATCTTCAAGGGACACGCAACGTCCTAGCGGACGCACTGTCCAGGGGGAGGTACTGCCCGACGGAGTGGTCCCTACACCCTCCGACGCTCAGAGCCCTGTTCTCAATCTGGGGGACTCCCATGGTAGACCTGTTCGCAACACAGAAGAACAGGAAACTACCGATGTTCTACTCCCTATACAGGGAACCAGAATCGAGCGGGGTCAATGCCCTGACTCAGAATTGGGACGCTCTGTACGGGTATGCATACCCCCCCATAGCACTGCTCCCCAGAGTGCTCAGGAAGATCAGACTCCACCCAACGGCGGAGGTGATCCTAGTGGCCCCATTTTGGCCGAGCCAAATTTGGTTCCACCCACTAACCCAGATGTTAGTGGACTTCCCCAGGAGGTTGCCAGACAAATGGAACCTCCTGAAGAACTCCGAGACGGGGGAATTGTACCCAGAGCCCAGCAAGCTCCGATTGGTTGCGTGGAAAATCTCCGCCAGTCCTACCGGGCACAAGGGTTTTCTGAGGCAGTTGCTAAACTCGCCTCCTGTGGTAAACGACCCTCAACCTATAGGGTTTACGATTCCCGTCTCGCCCATTATTCCCGATGGTGCGCTACTAGAAGTCTGGACCCCAATTCTGCCCCTGTGCAGCAAATAGCGGAGTTCTTGTCAGACTTAGCAAAAATGACTGAGCCGGGTCATTCACTTTCATACAACACCATCGTGGGGTATAGGACAGCCATAGGGGCTATCCATACTGGTTTTTCTGAGGGAGTGACTGTATCCAATCATCCAGTCCTCCAATCTGTCATGAAGGGAATTTTCAATTCCAAAGCCACAACCAGACAGTTAAAGCCAGTTTGGGATCTACCCAAAGTCCTAGGGCACCTATCGCAGGCCCCTTTCGAACCTATGGCTAGAGCCTCTTTGCGAAATCTCTCAGTCAAGACAGCCTTTCTCATACAACTGGCGTCTGGACGTAGAGGCGGCTGGATCCATGCATGTCGCATGGACCCAGCATACCTGCGTAAAGAATCAGGTGGATTTACGTTCTTGTCTTCCCTCATACTTGACAAAAACCAATCTGCACACTTTACACCTGAACCGGTCTTTATAGCAGCCCTATCAGACCATTCTCCTGACGACAAGTTACATTGTCCGATCAGGGCCCTCAAATGGTACTTAGATAAAACTAAGACCATTAGAGGCCAAGAGAAGGCTCTCTTTATCTCCTCAAAGGAGCCCCACTCAAAAGCAGCAAAACTGACTATTGCTGGGTGGGTTAAAGAAGCCATAGCTGGTACATATCGCGACCTTCCCTTGGAAGAGCGTCTAGCTATGAACATTAGAGCCCATGACACTAGAGGAGTAGCGGCATCCTGGGCTAGAGCAGCCGGGGTGTCCATTCCGGAAATCATGAATGCAGCAGCCTGGAGCACCCCTGTAACCTTTGCTAAGTTTTACCTCAAAGATCTTCCTAATCAAAAGGGTAAATTTGGCAATGCGGTCCTTTCCACGGCAGACCCCTTTAAACCTTGAAACGATACCACAGCTTTTGTTTGACGGTGGTACACTGCTTCATGATATGAACAGGTAATGTATATCATAATTAATCAGGGAATTAGTAGTAATTACCCTATTAATAAGATATACTTACCTGTTCATATCCCCACCCATCCGACCCCTATCGTTCCGTGTTCCCGATCGAGCGCTGACATTTAGAGGGTTAAACAAGATGGCGACGTCACGTGATTGGAGGCCATGCGGAGGCGCCATCTACGGACATCACGGGGAATTAAAACTTTTGGCGATTGTCAGGGAGCGATTGGCGAAGCAAGCTTCATGATATGAACAGGTAAGTATATCTTATTAATAGGGTAATTACTACTAATTCCCTGATATATAATATTATATATGTATATGTACTTTTTACTGTGATCTAATTCTCTGTCAGGTTAATAAGATGGCACTGGTTTGGTTGTGGCTGAATTATAATCCCAGTAAGTAACCTGATACATGTCGGTTGTCAAGAATGAAGTAACTTCTGTAATAGTCGATATTATGTGGAATGTGCATGGGTTCAATAAAACATGTATTTAAGGACAGTTCCAGTACACTGGAACTGTCCTTCTAGCCACAGGATGAGCAATTTCTTTCTGACCACGTTCTCTGAAGGATTCTCAATTTTGAGTTTTTATGTCTGGCAAATTGGCAGGTCTGACGCTAATAATTTTTTGACAGTTTTGTTGACATACCTGTTTTAATGGTCGAGTTATTGTTTTTTCTTGTTTTTATGGGTTCTCTAGTCGCCGGAAAGGCTCTGCAGCCTGGGTTTTCCGTTGGGGCTATTGTGTCATTCGCAGTCATTCATTTCTGGTAAGGCTTTCTAGCCTGACTACTCCCTGGTGGTTCTTGTGCAAGGCACTGTCATTCACTCTTTTGTTTGCCGAGGCTTGTGGTGTGGTCACGTGGAATTGAGGGACATTCAAAACTTCAACTTAGGAGATGGTTAGAATGTACAGGTTTACCAAGATAAGGATGGAAGAGTGACTCATTTGCACATACTTTATCATCGTGTGTGTTTGAGAGAGAGAGTGGGCCCTTTGATCAATTAATACTCCTGTTGAGTTATAACCTATAAATAGGTTCAAAGATGGGTACAACGTAAACTGGTGGAATTTCACCATAGTAGAATATATATTGAACACTGAAACGCGAGGATAAGAAATAATAACGTGCCTGATGCAGTTGTGGATTTAGAGGGGGTTTAAGTGGTTCAATGAAACCCTTTTTAGAATTCAAAATGTCAATGTTCTTGTTAAGAATTGTTTCTTTTCTTAACCTTTGCTTGAAATCAATGAGAGTTATCTATCTCTCTTTTAAAACAAGCCTCCTCATGTGAGTCAAACTCCCTTCAAATAAATCCTAGTACCGTTCTTATATAGCTATGTTGCCACTGATGTGATAATTTGAAATAAATTGAAACTCTAGATCACTGGGCCCTTGAGCTTGAACAAAATGAGCACTGCATATAAAAAAACAACAATTGTAGCCAAAGCAATGAAAAAAAGAATTATATGATATAAGCCACTATAAATTTTATTTGCAAATGAAAAAACTGAAATGACTTATTGATTTATTGGATTATGTCCAAAAGCCTAATTGCTCATTGGTGTTTTTCTGGTTGACTTGGGTTAGATTTTTGCTCGTCATGATTACCTTAAAATTTTATTTTGAAATTCATGTAATCCTCAAACATCCTGTCACCCATTCATGTTTGAAGACCCCCTTGAAACACTTTGATGATTAAAATAACAGTGAACATGTCTTGTCAAATTAATATTAAGAAATGCAGCGTGATGATGAAATCCTTAGGGCTATTCCAGAAAAAAAACAAGGCGGGCAGGGAACTTGCCGACTTCTAGACCCCCCTACACAATGCTTTTTGATTTCATGAAGACCAACTTACAAAGATTTTTTCTTAACTAAAACATGTTATGTTATGGATAGAGTGGTTAGAAATGTTATTTTAATGAATGTGCTGGCTCATGAGGCAGCTTTTTGAAGTTTGTAATGCAGGTAGGTTAGCAAATGTTTTATCATTTTTGATTATGATCTTGGTTTTCTGTTTTTTTAGTAAAGATAATTATTATAAACTTAGAAAATAACTAACCATTATCAAAAGACAGAAAAATGCAAAGGATTTAAAAAATCAAAAGAACATAAAAAAAATCACAGAAACCTAAAATCTAAAATCCCAGAAAATCTAAAATTACAAGAAAAAAACATGGGCCATGCAACCAAACGCTTGTATGTGTACTTTGACGCCATTGGCGTCCCTCGTGTTTATAGAAGGAGTTTTGTACATTCCATGATATGCTACTGATACTTTCTTCAATCTGAATTTTCATGTATTAATCACATCTGTCTCCAGTATTCAGATATTTTCTGAAAAAGGTGTCTCTGATTTCAATTTTAAGAAATGTATTCATTAGAATATTTTTCAAAATGCTCTATATGCAATTATTTGAGAAGACCAAGGATCTCTGGATTATGGATGGGATGTTGAGATTATTGAGTTTGTCAGTATCTTCAATTTATAACACTGACAATCCAACACATGGCACAGATATTACTTCAGATTCACAGGGAATTTGATTTTAGCAAACTTACTCCAAGCTGCCAGTTTCAGCAAAATAAGCATTCAAAAATATTTTCTTGAAAACACTAACACTAGGTGGATGCCCCTACATAATACCAAAATGCACGTTTGCTTTATTCATAGATTGCCTCTACTTATTGTATGACCTCTGGTGATGGATGCGGTTAGAGGTGAACTTCAACTTGTGTTTTATTGTCATCTTTATACCTTACAAATGATACATACATATTAGGATATTCTACTTCATTTTGTGGAAAGGGTAAAACTCAGTTGGGCTGAGCTACTTTCAAGATGTATTACAAATTATTATGTTGTAGGTGCAAGAGCTGTTATTTTCCTGCACTATTGGCAACTTCTTCCCCAGAGGATAGTTAACCCATTCATGCCCTGTCCCATAGAAATAGACATCTTGATGTTAGATACTTAGGAAAATAACTTGCAAACAAGCTTTTTCTTTACAAATTGTTTGAAAGGATAGCGTTGATGGAGTTGAAATATACACATTCTTTAGATATTTTCTGATAATCCTTTGGTAAGAAGAATATCATTTATGTAATTGAGCTCTTTATTGGCACTACTGGCATGAATGGATTAACTGATAAGCTCTCAGTATTCTACCCACCTTCCATGTTGCTAATGACTTTGATGTCATCTTTTATATTAAATCGTAATATAATGAAACTGATACCAACCATTCTGTTATTCCATTCATACATTGAAGATGCAAAATAGTTTATTCTCTATTGTGTATATATATTTACATTGAATTTGAATGTATTGGGGGTATGTATGATAACTGCGAGCCAACTTTTTTTCTAGCTGAAATGGTGAAAACTAACAAAAAACTGAATTAATTTTTACTAATATTTTCTTATGATGTGAGTAAAAACAGAAAGGAAGTGCATTTAACATTATATATGACTATAATGACATAGTGTTCATGACCAATCCAAATAATTAACCAGAAATGGTACGAGCCAAGAAAAACATTTTTGATGTATCATACAAAATATTTTCTTGTGGCATGAGTCAAATATGAAGCAACAGAATGTATATGGAGATTGTAGACATTGTATTTAGCCACAGTTTTATAAGGATATTGACGTTGAATGGAGATTTTTAATGGCTGTGTAGATATTCTCACTCTGAGAAGGTGTTTGTAGATGGTTCTATGATGTTATTTATGTGCATGTGTACTGAGATTAGCAGCATCTTTTGTACTTGGATGGCGCCAATGCTGTGGCCACCCCTATAGATGGTGCCACTCCTGTGGCAACCCTTATTGTAGAAGGCCCCACTATTGCTGCCACACACACACACACATATATATATATATATATATATATATGTATATATATATATATATATATATATATATATATATATATATATATATATATATATATGTATATATATATTTATATATATATATATATATATATATATATATATATATATATATATATATATATATATATATATATATATATATATATATATATATATACACATAGATTACGCCACTGCTGTTGTCAACCTTTTACATATATGGCACCATTGCAGTGGCCACTCATAGAAAAAGAATGCGCCACTGCTATTACCAGGAGGAAGACTAATATTTCTAATTGCTCAGATTATGCACTTTATTGAACCTGTAAATAAATGGTCTCTTTTGAAATATGATACTTGTGTATTTGTCTTTAATTATTATTACAATTAAAGGGCAAGTGCACCATTGCAAAAACTTGGGCTAAAAGTGTAGTGCTATATGGTATGTATCAATTGCCCAACTCACTTTTTTACCTGCCGTCTGAATGGTGCCGTTAGTCGCGTACTTTGCCATAATGTATCTGGTATTTGCGGAAGAAATGTATATTTATGAATATTAGCAGCCAAGTACTTAACTAACGGCATCATTCAGCAAGCAGTAGGTTAATAATTCACGGACAATTCTGTTACATCCCAGAATTGTAGGAACAATTCGGGAATAAAAAACGTTTACCAGAATTGTCTAGTCAGACAATTCTAGTAGGCACCGGAATTGCACAATTTTGGTACGTTCTAGAATTGCTATATGTGATAGACAATTCAGGTACACACCAGAATTGCACAATTCTGGTATGTACCAGAATTGAGGTCGTAAATTACACGATGACCATCATTTTCTGATTCCCGGACACGACAATTCTAGTAGGCACCGGAATTGCACAATTTTGGTACGTTCTAGAATTGCTATATGTGATAGACAATTCTGGTACACACCAGAATTGCACAATTCTGGTATGTACCAGAGTTGAGGTCGTAAATTACATGATGACCGTCATTTTCTGACTCCCGGACATGCATTTCATGTTATTATTGACTTTTTATGAATTAAGGATATCTGGGATCAAGGAATATCTAACGTAAAGTACCCTTACAGAAAACGCCGTCTTTTTACCACTATCCACCAACAAACCCGTGGCAGATATGGGATAACGTTTCAATTCACATGTCTTGACCACTAGTCACCGGTAGACCAGTGGCAGGCATGTGGTGGTGCATTGCCACTACTCCACCACCTTATTACCCATATTAACCACAACGTGTGGTTCAGAACCACTAGGATATCAAACCACAGGTAGGGGTAAGGTAGGGGTATGAGTGTGGTATTCAAAGGGTACACCGAGTTATGCTATTTGGCACATATAGATGGCAGCACTAGTTCATTTGTGACCATATGTGCTTTGGATTATGCCACTAGCCACATATAGATGTCTCCACCGGTTACAAATATGGGCTTTAAGTCTAGCAGGGAGGGACGCCCCTATGGGTGATCCCTCTGGCAGGGAGGGACGCCCCTATGGCTGAGCCCTCTAGCAGGGAGGGATGCCCCTATGGCTTATATACTTATAGCAGTTTGAGTCAATACCCTTCAGAGAATACGTTTGCAATTTCTACCCTGAAGTATAGTTTTTTAGAGTCAGATTAAAAAAAATATCCCTATATGAAAATGGTGTACAACCTGATGTCCACCCTCGGTCATTGGTATCCCCCAAGCTGAAGTCCGATACAACAGCCACTACCTGACCTGTCTGTTGCACCCTGCTGGGAGGAAGCAGGAAATTGGATTACTACTGATAAGCACAAGACAGGGTTGGTGCCAGGTGGTAGGTGCCTGACCTAGATTCTAGGCTGGTCAGACCTGTCGCACTTTTGATATTTAAAAATAAAAGTTTTTTATCAAAATATTCACAGGTCCGGACCTGTGGCACATTTTATATATTCTAGCATTTTTTCACGTAATTCCACAGGTCCGGACCTGTCAAACTTTTGATATTTAAAAATAAAAGTTTTTTCTCAAAATATTCGCAGGTCCTGACCTCTGGCACATTTTATATATTCTAGCATTTTTCTCACGTAATTCCACAGGTCCGGACCTGTGGCACTTTTGATATTTAAAAATAAAAGTTTTTTTTCAAAATATTTACAGGTCCGGACCTCTGGCACATTTTATATATTCTAGCATTTTTTCACGTAATTCCACAGGTCCGGACCTGTCGAACTTTTGATATTTAAAAACAAAAGTTTTTTCTCAAAATATTCACAGGTCCGGACCTGTGGCACATTTTATATATTCTAGCATTTTTTCACGTAATTCCACAGGTCTGGACCTGTCGAACTTTTGATATTTAAAAATAGAAGTTTTTAATCAAAATATTCACAGGTCCGGACCTCTGGCACATTTTATATATTCTAGCATTTTTTCACGTAATTCCACAGGTCCGGACCTGTCGAACTTTTGATATTTAGAGATAAAAGTTTTCTCTCCAAATATTCACAGGTCTGGACCTGTGGCATATTCTATATATTCTAGCATTTTGTCACGTAATTCCACAGGTCTGGACCTGTCGAACTTTTGATATTTAAAAATAAAAGTTTTTTCTCAAAATATTCACAGGTCCGGACCTGCGGCACATTTTATATATTCTAGTATTTTTTCACGTAATTCCACAGGTCCGGACCTGTCGAACTTTTAATATTTAAAAATAAAAGTTTTTTCTTAAAATATTCACAGGTCCGGACCTGTGGCACATTTTATATATTCTAGTATTTTTTCACGTAATTCCACAAGTCCGGACCTGTGGCACTTTTGATATTTAAAAATAAAAGTTTTTTCTCAAAATATTCACAGGTCCGGACCTGTGGCACATTTTATATATTCTAGCATTTTTTCTCGTAATTCCACAGGTCCGGACCTGTCGAACTTTTGATATTTAAAAATAAAAGCTTTTTCTCAAAATATTCGCAGGTCCGGACCTCTGGCACATTTTATATATTCTAGCATTTTTTCACGTAATTCCACAGGTCCGGACCTGTGGCACTTTTGATATTTAAAAATAAAAGTTTTTTTTCAAAATATTCACAGGTCCGGACCTCTGGCACATTTTATATATTCTAGCATTTTTTCACGTAATTCCACAGGTCCGGACCTGTCGAACTTTTGATATTTAAAAACAAAAGTTTTTTCTCAAAATATTCACAGGTCCGGACCTGCGGCACATTTTATATATTCTAGTATTTTTTCAAGTAATTCCACAGGTCCGGACCTGTGGCACTTTTGATATTTAAAAATAAAAAAATTTTCTCAAAATATTCACAGGTCCGGACCTGTGGCACATTTCATATATTCTAGCATTCTTTCACATAATTCCACAGGTCCGGACCTGTCGCACTTTTGATATTTAAAGATAAAGGTTTTTTCTCAAAATATTCACAGGTCCGGACCTGTGGCACATTTTATATATTCTAGCATTTTTTCACGTAATTCCACAGCTCCGGACCTGTCAAACTTTTGATATTTAAAAATAGAAGTTTTTTCTCAAAATATTCACAGGTTGACATCTGGCACATTTTATATATTCTAGCATTTTTTCACGTAATTCCACAGGTCCGGACCTGTCGAACTTTTGATATTTAAAAATAAAAGTTTTTTCTCAAAATATTCGCAGGTCCGGACCTATGGCACATTTTATATATTCTAGCATTTTTTCACGTAATTCCACAGGCCCGGACCTGTCGAACTTTTGATATTTAAAAATAAAAGTTTTTTCTCAAAATATTCACAGGTCCGGACCTGTGGCATATTCTATATATTCTAACATTTTTTCACGTAATTCCACAGGTCCGGACCTGTCGCACTTTTGATATTTAAAAATAAAAGTTTTTACTCAAAATATTCACAGGTCCGGACCTGTGGAACATTTTATATATTCTAGTATTTTTTCACGTAATTCCACAGGTCCGGACCTGTTGCACTTTTGATATTTAGAGATAAAAGTTTTTTCTCAAAATATTCACAGGTCCGGACCTGTGGCATATTCTATATATTCTAGCATTTTTTCACGTAATTCCACAGGTCCGGA
The DNA here is from genome assembly GCA_963942565.1 of Maea johnstoni. Taxonomy (NCBI): domain Eukaryota; kingdom Metazoa; phylum Annelida; class Polychaeta; order Spionida; family Magelonidae; genus Maea; species Maea johnstoni. Next base: position 21,447,386 of record OZ012691.1, read on the forward strand.
CCTGTCGCACTTTTGATATTTAGAAATAAAAGTTTTTTCTCAAAATATTCACAGGTCCGGACCTGTGGGTCATTTTATATATTCTAGCATTCTTCACATAATTCCACAGGTCCGGACCTGTCGCACTTTTGATATTTAAAAATAAAAGTTTTTTATCAAAATATTCACAGGTCCGGACCTCTGGCACATTTTATATAATCTAGCATTTTTTCACGTAATTCCACAGCTCCGGACCTGTCGAACTTTTGATATTTAAAAATAGAAGTTTTTTCTCAAAATATTCACAGGTCCGGACCTCTGGCACATTTTATATATTCTAGCATTTTTTCACGTAATTCCACAGGTCCGGACCTGTCAAACTTTTGATATTTAAAAATAAAAGTTTTTTCTCAAAATATTCACAGGTCCGGACCTGTGGCACATTTTATATATTCTAGTATTTTTTCACGTAATTCCACAGGTCCGGACCTGTGGCAATTTTGATATTTAAAAATAAAAGTTTTTTCTCAAAATATTCACAGGTCCGGACCTGTGGCACATTTTATATATTCTAGCATTTTTTCACGTAATTCCACAGGTCCGGACCTGTCGAACTTTTGATATTTAAAAATAAAAGTTTTTTCTCAAAATATTCGCAGGTCCGGACCTCTGGCACATTTTATATATTCTAGCATTTTTTCACGTAATTCCACAGGTCCGGACCTGTCGAACTTTTGATATTTAAAAATAAAAGTTTTTTCTCAAAATATTCACAGGGGCGGACCTGCGGCACATTTTATATATTCTAGTATTTTTTCAAGTAATTCCACAGGTCCGGACCTGTGGCACTTTTGATATTTAAAAATAAAAGTTTTTTCTCAAAATATTCACAGGTCCGGACCTCTGGCACATTTTATATATTCTAGCATTTTTTCACGTAATTCCACAGGTCCGGACCTGTCGAACTTTTGATGTTTAAAAACAAAAGTTTTTTCTCAAAATATTCACAGGTCCGGACCTGTGGGTCATTTTATATATTCTAGCATTCTTCACATAATTCCACAGGTCCGGACCTGTCGCACTTTTGATATTTAAAAATAAAAGTTTTTTATCAAAATATTCACAGGTCCGGACCTCTGGCACATTTTATATAATCTAGCATTTTTTCACGTAATTCCACAGCTCCGGACCTGTCGAACTTTTGATATTTAAAAATAGAAGTTTTTTCTCAAAATATTCACAGGTCCGGACCTGTGGCACATTTTATATATTCTAGCATTTTTTCACGTAATTCCACAGCTCCGGACCTGTCAAACTTTTGATATTTAAAAATAGAAGTTTTTTCTCAAAATATTCACAGGTTGACATCTGGCACATTTTATATATTCTAGCATTTTTTCACGTAATTCCACAGGTCCGGACCTGTCAAACTTTTGATATTTAAAAATAAAAGTTTTTTCTCAAAATATTCACAGGTCCGGACCTGTGGCACATTTTATATATTCTAGTATTTTTTCACGTAATTCCACAGGTCCGGACCTGTGGCAATTTTGATATTTAAAAATAAAAGTTTTTTCTCAAAATATTCACAGGTCCGGACCTGTGGCACATTTTATATATTCTAGCATTTTTTCACGTAATTCCACAGGTCCGGACCTGTCGAACTTTTGATATTTAAAAATAAAAGTTTTTTCTCAAAATATTCGCAGGTCCGGACCTCTGGCACATTTTATATATTCTAGCATTTTTTCACGTAATTCCACAGGTCCGGACCTGTCGAACTTTTGATATTTAAAAATAAAAGTTTTTTCTCAAAATATTCACAGGGGCGGACCTGCGGCACATTTTATATATTCTAGTATTTTTTCAAGTAATTCCACAGGTCCGGACCTGTGGCACTTTTGATATTTAAAAATAAAAGTTTTTTCTCAAAATATTCACAGGTCCGGACCTGTGGCACATTTTATATATTCTAGCATTTTTTCACGTAATTCCACAGGTCCGGACCTGTCGAACTTTTGATGTTTAAAAACAAAAGTTTTTTCTCAAAATATTCACAGGTCCGGACCTGTGGCACATTTTATATATTCTAGCATTTTTTCACGTAATTCCACAGCTCCGGACCTGTCGAACTTTTGATATTTAAAAATAGAAGTTTTTAATCAAAATATTCACGGGTCCGGACCTCTGGCACATTTTATATATTCTAGCATTTTTTCACGTAATTCCACAGCTCCGGACCTGTCGAACTTTTGATATTTAAAAATAGATGTTTTTTCTCAAAATATTCACAGGTCCGGACCTCTGGCACATTTTATATATTCTAGCATTTTTTCACGTAATTCCACAGGTCCGGACCTGTCAAACTTTTGATATTTAAAAATAAAAGTTTTTTCTCAAAATATTCACAGGTCCGGACCTGTGGCACATTTTATATATTCTAGTATTCTTTCACGTAATTCCACAGGTCAGGACCTGTGGCAATTTTGATATTTAAAAATAAAAGTTTTTTCTCAAAATATTCACAGGTCCGGACCTGTGGCACATTTTATATATTCTAGCATTTTTTCACGTAATTCCACAGGTCCGGACCTGTCGAACTTTTGATATTTAAAAATAAAAGTTTTTTCTCAAAATATTCGCAGGTCCGGACCTCTGGCACATTTTATATATTCTAGCATTTTTTCACGTAATTCCACAGGTCCGGACCTGTCGAACTTTTGATATTTAAAAATAAAAGTTTTTTCTCAAAATATTCACAGGTCCGGACCTGTGGAACATTTTATATATTCTAGTATTTTTTCACGTAATTCCACAGGTCCGGACCTGTGGCAATTTTGATATTTAAAAATAAAAGTTTTTTCTCAAAATATTCACAGGTCCGGACCTGTGGCACATTTTATATATTCTAGCATTTTTTCACGTAATTCCACAGGTCCGGACCTGTCGAACTTTTGATATTTAAAAATAAAAGTTTTTTCTCAAAATATTCGCAGGTCCGGACCTCTGGCACATTTTATATATTCTAGCATTTTTTCACGTAATTCCACAGGTCCGGACCTGTCGCACTTTTGATATTTAAAAATAAAAGTTTTTTCTCAAAATATTCACAGGTCCGGACCTGTGGAACATTTTATATATTCTAGTATTTTTTCACGTAATTCCGCAGGTCCGGACCTGTTGCACTTTTGATATTAAGAGATAAAAGTTTTTTCTCAAAATATTCACAGGTCCGGACCTGTGGCATATTCTATATATTCTAGCATTTTTTCACGTAATTCCACAGGTCCGGACCTGTCGCACTTTTGATATTTAGAAATAAAAGTTTTTTCTCAAAATATTCACAGGTCCGGACCTGTGGGTCATTTTATATATTCTAGCATTCTTCACATAATTCCACAGGTCCGGACCTGTCGCACTTTTGATATTTAAAAATAAAAGTTTTTTATCAAAATATTCACAGGTCCGGACCTCTGGCACATTTTATATAATCTAGCATTTTTTCACGTAATTCCACAGCTCCGGACCTGTCGAACTTTTGATATTTAAAAATAGAAGTTTTTTCTCAAAATATTCACAGGTCTGGACCTCTGGCACATTTTATATATTCTAGCATTTTTTCACGTAATTCCACAGGTCCAGACCTGTCAAACTTTTGATATTTAAAAATAAAAGTTTTTTCTCAAAATATTCACAGGTCCGGACCTGTGGCACATTTTATATATTCTAGTATTTTTTCACGTAATTCCACAGGTCCGGACCTGTGGCAATTTTGATATTTAAAAATAAAAGTTTTTTCTCAAAATATTCACAGGTCCGGACCTGTGGCACATTTTATATATTCTAGCATTTTTTCACGTAATTCCACAGGTCCGGACCTGTCGAACTTTTGATATTTAAAAATAAAAGTTTTTTCTCAAAATATTCGCAGGTCCGGACCTCTGGCACATTTTATATATTCTAGCATTTTTTCACGTAATTCCACAGGTCCGGACCTGTCGAACTTTTGATATTTAAAAATAAAAGTTTTTTCTCAAAATATTCACAGGGGCGGACCTGCGGCACATTTTATATATTCTAGTATTTTTTCAAGTAATTCCACAGGTCCGGACCTGTGGCACTTTTGATATTTAAAAATAAAAGTTTTTTCTCAAAATATTCACAGGTCCGGACCTCTGGCACATTTTATATATTCTATCATTTTTTCACGTAATTCCACAGGTCCGGACCTGTCGAACTTTTGATGTTTAAAAACAAAAGTTTTTTCTCAAAATATTCACAGGTCCGGACCTGTGGCACATTTTATATATTCTAGCATTTTTTCACGTAATTCCACAGGTCCGGACCTGTCGAACTTTTGATATTTAAAAATAGAAGTTTTTAATCAAAATATTCACGGGTCCGGACCTCTGGCACATTTTATATATTCTAGCATTTTTTCACGTAATTCCACAGGTCCGGACCTGTCGAACTTTTGATATTTAAAAATAAAAGTTTTTCTCAAAATATTCACAGGTCCGGACCTGTGGCACATTTCATATATTCTAGCATTCTTTCACATAATTCCACAGGTCCGGACCTGTCGCACTTTTGATATTTAAAGATAAAGGTTTTTTCTCAAAATATTCACAGGTCCGGACCTGTGGCACATTTTATATATTCTAGCATTTTTTCACGTAATTCCACAGCTCCGGACCTGTCGAACTTTTGATATTTAAAAATAGAAGTTTTTTCTCAAAATATTCACAGGTTGACATCTGGCACATTTTATATATTCTAGCATTTTTTCACGTAATTCCACAGGTCCGGACCTGTCGAACTTTTGATATTTAAAAATAAAAGTTTTTTCTCAAAATATTCGCAGGTCCGGACCTATGGCACATTTTATATATTCTAGCATTTTTTCACGTAATTCCACAGGCCCGGACCTGTCGAACTTTTGATATTTAAAAATAAAAGTTTTTTCTCAAAATATTCACAGGTCCGGACCTGTGGCATATTTTATATATTCTAACATTTTGTCACGTAATTCCACAGGTCCGGACCTGTCGCACTTTTGATATTTAAAAATAAAAGTTTTTTCTCAAAATATTCACAGGTCCGGACCTGTGGAACATTTTATATATTCTAGTATTTTTTCACGTAATTCCACAGGTCCGGACCTGTGGCACTTTTGATATTTAGAGATAAAAGTTTTTTATCAAAATATTCACAGGTCCGGACCTGTGGCATATTCTATATATTCTAGCATTTTTTCACGTAATTCAACAGGTCCGGACCTGTCGCACTTTTGATATTTAGAAATAAAAGTTTTTTCTCAAAATATTCACAGGTCCGGACCTGTGGTACATTTTATATATTCTAGCATTCTTCACATAATTCCACAGGTCCGGACCTGTCGCACTTTTGATATTTAAAAATAAAAGTTTTTTATCAAAATATTCACAGGTCCGGACCTCTGGCACATTTTATATAATCTAGCATTTTTTCACGTAATTCCACAGCTCCGGACCTGTCGAACTTTTGATATTTAAGAATAAAAGTTTTTTCTCAAAATATTCACAGGTCCAGACCTTTGGCACATTTTATATATTCTAGCATTTTTTCATGTAATTCCACAGGTCCGGACCTGTCGCACTTTTGATATTTAAAAATAAAAGTTTTTTCTCAAAATATTCACAGGTCAGGACCTGTGGCACAATTTATATATTCTAGCATTTTCTCACGTAATTCCACAGGTCAGGACCTGTCGCACTTTTGATATTTAAGAATAAAAGTTTTTTCTCAAAATATTCACAGGTCCGGACCTGTGGTACATTTTATTTGTACCACAGTTGCTTGCCTTCCACCAATCAGAGGCCTCGAAAAGTGTAGGGTTATAGGACATAACCCACACTTTTCAAACCTTTGTTCTCTAAGCTGCCTAAACCCAAAGGTGTTACCCAAGGGTATACTTTTCTCGGCCTGTGATTGGTGGAAGGCAGTCAACTGTGGTACAAGCCACATAGACTCCTCGGAAGCTGTGGTGTATGGGATACCCTTGGGGTTACTCGGCTTCGCCTCGTGACACCTTGGGTATATCCCATACACCACAGCTTCCTTGGGGTCTATCTATCACTTATTCTAGCATTTTTTCACATAATTCCACAGGTCCGGACCTGTCGCACTTTTGATATTTAAAAATAAAAGTTTTTTCTCAAAATATTCACAGGTCCGGACCTGTGGCACATTTTATGTATTCTAGCATTTTTTCACATAATTCCACAGGTCCGGACCTGTCGCACTTTAGATATTTAGAAATAAAAGTTTTTTCTCAAAAAATTCACAGGTCCGGACCTGTGGTACTTTTTATGTATTCTAGCATTTTTTCACATAATTCCACAGGTACGGACCAGTCGCACTTTTGATATTTAAAAATAAAAGTTTTTTTCTCAAAATATTCACAGGTCCAGACCTGTGGCACATTTTATATATTCTAGCATTTTTTCAAGTAATTCCACAGGTCCGGACCTGTGGCACTTTTGATATTTAAAAATCAAAGTTTTTTCTCAAAATATTCACAGGTCCGGACCTGTGGCACATTTTATATATTCTAGCATTTTTTCACGTAATTCCAGAGGTCTGGACCTGTCGAACTTTTGATATTGGAAAATAAAAGTTTTTTCTCAAAATATCCACAGGTCCGGACCTTTGTCATATTTTATATATTCTAGCATTTTTTTCACGTAATTCCACAGGTTCGGACCTGTCGAATTTTTGATATTTAAAAATAAAAGTTTTTTCTCAAAATATTCACAGGTCCGTCCCAATGGCACATTTTATATATTCTAGAATTTTTTCACATAATTCCACAGGTCCGGACCTGTCGCACTTTTGATATTTAAAGATAAAAGTTTTTTCTCAAAATATTCACAGGTCCCGACCTGTGGCACATTTTATATATTCTAGCATTTTTTCACTTAATTCCACAGGTCCAGACTTGTCGCACTTTTGATATTTAAAAATAAAAGTTTTTTCTCAAAATATTCACAGGTACGGACCTGTGGCACATTTTATATATTCTAGCATTTTTTCACGTAATTCCACAGGTCCGGACCTGTCGCACTTTTGATATTTAAAAATAAAAGTTTTTTCTCAAAATATTCACAGGTCCGGACCAGTGGCAGATTTTATATATTCTTGCATTTTTTCGCATAATTCCACAGGTCTGGACCTGTTGCACTTTTGATATTTAAAAATAAAAGTTTTTTCTCAAAATATTCACAGGTCCGGACGTGTGGCACATTTTATATATTCTAGCATTTTTTCACGTAATTCCACAGGTCAGGACCTGTCGCACTTTTGATATTTAAGAATAAAAGTTTTTTCTCAAAATATTCACAGGTCCGGACCTGTGGTACATTTTATTTATTCTAGCATTTTTTCACATAATTCCACAGGTCCGGACCTGTCGCACTTTTGATATTTAAAAATAAAAGTTTTTTTCTCAAAATATTCACAGGTCCAGACCTCTGGCACATTTAATATATTCTAGCATTTTTTCACGTAATTCCAGAGGTCCGGACCTGTCGAACTTTTGATATTTAAAAATAAAAGTTTTTTCTCAAAATATTCACAGGTCCGGACCTGTGGCACATTTTATATATTCTAGCATTTTTTCACGTAATTCCACAGGTCCGGACCTGTCGAACTTTTGATATTGGAAAATAAAAGATTTTTCTCAAAATATCCACAGGTCCGGACCTGTGTCATATTTTATATATTCTAGCATTTTTTTCACGTAATTCCACAGGTCCGGACCTGTCGCACTTTTGATATTTAAAAATAAAAGTTTTTTCTCAAAATATTCACAGGTCCGTCCCTGTGGCACATTTTATATATTCTAGCATTTTTTCACGTAATTCCGCAGGTCCGGACCTGTGGCACTTTTGATATTTAAAAATAAAAGTTTTTTCTCAAAATATTCACAGGTCCGGACCTGTGGCACATTTTAATATTTTAGCATTTTTTTCACATAATTCCACAGGTCCGGACCTGTCGCACTTTTGATATTTAAAAATAAAAGTTTTTTCTCAAAATATTCACAGGTCCGGACCTGTGGCACATTTTATATATTCTTGCATTTTTTCACGTAATTCCACAGGTCCGGACCTGTCACACTTTTGATATTTAGGAATAAAAAATTTTTCTCGAAATATTCACAGGTCCGGACCTGTCGCACATTTTATATATTCTAGCATTTTTTTCACGTAATTCCACAGGTCCGGACCTGTCGCACTTTTGATATTTAAAAATGAAAGTTTTTTCTCAAAATATTCACAGGTCCGGACCTGTGGCACATTTTATATATTCTTGCATTTTTTCACGTTATTCCACAGGTCCGGACCTGTCGCACATTTGATATTTAGAGATAAAAGTTTTTTCTCAAAATATTCACAGGTCCGGACCTGTGGCACATTTTATATATTCTAGCATTTTTTCACGTAATTCAACAGGTCCGGACCTGTGGCACTTTTGATATTTAAAAATAAAAGTTTTTTCTCAAAATATTCACAGGTCCGGACCTGTGGCACATTTTATATATTCTAGAATTTTTTCACATAATTCCACAGGTCCGGACCTGTCGCACTTTTGATATTTAAAGATAAAAGTTTTTTCTCAAAATATTCACAGGTCCGGACCTGTGGCACATTTTATATATTCTTGCATTTTTTCACTTAATTCCACAGGTCCGGACTTGTCGCACTTTTGATATTTAAAAATAAAAGTTTTTTCTCAAAATATTCACAGGTACGGACCTGTGGCACATTTTATATATTCTAGCATTTTTTCACGTAATTCCACAGGTCCGGACCTGTGGCACTTTTAATATTTAAAAATAAAAGTTTTTTCTCAAAATATTCACAGGTCCGGACCAGTGGCAGATTTTATATATTCTAGCATTTTTTCACATAATTCCACAGGTCCGGACCTGTTGCACTTTTGATATTTAAAAATAAAAGTTTTTTCTCAAAATATTCACAGGTACGGACCTGTGGCACATTTTATATAGTCTAGCATTTTTTCACGTAATTCCACAGGTCCGGACCTGTGGCACTTTTGATATTTAAAAATAAAAGTTTTTTCTCAAAATATTCACAGGTCCGGACCTGTGGCACATTTTAATATTCAAGCATTTTTTTCACATAATTCCACAGGTCCGGACCTGTCGCACTTTTGATATTTAAAAATAAAAGTTTTTTCTCAAAATATTCATAGGTCCGGACCTGTGGCACATTCTATATATTCTTGCATTTTTCCACGTAATTCCACAGGTCCGGACCTGTCACACTTTAGATATTTAGAAATAAAAGTTATTTCTCAAAATATTCACAGGTCCGGACCTGTGGTACTTTTTATGTATTCTAGCATTTTTTCACATAATTCCACAGGTCCGGACCAGTCGCACTTTTGATATTTAAAAATAAAAGTTTTTTTCTCAAAATATTCACAGGTCCAGACCTGTGGCACATTTTATATATTCTAGCATTTTTTCACGTAATTCCACAGGTCCGGACCTGCCGAACTTTTGATATTGGAAAATAAAAGTTTTTTCTCAAAATATCCACAGGTCCGGACCTGTGTCATATTTTATATATTCTAGCATTTTTTTCACGTAATTCCACAGGTTCGGACCTGTCAAATTTTTGATATTTAAAAATAAAAGTTTTTTCTCAAAATATTCACAGGTCTGTCCCATTGGCACATTTTATATATTCTAGAATTTTTTCACATAATTCCACAGGTCCGGACCTGTCGCACATTTGATATTTAAAGATAAAAGTTTTTTCTCAAAATATTCACAGGTCCCGACCTGTGGCACATTTTATATATTCTAGCATTTTTTCACTTAATTCCACAGGTCCAGACTTGTCGCACTTTTGATATTTAAAAATTAAAGTTTTTTCTCAAAATATTCACAGGTCCGGACGTGTGGCACATTTTATGTATTCTAGCATTTTTTCACGTAATTCCACAGGTCCGGACCTGTCGCACTTTTGATATTTAAAAATAAACGTTATTTCTCAAAATATTCACAGGTCCGGACCAGTGGCAGATTTTATATATTCTTGCATTTTTTCGCATAATTCCACAGGTCTGGACCTGTTGCACTTTTGATATTTAAAAATAAAAGTTTTTTCTCAAAATATTCACAGGTCCGGACGTGTGGCACATTTTATATATTCTAGCATTTTTTCACGTAATTCCACAGGTCAGGACCTGTCGCACTTTTGATATTTAAGAATAAAAGTTTTTTCTCAAAATATTCACAGGTCCAGACCTGTGGTACATTTTATTTATTCTAGCATTTTTTCACATAATTCCACAGGTCCGGACCTGTCGCACTTTAGATATTTAGAAATAAAAGTTTTTTCTCAAAATATTCAGAGGTCCGGACCTGCGGTACATTTTATATATTCTAGCATTTTTTCACATAATTCCACAGGTCCGGACCAGTCGCACTTTTGATATTTAAAAATAAAAGTTTTTTTCTCAAAATATTCACAGGTCCAGACTTGTGGCACATTTTATATATTCTAGCATTTTTTCACGTAATTCCAGAGGTCCGGACCTGTCGAACTTTTGATATTTAAAAATAAAAGTTCTTTCTCAAAATATTCACAGGTCCGGACCTGTGGCACATTTTATATATTCTAGCATTTTTTCACGTAATTCCACAGGTCTGGACCTGTCGAACTTTTGATATTGGAAAATAAAAGTTTTTTCTCAAAATATCCACAGGTCCGGACCTTTGTCATATTTTATATATTCTAGCATTTTTTTCACGTAATTCCACAGGTTCGGACCTGTCGAATTTTTGATATTTAAAAATAAAAGTTTTTTCTCAAAATATTCACAGGTCCGTCCCAATGGCACATTTTATATATTCTAGAATTTTTTCACATAATTCCACAGGTCCGGACCTGTCGCACTTTTGATATTTAAAGATAAAAGTTTTTTCTCAAAATATTCACAGGTCCCGACCTGTGGCACATTTTATATATTCTAGCATTTTTTCACTTAATTCCACAGGTCCAGACTTGTCGCACTTTTGATATTTAAAAATAAAAGTTTTTTCTCAAAATATTCACAGGTACGGACCTGTGGCACATTTTATATATTCTAGCATTTTTTCACGTAATTCCACAGGTCCGGACCTGTCGCACTTTTGATATTTAAAAATAAAAGTTATTTCTCAAAATATTCACAGGTCCGGACCAGTGGCAGATTTTATATATTCTTGCATTTTTTCGCATAATTCCACAGGTCTGGACCTGTTGCACTTTTGATATTTAAAAATAAAAGTTTTTTCTCAAAATATTCACAGGTCCGGACGTGTGGCACATTTTATATATTCTAGCATTTTTTCACGTAATTCCACAGGTCAGGACCTGTCGCACTTTTGATATTTAAGAATAAAAGTTTTTTCTCAAAATATTCACAGGTCCGGACCTGTGGTACATTTTATTTATTCTAGCATTTTTTCACATAATTCCACAGGTCCGGACCTGTCGCACTTTTGATATTTAAAAATAAAAGTTTTTTTCTCAAAATATTCACAGGTCCAGACCTCTGGCACATTTAATATATTCTAGCATTTTTTCACGTAATTCCAGAGGTCCGGACCTGTCGAACTTTTGATATTTAAAAATAAAAGTTTTTTCTCAAAATATTCACAGGTCCGGACCTGTGGCACATTTTATATATTCTAGCATTTTTTCACGTAATTCCACAGGTCCGGACCTGTCGAACTTTTGATATTGGAAAATAAAAGATTTTTCTCAAAATATCCACAGGTCCGGACCTGTGTCATATTTTATATATTCTAGCATTTTTTTCACGTAATTCCACAGGTCCGGACCTGTCGCACTTTTGATATTTAAAAATAAAAGTTTTTTCTCAAAATATTCACAGGTCCGTCCCTGTGGCACATTTTATATATTCTAGCATTTTTTCACGTAATTCCGCAGGTCCGGACCTGTGGCACTTTTGATATTTAAAAATAAAAGTTTTTTCTCAAAATATTCACAGGTCCGGACCTGTGGCACATTTTAATATTTTAGCATTTTTTTCACATAATTCCACAGGTCCGGACCTGTCGCACTTTTGATATTTAAAAATAAAAGTTTTTTCTCAAAATATTCACAGGTCCGGACCTGTGGCACATTTTATATATTCTTGCATTTTTTCACGTAATTCCACAGGTCCGGACCTGTCACACTTTTGATATTTAGGAATAAAAAATTTTTCTCGAAATATTCACAGGTCCGGACCTGTCGCACATTTTATATATTCTAGCATTTTTTTCACGTAATTCCACAGGTCCGGACCTGTCGCACTTTTGATATTTAAAAATGAAAGTTTTTTCTCAAAATATTCACAGGTCCGGACCTGTGGCACATTTTATATATTCTTGCATTTTTTCACGTTATTCCACAGGTCCGGACCTGTCGCACATTTGATATTTAGAGATAAAAGTTTTTTCTCAAAATATTCACAGGTCCGGACCTGTGGCACATTTTATATATTCTAGCATTTTTTCACGTAATTCAACAGGTCCGGACCTGTGGCACTTTTGATATTTAAAAATAAAAGTTTTTTCTCAAAATATTCACAGGTCCGGACCTGTGGCACATTTTATATATTCTAGAATTTTTTCACATAATTCCACAGGTCCGGACCTGTCGCACTTTTGATATTTAAAGATAAAAGTTTTTTCTCAAAATATTCACAGGTCCGGACCTGTGGCACATTTTATATATTCTTGCATTTTTTCACTTAATTCCACAGGTCCGGACTTGTCGCACTTTTGATATTTAAAAATAAAAGTTTTTTCTCAAAATATTCACAGGTACGGACCTGTGGCACATTTTATATATTCTAGCATTTTTTCACGTAATTCCACAGGTCCGGACCTGTGGCACTTTTAATATTTAAAAATAAAAGTTTTTTCTCAAAATATTCACAGGTCCGGACCAGTGGCAGATTTTATATATTCTAGCATTTTTTCACATAATTCCACAGGTCCGGACCTGTTGCACTTTTGATATTTAAAAATAAAAGTTTTTTCTCAAAATATTCACAGGTACGGACCTGTGGCACATTTTATATAGTCTAGCATTTTTTCACGTAATTCCACAGGTCCGGACCTGTGGCACTTTTGATATTTAAAAATAAAAGTTTTTTCTCAAAATATTCACAGGTCCGGACCTGTGGCACATTTTAATATTCAAGCATTTTTTTCACATAATTCCACAGGTCCGGACCTGTCGCACTTTTGATATTTAAAAATAAAAGTTTTTTCTCAAAATATTCATAGGTCCGGACCTGTGGCACATTCTATATATTCTTGCATTTTTTCACGTAATTCCACAGGTCCGGACCTGTCACACTTTAGATATTTAGAAATAAAAGTTATTTCTCAAAATATTCACAGGTCCGGACCTGTGGTACTTTTTATGTATTCTAGCATTTTTTCACATAATTCCACAGGTCCGGACCAGTCGCACTTTTGATATTTAAAAATAAAAGTTTTTTTCTCAAAATATTCACAGGTCCAGACCTGTGGCACATTTTATATATTCTAGCATTTTTTCACGTAATTCCAGAGGTCCGGACCTGCCGAACTTTTGATATTGGAAAATAAAAGTTTTTTCTCAAAATATCCACAGGTCCGGACCTGTGTCATATTTTATATATTCTAGCATTTTTTTCACGTAATTCCACAGGTTCGGACCTGTCAAATTTTTGATATTTAAAAATAAAAGTTTTTTCTCAAAATATTCACAGGTCTGTCCCATTGGCACATTTTATATATTCTAGAATTTTTTCACATAATTCCACAGGTCCGGACCTGTCGCACATTTGATATTTAAAGATAAAAGTTTTTTCTCAAAATATTCACAGGTCCCGACCTGTGGCACATTTTATATATTCTAGCATTTTTTCACGTAATTCCACAGGTCCGGACCTGTCGCACTTTTGATATTTAAAAATAAACGTTATTTCTCAAAATATTCACAGGTCCGGACCAGTGGCAGATTTTATATATTCTTGCATTTTTTCGCATAATTCCACAGGTCTGGACCTGTTGCACTTTTGATATTTAAAAATAAAAGTTTTTTCTCAAAATATTCACAGGTCCGGACGTGTGGCACATTTTATATATTCTAGCATTTTTTCACGTAATTCCACAGGTCAGGACCTGTCGCACTTTTGATATTTAAGAATAAAAGTTTTTTCTCAAAATATTCACAGGTCCAGACCTGTGGTACATTTTATTTATTCTAGCATTTTTTCACATAATTCCACAGGTCCGGACCTGTCGCACTTTAGATATTTAGAAATAAAAGTTTTTTCTCAAAATATTCAGAGGTCCGGACCTGCGGTACATTTTATATATTCTAGCATTTTTTCACATAATTCCACAGGTCCGGACCAGTCGCACTTTTGATATTTAAAAATAAAAGTTTTTTTCTCAAAATATTCACAGGTCCAGACTTGTGGCACATTTTATATATTCTAGCATTTTTTCACGTAATTCCAGAGGTCCGGACCTGTCGAACTTTTGATATTTAAAAATAAAAGTTCTTTCTCAAAATATTCACAGGTCCGGACCTGTGGCACATTTTATATATTCTAGCATTTTTTCACGTAATTCCACAGGTCCGGACCTGTCGAACTTTTGATATTGGAAAATAAAAGTTTTTTCTCAAAATATCCACAGGTCCGGACCTGTGTCATATTTTATATATTCTAGCATTTTTTTCACGTAATTCCACAGGTCCGGACCTGTCGAACTTTTGATATTTAAAAATAAAAGTTTTTTCTCAAAATATTCACAGGTCCGTCCCTGTGGCACATTTTATATATTCTAGCATTTTTTCACGTAATTCCGCAGGTCCGGACCTAAGGCACTTTTGATATTTAAAAATAAAAGTTTTTTCTCAAAATATTCACAGGTCCGGACCTGTGGCACATTTTAATATTTTAGCATTTTTTTTCACATAATTCCACAGGTCCGGACCTGTCGCACTTTTGATATTTAAAAATAAAAGTTTTTTCTCAAAATATTCATAGGTCCGGACCTGTGGCACATTTTATATATTCTTGCATTTTTTCACGTAATTCCACAGGTCCGGACCTGTCACACTTTTGATATTTAGGAATAAAAAATTTTTCTCAAAATATTCACAGGTCCGGACCTGTGGCACATTTTATATATTCTAGCATTTTTTTCACGTAATTCCACAGGTCCGGACCTGTCGCACTTTTGATATTTAAAAATGAAAGTTTTTTCTCAAAATATTCACAGGTCCGGACCTGTGGCACATTTTATATATTCTTGCATTTTTTCACGTTATTCCACAGGTCCGGACCTGTCGCACATTTGATATTTAAAAATAAAAGTTTTTTCTCAAAATATTCACAGGTCCGGACCTGTGGCACATTTTATATATTCTAGCATTTTTTCACGTAATTCAACAGGTCCGGACCTGTGGCACTTTTGATATTTAAAAATAAAAGTTTTTTCTCAAAATATTCACAGGTCCGGACCTGTGGCACATTTTATATATTCTAGAATTTTTTCACATAATTCCACAGGTCCGGACCTGTCGCACTTTTGATATTTAAAGATAAAAGTTTTTTCTCAAAATATTCACATGTCCGGACCTGTGGCACATTTTATATATTCTAGCATTTTTTCACTTAATTCCACAGGTCCGGACTTGTCGCACTTTTGATATTTAAAAATAAAAGTTTTTTCTCAAAATATTCACAGGTACGGACCTGTGGCACATTTTATATATTCTAGCATTTTTTCACGTAATTCCACAGGTCCGGACCTGTGGCACTTTTGATATTTAAAAATAAAAGTTTTTTCTCAAAATATTCACAGGTCCGGACCAGTGGCAGATTTTATATATTCTAGCATTTTTTCACATAATTCCACAGGTCCGGACCTGTTGCACTTTTGATATTTAAAAATAAAAGTTTTTTCTCAAAATATTCACAGGTACGGACCTGTGGCACATTTTATATATTCTAGCATTTTTTCACGTAATTCCACAGGTCTGGACCTGTGGCACTTTTGATATTTAAAAATAAAAGTTTTTTCTCAAAATATTCACAGGTTCGGACCTGTGGCACATTTTAATATTCAAGCATTTTTTTCACATAATTCCACAGGTCCGGACCTGTCGCACTTTTGATATTTAAAAATAAAAGTTTTTTCTCAAAATATTCATAGGTCCGGACCTGTGGCACATTTTATATATTCTTGCATTTTTCCACGTAATTCCACAGGTCCGGACCTGTCACACTTTTGATATTTAGGAATAAAAGTTTTTTCTCAAAATATTCACAGGTCTGGACCTGTGGCACATTTTATATATTCTAGCATTTTTTTCACGTAATTCCACAGGTCCGGACCTGTCGCACTTTTGATATTTAAAAATAAAAGTTTTTTATCAAAATATTCACAGGTCCGGACCTGTGGCACATTTTATATATTCTTGCATTTTTTCACGTTATTCCACAGGTCCGGCCCTGTCGCATATTTGATATTTAGAGATAAAAGTTTTTTCTCAAAATATTCACAGGTCCGGACCTGTGGCACATTTTATATATTCTAGCATTTTTTCACGTAATTCCACAGGTCCGGACCTGTGGCACTTTTGATATTTAAAAATAAAAGTTTTTTCTCAAAATATTCACAGGTCCGGACCTGTGGCACATTTTATATATTCTAGAATTTTTTCACATAATTCCACAGGTCCGGACCTGTGGCACTTTTGATATTTAAAAATAAAAGTTTTTTCTCAAAATATTCACAGGTCCGGACCTGTGGCACATTTTATATATTCTTGCATTTTTTCACGTTATTCCACAGGTCCGGACCTGTCGCACATTTGATATTTAGAGATAAAAGTTTTTTCTCAAAATATTCACAGGTCCGGACCTGTGGCACATTTTATATATTCTAGCATTTTTTTCACGTAATTCCACAGGTCCGGACCTGTGGCACTTTTGATATTTAAAAATAAAAGTTTTTTCTCAAAATATTCACAGGTCCGGACCTGTGGCACATTTTCTATATTCTA
Source organism: Maea johnstoni (assembly GCA_963942565.1). Taxonomy (NCBI): domain Eukaryota; kingdom Metazoa; phylum Annelida; class Polychaeta; order Spionida; family Magelonidae; genus Maea; species Maea johnstoni. The sequence continues at coordinate 21,464,509 of OZ012691.1, forward strand.
GAATTTTTTCACATAATTCCACAGGTCCGGACCTGTCGCACTTTTGATATTTAAAGATAAAAGTTTTTTCTCAAAATATTCACAGGTCCGGACCTGTGGCACATTTTATATATTCTTGCATTTCTTCACTTAATTCCACAGGTCCGGACTTGTCGCACTTTTGATATTTAAAAATAAAAGTTTTTTCTCAAAATATTCACAGGTACGGACCTGTGGCACATTTTATATATTCTAGCATTTTTTCACGTAATTCCACAGGTCCGGACCTGTGGCACTTTTGATATTTAAAAATGAAAGTTTTTTCTCAAAATATTCACAGGTCCGGACGTGTGGCACATTTTATATATTCTAGCATTTTTTCACGTAATTCCACAGGTCCGGACCTGTGGCACTTTTGATATTTAAAAATAAAAGTTTTTTCTCAAAATATTCACAGGTCCGGACGTGTGGCACATTTTATGTATTCTAGCATTTTTTCACGTAATTCCACAGGTCCGGACGATAAAAGTTTTTTCTCAAAATATTCACAGGTCCGGACCTGTGGCACATTTTATATATTCTAGCATTTTTTCACGTAATTCCACAGGCACTTTTGATATTTAGAAATAAAAGTTTTTTCTCAAAATATTCACAGGTCCGGGCCTGTGGCACATTTTATATATTCTAGAATTTTTTCACATAATTCCACAGGTCCGGACCTGTCGCACTTTTGATATTTAAAGATAAAAGTTTTTTCTCAAAATATTCACAGGTCCGGACGTGTGGCACATTTTATATATTCTAGCATTTTTTCACGTAATTCCACAGGTCAGGACCTGACGCACTTTTGATATTTAAGAATAAAAGTTTTTTCTCAAAATATTCACAGGTCCGGACCTGTGGTCCATTTTATATATTCTAGCATTTTTTCACATAATTCCACAGGTCCGGACCTGTCGCACTTTTGATATTTAAAAATAAAAGTTTTTTCTCAAAATATTCACAGGTCCGGACCTGTGGCACATTTTATGTATTCTAGCATTTTTTCACGTAATTCCACAGGTCCGGACCTGTCGCACTTTAGATATTTAGAAATAAAAGATTTTTCTCAAAATATTCACAGGTCCGGACCTGTGGTACATTTTATATATTCTAGCATTTTTTCACATAATTCCACAGGTCCGGACCAGTCGCACTTTTGATATTTAAAAATGAAAGTTTTTTCTCAAAATATTCACAGGTCCAGACCTGTGGCACATTTTATATAGTCTAGCATTTTTTCACGTAATTCCACAGGTCCGGACCTGTCGAACTTTTGATATTTAAAAATAAAAGTTTTTTCTCAAAATATTCACAGGTCCGGAACTGTGGCACATTTTATATATTCTAACATTTTTTCACGTAATTCCACAGGTCCGGACCTGTCGAACTTTTGATACTTGAAAATAAAAGTTTTTTCTTAAAATATTCACAGGTCCGGACCTGTGGCATATTTTATATATTCTAGCATTTTTTCACGTAATTCCACAGGTCCGGACCTGTCGAACTTTTGATATTTAAAAATAAAAGTTTTTTCTCAAAATATTCACAGGTCCGGACCTATGGCACATTTTATATATTCTAGCATTTTTTCACGTAATTCCACAGGTCCGGACCTGTGGCACTTTTGATATTTAAAAATTAAAGTTTTTTCTCAAAATATTCACAGGTACGGACCTGTGGCACATTTTATATATTCTAGCATTTTTTCACGTAATTCCACAGGTCCGGACCTGTGGCACTTTTGATATTTAAAAATAAAAGTTTTTTTCTCAAAATATTCACAGGTCCGGACGTGTGGCACATTTTATGTATTCTAGCATTTTTTCACGTAATTCCACAGGTCCGGACGATAAAAGTTTTTTCTCAAAATATTCACAGGTCCGGACCTGTGGCACATTTTATATATTCTAGCATTTTTTCACGTAATTCCACAGGCACTTTTGATATTTAGAAATAAAAGTTTTTTCTCAAAATATTCACAGGTCCGGGCCTGTGGCACATTTTATATATTCTAGAATTTTTTCACATAATTCCACAGGTCCGGACCTGTCGCACTTTTGATATTTAAAGATAAAAGTTTTTTCTCAAAATATTCACAGGTCCGGACGTGTGGCACATTTTATATATTCTAGCATTTTTTCACGTAATTCCACAGGTCAGGACCTGACGCACTTTTGATATTTAAGAATAAAAGTTTTTTCTCAAAATATTCACAGGTCCGGACCTGTGGTCCATTTTATATATTCTAGCATTTTTTCACATAATTCCACAGGTCCGGACCTGTCGCACTTTTGATATTTAAAAATAAAAGTTTTTTCTCAAAATATTCACAGGTCCGGACCTGTGGCACATTTTATGTATTCTAGCATTTTTTCACGTAATTCCACAGGTCCGGACCTGTCGCACTTTAGATATTTAGAAATAAAAGATTTTTCTCAAAATATTCACAGGTCCGGACCTGTGGTACATTTTATATATTCTAGCATTTTTTCACATAATTCCACAGGTCCGGACCAGTCGCACTTTTGATATTTAAAAATGAAAGTTTTTTCTCAAAATATTCACAGGTCCAGACCTGTGGCACATTTTATATAGTCTAGCATTTTTTCACGTAATTCCACAGGTCCGGACCTGTCGAACTTTTGATATTTAAAAATAAAAGTTTTTTCTCAAAATATTCACAGGTCCGGAACTGTGGCACATTTTATATATTCTAACATTTTTTCACGTAATTCCACAGGTCCGGACCTGTCGAACTTTTGATACTTGAAAATAAAAGTTTTTTCTTAAAATATTCACAGGTCCGGACCTGTGGCATATTTTATATATTCTAGCATTTTTTCACGTAATTCCACAGGTCCGGACCTGTCGAACTTTTGATATTTAAAAATAAAAGTTTTTTCTCAAAATATTCACAGGTCCGGACCTATGGCACATTTTATATATTCTAGCATTTTTTCACGTAATTCCACAGGTCCGGACCTGTGGCACTTTTGATATTTAAAAATTAAA
>OZ012691.1:21472541-21684541 GCA_963942565.1 Maea johnstoni
TCTCTCTCTCTCTCTCTCCTTGTTTCTATCTGTCTATGTACATTGGTCTCCTGGCCTCTCTGTCTTTTTCTTTTGGTCTATTGTTCTCTCGGTCTCTCTGCCTAGTAATAATTTTAGGATATTTCCCAGTTGTATTGTATAAAATTACTTAAAAGTCTATAGCTAATAGGTATCACTATGTGTACGTGCTTGCATCGCTGCCCGTCCCGTTTCCAAAGAAAAGAAACTTTTGGTGCAGTTCCTGGTTCGAATGGTGACGGAATGTTATTTTTATTTTTTTATTCTTTTTATCAAATTTTATCTTTAAATCTTTTTGATAATGTTTCTGCTTATATTTTTCATCAGCCGCTATTATTTCATTTTATTTTGTGTATTGATTATTTCTATCATGCTTAAGGTGATAATTTAGTTCAGCAAGATCATCACCACTAGGTGGTGTCTTTGGCTGGCCCTTAGGGCATGGATATCATAACAAAAGATTGCACATAAGTAGTAGTCACCCGTCACGAATCTCGACCTAGCCGATTTCCTATTTTGGTACGACAACGGGAACAAAGGACCGAGGGTTTAATGGCCCCTTTGGGCCCTCCGTGTTAAATTGGTCCCAAACAACACGGGTTTCTGCTTCGACCATAAGCAGATTACTTCGAGATAGGCCATTTTGACTGATATTTTCATCTCATTTTTGGGCTGAATGTGACTAACGATACGTTTTTCGAAGCCATTGTTTTAGAATATGACAGATATGCATCCCCTCTAGGTGCAAGGTCATGTCATATGTACCTCGTATTATGACAGGACCTAAAAATCAGCATTAACTACGTAAACCACGTGCTGTTAGTAATCTTGAGGCATATGGGAATTATTTAGAATATGACAGATATGCATCCCCTCTAGGTGCAAGGTCATGTCATAAGTACCTCGTATTATGACATGGATCAGTCTATTTTTCCTTCTCTCTCTCTCTCTCTCTCTCTCTCTCTCTCTCTCTCTCTCTCTCTCTCTCTCTCTGTCTGTTTCTATCTGTCTATGTACATTGGTCTCCTGGCCTCTCTGTCTTTTTCTTTTGGTCTATTGTTCTCTCGGTCTCTCTGCCTAGTAATAATTTTAGGATATTTCCCAGTTGTATTGTATAAAATTACTTAAAAGTATATAGCTAATAGGTATCACTATGTGTACGTGCTTGCATCGCTGCCCGTCCCGTTTCCAAAGAAAAGAAACTTTTGGTGCAATTCCTGGTTCGAATGGTGACGGAATGTTATTTTTATTTTTTTATTCTATTATCAAATTTTATCTTTAAATCTTTTTGATAATGTTTCTGCTTATATTTTTCATCAGCCGCTATTATTTCATTTTATTTTGTGTATTGATTATTTCTATCATGCTTAAGGTGATAATTTAGTTCAGCAAGATCATCACCACTAGGTGGTGTCTTTGGCTGGCCCTTAGGGCATGGATATCATAACAAAAGATTGCACATAAGTAGTAGTCACCCGTCACGAATCTCGACCTAGCCGATTTCCTATTTTGGTACGACAACGGGAACAAAGGACCGAGGGTTTAATGGCCCCTTTGGGCCCTCCGTGTTAAATTGGTCCCAAACAACACGGGTTTCTGCTTCGACCATAAGCAGATTACTTCGAGATAGGCCATTTTGACTGATATTTTCATCTCATTTTTGGGCTGAATGTGACTAACGATACGTTTTTCGAAGCCATTGTTTTAGAATATGACAGATATGCATCCCCTCTAGGTGCAAGGTCATGTCATATGTACCTCGTATTATGACAGGACCTAAAAATCAGCATTAACTACGTAAACCACGTGCTGTTAGTAATCTTGAGGCATATGGGAATTATTTAGAATATGACAGATATGCATCCCCTCTAGGTGCAAGGTCATGTCATAAGTACCTCGTATTATGACATGGATCAGTCTATTTTTCCTTCTCTCTCTCTCTCTCTCTCTCTCTCTCTCTCTCTCTCTCTCTCTCTCTCTCTCTCTGTCTGTTTCTATCTGTCTATGTACATTGGTCTCCTGGCCTCTCTGTCTTTTTCTTTTGGTCTATTGTTCTCTCGGTCTCTCTGCCTAGTAATAATTTTAGGATATTTCCCAGTTGTATTGTATAAAATTACTTAAAAGTATATAGCTAATAGGTATCACTATGTGTACGTGCTTGCATCGCTGCCCGTCCCGTTTCCAAAGAAAAGAAACTTTTGGTGCAGTTCCTGGTTCGAATGGTGACGGAATGTTATTTTTATTTTTTTATTCTATTTATCAAATTTTATCTTTAAATCTTTTTGATAATGTTTCTGCTTATATTTTTCATCAGCCGTTATTATTTCATTTTATTTTGTGTATTGATTATTTCTATCATGCTTAAGGTGATTATTTAGTTCAGCAAGATCACCTCCACTAGGTGGTGTCTTTGGCTGGCCCTTAGGGCATGGATATCATAACAAAAGATTGCAGATATGCATCCCCTCTAGGTGCAAGGTCATGTCATAAGTACCTCGTATAATGACATGGATCAGTCTATTTTTCCTGCTCTCTCTCTCTCTCTCTCTCTCTCTCTCTCTCTCTCTCTCTCTCTCTCTCTCTCTCTGTTTCTATCTGTCTATGTACATTGGTCTCCTGGCCTCTCTGTCTTTTTCTTTTGGTCTATTGTTCTCTCGGTCTCTCTGCCTAGTAATAATTTTAGGATATTTCCCAGTTGTATTGTATAAAATTACTTAAAAGTCTATAGCTAATAGGTATCACTATGTGTACGTGCTTGCATCGCTGCCCGTCCCGTTTCCAAAGAAAAGAAACTTTTGGTGCAGTTCCTGGTTCGAATGGTGACGGAATGTTTTTTTAATTTTTTTATTCTTTTTATCAATTTTATCTTTAAATCTTTTTGATAATGTTTCTGCTTATATTTTTCATCAGCCGCTATTATTTCATTTCATTTTCTGTATTGATTATTTCTATCATGCTTAAGGTGATAATTTAGTTCAGCAAGATCATCACCACTAGGTGGTGTCTTTGGCTGGCCCTTAGGGCATGGATATCATAACAAAAGATTGCACATAAGTAGTAGTCACCCGTCACGAATCTCGACCTAGCCGATTTCCTATTTTGGTACGACAACGGGAACAAAGGACCGAGGGCTTAATGGCCCCTTTGGGCCCTCCGTGTTGAATTGGTCCCAAACAACACGGGTTTCTGCTTCGACCATAAGCAGATTACTTCGAGATAGGCCATTTTGACCGATATTTTCATCTCATTTTTGGGCTGAATGTGACTAACGATACGTTTTTCGAAGCCATTGTTTTAGAATATGACAGATATGCATCCCCTCTAGGTGCAAGGTCATGTCATATGTACCTCGTATTATGACAGGACCTAAAAATCAGCATTAACTACGTAAACCACGTGCTGTTAGTAATCTTGAGGCATATGGGAATTATTTAGAATATGACAGATATGCATCCCCTCTAGGTGCAAGGTCATGTCATAAGTACCTCGTATTATGACATGGATCAGTCTATTCTTCCTGCTCTCTCTCTCTCTCTCTCTCTCTCTCTCTCTCTCTCTCTCTGTTTCTATCTGTCTATGTACATTGGTCTCCTGGCCTCTCTGTCTTTTTCTTTTGGTCTATTGTTCTCTCGGTCTCTCTGCCTAGTAATAATTTTAGGATATTTCCCAGTTGTATTGTATAAAATTACTTAAAAGTATATAGCTAATAGGTATCACTATGTGTACGTGCTTGCATCGCTGCCCGTCCCGTTTCCAAAGAAAAGAAACTTTTGGTGCAGTTCCTGGTTCGAATGGTGACGGAATGTTATTTTTATTTTTTTATTCTATTTATCAAATTTTATCTTTAAATCTTTTTGATAATGTTTCTGCTTATATTTTTCATCAGCCGTTATTATTTCATTTTATTTTGTGTATTGATTATTTCTATCATGCTTAAGGTGATTATTTAGTTCAGCAAGATCACCTCCACTAGGTGGTGTCTTTGGCTGGCCCTTAGGGCATGGATATCATAACAAAAGATTGCAGATATGCATCCCCTCTAGGTGCAAGGTCATGTCATAAGTACCTCGTATAATGACATGGATCAGTCTATTTTTCCTGCTCTCTCTCTCTCTCTCTCTCTCTCTCTCTCTCTCTCTCTCTCTCTCTCTCTCTCTCTCTCTCTCTCTGTTTCTATCTGTCTATGTACATTGGTCTCCTGGCCTCTCTGTCTTTTTCTTTTGGTCTATTGTTCTCTCGGTCTCTCTGCCTAGTAATAATTTTAGGATATTTCCCAGTTGTATTGTATAAAATTACTTAAAAGTCTATAGCTAATAGGTATCACTATGTGTACGTGCTTGCATCGCTGCCCGTCCCGTTTCCAAAGAAAAGAAACTTTTGGTGCAGTTCCTGGTTCGAATGGTGACGGAATGTTTTTTTAATTTTTTTATTCTTTTTATCAAATTTTATCTTTAAATCTTTTTGATAATGTTTCTGCTTATATTTTTCATCAGCCGCTATTATTTCATTTCATTTTCTGTATTGATTATTTCTATCATGCTTAAGGTGATAATTTAGTTCAGCAAGATCATCACCACTAGGTGGTGTCTTTGGCTGGCCCTTAGGGCATGGATATCATAACAAAAGATTGCACATAAGTAGTAGTCACCCGTCACGAATCTCGACCTAGCCGATTTCCTATTTTGGTACGACAACGGGAACAAAGGACCGAGGGCTTAATGGCCCCTTTGGGCCCTCCGTGTTGAATTGGTCCCAAACAACACGGGTTTCTGCTTCGACCATAAGCAGATTACTTCGAGATAGGCCATTTTGACCGATATTTTCATCTCATTTTTGGGCTGAATGTGACTAACGATACGTTTTTCGAAGCCATTGTTTTAGAATATGACAGATATGCATCCCCTCTAGGTGCAAGGTCATGTCATATGTACCTCGTATTATGACAGGACCTAAAAATCAGCATTAACTACGTAAACCACGTGCTGTTAGTAATCTTGAGGCATATGGGAATTATTTAGAATATGACAGATATGCATCCCCTCTAGGTGCAAGGTCATGTCATAAGTACCTCGTATTATGACATGGATCAGTCTATTCTTCCTGCTCTCTCTCTCTCTCTCTCTCTCTCTCTCTCTCTCTCTCTCTCTGTTTCTATCTGTCTATGTACATTGGTCTCCTGGCCTCTCTGTCTTTTTCTTTTGGTCTATTGTTCTCACGGTCTCTTTGCCTAGTAATAATTTTAGGATATTTCCCAGTTGTATTGTATAAAATTACTTAAAAGTATATAGCTAATAGGTATCACTATGTGTACGTGCTTGCATCGCTGCCCGTCCCGTTTCCAAAGAAAAGAAACTTTTGGTGCAGTTCCTGGTTCGAATGGTGACGGAATGTTATTTTTATTTTTTTATTCTATTTATCAAATTTTATCTTTAAATCTTTTTGATAATGTTTCTGCTTATATTTTTCATCAGCCGTTATTATTTCATTTTATTTTGTGTATTGATTATTTCTATCATGCTTAAGGTGATTATTTAGTTCAGCAAGATCATCTCCACTAGGTGGTGTCTTTGGCTGGCCCTTAGGGCATGGATATCATAACAAAAGATTGCAGATATGCATCCCCTCTAGATGCAAGGTCATGTCATAAGTACCTCGTATCATGACATGGATCAGTCTATTTTTCCTTCTCTCTCTCTCTCTCTCTCTCTCTCTCTCTCTCTCTCTCTCTCTCTCTCTCTCTCTCTCTGTTTCTATCTGTCTATGTACATTGGTCTCCTGGCCTCTCTGTCTTTTTCTTTTGGTCTATTGTTCTCTCGGTCTCTCTGCCTAGTAATAATTTTAGGATATTTCCCAGTTGTATTGTATAAAATTACTTAAAAGTCTATAGCTAATAGGTATCACTATGTGTACGTGCTTGCATCGCTGCCCGTCCCGTTTCCAAAGAAAAGAAACTTTTGGTGCAGTTCCTGGTTCGAATGGTGACGGAATGTTTTTTTAATTTTTTTATTCTTTTTATCAAATTTTATCTTTAAATCTTTTTGATAATGTTTCTGCTTATATTTTTCATCAGCCGCTATTATTTCATTTCATTTTCTGTATTGATTATTTCTATCATGCTTAAGGTGATCATTTAGTTCAGCAAGATCATCACCACTAGGTGGTGTCTTTGGCTGGCCCTTAGGGCATGGATATCATAACAAAAGATTGCACATAAGTAGTAGTCACCCGTCACGAATCTCGACCTAGCCGATTTCCTATTTTGGTACGACAACGGGAACAAAGGACCGAGGGCTTAATGGCCCCTTTGGGCCCTCCGTGTTAAATTGGTCCCAAACAACACGGGTTTCTGCTTCGACCATAAGCAGATTACTTCGAGATAGGCCATTTTGACCGATATTTTCATCTCATTTTTGGGCTGAATGTGACTAACGATACGTCTTTCGAAGCCATTGTTTTAGAATATGACAGATATGCATCCCCTCTAGGTGCAAGGTCATGTCATATGTACCTCGTATTATGACAGGACCTAAAAATCAGCATTAACTACGTAAACCACGTGCTGTTAGTAATCTTGAGGCATATGGGAATTATTTAGAATATGACAGATATGCATCCCCTCTAGGTGCAAGGTCATGTCATAAGTACCTCGTATTATGACATGGATCAGTCTATTTTTCCTGCTCTCTCTCTCTCTCTCTCTCTCTCTCTCTCTCTCTCTCTCTCTCTCTGTTTCTTTCTTTCTATGTACATTGGTCTCCTGGCCTCTCTGTCTTTTTCTTTTGGTCTATTGTTCTCTCGGTCTCTCTGCCTAGTAATAATTTTAGGATATTTCCCAGTTGTATTGTATAAAATTACTTAAAAGTCTATAGGTAATAGGTATCACTATGTGTACGTGCTTGCATCGCTGCCCGTCCCGTTTCCAAAGAAAAGAAACTTTTGGTGCAGTTCCTGGTTCGAATGGTGACGGAATGTTATTTTTATTTTTTTATTCTTTTTATCAAATTTTATCTTTAAATCTTTTTGATAATGTTTCTGCTTATATTTTTCATCAGCCGCTATTATTTCATTTTATTTTGTGTATCGATTATTTCTATCATGCTTAAGGTGATAATTTAGTTCTGCAAGATCATCACCACTAGGTGGTGTCTTTGGCTGGCCCTTAGGGCATGGATATCATAACAAAAGATTGCACATAAGTAGTAGTCACCCGTCACGAATCTCGACCTAGCCGATTTCCTATTTTGGTACGACAACGGGAACAAAGGACCGAGGGTTTAATGGCCCCTTTGGGCCCTCCGTGTTAAATTGGTCCCAAACAACACGGGTTTCTGCTTCGACCATAAGCAGATTACTTCGAGATAGGCCATTTTGACTGATATTTTCATCTCATTTTTGGGCTGAATGTGACTAACGATACGTTTTTCGAAGCCATTGTTTTAGAATATGACAGATATGCATCCCCTCTAGGTGCAAGGTCATGTCATATGTACCTCGTATTATGACAGGACCTAAAAATCAGCATTAACTACGTAAACCACGTGCTGTTAGTAATCTTGAGGCATATGGGAATTATTTAGAATATGACAGATATGCATCCCCTCTAGGTGCAAGGTCATGTCATAAGTACCTCGTATTATGACATGGATCAGTCTATTTTTCCTTCTCTCTCTCTCTCTCTCTCTCTCTCTCTCTCTCTCTCTCTCTCTCTCTCTCTCTCTCTCTGTTTCTTTCTTTCTATGTACATTGGTCTCCTGGCCTCTCTGTCTTTTTCTTTTGGTCTATTGTTCTCTCGGTCTCTCTGCCTAGTAATAATTTTAGGATATTTCCCAGTTGTATTGTATAAAATTACTTAAAAGTATATAGCTAATAGGTATCACTATGTGTACGTGCTTGCATCGCTGCCCGTCCCGTTTCCAAAGAAAAGAAACTTTTGGTGCAGTTCCTGGTTCGAATGGTGACGGAATGTTATTTTTATTTTTTTATCAAATTTTATCTTTAAATCTTTTTGATAATGTTTCTGCTTATATTTTTCATCAGCCGCTATTATTTCATTTTATTTTGTGTATCGATTATTTCTATCATGCTTAAGGTGATAATTTAGTTCAGCAAGATCATCACCACTAGGTGGTGTCTTTGGCTGGCCCTTAGGGCATGGATATCATAACAAAAGATTGCACATAAGTAGTAGTCACCCGTCACGAATCTCGACCTAGCCGATTTCCTATTTTGGTACGACAACGGGAACAAAGGACCGAGGGCTTAATGGCCCCTTTGGGCCCTCCGTGTTAAATTCCTCCGTGTTAAATTGGTCCCAAACAACACGGGTTTCTGCTTCGACCATAAGCAGATTACTTCGAGATAGGCCATTTTGACCGATATTTTCATCTCATTTTTGGGCTGAATGTGACTAACGATACGTTTTTCGAAGCCATTGTTTTAGAATATGACAGATATGCATCCCCTCTAGGTGCAAGGTCATGTCATATGTACCTCGTATTATGACAGGACCTAAAAATCAGCATTAACTACGTAAACCACGTGCTGTTAGTAATCTTGAGGCATATGGGAATTATTTAGAATATGACAGATATGCATCCCCTCTAGGTGCAAGGTCATGTCATAAGTACCTCGTATTATGACATGGATCAGTCTATTTTTCCTGCTCTCTCTCTCTCTCTCTCTCTCTCTCTCTCTCTCTCTCTCTCTCTCTCTCTCTCTGTTTCTTTCTTTCTATGTACATTGGTCTCCTGGCCTCTCTGTCTTTTTCTTTTGGTCTATTGTTCTCTCGGTCTCTCTGCCTAGTAATAATTTTAGGATATTTCCCAGTTGTATTGTATAAAATTACTTAAAAGTCTATAGCTAATAGGTATCACTATGTGTACGTGCTTGCATCGCTGCCCGTCCCGTTTCCAAAGAAAAGAAACTTTTGGTGCAGTTCCTGGTTCGAATGGTGACGGAATGTTATTTTTATTTTTTTATTCTTTTTATCAAATTTTATCTTTAAATCTTTTTGATAATGTTTCTGCTTATATTTTTCATCAGCCGCTATTATTTCATTTTATTTTGTGTATCGATTATTTCTATCATGCTTAAGGTGATAATTTAGTTCAGCAAGATCATCACCACTAGGTGGTGTCTTTCGCTGGCCCTTAGGGCATGGATATCATAACAAAAGATTGCACATAAGTAGTAGTCACCCGTCACGAATCTCAACCTAGCCGATTTCCTATTTTGGTACGACAACGGCAACAAAGGACCGAGGGCTTAATGGCCCCTTTGGGCCCTCCGTGTTAAATTGGTCCCAAACAACACGAGTTTCTGCTTCGACCATAAGCAGATTACTTCGAGATAGGCCATTTTGACCGATATTTTCATCTCATTTTTGGGCTGAATGTGACTAACGATACGCTTTTCGAAGCCATTGTTTTAGAATATGACAGATATGCATCCCCTCTAGGTGCAAGGTCATGTCATATGTACCTCGTATTATGACAGGACCTAAAAATCAGCATTAACTACGTAAACCACGTGCTGTTAGTAATCTTGAGGCATATGGGAATTATTTAGAATATGACAGATATGCATCCCCTCTAGGTGCAAGGTCATGTCATAAGTACCTCGTATTATGACATGGATCAGTCTATTTTTCCTGCTCTCTCTCTCTCTCTCTCTCTCTCTCTCTCTCTCTCTCTCTCTCTGTTTCTTTCTTTCTATATACATTGGTCTCCTGGCCTCTCTGTCTTTTTCTTTTGGTCTATTGTTCTCTCGGTCTCTCTGCCTAGTAATAATTTTAGGATATTTCCCAGTTGTATTGTATAAAATTACTTAAAAGTCTATAGCTAATAGGTATCACTATGTGTACGTGCTTGCATCGCTGCCCGTCCCGTTTCCAAAGAAAAGAAACTTTTGGTGCAGTTCCTGGTTCGAATGGTGACGGAATGTTATTTTTATTTTTTTATTCTTTTTATCAAATTTTATCTTTAAATCTTTTTGATAATGTTTCTGCTTATATTTTTCATCAGCCGCTATTATTTCATTTTATTTTGTGTATCGATTATTTCTATCATGCTTAAGGTGATAATTTAGTTCAGCAAGATCATCACCACTAGGTGGTGTCTTTGGCTGGCCCTTAGGGCATGGATATCATAACAAAAGATTGCACATAAGTAGTAGTCACCCGTCACGAATCTCGACCTAGCCGATTTCCTATTTTGGTACGACAACGGCAACAAAGGACCGAGGGCTTAATGGGCCCTTTGGGCCCTCCGTGTTAAATTGGTCCCAAACAACACGAGTTTCTGCTTCCACCATAAGCAGATTACTTCGAGATAGGCCATTTTGACCGATATTTTCATCTCATTTTTGGGCTGAATGTGACTAACGATACGCTTTTCGAAGCCATTGTTTTAGAATATGACAGATATGCATCCCCTCTAGGTGCAAGGTCATGTCATATGTACCTCGTATTATGACAGGACCTAAAAATCAGCATTAACTACGTAAACCACGTGCTGTTAGTAATCTTGAGGCATATGGGAATTATTTAGAATATGACAGATATGCATCCCCTCTAGGTGCAAGGTCATGTCATAAGTACCTCGTATTATGACATGGATCAGTCTATTTTTCCTGCTCTCTCTCGCTCTCTCTCTCTCTCTCTCTCTCTCTCTCTCTCTCTCTCTCTCTCTCTCTCTCTCTCTCTCTGTCTATGTACATTGGTCTCCTGGGCCCCTAAGTATAAAACTTTACGTAGCGCTTGCGAGGTGCTTGTGGTCAGGAATACAAAGGGAGAACAATGGACTCCAAACCACAAGCACATCGCAAGCAGAACGTAAGAGCTTTATACTTAGGGGCCCTGGCCTCTCTGTCTTTTTCTTTTGGTCTATTGTTCTCTCGGTCTCTCTGCCTAGTAATAATTTTAGGATATTTCCCAGTTGTATTGTATAAAATTACTTAAAAGTCTATAGCTAATAGGTATCACTATGTGTACGTGCTTGCATCGCTGCCCGTCCCGTTTCCAAAGAAATGAAACTTTTGGTGCAGTTCCTGGTTCGAATGGTGACGGAATGTTATTTTTATTTTTTTATTCTTTTTATCAAATTTTATCTTTAAATCTTTTTGATAATGTTTCTGCTTATATTTTTCATCAGCCGCTATTATTTCATTTTATTTTGTGTATCGATTATTTCTATCATGCTTAAGGTGATAATTTAGTTCAGCAAGATCATCACCACTAGGTGGTGTCTTTGGCTGGCCCTTAGGGCATGGATATCATAACAAAAGATTGCACATAAGTAGTAGTCACCCGTCACGAATCTCGACCTAGCCGATTTCCTATTTTGGTACGACAACGGGAACAAAGGACCGAGGGCTTAATGGCCCCTTTGGGCCCTCCGTGTTAAATTGGTCCCAAACAACACGGGTTTCTGCTTCGACCATAAGCAGATTACTTCGAGATAGGCCATTTTGACCGATATTTTCATCTCATTTTTGGGCTGAATGTGACTAACGATACGTTTTTCGAAGCCATTGTTTTAGAATATGACAGATATGCATCCCCTCTAGTGCAAGGTCATGTCATATGTACCTCGTATTATGACATGGGTCAGTCTATTTTTCCTGCTCTCTCTCTCTCTCTCTCTCTCTCTCTCTCTCTGTTTCTATCTGTCTATGTACATTGGTCTCCTGGGCCCCTAAGTATAAAACTTTACATAGTGCTTGCGAGGTGCTTGTGGTTAGGAATACAAAGGGAGAACAATGGACTCCAAACCACAAGCACATCGCAAGCAGAACGTAAGAGATTTATACTTAGGGGCCCTGGCCTCTCTGTCTTTTTCTTTTGGTCTATTGTTCTCTCGGTCTCTCTGCCTAGTAATAATTTTAGGATATTTCCCAGTTGTATTGTATAAAATTACTTAAAAGTCTATAGCTAATAGGTATCACTATGTGTACGTGCTTGCATCGCTGCCCGTCCCGTTTCCAAAGAAATGAAACTTTTGGTGCAGTTCCTGGTTCGAATGGTGACGGAATGTTATTTTTATTTTTTTATTCTTTTTATCAAATTTTATCTTTAAATCTTTTTGATAATGTTTCTGCTTATATTTTTCATCAGCCGCTATTATTTCATTTTATTTTGTGTATCGATTATTTCTATCATGCTTAAGGTGATAATTTAGTTCAGCAAGATCATCACCACTAGGTGGTGTCTTTGGCTGGCCCTTAGGGCATGGATATCATAACAAAAGATTGCACATAAGTAGTAGTCACCCGTCACGAATCTCGACCTAGCCGATTTCCTATTTTGGTACGACAACGGGAACAAAGGACCGAGGGCTTAATGGCCCCTTTGGGCCCTCCGTGTTAAATTGGTCCCAAACAACACGGGTTTCTGCTTCGACCATAAGCAGATTACTTCGAGATAGGCCATTTTGACCGATATTTTCATCTCATTTTTGGGCTGAATGTGACTAACGATACGTTTTTCGAAGCCATTGTTTTAGAATATGACAGATATGCATCCCCTCTAGTGCAAGGTCATGTCATATGTACCTCGTATTATGACATGGGTCAGTCTATTTTTCCTGCTCTCTCTCTCTCTCTCTCTCTCTCTCTCTCTCTCTCTCTCTCTCTCTCTCTCTCTGTTTCTATCTGTCTATGTACATTGGTCTCCTGGGCCCCTAAGTATAAAACTTTACATAGTGCTTGCGAGGTGCTTGTGGTTAGGAATACAAAGGGAGAACAATGGACTCCAAACCACAAGCACATCGCAAGCAGAACGTAAGAGATTTATACTTAGGGGCCCTGGCCTCTCTGTCTTTTTCTTTTGGTCTATTGTTCTCTCGGTCTCTCTGCCTAGTAATAATTTTAGGATATTTCCCAGTTGTATTGTATAAAATTACTTAAAAGTCTATAGCTAATAGGTATCACTATGTGTACGTGCTTGCATCGCTGCCCGTCCCGTTTCCAAAGAAAAGAAACTTTTGGTGCAGTTCCTGGTTCGAATGGTGACGGAATGTTATTTTTATTTTTTTATTCTTTTTATCAAATTTTATCTTTAAATCTTTTTGATAATGTTTCTGCTTATATTTTTCATCAGCCGCTATTATTTCATTTTATTTTGTGTATCGATTATTTCTATCATGCTTAAGGTGATAATTTAGTTCAGCAAGATCATCACCACTAGGTGGTGTCTTTGGCTGGCCCTTAGGGCATGGATATCATAACAAAAGATTGCACATAAGTAGTAGTCACCCGTCACGAATCTCGACCTAGCCGATTTCCTATTTTGGTACGACAACGGGAACAAAGGACCGAGGGCTTAATGGCCCCTTTGGGCCCTCCGTGTTAAATTGGTCCCAAACAACACGGGTTTCTGCTTCGACCATAAGCAGATTACTTCGAGATAGGCCATTTTGACCGATATTTTCATCTCATTTTTGGGCTGAATGTGACTAACGATACGTTTTTCGAAGCCATTGTTTTAGAATATGACAGATATGCATCCCCTCTAGGTGCAAGGTCATGTCATATGTACCTCGTATTATGACATGGGTCAGTCTATTTTTCCTGCTCTCTCTCTCTCTCTCTCTCTCTCTCTCTCTCTCTCTCTCTCTCTCTCTCTGTTTCTATCTGTCTATGTACATTGGTCTCCTGGGCCCCTAAGTATAAAACTTTGCGTAGTGCTTGCGAGGTGCTTATGGTTAGGAATACAAAGGGAGAACAATGGACTCCAAACCACAAGCACATCGCAAGCAGAACGTAAGAGATTTATACTTAGGGACCCTGGCCTCTCTGTCTTTTTCTTTTGGTCTATTGTTCTCTCGGTCTCTCTGCCTAGTAATAATTTTAGGATATTTCCCAGTTGTATTGTATAAAATTACTTAAAAGTCTATAGCTAATAGGTATCACTATGTGTACGGGCTTGCATCGCTGCCCGTCCCGTTTCCAAAGAAAAGAAACTTTTGATGCAGTTCCTGGTTCGAATGGTGACGGAATGTTATTTTTATTTTTTTATTCTTTTTATCAAATTTTATCTTTAAATCTTTTTGATAATGTTTCTGCTTATATTTTTCATCAGCCGCTATCATTTCATTTTATTTTGTGTATCGATTATTTCTATCATGCTTAAGGTGATAATTTAGTTCAGCAAGATCATCACCACTAGGTGGTGTCTTTGGCTGGCCCTTAGGGCATGGATATCATAACAAAAGATTGCACATAAGTAGTAGTCACCCGTCACGAATCTCGACCTAGCCGATTTCCTATTTTGGTACGACAACGGGAACAAAGGACCGAGGGCTTAATGGCCCCTTTGGGCCCTCCGTGTTAAATTGGTCCCAAACAACACGGGTTTCTGCTTCGACCATAAGCAGATTACTTCGAGATAGGCCATTTTGACCGATATTTTCATCTCATTTTTGGGCTGAATGTGACTAACGATACGTTTTTCGAAGCCATTGTTTTAGAATATGACAGATATGCATCCCCTCTAGTGCAAGGTCATGTCATATGTACCTCGTATTATGACATGGGTCAGTCTATTTTTCCTGCTCTCTCTCTCTCTCTCTCTCTCTCTCTCTCTCTCTCTCTCTCTCTCTCTCTCTCTCTGTTTCTATCTGTCTATGTACATTGGTCTCCTGGGCCCCTAAGTATAAAACTTTACGTAGTGCTTGCGAGGTGCTTGTGGTTAGGAATACAAAGGGAGAACAATGGACTCCAAACCACAAGCACATCGCAAGCAGAACGTAAGAGATTTATACTTAGGGGCCCTGGCCTCTCTGTCTTTTTCTTTTGGTCTATTGTTCTCTCGGTCTCTCTGCCTAGTAATAATTTTAGGATATTTCCCAGTTGTATTGTATAAAATTACTTAAAAGTCTATAGCTAATAGGTATCACTATGTGTACGTGCTTGCATCGCTGCCCGTCCCGTTTCCAAAGAAAAGAAACTTTTGGTGCAGTTCCTGGTTCGAATGGTGACGGAATGTTATTTTTATTTTTTTATTCTTTTTATCAAATTTTATCTTTAAATCTTTTTGATAATGTTTCTGCTTATATTTTTCATCAGCCGCTATTATTTCATTTTATTTTGTGTATCGATTATTTTCTATCATGCTTAAGGTGATAATTTAGTTCAGCAAGATCATCACACTAGGTGGTGTCTTTGGCTGGCCCTTAGGGCATGGATATCATAACAAAAGATTGCACATAAGTAGTAGTCACCCGTCACGAATCTCGACCTAGCCGATTTCCTATTTTGGTACGACAACGGGAACAAAGGACCGAGGGCTTAATGGCCCCTTTGGGCCCTCCGTGTTAAATTGGTCCCAAACAACACGGGTTTCTGCTTCGACCATAAGCAGATTACTTCGAGATAGGCCATTTTGACCGATATTTTCATCTCATTTTTGGGCTGAATGTGACTAACGATACGTTTTTCGAAGCCATTGTTTTAGAATATGACAGATATGCATCCCCTCTAGGTGCAAGGTCATGTCATATGTACCTCGTATTATGACATGGGTCAGTCTATTTTTCCTGCTCTCTCTCTCTCTCTCTCTCTCTCTCTCTCTCTCTCTCTCTCTCTCTGTTTCTATCTGTCTATGTACATTGGTCTCCTGGGCCCCTAAGTATAAAACTTTGCGTAGTGCTTGCGAGGTGCTTGTGGTTAGGAATACAAAGGGAGAACAATGGACTCCAAACCACAAGCACATCGCAAGCAGAACGTAAGAGATTTATACTTAGGGACCCTGGCCTCTCTGTCTTTTTCTTTTGGTCTATTGTTCTCTCGGTCTCTCTGCCTAGTAATAATTTTAGGATATTTCCCAGTTGTATTGTATAAAATTACTTAAAAGTCTATAGCTAATAGGTATCACTATGTGTACGTGCTTGCATCGCTGCCCGTCCCGTTTCCAAAGAAAAGAAACTTTTGGTGCAGTTCCTGGTTCGAATGGTGACGGAATGTTATTTTTATTTTTTTATTCTTTTTATCAAATTTTATCTTTAAATCTTTTTGATAATGTTTCTGCTTATATTTTTCATCAGCCGCTATCATTTCATTTTATTTTGTGTATCGATTATTTCTATCATGCTTAAGGTGATTATTTAGTTCAGCAAGATCATCACCACTAGGTGGTGTCTTTGGCTGGCTCTTAGGGCATGGATATCATAACAAAAGATTGCACATAAGTAGTAGTCACCCGTCACGAATCTCGACCTAGCCGATTTCCTATTTTGGTACGACAACGGGAACAAAGGACCGAGGGCTTAATGGCCCCTTTGGGCCCTCCGTGTTAAATTGGTCCCAAACAACACGGGTTTCTGCTTCGACCATAAGCAGATTACTTCGAGATAGGCCATTTTGACCGATATTTTCATCTCATTTTTGGGCTGAATGTGACTAACGATACGTTTTTCGAAGCCATTGTTTTAGAATATGACAGATTATGCATCCCCTCTAGTGCAAGGTCATGTCATATGTACCTCGTATTATGACATGGGTCAGTCTATTTTTCCTGCTCTCTCTCTCTCTCTCTCTCTCTCTCTCCCTCTCTCTCTCTCTCTCTCTCTCTCTGTTTCTATCTGTCTATGTACATTGGTCTCCTGGGCCCCTAAGTATAAAACTTTACGTAGTGCTTGCGAGGTGCTTGTGGTTAGGAATACAAAGGGAGAACAATGGACTCCAAACCACAAGCACATCGCAAGCAGAACGTAAGAGATTTATACTTAGGGGCCCTGGCCTCTCTGTCTTTTTCTTTTGGTCTATTGTTCTCTCGGTCTCTCTGCCTAGTAATAATTTTAGGATATTTCCCAGTTGTATTGTATAAAATTACTTAAAAGTCTATAGCTAATAGGTATCACTATGTGTACGTGCTTGCATCGCTGCCCGTCCCGTTTCCAAAGAAAAGAAACTTTTGGTGCAGTTCCTGGTTCGAATGGTGACGGAATGTTATTTTATTTTTTCATTCTTTTTATCAAATTTTATCTTTAAATCTTTTTGATAATGTTTCTGCTTATATTTTTCATCAGCCGCTATTATTTCATTTTATTTTGTGTATTGATTATTTCTATCATGCTTAAGGTGATAATTTAGTTCAGCAAGATCATCACCACTAGGTGGTGTCTTTGGCTGGCCCTTAGGGCATGGATATCATAACAAAAGATTGCACATAATTAGTAGTCACCCGTCACGAATCTCGACCTAGCCGATTTCCTATTTTGGTACGACAACGGGAACAAAGGACCGAGGGCTTAATGGCCCCTTTGGGCCCTCCGTGTTAAATTGGTCCCAAACAACACGGGTTTCTGCTTCGACCATAAGCAGATTACTTCGAGATAGGCCATTTTGACCGATATTTTCATCTCATTTTTGGGCTGAATGTGACTAACGAAACGTTTTTCGAAGCCATTGTTTTAGAATATGACAGATATGCATCCCCTCTAGGTGCAAGGTCATGTCATATGTACCTCGTATTATGGACATGGGTCAGTCTATTTTTCCTGCTCTCTCTCTCTCTCTCTCTCTCTCTCTCTCTCTCTCTCTCTCTCTCTCTCTCTGTTTCTATCTGTCTATGTACATTGGTCTCCTGGGCCCCTAACTATAAAACTTTACGTAGTGCTTGCGAGGTGCTTGTGGTTAGGAATACAAAGGGAGAACAATGGACTCCAAACCACAAGCACATCGCAAGCAGAACGTAAGAGATTTATACTTAGGGGCCCTGGCCTCTCTGTCTTTTTCTTTTGGTCTATTGTTCTCTCGGTCTCTCTGCCTAGTAATAATTTTAGGATATTTCCCAGTTGTATTGTATAAAATTACTTAAAAGTCTATAGCTAATAGGTATCACTATGTGTACGTGCTTGCATCGCTGCCCGTCCCGTTTCCAAAGAAAAGAAACTTTTGGTGCAGTTCCTGGTTCGAATGGTGACGGAATGTTATTTTTATTTTTTCATTCTTTTTATCAAATTTTATCTTTAAATCTTTTTGATAATGTTTCTGCTTATATTTTTCATCAGCCGCTATTATTTCATTTTATTTTGTGTATCGATTATTTCTATCATGCTTAAGGTGATAATTTAGTTCAGCAAGATCATCACCACTAGGTGGTGTGTTTGGCTGGCTCTTAGGGCATGGATATCATAACAAAAGATTGCACATAAGTAGTAGTCACCCGTCACGAATCTCGACCTAGCCGATTTCCTATTTTGGTACGACAACAGGAACAAAGGACCGAGGGCTTAATGGCCCCTTTGGGCCCTCCGTGTTAAATTGGTCCCAAACAACACGGGTTTCTGCTTCGACCATAAGCAGATTACTTCAAGATAGGCCGTTTTGACCGATATTTTCATCTCATTTTTGGGCTGAATGTGACTAACGATACGTTTTTCGAAGCCATTGTTTTAGAATATGACAGATATGCATCCCCTATAGGTGCAAGGTCATGTCATATGTACCTCGTATTATGACAGGACCTAAAAATCAGCATTAACAACGTAAACCACGTGCTGTTAGTAATCTTGAGGCATATGGGAATTATTTAGAATATGACAGATATGCATCCCCTCTAGGTGCAAGGTCATGTCATAAGTACCTCGTATTATGACATGGATCAGTCTATTTTTCCTGCTCTCTCTCTCTCTCTCTCTCTCTCTCTCTCTCTCTCTCTCTCTCTCTCCTTGTTTCTATCTTTCTATGTACATTGGTCTCCTGGCCTCTCTGTCTTTTTCTTTTGGTCTATTGTTCTCTCGGTCTCTCTGCCTAGTAATAATTTTAGGATATTTCCCAGTTGTGTTGTATAAAATTACTTAAAAGTCTATAGCTAATAGGTATCACTATGTGTACGTGCTTGCATCGCGAGTTTCTTTTCTTTGGAAACGGGACGGGCAGCGATGCAAGCACGTACACATAGTGATACCTATTAGCTATAGACTTTTAAGTAATTTTATACAATACAACTGGGAAATATCCTAAAATTATTACTAGGCAGAGAGACCGAGAGAACAATAGACCAAAAGAAAAAGACAGAGAGGCCAGGAGACCAATGTACATAGACAGATAGAAACAGAGAGAGAGAGAGAGAGAGAGAGAGAGAGAGAGAGAGAGAGAGAGCAGGAAAAATAGACTGATCCATGTCATAATACGAGGTACTTATGACATGACCTTGCACCTAGAGGGGATGCATATCTGTCATATTCTAAATAATTCCCATATGCCTCAAGATTACTAACAGCACGTGGTTTACGTAGTTAATGCTGATTTTTAGGTTCTGTCATAATACGAGGTACATATGACATGACCTTGCACCTAAAAGGGATGCATATCTGTCATATTCTAAAACAATGGCTTCGAAAAACGTATCGTTAGTCACATTCAGCTTAAAAATGAGATGAAAATATCGGTCAAAATGGCCTATCTCGAAGTAATCTGCTTATGGTCGAAGCAGAAACCCGTGTTGTTTGGGACCAATTTAACACGGAGGGCCCAAAGGGGCCATTAAGCCCTCGGTCCTTTGTTCCCGTTGTCGTACCAAAATAGGAAATCGGCTAGGTCGAGATTCGTGACGGGTGACTACTACTTATGTGCAATCTTTTGTTATGATATACATGCCCTAAGAGCCAGCCAAAGACACCACCTAGTGGTATTGATCTTGCTGAACTAAATTATCACCTTAAGCATGATAGAAATAATCAATACACAAAATAAAATGAAATAATAGCGGCTGATGAAAAATATAAGCAGAAACATTATCAAAAAGATTTAAAGATAAAATTTGATAAAAAGACTAAAAAAAATAAAAATAACATTCCGTCACCATTCGAACCAGGAACTGCACCAAAAGTTTCTTTTCTTTGGAAACGGGACGGGCAGCGATGCAAGCACGTACACATAGTGATACCTATTAGCTATAGACTTTTAAGTCATTTTATACAATACAACTGGGAAATATCCTAAAATTATTACTAGGCAGAGAGACCGAGAGAACAATAGACCAAAAGAAAAAGACAGAGAGGCCAGGGCACCTAAGTATAAAGCTCTTACGTTCTGCTTGCGATGTGCTTGTGGTTTGGAGTCCATTGTTCTCCCTTTGTATTCCTAACCACAAGCACCTCGCAAGCACTACGTAAAGTTTTATACTTAGGGGCCCAGGAGACCAATGTACATAGACAGATAGAAACAGAGAGAGAGAGAGAGAGAGAGAGAGAGAGAGAGAGAGAGCAGGAAAAATAGACTGATCCATGTCATAATACGAGGTACTTATGACATGACCTTGCACCTAGAGGGGATGCATATCTGTCATATTCTAAAACAATGGCTTCGAAAAACGTATCGTTAGTCACATTCAGCTTAAAAATGAGATGAAAATATCGGTCAAAATGGCCTATCTCGAAGTAATCTGCTTATGGTCGAAGCAGAAACCCGTGTTGTTTGGGACCAATTTAACACGGAGGGCCCAAAGGGGCTATTAAGCCCTCAGTCGTTTGTTCCCGTTGTCGTACCAAAATAGGAAATCGGCTAGGTCGAGATTCGTGACGGGTGACTACTACTTATGTGCAATCTTTTGTTATGATATCCATGCCCTAAGAGCCAGCCAAAGACACCACCTAGTGGTGATGATCTTGCTGAACTAAATTATCACCTTAAGCATGATAGAAATAATCAATACACAAAATAAAATGAAATAATAGCGGCTGATGAAAAATATAAGCAGAAACATTATCAAAAAGATTTAAAGATAAAATTTGATAAAAAGACTAAAAAAAATAAAAATAACATTCCGTCACCATTCGAACCAGGAACTGCACCAAAAGTTTCTTTTCTTTGGAAACGGGACGGGCAGCGATGCAAGCACGTACACATAGTGATACCTATTAGCTATAGACTTTTAAGTAATTTTATACAATACAACTGGGAAATATCCTAAAATTATTACTAGGCAGAGAGACCGAGAGAACAATAGACCAAAAGAAAAAGACAGAGAGGCCAGGAGACCAATGTACATAGACAGATAGAAACAGAGAGAGAGAGAGAGAGAGAGAGAGAGAGAGAGAGAGAGAGAGCAGGAAAAATAGACTGATCCATGTCATAATACGAGGTACTTATGACATGACCTTGCACCTAGAGGGGATGCATATCTGTCATATTCTAAATAATTCCCATATGCCTCAAGATTACTAACAGCACGTGGTTTACGTAGTTAATGCTGATTTTTAGGTCCTGTCATAATACGAGGTACATATGACATGACCTTGCACCTAGAGGGGATGCATATCTGTCATATTCTAAAACAATGGCTTCGAAAAACGTATCGTTAGTCACATTCAGCCCAAAAATGAGATGAAAATATCGGTAAAAATGGCCTATCTCGAAGTAATCTGCTTATGGTCGAAGCAGAAACCCGTGTTGTTTGGGACCAATTTAACACGGAGGGCCCAAAGGGGCCATTAAGCCCTCGGTCCTTTGTTCCCGTTGTCGTACCAAAATAGGAAATCGGCTAGGTCGAGATTCGTGACGGGTGACTACTACTTATGTGCAATCTTTTGTTATGATATCCATGCCCTATTCTAGCATTTTTTCACGTAATTCCACAGGTCCGGACCTGTCGATCTTTTGATATTTAAAAATAAAAGTTTTTTCTCAAAATATTCACAGGTCCGGACCTGTGGCACATTTTATATATTCTAGCATTTTTTCACGTAAATCCACAGTACCGGACCTGTCGCACTTTTGATATTTAAAAATAAAAGTTTTTTCTCAAAATATTCACAGGTCCGCACCTGTGGCACATTTTATTTATTCTAGCATTTTCTTACGTAATTCCACAGGTCCGGACCTGTCTATCTTTTGATATTTATAAATAAAAGTTTTTTCTCAAAATATTCACAGGTCCGGACCTGTGGCACATTTTATATATTCTAGCATTTTTTCACATAATTCCACAGGTCCGGACCTGTCGCACTTTTGATATTTAAAAATAAAGTTTTTCTCAAAATATTCACAGGTCCAGACCTGTGGCACATTTTATATATTCTAACATTTTTTCACGTAATTCCACAGGTCCGGACCTGTCGCACTTTTGATATTTAAAAATAAAAGTTTTTTCTCAAAATATTCACAGGTCCGGACCTGTGGCACATTTTATATATTCTAGCATTTTTTCACGTAATTCCACAATTCCGGACCTGTCGCACTTTTAATATTTAAAAATAAAAGTTTTTTCTCAAAATATTCACAGGTCCGGACCTGTGGCACATTTTATATATTCTAGCATTTTTTCACATAATTCCACAGGTCCGGACCTGTCGCACTTTTGATATTTAAAAATAAAAGTTTTTTCTCAAAATATTCACAGGTCCGGACCTTTGGCACATTTTATATATTCTAGCATTTTTTCACGTAATTCCACAGGTCCGGACCTGTCGCACTTTTGATATTTAAAAATAAAGTTTTTTCTCAAAATATTCACACGTCCAGACCTGTGGCACATTTAATATATTCTAGCATTTTTTCACGTAATTCCACAGGTCCGGACCTGTCGCACTTTTGATATTTAAAAATAAAAGTTTTTTCTCAAAATATTCTCAGGTCCGGACCTGTGGCACATTTTATATATTCTAGCATTTTTTTCACATAATTCCACAGGTCTGGACCTGTCGCACTTTTGATATTTAAAAATAAAAGTTTTTACTCAAAATATTCACAGGTCCGGACCTGTGGCACATTTTATATATTCTAGCATTTTTTTTTACGTAATTCCACAGGTCCGGACCTGTCGCACTTTTGATATTTAAAAATAAAAGTTTTTTCTCAAAATATTCACAGGTCTGGACCTGTGGCACATTTTCTAGCATTTTTTCACATAATGCCACAGGTCCGGACCTGTCGCACTTTTGATATTTAAAAATAAAAGTTTTTTCTCAAAATATTCACAGGTCCGGACCTGTGGCACATTTTATATATTCTAGCATTTTTTCACATAATTCCACAGGTCCGGACCTGTCGCACTTTTGATATTTAAAAATAAAGTTTTTCTCAAAATATTCACAGGTCCAGACCTGTGGCACATTTTATATATTCTAACATTTTTTCACGTAATTCCACAGGTCCGGACCTGTCGCACTTTTGATATTTAAAAATAAAAGTTTTTTCTCAAAATATTCACAGGTCCGGACCTGTGGCACATTTTATATATTCTAGCATTTTTTCACGTAATTCCACAATTCCGGACCTGTCGCACTTTTAATATTTAAAAATAAAAGTTTTTTCTCAAAATATTCACAGGTCCGGACCTGTGGCACATTTTATATATTCTAGCATTTTTTCACATAATTCCACAGGTCCGGACCTGTCGCACTTTTGATATTTAAAAATAAAAGTTTTTTCTCAAAATATTCACAGGTCCGGACCTTTGGCACATTTTATATATTCTAGCATTTTTTCACGTAATTCCACAGGTCCGGACCTGTCGCACTTTTGATATTTAAAAATAAAGTTTTTTCTCAAAATATTCACACGTCCAGACCTGTGGCACATTTTATATATTCTAGCATTTTTTCACGTAATTCCACAGGTCCGGACCTGTCGCACTTTTGATATTTAAAAATAAAAGTTTTTTCTCAAAATATTCTCAGGTCCGGACCTGTGGCACATTTTATATATTCTAGCATTTTTTTCACATAATTCCACAGGTCTGGACCTGTCGCACTTTTGATATTTAAAAATAAAAGTTTTTACTCAAAATATTCACAGGTCCGGACCTGTGGCACATTTTATATATTCTAGCATTTTTTTTTACGTAATTCCACAGGTCCGGACCTGTCGCACTTTTGATATTTAAAAATAAAAGTTTTTTCTCAAAATATTCACAGGTCTGGACCTGTGGCACATTTTCTAGCATTTTTTCACATAATGCCACAGGTCCGGACCTGTCGCACTTTTGATATTTAAAAATAAAAGTTTTTTCTCAAAATATTCACAGGTCCGAACCTGTGGCACATTTTATATATTCTAGCATTTTTTCACGTAATTCCACAATACCGGACCTGTCACACTTTAAATATTTAAAAATAAAAGTTTTTTCTCAAAATATTCACAGGTCCAGACCTCTGGCACATTTTATATATTCTAGCATTTTTTCACATAATTCCACAGGTCCGGACCTGTCGCACTTTTAAAATTAAAAAATTAAAGTTTTTTCTCAAAATATTCACAGGTCCGGACCTGTGGCACATTTTATATATTCTAGCATTTTTTCACGTAAATCCACAGTACCGGACCTGTCGCACTTTTGATATTTAAAAATAAAAGTTTTTTTCTCAAAATATTCACAGGTCCGCACCTGTGGCACATTTTATTTATTCTAGCATTTTTTCACGTAATTCCACAGGTCCGGACCTGTCGATCTTTTGATATTTATAAATAAAAGTTTTTTCTCAAAATATTCACAGGTCCGGACCTGTGGCACATTTTATATATTCTAGCATTTTTTCACGTAAATCCACAGTACCGGACCTGTCGCACTTTTGATATTTAAAAATAAAAGTTTTTTTCTCAAAATATTCACAGGTCCGGACCTGTGGCACATTTTATTTATTCTAGCATTTTTTCACGTAATTCCACAGGTCCGGACCTGTCGATCTTTTGATATTTATAAATAAAAGTTTTTTCTCAAAATATTCACAGGTCCGGACCTGTGGCACATTTTATATATTCTAGCATTTTTTCACGTAATTCCACAGGTCTGGACCTGTCGCACTTTTGATATTTAAAAATAAAAGTTTTTTCTCAAAATATTCACAGGTCCGGACCTGTGGCACATTTTATATATTCTGGCATTTTTTCACGTAATTCCACAGGTCCGGACCTGTCGCACTTTTGATATTTAAAAATAAAAGTTTTTTCTCAAAATATTCACAGGTCCGGACCTGTGGCACATTTTATATATTCTAGCATTTTTCACGTAATTCCACAATTCCGGACCTGTCGCACTTTTAATATTTAAAAATAAAAGTTTTTTCTCAAAATATTCACAGGTCCGGACCTGTGGCACATTTTATATATTCTAGCATTTTTTCACATAATTCCACAGGTCCGGACCTGTCGCACTTTTGATATTTAAAAATAAAAGTTTTTTCTCAAAATATTCACAGGTCCGGACCTTTGGCACATTTTATATATTCTAGCATTTTTTCACGTAATTCCACAGGTCCGGACCTGTCGCACTTTTGATATTTAAAAATAAAGTTTTTTCTCAAAATATTCACACGTCCAGACCTGTGGCACATTTTATATATTCTAGCATTTTTTCACGTAATTCCACAGGTCCGGACCTGTCGCACTTTTGATATTTAAAAATAAAAGTTTTTTCTCAAAATATTCACAGGTCCGGACCTGTGGCACATTTTATATATTCTAGCATTTTTTCACATAATTCCACAGGTCCGGACCTGTCGCACTTTTGATATTTAAAAATAAAAGTTTTTTCTCAAAATATTCACAGGTCCGGACCTTTGGCACATTTTATATATTCTAGCATTTTTTCACGTAATTCCACAGGTCCGGACCTGTCGCACTTTTGATATTTAAAAATAAAGTTTTTTCTCAAAATATTCACACGTCCAGACCTGTGTCACATTTTATATATTCTAGCATTTTTTCACGTAATTCCACAGGTCCGGACCTGTCGCACTTTTGATATTTAAAAATAAAAGTTTTTTCTCAAAATATTCTCAGGTGCGGACCTGTGGCACATTTTATATATTCTAGCATTTTTTTCACATAATTCCACAGGTCTGGACCTGTCGCACTTTTGATATTTAAAAATAAAAGTTTTTACTCAAAATATTCACAGGTCCGGACCTGTGGCACATTTTATATATTCTAGCATTTTTTTTTACGTAATTCCACAGGTCCGGACCTGTCGCACTTTTGATATTTAAAAATAAAAGTTTTTTCTCAAAATATTCACAGGTCTGGACCTGTGGCACATTTTCTAGCATTTTTTCACATAATGCCACAGGTCCGGACCTGTCGCACTTTTGATATTTAAAAATAAAAGTTTTTTCTCAAAATATTCACAGGTCCGAACCTGTGGCACATTTTATATATTCTAGCATTTTTTCACGTAATTCCACAATACCGGACCTGTCACACTTTTAATATTTAAAAATAAAAGTTTTTTCTCAAAATATTCTCGGTCCAGACCTCTGGCACATTTTATATATTCTAGCATTTTTTCACATAATTCCACAGGTCCGGACCTGTCGCACTTTTAAAATTAGAAAATTAAAGTTTTTTCTCAAAATATTCACAGGTCCGGACCTGTGGCACATTTTATATATTCTAGCATTTTTTCACGTAAATCCACAGTACCGGACATGTCGCACTTTTGATATTTAAAAATAAAAGTTTTTTTCTCAAAATATTCACAGGTCCGCACCTGTGGCACATTTTATTTATGCTAGCATTTTTTCACGTAATTCCACAGGTCCGGACCTGTCGATCTTTTGATATTTATAAATAAAAGTTTTTTCTCAAAATATTCACAGGTCCGGACCTGTGGCACATTTTATATATTCTAGCATTTTTTCACGTAAATCCACAGTACCGGACCTGTCGCACTTTTGATATTTAAAAATAAAAGTTTTTTTCTCAAAATATTCACAGGTTCGGACCTGTGGCACATTTTATTTATTCTAGCATTTTTTCACGTAATTCCACAGGTCCGGACCTGTCGATCTTTTGATATTTATAAATAAAAGTTTTTTCTCAAAATATTCACAGGTCCGGACCTGTGGCACATTTTATATATTCTGGCATTTTTTCACGTAATTCCACAGGTCCGGACCTGTCGCACTTTTGATATTTAAAAATAAAAGTTTTTTCTCAAAATATTCACAGGTCCTGACCTGTGGCACATTTTATATATTCTAGCATTTTTTCACGTAATTCCACAATTCCGGACCTGTCGCACTTTTAATATTTAAAAATAAAAGTTTTTTCTCAAAATATTCACAGGTCCGGACCTGTGGCACATTTTATATATTCTAGCATTTTTTCACATAATTCCACAGGTCCGGACCTGTCGCACTTTTGATATTTAAAAATAAAAGTTTTTTCTCAAAATATTCACAGGTCCGGACCTTTGGCACATTTTATATATTCTAGCATTTTTTCACGTAATTCCACAGGTCCGGACCTGTCGCACTTTTGATATTTAAAAATAAAGTTTTTTCTCAAAATATTCACACGTCCAGACCTGTGGCACATTTTATATATTCTAGCATTTTTTCACGTAATTCCACAGGTCCGGACCTGTCGCACTTTTGATATTTAAAAATAAAGTTTTTTCTCAAAATATTCACACGTCCAGACCTGTGGCACATTTTATATATTCTAGCATTTTTTCACGTAATTCCTCAGGTCCGGACCTGTCGCACTTTTGATATTAAAAAAAATAAAAGTTTTTTCTCAAAATATTCACAGGTCCGGACCTGTGGCACATTTTATATATTCTAGCATTTTTTCACGTAAATCCACAGTACCGGACCTGTCGCACTTTTGATATTTAAAAATAAAAGTTTTTTTCTCAAAATATTCACAGGTCCGCACCTGTGGCACATTTTATTTATGCTAGCATTTTTTCACGTAATTCCACAGGTCCGGACCTGTCGATCTTTTGATATTTATAAATAAAAGTTTTTTCTCAAAATATTCACAGGTCCGGACCTGTGGCACATTTTATATATTCTAGCATTTTTTCACGTAAATCCACAGTACCGGACCTGTCGCACTTTTGATATTTAAAAATAAAAGTTTTTTTCTCAAAATATTCACAGGTTCGGACCTGTGGCACATTTTATTTATTCTAGCATTTTTTCACGTAATTCCACAGGTCCGGACCTGTCGATCTTTTGATATTTATAAATAAAAGTTTTTTCTCAAAATATTCACAGGTCCGGACCTGTGGCACATTTTATATATTCTAGCATTTTTTCACGTAATTCCACAGGTCTGGACCTGTCGCACTTTTGATATTTAAAAATAAAAGTTTTTTCTCAAAATATTCACAGGTCCGGACCTGTGGCACATTTTATATATTCTGGCATTTTTTCACGTAATTCCACAGGTCCGGACCTGTCGCACTTTTGATATTTAAAAATAAAAGTTTTTTCTCAAAATATTCACAGGTCCTGACCTGTGGCACATTTTATATATTCTAGCATTTTTTCACGTAATTCCACAATTCCGGACCTGTCGCACTTTTAATATTTAAAAATAAAAGTTTTTTCTCAAAATATTCACAGGTCCGGACCTGTGGCACATTTTATATATTCTAGCATTTTTTCACATAATTCCACAGGTCCGGACCTGTCGCACTTTTGATATTTAAAAATAAAAGTTTTTTCTCAAAATATTCACAGGTCCGGACCTTTGGCACATTTTATATATTCTAGCATTTTTTCACGTAATTCCACAGGTCCGGACCTGTCGCACTTTTGATATTTAAAAATAAAGTTTTTTCTCAAAATATTCACACGTCCAGACCTGTGGCACATTTTATATATTCTAGCATTTTTTCACGTAATTCCACAGGTCCGGACCTGTCGCACTTTTGATATTAAAAAAAATAAAAGTTTTTTCTCAAAATATTCTCAGGTCCGGACCTGTGGCACATTTTATATATTCTAGCATTTTTTTCACATAATTCCACAGGTCTGGACCTGTCGCACTTTTGATATTTAAAAATAAAAGTTTTTACTCAAAATATTCACAGGTCCGGACCTGTGGCACATTTTATATATTCTAGCATTTTTTTTTACGTAATTCCACAGGTCCGGACCTGTCGCACTTTTGATATTTAAAAATAAAAGTTTTTTCTCAAAATATTCACAGGTCTGGACCTGTGGCACATTTTCTAGCATTTTTTCACATAATGCCACAGGTCCGGACCTGTCGCACTTTTGATATTTAAAAATAAAAGTTTTTTCTCAAAATATTCACAGGTCCGAACCTGTGGCACATTTTATATATTCTAGCATTTTTTCACGTAATTCCACAATACCGGACCTGTCACACTTTTAATATTTAAAAATAAAAGTTTTTTCTCAAAATATTCACAGGTCCAGACCTGTGGCACATTTTATATATTCTAGCATTTTTTCACATAATTCCACAGGTCCGGACCTGTCGCACTTTTGATATTTAAAAATAAAAGTTTTTTCTCAAAATATTCACAGGTCCGGACCTGTGGCACATTTTATATATTCTAGCATTTTTTCACGTAAATCCACAGTACCGGACCTGTCGCACTTTTGATATTTAAAAATAAAAGTTTTTTTCTCAAAATATTCACAGGTCCGCACCTGTGGCACATTTTATTTATTCTAGCATTTTTTCACGTAATTCCACAGGTCCGGACCTGTCGATCTTTTGATATTTATAAATAAAAGTGTTTTCTCAAAATATTCACAGGTCCGGACCTGTGGCACATTTTATATAATCTAGCATTTTTTCACGTAAATCCACAGTACCGGACCTGTCGCACTTTTGATATTTAAAAATAAAAGTTTTTTCTCAAAATATTCACAGGTCTGGACCTGTGGCAGATTTTCTAGCATTTTTTCACATAAATCCACAGTACCGGACCTGTCGCACTTTTGATATTTAAAAATAAAAGTTTTTTTCTCAAAATATTCACAGGTCCGGACCTGTGGCACATTTTATTTATTCTAGCATTTTTCACGTAATTCCACAGGTCCGGACCTGTCGATCTTTTGATATTTATAAATAAAAGTTTTTTCTCAAAATATTCACAGGTCCGGACCTGTGGCACATTTTATATATTCTAGCATTTTTTCACGTAATTCCACAGGTCCGGACCTGTCGCACTTTTGATATTTAAAAATAAAAGTTTTTTCTCAAAATATTCACAGGTCCGGACCTGTGGCACATTTTATATATTCTAGCATTTTTTCACATAATTCCACAGGTCCGGACCAGTCGCACTTTTGATATTTAAAAATAAAGTTTTTCTCAAAATATTCACAGGTCCAGACCTGTGGCACATTTTATATATTCTAGCATTTTTTCACGTAATTCCACAGGTCCGGACCTGTCGCACTTTTGATATTTAAAAATAAAAGTTTTTTCTCAAAATATTCACAGGTCCGGACCTGTGGCACATTTTATATATTCTAGCATTTTTTCACGTAATTCCACAATTCCGGACCTGTCGCACTTTTAATATTTAAAAATAAAGGTTTTTTCTCAAAATATTCACAGGTCCGGACCTGTGGCACATTTTATATATTCTAGCATTTTTTCACATAATTCCACAGGTCCGGACCTGTCGCACTTTTGATATTTAAAAATAAAAGTTTTTTCTCAAAATATTCACAGGTCCGGACCTTTGGCACATTTTATATATTCTAGCATTTTTTTTTTACCTAATTCCACAGGTCCGGACCTGTCGCACTTTTGATATTTAAAAATAAAAGTTTTTTCTCAAAATATTCACAGGTCTGGACCTGTGGCAGATTTTCTAGCATTTTTTCATATAATGCCACAGGTCCGGACCTGTCGCTCTTTTGATATTTAAAAATAAAAGTTTTTTCTCAAAATATTCACAGGTCCGGACCTGTGGCACATTTTATATATTCTAGCATTTTTTCACGTAATTCCACAATTCCGGACCTGTCACACTTTTAATATTTAAAAATAAAAGTTTTTTCTCAAAATATTCACAGGTCCAGACCTGTGGCCCATTTTATATATTCTAGCATTTTTTCACATAATTCCACAGGTCCGGACCTGTCGCACTTTTAAAATTTAAAAATAAAAGTTTTTTCTCAAAATATTCACAGGTCCAGACCTGTGGCACATTTTATATATTCTAGCATTTTTTCACGTAAATCCACAGTACCGGACCTGTCGCACTTTTGATATTTAAAAATAAAAGTTTTTTTCTCAAAATATTCACAGGTCCGCACCTGTGGCACATTTTATTTATTCTAGCATTTTTTCACATAATTCCACAGGTCCGGACCTGTCGCACTTTTGATATTTAAAAATAACGTTTTTCTCAAAATATTCACAGGTCCTGACCTGTGGCACATTTTATATATTCTAGCATTTTTTCACGTTATTCCACAGGTCCGGACCTGTCGCACTTTTGATATTTAAAAATAAAAGTTTTTTCTCAAAATATTCACAGGTCCGGACCTGTGGCACATTTTATATATTCTAGCATTTTTTCACGTAATTCCACAGGTCCGGACCTGTCGCACTTTTGATATTTAAAAATAAAGTTTTTTCTCAAAATATTCACACGTCCAGACCTGTGGCACATTTTATATATTCTAGCATTTTTTCACGTTATTCCACAGGTCCGGACCTGTCGCACTTTTGATATTTAAAAATAAAAGTTTTTTCTCAAAATATTCTCAGTTCCGGACCTTTGGCACATTTTATATATTCTAGCATTTTTTCACATAATTCCACAGGTCCAGACCTGTCGCACTTTTGATATTAAAAAATAAAGTTTTTTCTCAAAATATTCACACGGTCCGGACCTGTCGCACTTTTAAAATTTAAAAATAAAAGTTTTTTCTCAAAATATTCACAGGTCCGGACCTGTGGCACATTTTATATATTCTAGCATTTTTTCACGTAAATCCACAGTACCGGACCTGTCGCACTTTTGATATTTAAAAATAAAAGTTTTTTTCCCAAAATATTCACAGGTCCGCACCTGTGGCACATTTTATTTATTCTAGCATTTTTTCACGTAATTCCACAGGTCCGGACCTGTCGATCTTTTGATATTTATAAATAAAAGTTTTTTCTCAAATTATTCACAGGTCCGGACCTGTGGCACATTTTATATATTCTAGCATTTTTTCACGTAAATCCACAGTACCGGACCTGTCGCACTTTTGATATTTAAAAATAAAAGTTTTTTTCTCAAAATATTCACAGGTCTGCACCTGTGGCACATTTTATTTATTCTAGCATTTTTTTCACGTAATTCCACAGGTCCGGACCTGTCGATCTTTTGATATTTATAAATAAAAGTTTTTTCTCAAAATATTCACAGGTCCGGACCTGTGGCACATTTTATATATTCTAGCATTTTTTCACATAATTCCACAGGTCCGGACCTGTCGCACTTTTGATATTTAAAAATAAAAGTTTTTTCTCAAAATATTCACAGGTCCGGACCTGTGGCACATTTTATATATTCTAGCATTTTTTCACATAATTCCACAGGTCCGGACCTGTCGCACTTTTGATATTTAAAAATAAAAGTTTTTTCTCAAAATATTCACAGGTCCGGACCTGTGGCACATTTTATATATTCTAGCATTTTTTCACGTAAATCCACAGTACCGGACCTGTCGCACTTTTGATATTTAAAAATAAAAGTTTTTTTCTCAAAATATTCACAGGTCCGCACCTGTGGCACATTTTATTTATTCTAGCATTTTTTCACGTAATTCCACAGGTCCGGACCTGTCGATCTTTTGATATTTATAAATAAAAGTGTTTTCTCAAAATATTCACAGGTCCGGACCTGTGGCACATTTTATATAATCTAGCATTTTTTCACGTAAATCCACAGTACCGGACCTGTCGCACTTTTGATATTTAAAAATAAAAGTTTTTTCTCAAAATATTCACAGGTCTGGACCTGTGGCAGATTTTCTAGCATTTTTTCACATAAATCCACAGTACCGGACCTGTCGCACTTTTGATATTTAAAAATAAAAGTTTTTTTCTCAAAATATTCACAGGTCCGGACCTGTGGCACATTTTATTTATTCTAGCATTTTTCACGTAATTCCACAGGTCCGGACCTGTCGATCTTTTGATATTTATAAATAAAAGTTTTTTCTCAAAATATTCACAGGTCCGGACCTGTGGCACATTTTATATATTCTAGCATTTTTTCACGTAATTCCACAGGTCCGGACCTGTCGCACTTTTGATATTTAAAAATAAAAGTTTTTTCTCAAAATATTCACAGGTCCGGACCTGTGGCACATTTTATATATTCTAGCATTTTTTCACATAATTCCACAGGTCCGGACCAGTCGCACTTTTGATATTTAAAAATAAAGTTTTTCTCAAAATATTCACAGGTCCAGACCTGTGGCACATTTTATATATTCTAGCATTTTTTCACGTAATTCCACAGGTCCGGACCTGTCGCACTTTTGATATTTAAAAATAAAAGTTTTTTCTCAAAATATTCACAGGTCCGGACCTGTGGCACATTTTATATATTCTAGCATTTTTTCACGTAATTCCACAATTCCGGACCTGTCGCACTTTTAATATTTAAAAATAAAGGTTTTTTCTCAAAATATTCACAGGTCCGGACCTGTGGCACATTTTATATATTCTAGCATTTTTTCACATAATTCCACAGGTCCGGACCTGTCGCACTTTTGATATTTAAAAATAAAAGTTTTTTCTCAAAATATTCACAGGTCCGGACCTTTGGCACATTTTATATATTCTAGCATTTTTTTTTTACCTAATTCCACAGGTCCGGACCTGTCGCACTTTTGATATTTAAAAATAAAAGTTTTTTCTCAAAATATTCACAGGTCTGGACCTGTGGCAGATTTTCTAGCATTTTTTCATATAATGCCACAGGTCCGGACCTGTCGCTCTTTTGATATTTAAAAATAAAAGTTTTTTCTCAAAATATTCACAGGTCCGGACCTGTGGCACATTTTATATATTCTAGCATTTTTTCACGTAATTCCACAATTCCGGACCTGTCACACTTTTAATATTTAAAAATAAAAGTTTTTTCTCAAAATATTCACAGGTCCAGACCTGTGGCCCATTTTATATATTCTAGCATTTTTTCACATAATTCCACAGGTCCGGACCTGTCGCACTTTTAAAATTTAAAAATAAAAGTTTTTTCTCAAAATATTCACAGGTCCAGACCTGTGGCACATTTTATATATTCTAGCATTTTTTCACGTAAATCCACAGTACCGGACCTGTCGCACTTTTGATATTTAAAAATAAAAGTTTTTTTCTCAAAATATTCACAGGTCCGCACCTGTGGCACATTTTATTTATTCTAGCATTTTTTCACATAATTCCACAGGTCCGGACCTGTCGCACTTTTGATATTTAAAAATAACGTTTTTCTCAAAATATTCACAGGTCCTGACCTGTGGCACATTTTATATATTCTAGCATTTTTTCACGTTATTCCACAGGTCCGGACCTGTCGCACTTTTGATATTTAAAAATAAAAGTTTTTTCTCAAAATATTCACAGGTCCGGACCTGTGGCACATTTTATATATTCTAGCATTTTTTCACGTAATTCCACAGGTCCGGACCTGTCGCACTTTTGATATTTAAAAATAAAGTTTTTTCTCAAAATATTCACACGTCCAGACCTGTGGCACATTTTATATATTCTAGCATTTTTTCACGTTATTCCACAGGTCCGGACCTGTCGCACTTTTGATATTTAAAAATAAAAGTTTTTTCTCAAAATATTCTCAGTTCCGGACCTTTGGCACATTTTATATATTCTAGCATTTTTTCACATAATTCCACAGGTCCAGACCTGTCGCACTTTTGATATTAAAAAATAAAGTTTTTTCTCAAAATATTCACACGGTCCGGACCTGTCGCACTTTTAAAATTTAAAAATAAAAGTTTTTTCTCAAAATATTCACAGGTCCGGACCTGTGGCACATTTTATATATTCTAGCATTTTTTCACGTAAATCCACAGTACCGGACCTGTCGCACTTTTGATATTTAAAAATAAAAGTTTTTTTCCCAAAATATTCACAGGTCCGCACCTGTGGCACATTTTATTTATTCTAGCATTTTTTCACGTAATTCCACAGGTCCGGACCTGTCGATCTTTTGATATTTATAAATAAAAGTTTTTTCTCAAATTATTCACAGGTCCGGACCTGTGGCACATTTTATATATTCTAGCATTTTTTCACGTAAATCCACAGTACCGGACCTGTCGCACTTTTGATATTTAAAAATAAAAGTTTTTTTCTCAAAATATTCACAGGTCTGCACCTGTGGCACATTTTATTTATTCTAGCATTTTTTTCACGTAATTCCACAGGTCCGGACCTGTCGATCTTTTGATATTTATAAATAAAAGTTTTTTCTCAAAATATTCACAGGTCCGGACCTGTGGCACATTTTATATATTCTAGCATTTTTTCACGTAATTCCACAGGTCCGGACCTGTCGCACTTTTGATATTTAAAAATAAAAGTTTTTTCTCAAAATATTCACAGGTCCGGACCTGTGGCAAATCTTATATATTCTAGCATTTTTTCACATAATTCCACAGGTCCGGACCTGTCGCACTTTTGATATTTAAAAATAAAGTTTTTCTCAAAATATTCACAGGTCCAGACCTGTGGCACATTTTATATATTCTAGCATTTTTTCACGTAATTCCACAGGTCCGGACCTGTCGCACTTTTGATATTTAAAAATAAAAGTTTTTTCTCAAAATATTCACAGGTCCGGACCTGTGGCACATTTTATATATTCTAGCATTTCTTCACGTAATTCCACAATTCCGGACCTGTCGCACTTTTAATATTTAAAAATAAAAGTTTTTTCTCAAAATATTCACAGGTCCGGACCTGTGGCACATTTTATATATTCTAGCATTTTTTCACATAATTCCACAGGTCCGGACCTGTCGCACTTTTGATATTTAAAAATAAAAGTTTTTTCTCAAAATATTCACAGGTCCGGACCTTTGGCACATTTTATATATTCTAGCATTTTTTTTTTACGTAATTCCACAGGCCCGGACCTGTCGCACTTTTGATATTAAAAAAATAAAAGTTTTTTCTCAAAATATTCACAGGTCTGGACCTGTGGCAGATTTTCTAGCATTTTTTCACATAATGCCACAGGTCCGGAACTGTCGCTCTTTTGATATTTAAAAATAAAAGTTTTTTCTCAAAATATTCACAGGTCCGGACCTGTGGCACATTTTATATATTCTAGCATTTTTTCACGTAATTCCACAATTCCGGACCTGTCAAACTTTTAATATTTAAAAATAAAAGTTTTTTCTCAAAATATTCACAGGTCCAGACCTGTGGCCCATTTTATATATTCTAGCATTTTTTCACATAATTCCACAGGTCCGGACCTGTCGCACTTTTAAAATTTAAAAATAAAATTTTTTTCCCAAAATATTCACAGGTCCAGACCTGTGGCACATTTTATATATTCTAGCATTTTTTCACGTAAATCCACAGTACCGGACCTGTCGCACTTTTGATATTTAAAAATAAAAGTTTTTTTCTCAAAATATTCACAGGTCCGCACCTGTGGCACATTTTATTTATTCTAGCATTTTTTCACGTAATTCCACAGGTCCGGACCTGTCGATCTTTTGATATTTATAAATAAAAGTTTTTTCTCAAAATATTCACAGGTCCGGACCTGTGGCACATTTTATATATTCTAGCATTTTTTCACGTAAATCCACAGTACCGGACCTGTCGCACTTTTGATATTTAAAAATAAAAGTTTTTTTCTCAAAATATTCACAGGTCCGCACCTGTGGCACATTTTATTTATTCTAGCATTTTTTCACGTAATTCCACAGGTCCGGACCTGTCGATCTTTTGATATTTATAAATAAAAGTTTTTTCTCAAAATATTCACAGGTCCGGACCTGTGGCACATTTTATATATTCTAGCATTTTTTCACATAATTCCACAGGTCCGGACCTGTCGCACTTTTGATATTTAAAAATAAAAGTTTTTTCTCAAAATATTCACAGGTCCGGACCTGTGGCACATTTTATATATTCTAGCATTTTTTCACATAATTCCACAGGTC
Source organism: Maea johnstoni (assembly GCA_963942565.1). Classification (NCBI taxonomy): domain Eukaryota; kingdom Metazoa; phylum Annelida; class Polychaeta; order Spionida; family Magelonidae; genus Maea; species Maea johnstoni. The sequence continues at coordinate 21,509,432 of OZ012691.1, forward strand.
CGGACCTGTCGCACTTTTGATATTTAAAAATAACGTTTTTTCTCAAAATATTCACAGGTCCTGACCTGTGGCACATTTTATATATTCTAGCATTTTTTCACGTTATTCCACAGGTCCGGACCTGTCGCACTTTTGATATTTAAAAATAAAAGTTTTTTCTCAAAATATTCACAGGTCCGGACCTGTGGCACATTTTATATATTCTAGCATTTTTTCACGTAATTCCACAGGTCCGGACCTGTCGCACTTTTGATATTTAAAAATAAAGTTTTTTCTCAAAATATTCACACGTCCAGACCTGTGGCACATTTTATATATTCTAGCATTTTTTCACGTAATTCCACAGGTCCGGACCTGTCGCACTTTTGATATTTAAAAATAAAAGTTTTTTCTCAAAATATTCTCAGGTCCGGACCTTTGGCACATTTTATATATTCTAGCATTTTTTCACGTAATTCCACAGGTCCAGACCTGTCGCACTTTTGATATTTAAAAATAAAGTTTTTTCTCAAAATATTCACACGGTCCGGACCTGTCGCACTTTTAAAATTTAAAAATAAAAGTTTTTTCTCAAAATATTCACAGGTCCGGACCTGTGGCACATTTTATATATTCTAGCATTTTTTCACGTAAATCCACAGTACCGGACCTGTCGATCTTTTGATATTTATAAATAAAAGTTTTTTCTCAAATTATTCACAGGTCCGGACCTGTGGCACATTTTATATATTCTAGCATTTTTTCACGTAAATCCACAGTACCGGACCTGTCGCACTTTTGATATTTAAAAATAAAAGTTTTTTTCTCAAAATATTCACAGGTCCGCATCTGTGGCACATTTTATTTATTCTAGCATTTTTTTCACGTAATTCCACAGGTCCGGACCTGTCGATCTTTTGATATTTATAAATTAAAATTTTTTCTCAAAATATTCACAGGTCCGGACCTGTGGCACATTTTATATATTCTAGCATTTTTTCACGTAATTCCACAGGTCCGGACCTGTCGCACTTTTGATATTTAAAAATAAAAGTTTTTTCTCAAAATATTCACAGGTCCGGACCTGTGGCACATTTTATATATTCTAGCATTTTTTCACATAATTCCACAGGTCCGGACCTGTCGCACTTTTGATATTTAAAAATGAAGCTTTTCTCAAAATATTCACAGGTCCAGACCTGTGGCACATTTTATATATTCTAGCATTTTTTCACGTAATTCGACAGGTCCGGACCTGTGGCACTTTTGATATTTAAAAATAAAAGTTTTTTCTCAAAATATTCACAGGTCCGGACCTGTGGCACATTTTATATATTCTAGCATTTTTTCACATAATTCCACAATTCCGGACCTGTCGCACTTTTAATATTTAAAAATAAAAGTTTTTTCTCAAAATATTCACAGGTCCGGACCTTTGGCACATTTTATATATTCTAGCATTTTTTCACGTAATTCCACAGGTCCGGACCTGTCGCACTTTTGATATTTAAAAATATTTTTTTTTCTCAAAATATTCACACGTCCAGACCTGTGGCACATTTTATATATTCTAGCATTTTTTCACGTAATTCCACAGGTCCGTACCTGTCGCACTTTTGATATTTAAAAATAAAAGTTTTTTCTCAAAATATTCTCAGGTCCGGACCTGTGGCACATTTTATATATTCTAGCATTTTTTCACATAATTCCACAGGTCTGGACCTGTCGCACTTTTGATATTTAAAAATAAAAGTTTTTCCTCAAAATATTCACAGGTCCGGACCTGTGGCACATTTTATTTATTCTAGCATTTTTTCACGTAAATCCACAGTACCGGACCTGTCGCACTTTTGATATTTAAAAATAAAAGTTTTTTTCTCAAAATATTCACAGGTCCGCACCTGTGGCACATTTTATTTATTCTAGCATTTTTTTCACGTAATTCCACAGGTCCGGACCTGTCGATCTTTTGATATTTATAAATAAAAGTTTTTTCTCAAAATATTCACAGGTCCGGACCTGTGGCACATTTTATATATTCTAGCATTTTTTCACGTAATTCCACAGGTCCGGACCTGTCGCACTTTTGATATTTAAAAATAAAAGTTTTTTCTCAAAATATTCACAGGTCCGGACCTGTGGCACATTTTATATATTCTAGCATTTTTTCACATAATTCCACAGGTCCGGACCTGTGGCACTTTTGATATTTAAAAATAAAAGTTTTTTCTCAAAATATTCACAGGTCCGGACCTGTGGCACATTTTATATATTCTAGCATTTTTTCACGTAATTCCACAATTCCGGACCTGTCGCACTTTTAATATTTAAAAATAAAAGTTTTTTCTCAAAATATTCACAGGTCCGGACCTTTGGCACATTTTATATATTCTAGCATTTTTTCACGTAATTCCACAGGTCCGGACCTGTCGCACTTTTGATATTTAAAAATATTTTTTTTCTCAAAATATTCACACGTCCAGACCTGTGGCACATTTTATATATTCTAGCATTTTTTCACGTAATTCCACAGGTCCGTACCTGTCGCACTTTTGATATTTAAAAATAAAAGTTTTTTCTCAAAATATTCTCAGGTCCGGACCTGTGGCACATTTTATATATTCTAGCATTTTTTCACATAATTCCACAGGTCTGGACCTGTCGCACTTTTGATATTTAAAAATAAAAGTTTTTCCTCAAAATATTCACAGGTCCGGACCTGTGGCACATTTTATTTATTCTAGCATTTTTTTTTACGTAATTCCACAGGTCCGGACCTGTCGCACTTTTGATATTTAAAAATAAAAGTTTTTTCTCAAAATATTCACAGGTCTGGACCTGTGGCACATTTTCTAGCATTTTTTCACATAATGCCACAGGTCCAGACCTGTCGCTCTTTTGATATTTAAAAATAAAAGTTTTTTCTCAAAATATTCACAGGTCCGGACCTGTGGCACATTTTATATATTCTAGCATTTTTTCACGTAAATCCACAGTACCGGACCTGTCGCACTTTTGATATTTAAAAATAAAAGTTTTTTTCTCAAAATATTCACAGGTCCGCACCTGTGGCACATTTTATATATTCTAGCATTTTTTCACGTAATTCCACAGGTCCGGACCTGTGGCACTTTTTATATTTAAAAATAAAGTTTTTTCTCAAAATATTCACAGGTCCGGACCTGTGGCACATTTTATATATTCTAGCATTTTTTCACATAATTCCACAGGTCCGGACCTGTCGCACTTTTGATATTTAAAAATAAAGTTTTTCTCAAAATATTCACAGGTCCAGACCTGTGGCACATTTTATATATTCTAGCATTTTTTCACGTAATTCCACAGGTCCGGACCTGTCGCACTTTTGATATTTAAAAATAAAAGTTTTTTCTCAAAATATTCACAGGTCCGGACCTGTGGCACATTTTATATATTCTAGCATTTTTTCACGTAATTCCACAATTCCGGACCTGTCACACTTTTAATATTTAAAAATAAAAGTTTTTTCTCAAAATATTCACTGGTCCAGACCTGTGGCACATTTTATATATTCTAGCATTTTTTCACATAATTCCACAGGTCCGGACCTGTCGCACTTTTAAAATTTAAAAATAAAAGTTTTTTCTCAAAATATTCACAGGTCCGGACCTGTGGCACATTTTATATATTCTAGCATTTTTTCACGTAAATCCACAGTACCGGACCTGTCGCACTTTTAAAATTTAAAAATAAAAGTTTTTTTCTCAAAATATTCACAGGTCCGCACCTGTGGCACATTTTATTTATTCTAGCATTTTTTCACGTAATTCCACAGGTCCGGACCTATCGATCTTTTGATATTTATAAATAAAAGTTTTTTCTCAAAATATTCACAGGTCCGGACCTGTGGCACATTTTATATATTCTAGCATTTTTTCACGTAATTCCACAGGTCCGGACCTGTCGCACTTTTGATATTTAAAAATAAAAGTTTTTTCTCAAAATATTCACAGGTCCGGACCTGTGGCACATTTTATATATTCTAGCATTTTTTCACGTAATTCCACAGGTCCGGACCTGTCGCACTTTTGATATTTAAGAATAAAGTTTTTCTCAAAATATTCACAGGTCCAGACCTGTGGCACATTTTATATATTCTAGCATTTTTTCACAAAATTCCACAGGTCCGGACCTGTAGCACTTTTAAAATTTAAAAATTAAAGTTTTTTCTCAAAATATTCACAGGTCCGGACCTGTGGCACATTTTATATATTCTAGCATTTTTTCACGTAAATCCACAGTACCGGACCTGTCGCACTTTTGATATTTAAAAATAAAAGTTTTTTTCTCAAAATATTCACAGGTCCGCACCTGTGGCACATTTTATTTATTCTAGCATTTTTTCACGTAATTCCACAGGTCCGGACCTGTCGATCTTTTGATATTTATAAATAAAAGTTTTTTCTCAAAATATTCACAGGTCCGGACCTGTGGCACATTTCATATATTCTAGCATTTTCTCTCGTAATTCCACAGGTCCGGACCTGTCGCACTTTTGATATTTAAAAATAAAAGTTTTTTCTCAAAATATTCACAGGTCCGGACCTGTGGCACATTTTATATATTCTAGCATTTTTTCACGTAATTCCACAGGTCCGGACCTGTGGCACTTTTTATATTTAAAAATAAAGTTTTTTCTCAAAATATTCACAGGTCCGGACCTGTGGCACATTTTATATATTCTAGCATTTTTTCACATAATTCCACAGGTCCGGACCTGTCGCACTTTTGATATTTAAAAATAAAGTTTTTCTCAAAATATTCACAGGTCCAGACCTGTGGCACATTTTATATATTCTAGCATTTTTTCACGTAATTCCACAGGTCCGGACCTGTCGCACTTTTGATATTTAAAAATAAAAGTTTTTTCTCAAAATATTCACAGGTCCGGACCTGTGGCACATTTTATATATTCTAGCATTTTTTCACGTAATTCCACAATTCCGGACCTGTCACACTTTTAATATTTAAAAATAAAAGTTTTTTCTCAAAATATTCACAGGTCCAGACCTGTGGCACATTTTATATATTCTAGCATTTTTTCACATAATTCCACAGGTCCGGACCTGTCGCACTTTTAAAATTTAAAAATAAAAGTTTTTTCTCAAAATATTCACAGGTCCGGACCTGTGGCACATTTCATATATTCTAGCATTTTTTCACGTAAATCTACAGTACCGGACCTGTCGCACTTTTGATATTTAAAAATAAAAGTTTTTTTCTCAAAATATTCACAGGTCCGCACCTGTGGCACATTTTATTTATTCTAGCATTTTTTCACGTAATTCCACAGGTCCGGACCTGTCGATCTTTTGATATTTATAAATAAAAGTTTTTTCTCAAAATATTCACAGGTCCGGACCTGTGGCACATTTTATATATTCTAGCATTTTTTCACGTAATTCCACAGGTCCGGACCTGTCGCACTTTTGATATTTAAAAATAAAAGTTTTTTCTCAAAATATTCACAGGTCCGGACCTGTGGCACATTTTATATATTCTAGCATTTTTTCACGTAATTCCACAGGTCCGGACCTGTCGCACTTTTGATATTTAAGAATAAAGTTTTTCTCAAAATATTCACAGGTCCAGACCTGTGGCACATTTTATATATTCTAGCATTTTTTCACATAATTCCACAGGTCCGGACCTGTAGCACTTTTAAAATTTAAAAATAAAAGTTTTTTCTCAAAATATTCACAGGTCCGGACCTGTGGCACATTTTATATATTCTAGCATTTTTTCACGTAAATCCACAGTACCGGACCTGTCGCACTTTTGATATTTAAAAATAAAAGTTTTTTTCTCAAAATATTCACAGGTCCGCACCTGTGGCACATTTTATTTATTCTAGCATTTTTTCACGTAATTCCACAGGTCCGGACCTGTCGATCTTTTGATATTTATAAATAAAAGTTTTTTCTCAAAATATTCACAGGTCCGGACCTGTGGCACATTTCATATATTCTAGCATTTTCTCTCGTAATTCCACAGGTCCGGACCTGTCGCACTTTTGATATTTAAAAATAAAAGTTTTTTCTCAAAATATTCACAGGACCGGACCTGTGGCACATTTTATATATTCTAGCATTTTTTCACGTAATTCCACGGGTCCGGACCTGTGGCACTTTTTATATTTAAAAATAAAGTTTTTTCTCAAAATATTCACAGGTCCGGACCTGTGGCACATTTTATATATTCTAGCATTTTTTCACATAATTCCACAGGTCCGGACCTGTCGCACTTTTGATATTTAAAAATAAAGTTTTTCTCAAAATATTCACAGGTCCAGACCTGTGGCACATTTTATATATTCTAGCATTTTTTCACGTAATTCCACAGGTCCGGACCTGTCGCACTTTTGATATTTAAAAATAAAAGTTTTTTCTCAAAATATTCACAGGTCCGGACCTGTGGCACATTTTATATATTCTAGCATTTTTTCACGTAATTCCACAATTCCGGACCTGTCACACTTTTAATATTTAAAAATAAAAGTTTTTTCTCAAAATATTCACAGGTCCAGACCTGTGGCACATTTTATATATTCTAGCATTTTTTCACATAATTCCACAGGTCCGGACCTGTCGCACTTTTAAAATTTAAAAATAAAAGTTTTTTCTCAAAATATTCACAGGTCCGGACCTGTGGCACATTTTATATATTCTAGCATTTTTTCACGTAAATCCACAGTACCGGACCTGTCGCACTTTTGATATTTAAAAATAAAATTTTTTTTCTTAAAATATTCACAGGTCCGCACCTGTGGCACATTTTATTTATTCTAGCATTTTTTCACGTAATTCCACAGGTCCGGACCTGTCGATCTTTTGATATTTATAAATAAAAGTTTTTTCTCAAAATATTCACAGGTCCGGACCTGTGGCACATTTTATATATTCTAGCATTTTTTCACGTAATTCCACAGGTCCGGACCTATCGCACTTTTGATATTTAAAAATAAAAGTTTTTTCTCAAAATATTCACAGGTCCGGACCTGTGGCACATTTTATATATTCTAGCATTTTTTCACGTAATTCCACAGGTCCGGACCTGTCGCACTTTTGATATTTAAGAATAAAGTTTTTCTCAAAATATTCACAGGTCCAGACCTGTGGCACATTTTATATATTCTAGCATTTTTTCACGTAATTCCACAGGTCCGGACCTGTCGCACTTTTGATATTTAAAAATAAAAGTTTTTTCTCAAAATATTCACAGGTCCGGACCTGTGGCACATTTTATATATTCTAGCATTTTTTCACATAATTCCACAGGTCCGGACCTGTCGCACTTTTGAAATTTAAAAGTAAACGTTTTTTCTCAAAATATTCACAGGTCCGGACCTGTGGCACATTTGATATATTCTAGCATTTTTTCACGTAAATCCACAGTACCGGACCTGTCGCACTTTTTATATTTTTAAAATAAAAGTTTTTTTCTCAAAATATTCACAGGTCCGGACCTGTGGCACATTTTATATATTCTAGCATTTTTTCACATAATTCCACAGGTCCGGACCTGTCGCACTTTTGATATTTAAAAATAAAGTTTTTTCTCAAAATATTCACAGGTCCAGACCTGTGGCATATTTTATATATTCTAGCATTTTTTCACGTAATTCCACAGGTCCGGACCTGTCGCACTTTTGATATTTAAAAATAAAAGTTTTTTCCCAAAATATTCACAGGTCCGGACCTGTGGCACATTTTATATATTCTAGCATTTTTTCACGTAATTCCACAGGTCCGGACCTGTCGCACTTTTGATATTTAAAAATAATCCGGACCTGTGAATATTTTGAGAAAAAACTTTTATTTTTAAATATCAAAAGATCGACAGGTCCGGACCTGTGGAATTACGTGAAAAAATGCTAGAATAAATAAAATGTGCCACAGGTGCGGACCTGTGAATATTTTGAGAAAAAACTTTTATTTTTAAATATCAAAAGTGCGACAGGTCCGGACCTGTGGCATTATGTAAAAAAATGCTAGCAAATGTGCCACAGGCCCAGACCATGGATAATGTTTCTTAGTTATTTGAGGCAACATCCCTTCTATTCCATGTATTTTGTAAAACAAATTGATTCTGTTTATTATTTGAACATTTTTTGTGTAAAAAAGTGTCCATTTGTAAATAAGATCTAAATCAACTTTAAAAGTAAAATTTTATCAATATATTTTCCAGGTTGTCACTGAATACAATCAGGTCAGGAATGATGAGCGAGACTGAAAGTGAGGCTGACGACCTCTGGCAGCAGCATCTAGAGGAGCTTGGTGACAAACTGAATGCTGAAGCTGATCGCACGGGCTTCCTACGCATCGTCAACCGCAACCACGTCTTCAACAGTAGCAACTACAGCCTCAGTAGCCTCTTCAGTTTCAGTGGTAGTGCTAGCGGCCTGAACGCCAGCATGAGATCAGGGAGCACGCGATCGGCGTGGGCAGGAAAATCACGGACTTCATGGTCAGGGAAGCCTCCCTTAAGCGCCCTCTATGATCTGCTAATCTCACCAGTTGAGGAGGTGCTTCCACCAAGAAATGGGCCTCTGCACTCCAACAGGGATCTGGTGCTGGTGCTGCACGGGGATCTCTACCTCGTGCCGTTTGCTGTGCTCAAGGGGAGCCAGGCCAGCGATTGCCTGTACGAGAGGTTCAACCTGATGGTGGTGCCCTCTCTCAGGGCCCTGCAGAACAACCAGGAGGTCTCAAAGCTCAACCGGCTGAATCCTGATGCAACCGATACCCTGGTGGTCGGCAATCCCAAGCTGCCGCCAGCCGTGATGGAACAATGGCTCTGGTGTAACCTCCCCGCAGCCGAACAAGAGGCTAGAGTCATCGCAGAAATGATGGGCTCGAAGGCACTTGTGGGAGCTGGAGCAACTAAGGAGGTTGTTGCCAAACAATTGGCGCAATGTGAGGTCATTCATTTTGCCACCCATGTGTCATGGAAGTTATCCGCTATCGTATTATCCCCAGCTGATTTCTCCACTGGATCGAAATCTGACAACGTCCATGGTCCAGAGCGGATGGACTTAAACGACAGTAACAGTGACCTGAGTAGTTCTATTGATGGTGGGGGGGGGGGGGGGACCTGGTATCACTGAGTTCCTCTTAACAGCGGCTGACGTCCTCAATATCCAGCTGAGCGCTAAGTTGGTTGTTTTGAGTTCGGGTCACACTGACGACCGGGCAGGAAGGATCAACACAGATGGTGTGGTCGGGCTTACACGGGCTCTTCTGGCTGCGGGTGCTCGCTGCGTCATGTACTCCCTGTGGCCCGTACCAGAAATGGCGACCAAGATCCTGATGCGCTCTTTCTACACTTCCCTGCTGCAGGGAAGTCGGGTGAGCCACGCTCTTAGTCTGGCCATGAGGAGTATGCAGTCCACCAAGCAGTTCTCCCATCCCTCTAACTGGGCCAGCTGGGTGGTTGTCGGCAGCGATGTCAAGCTCAGCAGCAAGGTGGCGCTCATGGGCCACGCCCTCTGCGAGCTTGTTTGCAACCCTGCCAAGTGTCGAGAGGCAATGCGTGTTGTACTTCATCTGGTAAGTAATTCTGTATTGATGCTCTCTTACTAAAATGGTCTTATTCCTTACAATTTTATTTTAAATAAAAACTATTTGGATTTTTCAGATGACTGATTCCACATAACTTTTCACCAAATTTTGAGTTATCTAAAAGAGTACTTTACTCAAAGGAACATAGCGTTATATATGAAATATGAAATAAGTTTATACACTTAAAAGGGCAGTTTACAGGAAAATGTCAGGCATTTTACAGAAGTATCTCTTATTGAGAATAACATATAACCCTTAATAGGAAAGATTTCTTGAAGTATTTTTGACACATGCACAAACTTGTGCATACACACTTTTTATGCACACAGACATTTATGTTTGTAAATTCAACTTTATTCCTTTGACTCACCTCATGTTTGTCTTTCCCTCGCTGCTGCTGCAGGTTGAGAAGACGCTGCAGCGAATCCAGCGCGGCCAGAAGAGCGCCATGTACACCACACAGCAGAGTATAGAGAACAAGGTGGGCAGCATCACCTGCTGGAAGGACCTGCTCGTCTCCGTGGGATTCCGATTCGAACCCGAGGCCAATGGTCTTCCTCCTGCTGTCTTCTTTCCTGTGGCAGATCCTGGGGACAGACTGACGCAGTGCAGCGCCAGTCTGCAGGCTCTGCTAGGTAAGAACTGATTAGCCCATAGTAGGCATACTAGCACAGGGGAGGGGGGAGGCGCAGAGGTTATCTGGAGAAAATAACTTACGAATCACAGTTAAACTCCGATATATTTAGCCATCGGTGTGCTTACCGCTTTCGAATAATCTTCCATCCACAAGTTATGGACAGATTGCATCAAATTGAAGAAATGTATGACTGATTTAAGTGATGATGTTGGTCCCATAATAGTCTCTAAGATGCTATATAAATATGAAACAAAACATTAGATAGATGGGGTAAAACTTTCCTATCTAACCATCTTGCTAGTTTCTGTCTTATATTTCATGTTTTATATTTCATGTTTAAAGAAAAGATTTTGTTGAGGGTAGGATATTTGGTCTGTACTTAGACATCAACCATTTGATATACTGGAGGCCATGTAAATATCTCAAAGACAGACTATTTTTCGAGTCAGATTTTTTTTGAATTTTCAAAGGTGAGGGGAAATTATTGAACATCAAGTTTTTGATGGCAGTATATTCTTATATTGTACTACCTTTTAGATATATTCTCCAGAAGAGGATATTTTTTAGCTCATGTTTCATTTGTCTTTTTTCAAGTTTTCCAGTCATATTTGCCTTTTTTACATTTCATGAATTATCTTTATAAATACAATTCTCATCGCGGTGATGATGATATTTTTCAAGGAATATGTTGCATGGGGGTATTCCAGGATTGATTCAAATTTTACAAAATTAACAAAAGCCATTTTAAAACTGACTACCTCACACAGGGACTTAGCAAGAAATTTGAAAGGGAGAGCCTCAAACTGGGACTTAGCAAGGAATTTGAAAGAGAGAGCCTCAAACTGGGACTTAGCAAGGAATTTGAAAGAGAGAGCCTCAAACAGGGACTTAGCAAGGAATTTGTAAGAGAGAGCCTCAAACAGGGACTTAGCAAGGAATTTGAAAGAGAGAGCCTCAAACAGGGACTTAGCAAGGAATTTGAAAGAGAGAGCCTCAAACAGGGACTTAGCCAGGGATTTGAAAGAGAGAGCCTCAAACAGGGACTTAGCAAGGAATTTGAAAGAGAGAGCCTCAAATAGGGACTTAGCAAGGAATTTGAAAGAGAGAGCCTCAAACAGGGACTTAGCAAGGAATTTGAAAGAGAGAGCCTCAAATAGGGACTTAGCAAGGAATTTGAAAGAGAGAGCCTCAAACAGGGACTTAGCAAGGAAATTGTAAGAGAGAGCCTCAAATAGGGACTTAGCAAGGACTTTGAAAGAGAGAGCCTCAAACAGGGACTTAGCAAGGAATTTGTAAGAGAGAGCCTCAAACAGGGACTTAGCAAGGAATTTGAAAGAGAGAGCCTCAAACAGGGACTTAGCAAGGAATTTGAAAGAGAGAGCCTCAAACAGGGACTTAGCCAGGGATTTGAAAGAGAGAGCCTCAAACAGGGACTTAGCAAGGAATTTGAAAGAGAGAGCCTCAAATAGGGACTTAGCAAGGAATTTGAAAGAGAGAGCCTCAAACAGGGACTTAGCAAGGAATTTGAAAGAGAGAGCCTCAAATAGGGACTTAGCAAGGAATTTGAAAGAGAGAGCCTCAAACAGGGACTTAGCAAGGAATTTGTAAGAGAGAGCCTCAAATAGGGACTTAGCAAGGAATTTGAAAGAGAGAGCCTTTTTCCCCTAACTGAATGTTTTTGGGTGGTGTGGTATGCAAATGTGAAGCAGAAAGCTCTTAGTGGTTGGCCGGGGTCTAGGTGGCGCCAAAAAGGCTCCACGCTCTCAAATGCATCTTCAGCCATTTCCTGGAACTTGAAATAAGAATTAATCCAAGACAGATAATCTATTTTTTTAATTTTCCAGGGAAAGATTTTTTTTTCAAATATTCAGAGATAGATTTCGGTTTATTTCTTGGTATGTTTGATTCTTAATATCTATTCATATTTTCAGGTTTACCACAGAACACGCTGACAGCACCTTCGAAGTTACTGCACAATTTTGATGCTGGCGAGGCTCTAAACACATCGGTGAGTGCAAGATAGTGGGAGAATTTTGCCTATGCAACTAGGTGCTTCGTTGTTAGGCTGTGAAATGGTTCTATATTTTTCTTTAAGAAGGTGAACACCACCTATTTTTTAAAAAAGACAAATCATTTTTTTCTGAATTTTCAGAAGCAGATTCTTTTTATCGAATTCCCAGAGTCAGATGATTTTATTTTTTCCAAATTTTCAGAGGCAATGGAAAAATATTGAATTAACCCATTTACACTCAGAGCTGCCAAAAGAGGCCTGGCGATTTTTGGATTTTTTTTTACTAACATAAACATTTTGTTGAAAACATTTGAAGGAGAAATGTTGATTAGAAGCCAAACAACCACTCTCCTTATAGTTTGTGAACTTTTGCTTTGTTCACAACTTATTATCAAAAGTATGAGAGTAGCAGACAATACCTTCTAGAGAAACTCTGAGTGTTATTGGGTTAATAATGGACTAGAGTTAGAAATTAAGCTGTCAGTATTTGTTTCATTTTGGTGATAATTCAACAACTTGTAGTGGAATAGTGGGTTATGCACCGGCTAATTGAATCTGAGAAAGGGTGGAAAGGGATAGTCCCAGCACTTTAGACACTAATTTTCACTATCACCACCCTCAGGGGCACAATTTTAGGGCACTAATCCCCAGGCACCAACATAAGTTTCAGAACTAACTTTCCTTGCCGGGCAAGTAAATAATTATTTCTACTTACCCGACTTGTTTTGTGGCTTGCCCGAAATAAGTTATAACATATTCCAGAATGACATGTATTATTTATTATAGAATAATGATTTGAAAACCATTTTGATTTTGTTGTGCATTGTATGCATATTTCTAGGTATTTGTGCCACATTTTCTATATAATAATGTGCGGACTGATCAGAAAATCAGCTTGCCCATTCGGGCAAGTGGAGACTTAAATGTACTTGCCCGAAAGCCATTTTTTCAAAGATTCACTTGCCGGGGCAAGCGGGCAAGTACTTATGTCGGACCCTGCCCACCCCCTCGGGGCATTCTTGGTCCACTTAAGGTAAGAGTCTGGCATTACTGCTGTTCGTGTGAAAGACTGTCCCAGCATTCAGGCCTGGCTATGGAAGCTTTGTGCACTATATGTTCATGTCCTGACCCTGGGGCAACAATCTTGAGCACCAGCCCCCACTGCCTGACATTTCCTGAACCCCTTAGCAGGGATAATATGTTTAGATACCTCATTCTACCTTCTCCTGTTGTATACCACTTTTAGATAGTGGTCATTGGATCAACTAAATTGAACTTATTTTAGATTTATACATATATCTAATATAATTGTGTCTTTTCAGTTGTTTGATGTGAACCAAAGGTAAAGTCAGAAGGATGGGGTTCAGATAGCAGTCAGTGTCAAACTATGGAGACTGCCAGGATGTCACGAATTTCTAGCATCAATAGGTGAGATCTTCAGTCATCTCTACTGTAAAACAGGAATTCTTAACATTTAAGAAAAACGCATTAGGATTTTACGAAAACTGTCTACCATATTTTGTGTAGTCAAATTTTAATACATTTGTATTGCATGAAACTCAGGTTCCTGATTCCAGCCCCTATGCAAAATATAAACCCCACCATTAAATGACTTTGTGCAATCTATTCTTAACATGGCATAAATAGTGAGAACAGAAAACAATACCTTGCCATAGTAATATTTTGATCATAAATGTTGCTTTAGATAGAATGGTTAATACAGAAGGGATGATAAGGATTTTCTTGTGTTTGCAGGTTTTGACTTAATTGATGTTGGCAAGGATGAAGTGACTGTTCGCACAAGTAAACAAGCTAACAAGCGCATCCTGCAGTTTGCCTTGCAGTCCCTTGTGGCTCTGTTTGGTGAGTAATCTCCTATCTGACATAGAAATAAATCTCTTCCTGGATATTAGCAATATATAGGTCCAGTTTCAAAGAGCTGTCCTAAGGCCATGACCAGGAGTGTCCAAATGTTGAAGTCCTGGGGCACAAACAATTGGTTCTGGAGCAGAGCAAGTGTTGTTGGGCTCTGTGTGATAATCAGTTTAACCCTTATGCTGCTGGTGGCTACTTTGGTCAATACAAAATGATGCAAATATCCTGAAAAATGACCGAAACCCTGGCAAATGGGTACTCATCAAGAGCTTTCCAATGAATACCAACATGACAGGGTTTCGATGATTTTCAAGAAAATTTGCATTCTTATGCCTTGAAAGAAAGTAGCCTCAGCATTGGAAGGGTTCAATTTTGACACCAGTTGAAACATTTCAGCTTTTCTAGTAAAAATAAAGACCTAGAACAATCAGTCGACGGTATCACATATGGAGTTGATACTTTTATAAACTTGAATTGCACTTAAAAAAGGCAATCTTATAGATGTACTGATTATGCTTCCCGAAGATCTCCTGAGTTAAACCATGTAATAAGGTTTTGTATTGTATTAAGGATTTTTGCATATAGATATAAAGAATTTTTGTTTTATAAATGATTAAGTAATGAACATGTATATTTTCAAGAGTTAGCAAAAAAGTGGGAGCAGGGATTGACCTTAATGGTCGTTAATAGGGGCATTTGCCCCTAGAATAATATGTGATTTTGCTACCAAATGTTAAATCATAAGGAGCCAAGTTTGTGAATGGACATATCAATTATCGACTGCAGCACTTTGAGAATGAGTATTATTTTTCAATTTTTACCTCCCTTTATTATACTTGCATCTCAGCACACATATTTTCCAAATCTTGGAGGGGATTATTCTTACAGGTGAGCTGCATGCACAGGGATTTATTTGCTGAATTTTAAATCATAAGAGCCAAACCTGCTCCTGCCTGAAAATGTTGTGGTCAATGCCTGGGGAGGGCTTACATCTCTTTCTATCTAGCCCTAATGGCCTTGTAAACCTGTAGGCTATTCCAAGTTTTACTAAGTCATATAAATGGAGAATTCAATGCCACAAAAGTCACTGATCTTTCTTGAAGACCGTTGGGGGTCAGCCGCTAAGTTTTCATTCAATAACTGCTCATACTTTATTTGGGAGGTAGCATTACATGTCTTGCTTTGTTGTTGTTGTTGCAGTCACTCAGGAAGCCCCGAGGACCTTGATTCTGGATAGCTCTAGTAGCATGGAGAGTTTGACCTCCAGCGGTTCTGCGACCTCCACCTCTAACTTCTCCAAGGGCAGCAGCCCCCCCACCTCCCCCGCCGCCGGCAAGAAAAGGTCCATCTTCAACCCCGCCGAGGTGGAGAGAATGCCGACAGCAGCACATATCAACCAAACTGTATGTTACTTATCACACAACATAGTCATATGCCATAAATGATAATATAGGAAGAATATCTCAATCAGAAGGCTATGCAGTTCTCTATTGCACCATGTAGATATGAACCAAATATAGGAAGCTCACCTTTAAAGTTTTCACAATACAATGATACGTTCATCTGAGCATGCGGAGAGCACAACTTTTGGGCTATTGGTTGAGGCTAGCCTGTTCAGGTTGACCGGCAGGTTTCATATCCACTTGTTTTTATTAATCTGAGATGTAAACAAATACGAGAGCCCTCATTGGTCTTTGTCTCTTAATGACATCACAGAGAGATTACATTTGGCGAGATTATCCAGGGTCCAGGGCTGTATAATGGGTCTATGGTAATTAGTATGTGGTGATCAATCCATGTTTTATTCATCTAAGATAAAATTACCCTGAAATCAGGCAATATTGGTACATTTCATAATATATTATATACTTATAGCAGTTTGAGTCAAACCCTTCAGAGAATACTTGTGGGACGTTTGCAATTTCTACTCTGAAGTATAGTTTTTTAGAGTCAGATTAAAAAAAATATCCCTATATGAAAATGGTGTACAACCTGATGTCCACCCTCGGTCATTGGTATCCCCCAAGCTGAAGTCAGACACCACAGCCACTACCTGACCTGTCTGTTGCACCCTGCTGGGAGGAAGCAGGAAATTGGATTACTACTGATAAGCACAAGACTGGGTTGGTGCCAGGTGCCTGACCTAGATTCTAGGCTGGTCAGAGTAGACAATATTCAAACCTCACACAATCATTCTTTGAAGGTTACTGATTATAACTGCTTTTTAGTAAATTAAGGTTATGGAATGTACCAATAGTGCCAGATTTTAGAGAAATTTTATTGAAAGATGACGGAAATGTGATATTTTGGGGATCTGACTCAAAAAAATATATACTGTTGACAGAGAGGTCTATTTATTGAACAAATTGTCCCTGCTGTTGAGAAGAGACTGCACATCACACAAACATTTCTTGAGGGTTATTGATTGAAACTGCTATTGTCAAATGCTATGAAATGTAACCATAGTGACTGATTTTAGGGTAATTTTATCAAAAATGACTGAAAAGTGACATTTATGGGAAATGTTTCCAAACAATCTTTTTTAGTAGAATCATCACACTCTCTCACTCGTTCTGTCTGTCTGTCTAGCTCTCTATCTCTTTCTCTCTCACTCTTTCTGTCTATCCGTCTGTCTGTCTCAAGCTACCAACAACGAGGCTGACACTGCCATGGCTAGTGCTCACAAATACAACACCAGCTGATTGTCAGGTTGAAACCCCAAATCCCTCCTGAACCTATGTGTTATTTGACTGTAAGCCTCCAGGACGGAACAGCCAGTGGAGCCAGGTAAAGAGACAAATAAGAGTTATGGAAGATTGAATCAATTATAGTCCAGTCAAATTATGAAATACCTAGAACAAATTGCTACAGAAGGTTTTTTTGCTTTGACTGGTTCATTGGACCTAACTGAACATCATATCAAAAGTTTCCCGAAAGTTACCCCCTCTAAGGGCCCTAATTTGCATAAATTAAAAATGGTATGTCCCTTTATTATGCCAAATTGGACAATTCACAGATTTCAGGGCCTTGTATTTCCATCAACTAACAATCACACATCAGTTGAATTTACAGGTCTGAATAAGTATGTTATATAGATGCTGTAAATAGAAAATATAATTGTAATATTGACCGTTTGGTCAAATATGGTCATTTGAAGATGGCCATCTGACCTCCAATCAGAAACGTTTGTTTATTCACATCAATGATTTTAGGGCCTTGTATTTCCTGACAAAACAATCACCCAGGAATTAAATCCTCAGATCTGAATAAGTATGTTATATAGATGCTGTAAAAAGAAAATGTAATTTTAGTATTGACCCTTTGATCAAATAAGGTCATTTAAAAATAGCCATATGATCTTAGATAAGGAGCGTTTTGGTTATTTGGTACCAGTTTGGGGGACCGCATAACTTGGTACCATTTGGGAGGACCACCAATAACCCTTATTTCTGAAAGCCCTGGAACCCCTCTTCAAGTCCCTGCATGATGGACATCTGCATCTGGTAGCTGTTCTCAGATATTGACCACCCAAGGTTCTTGTAATGTCCCTTTTTTATGCCAAATTGGACAAATCACTGATTTCAGGGCCTTGTATTTCCTGAACTAACTATCATATATAGCAGTGATATCATTAGGTCTCAATGAGTATGTTACATAGATCCATATTTGGATTTTGATTACGTTTTTTCTCAAAATATTCACAGGTCCGGACCTCTGACACATTTTATATATTCTAGCATTTTTTCACGTAATTCCACAGGTCCGGACCTGTCGAACTTTTGATATTTAAAAATAAAAGTTTTTTCTCAAAATATTCACAGGTCCGGACCTGTGGCACATTTTACATATTCTAGTATTTTTTCACGTAATTCCACAGGTCCGGACCTGTGGCACTTTTGATGTTTAAAAATAAAAGTTTTTTCTCAAAATATTCACAGGTCCAGATCTGTGGAACATTTTATATATTCTAGCATTTTTTCACGTAATTTCACAGGCCCGGACCTGTCGAACTTTTGATATTTAAAAATAAAAGTTTTTTCTCAAAATATTCACAGGTCCGGACCTGTGGCATATTTTATATATTCTAACATTTTTTCACGTAATTCCACAGGTCCGGACCTGTCGAACTTTTGATATTTAAAAATAAAAGTTTTTTCTCAAAATATTCACAGGTCCGGACCTGTGGCACATTTTATATATTCTAACATTTTTTCACGTAATTCCACAGGTCCGGACCAGTGGCACTTTTGATATTTAAAAATAAAAGTTTTTTCTCAAAATATTCACAAGTCCGGACCTGTGACACATTTTATATATTCTAGCATTTTTTCACGTAATTCCACAGGTCCGGACCTTTGGCACTTTTGAAATTTAAAAATAAAAGTTTTTTCTCAAAATATTCACAGGTCCGGACCTGTTGCACATTTTATATATTCTAACATTTTTTCACATAATTTCACAGGTCCAGACCTGTCGTACTTTTGATATTTAAAAATAAAAGTTTTTTCTCAAAATATTCACAGGTCCGGACCTGTGGCACATTTTATATATTCTAGCATTTGTTCACGTAATTCCACAGGTCCGGACCTGTGGCACTTTTGAAATTTAAAAATAAAAGTTTTTCTCAAAATATTCACAGGTCCGGACCTGTGGCACATTTCATATATTCTAGCATTCTTTCACATAATTCCACAGGTCCGGACCTGTCGCACTTTTGATATTTAAAGATAAAAGTTTTTTCTCAAAATATTCACAGGTCCGGACCTGTGGCACATTTTATATATTCTAGCATTTTATCACGTAATTCCACAGCTCCGGACCTGTCGAACTTTTGATATTTAAAAATAGAAGTTTTTTCTCAAAATATTCACAGGTTGACATCGGGCACATTTTATATATTTTAGCATTTTTTCACGTAATTCCACAGGTCCGGACCTGTCGAACTTTTGATATTTAAAAATAAAAGTTTTTTCTCAAAATATTCGCAGGTCCGGACCTCTGGCACATTTTATATATTCTAGCATTTTTTCACGTAATTCCACAGGCCCGGACCTGTCGAACTTTTGATATTTAAAAATAAAAGTTTTTTCTCAAAATATTCACAGGTCCGGACCTGTGGCATATTTTATATATTCTAACATTTTTTCACGTAATTCCACAGGTCCGGACCTGTCGCACTTTTGATATTTAGAAATAAAAGTTTTTTCTCAAAATATTCACAGGTCCGGACCTGTGGAACATTTTATATATTCCAGCATTTTTTCACATAATTCCACAGGTCCGGACCTGTGGCACTTTTGATATTTAAAAATAAAAGTTTTTTCTCAAAATATTCACAGGTCCGGACCTGTGGCACATTTTATATATTCTAGCATTTTTTCACGTAATTCCACTGGTCCGGACCTGTCACACATTTGATATTTAGAGATAAAAGTATTTTCTCAAAATATTCACAGGTCTGGCCGTGGCTTATTCTATATATTCTAGCATTTTTTCACTTAATTCCACAGGTCCGGACCTGTCGCACTTTTGATATTTAGAAATAAAAGTTTTTTCTCAAAATATTCACAGGTCCGGACCTGTGGCATGTTTTATATATTCTAGCATTTTTTCACGTAATTCCACAGGTCCGGACCTGTCGCACTTTTGATATTTAGAAACAAAAGTTTTTCCTCAAAATATTCACAGGTCCGGACCTCTGGCACATTTTATATATTCTAGCATTTTTTCACGTAATTCCACAGGTCCGGACTTGTCGCACTTTTGATATTTATAAATAAAAGTTTTTTCTCAAAATATTCACAGGTCCGGACCTGTGGTACATTTTATATATTCTAGCATTCTTTCACATAATTCCACAGGTCCGGACCTGTCGCACTTTTGATATTTAAAAATAAAAGTTTTTTATCAAAATATTCACAGGTCCGGACCTGTGGCACATTTTATCTATTCTAGCATTTTTTCACGTAATTCCACAGCTCCGGACCTGTCGAACTTTTGATATTTAAAAATAGAAGTTTTGTCTCAAAATATTCACAGGTCCGGACCTCTGGCACATTTTACATATTCTAGCATTTTTTCACGTAATTCCACAGGTCCGTACCTGTCGAACTTTTGATATTTAAAAATAAAAGTTTTTTCTCAAAATATTCACAGGTCCGGACCTGTGGCACATTTTATATATTCTAGTATTTTTTCACATAATTCCACAGGTCCGGACCTGTGGCACTTTTGAAATTTAAAAATAAAAGTTTTTTCTCAAAATATTCACAGGTCCGGACCTGTTGCACATTTTATATATTCTAACATTTTTTCACATAATTTCACAGGTCCGGACCTGTCGTACTTTTGATATTTAAAAATAAAAGTTTTTCCTCAAAATATTCACAGGTCCGGACCTGTGGTACATTTTATATATTCTAGCATTTTTTCATGTAATTCCACAGGTCCGGACCTGTGGCATTTTTTGAAATTTAAAAATAAAAGTTTTTTCTCAAAATATTCACAGGTCCGGACCTGTGGCACATTTTAAATATTCTAGCATTTTTTCACATAATTCCACAGGTCCGGACCTGTGGCACTTTTGATATTTAAAAATAAAAGTTTTTTCTCAAAATATTCACAGGTCCGGACCTGTGGCACATTTCATATATTCTAGCATTTTTTCACGTAATTCCACAGGTCCGGACCTGTCGCACTTTTGATATTTAGAAATAAAAGTTTTTTCTCAAAATATTCACAGGTCCAGACCTGTGGTACATTTTATATATTCTAGCATTTTTTCACATAATTCCACAGGTCCGGACCTGTCGCACTTTTGATATTTAGAAATAAAAGTTTTTTCTCAAAATATTCACAGGTCCAGACCTGTGGTACATTTTATATATTCTAGCATTTTTTCACATAATTCCACAGGTCCGGACCTGTCAAACTTTTGATATTTAAAAATACATGTTTTTTCTCAAAATATTTACAGGTCCGGACCTCTGGCACATTTTATATATTCTAGCATTTTATCACGTAATTCCACAGCTCCGGACCTGTCGAACTTTTGATATTTAAAAATAGAAGTTTTTTCTCAAAATATTCACAGGTTGACATCGGGCACATTTTATATATTTTAGCATTTTTTCACGTAATTCCACAGGTCCGGACCTGTCGAACTTTTGATATTTAAAAATAAAAGTTTTTTCTCAAAATATTCGCAGGTCCGGACCTCTGGCACATTTTATATATTCTAGCATTTTTTCACGTAATTCCACAGGCCCGGACCTGTCGAACTTTTGATATTTAAAAATAAAAGTTTTTTCTCAAAATATTCACAGGTCCGGACCTGTGGCATATTTTATATATTCTAACATTTTTTCACGTAATTCCACAGGTCCGGACCTGTCGCACTTTTGATATTTAAAAATAAAAGTTTTTTCTCAAAATATTCACAGGTCCGGACCTGTGGAACATTTTATATATTCCAGCATTTTTTCACATAATTCCACAGGTCCGGACCTGTGGCACTTTTGATATTTAAAAATAAAAGTTTTTTCTCAAAATATTCACAGGTCCGGACCTGTGGCACATTTTATATATTCTAGCATTTTTTCACGTAATTCCACTGGTCCGGACCTGTCACACATTTGATATTTAGAGATAAAAGTATTTTCTCAAAATATTCACAGGTCTGGCCGTGGCTTATTCTATATATTCTAGCATTTTTTCACTTAATTCCACAGGTCCGGACCTGTCGCACTTTTGATATTTAGAAATAAAAGTTTTTTCTCAAAATATTCACAGGTCCGGACCTGTGGCATGTTTTATATATTCTAGCATTTTTTCACGTAATTCCACAGGTCCGGACCTGTCGCACTTTTGATATTTAGAAACAAAAGTTTTTCCTCAAAATATTCACAGGTCCGGACCTCTGGCACATTTTATATATTCTAGCATTTTTTCACGTAATTCCACAGGTCCGGACTTGTCGCACTTTTGATATTTATAAATAAAAGTTTTTTCTCAAAATATTCACAGGTCCGGACCTGTGGTACATTTTATATATTCTAGCATTCTTTCACATAATTCCACAGGTCCGGACCTGTCGCACTTTTGATATTTAAAAATAAAAGTTTTTTCTCAAAATATTCACAGGTCCGGACCTGTGGCACATTTTATCTATTCTAGCATTTTTTCACGTAATTCCACAGCTCCGGACCTGTCGAACTTTTGATATTTAAAAATAGAAGTTTTGTCTCAAAATATTCACAGGTCCGGACCTCTGGCACATTTTACATATTCTAGCATTTTTTCACGTAATTCCACAGGTCCGTACCTGTCGAACTTTTGATATTTAAAAATAAAAGTTTTTTCTCAAAATATTCACAGGTCCGGACCTGTGGCACATTTTATATATTCTAGTATTTTTTCACATAATTCCACAGGTCCGGACCTGTGGCACTTTTGAAATTTAAAAATAAAAGTTTTTTCTCAAAATATTCACAGGTCCGGACCTGTTGCACATTTTATATATTCTAACATTTTTTCACATAATTTCACAGGTCCGGACCTGTCGTACTTTTGATATTTAAAAATAAAAGTTTTTTCTCAAAATATTCACAGGTCCGGACCTGTGGTACATTTTATATATTCCAGCATTTTTTCATGTAATTCCACAGGTCCGGACCTGTGGCACTTTTGAAATTTAAAAATAAAAGTTTTTCCTCAAAATATTCACAGGTCCGGACCTGTGGTACATTTTATATATTCTAGCATTTTTTCATGTAATTCCACAGGTCCGGACCTGTGGCATTTTTTGAAATTTAAAAATAAAAGTTTTTTCTCAAAATATTCACAGGTCCGGACCTGTGGCACATTTTAAATATTCTAGCATTTTTTCACATAATTCCACAGGTCCGGACCTGTGGCACTTTTGATATTTAAAAATAAAAGTTTTTTCTCAAAATATTCACAGGTCCGGACCTGTGGCACATTTCATATATTCTAGCATTTTTTCACGTAATTCCACAGGTCCGGACCTGTCGCACTTTTGATATTTAGAAATAAAAGTTTTTTCTCAAAATATTCACAGGTCCAGACCTGTGGTACATTTTATATATTCTAGCATTTTTTCACATAATTCCACAGGTCCGGACCTGTCGCACTTTTGATATTTAGAAATAAAAGTTTTTTCTCAAAATATTCACAGGTCCAGACCTGTGGTACATTTTATATATTCTAGCATTGTTTCACATAATTCCACAGGTCCGGACCTGTCAAACTTTTGATATTTAAAAATACAAGTTTTTTCTCAAAATATTTACAGGTCCGGACCTCTGGCACATTTTATATATTCTAGCATTTTTTCACGTAATTCCACAGGTCCGTACCTGTCGAACTTTTGATATTTAAAAATAAAAGTTTTTTCTCAAAATATTCGCAGGTCCGGACCTCTGGCACAGTTTATATATTCTAACATTTTTTCACGTAATTCCACAGGTCCGGACCTGTCAAACTTTTGATATTTAAAAATAAAGTTTTTTTCTCAAAATATTCACAGGTCCGGACCTGTGGCATATTTTATATATTCTAACATTTTTTCACGTAATTCCACAGGTCTGGACCGGTCGAACTTTTGATATTTAAAAATAAAAGTTTTTTCTCAAAATATTCACAGGTCCGGACCTGTGGCACATTTTATATATTCTAGCATTTTTTCACGTAATTCCACATTTCCAGACCTGTCGAACTTTTGATATTTAGAAATAAAAGTTTTTCTCAAAATATTCACAGGTCCGGACCTGTGGCACATTTCATATATTCTAGCATTTTTTCACGTAATTCCACAGGTCCGGACCTGTCGAACTTTTGATATTTAAAAATAAAAGTTTTTTCTCAAAATATTCACAGGTCCGGACCTGTGGCACATTTTATATATTCTTACATTTTTTCACGTAATTCCACAGGTCCGGACCTGTCGAACTTTTGATATTTAAAAATAAACGTTTTTCTCAAAATATTCACAGGTCCGGACCTGTGGCACATTTCATATATTCTAGCATTTTTTCACGTAATTCCACAGGTCCGGACCTGTCGCACTTTTGATATTTAGAAATAAAAGTTTTTTCTCAAAATATTCACAGGTCCAGACCTGTGGTAAATTTGATATATTCTAGCATTTTTTCACATAATTCCACAGGTCCGGACCTGTCAAACTTTTGATGTTTAAAAATAAAAGTTTTTTCTCAAAATATTCACAGGTCCGGACCTGTGGCATATTTTATATATTCTAACATTTTTTCACATAATTCCACAGGTCTGGACCTGTCGAACTTTTTATATTTAAAAATAAAGTTTTTTCTTAAAATATTCACAGGTCCGGACCTGTGGCACATTTTATATATTCTAACATTTTTTCACGTAATACCACAGGTCCGGACCTGTCGAACTTTTGATATTTAAAAATAAAAGTTTTTTCTCAAAATATTCACAGGTCCGGACCTGTGGCACATTTTATATATTCTAGCATTTTTTCACGTAATTCCACAGGTCCGGACCTGTGGCACTTTTGAAATTTAAAAATAAAAGTTTTTTCTCAAAATATTCACAGGTCCGGACCTGTGGCACATTTTATATATTCTAGCATTTTTTCACATAATTTCACAGGTCCGGACCTGTCGTACTGTTGATATTTAAAAATAAAAGTTTTTTCATAAAATATTCACAGGTCCGGACCTGTGGCATATTCTATATATTCTAGCATTTTTTCACATAATTCCACAGGTCCGGACCTGTCGCACTTTTGATATTTAGAAATAAAAGTTTTTTCTCAAAATATTCACAGGTCCGAACCTGTGGCACATTTTATATATTTTAGCATTTTTTCACGTAATTCCACAGTTCCAGACCTGTCGAACTTTTGATATTTAAAAATTAAAGTTTTTTCTCAAAATATTCACAGGTCCGGACCTGTGGCACATTTCATATATTCTAGCATTTTTTCAAGTAATTCCACGGGTCCGGACCTGTCGCACTTTTGATATTTAAAAATAAAAGTTTTTCCTCAAAATATTCACAGGTCCAGACCGGTGGTACATTTTATATATTCTAGCATTTTTTCACATAATTCCACAGGTCCGGACCTGTCACACTTTTGATATTTAAAAATAAAAGTTTTTTTCTCAAAATATTCACAGGTCCGGACCTGTGGCACATTTTATATATTCTAGCATTTTTTTACGTAATTCCACAGGTCCGGACCTGTGGCACTTTTTATATTTAGAAATAAAGTTTTTTCTCAAAATATTAACAGGTCCGGACCTGTGGCACATTTGATATATTCTAGAATTTTTTCACATTATTGCACAGGTCCGGACCTGTCGCACTTTTGATATTTAAAAATAAAAGTTTTTTCTCAAAATATTCACAGGTCCGGACCTGTGGCATATTTTATATATTCTAACATTTTTTCACGTAATTCCACAGGTCCGGACCTGTCGCACTTTTGATATTTAAAAATAAAAGTTTTTTCTCAAAATATTCACAGGTCCGGACCTGTGGAACATTCTATATATTCCAGCATTTTTTCACATAATTCCACAGGTCCGGACCTGTGGCACTTTTGATATTTAAAAATAAAAGTTTTTTCTCAAAATATTCACAGGTCCGGACCTGTGGCACATTTTATATATTCTAGCATTTTTTCACGTAATTCCACTGGTCCGGACCTGTCGCACATTTGATATTTAGAGATAAAAGTATTTTCTCAAAATATTCACAGGTCTGGCCGTGGCTTATTCTATATATTCTAGCATTTTTTCACTTAATTCCACAGGTCCGGACCTGTCGCACTTTTGATATTTAGA
The DNA here is from genome assembly GCA_963942565.1 of Maea johnstoni. Lineage (NCBI taxonomy): Eukaryota > Metazoa > Annelida > Polychaeta > Spionida > Magelonidae > Maea > Maea johnstoni. The sequence continues at coordinate 21,535,385 of OZ012691.1, forward strand.
AATAAAAGTTTTTTCTCAAAATATTCACAGGTCCAGACCTGTGGTACATTTTATATATTCTAGCATTTTTTCACATAATTCCACAGGTCCGGACCTGTCGCACCTTTGATATTTAAAAATAAAAGTTTTTTCTCAAAATATTCACAGGTCCGGACCTGTGGCACATTTTATATATTCTAGCATTTGTTCACGTAATTCCACAGGTCCGGACCTGTGGCACTTTTGAAATTTAAAAATAAAAGTTTTTCTCAAAATATTCACAGGTCCGGACCTGTGGCACATTTCATATATTCTAGCATTCTTTCACATAATTCCACAGGTCCGGACCTGTCGCACTTTTGATATTTAAAGATAAAAGTTTTTTCTCAAAATATTCACAGGTCCGGACCTGTGGCACATTTTATATATTCTAGCATTTTATCACGTAATTCCACAGCTCCGGACCTGTCGAACTTTTGATATTTAAAAATAGAAGTTTTTTCTCAAAATATTCACAGGTTGACATCGGGCACATTTTATATATTTTAGCATTTTTTCACGTAATTCCACAGGTCCGGACCTGTCGAACTTTTGATATTTAAAAATAAAAGTTTTTTCTCAAAATATTCGCAGGTCCGGACCTCTGGCACATTTTATATATTCTAGCATTTTTTCACGTAATTCCACAGGCCCGGACCTGTCGAACTTTTGATATTTAAAAATAAAAGTTTTTTCTCAAAATATTCACAGGTCCGGACCTGTGGCATATTTTATATATTCTAACATTTTTTCACGTAATTCCACAGGTCCGGACCTGTCGCACTTTTGATATTTAGAAATAAAAGTTTTTTCTCAAAATATTCACAGGTCCGGACCTGTGGAACATTTTATATATTCCAGCATTTTTTCACATAATTCCACAGGTCCGGACCTGTGGCACTTTTGATATTTAAAAATAAAAGTTTTTTCTCAAAATATTCACAGGTCCGGACCTGTGGCACATTTTATATATTCTAGCATTTTTTCACGTAATTCCACTGGTCCGGACCTGTCACACATTTGATATTTAGAGATAAAAGTATTTTCTCAAAATATTCACAGGTCTGGCCGTGGCTTATTCTATATATTCTAGCATTTTTTCACTTAATTCCACAGGTCCGGACCTGTCGCACTTTTGATATTTAGAAATAAAAGTTTTTTCTCAAAATATTCACAGGTCCGGACCTGTGGCATGTTTTATATATTCTAGCATTTTTTCACGTAATTCCACAGGTCCGGACCTGTCGCACTTTTGATATTTAGAAACAAAAGTTTTTCCTCAAAATATTCACAGGTCCGGACCTCTGGCACATTTTATATATTCTAGCATTTTTTCACGTAATTCCACAGGTCCGGACTTGTCGCACTTTTGATATTTATAAATAAAAGTTTTTTCTCAAAATATTCACAGGTCCGGACCTGTGGTACATTTTATATATTCTAGCATTCTTTCACATAATTCCACAGGTCCGGACCTGTCGCACTTTTGATATTTAAAAATAAAAGTTTTTTATCAAAATATTCACAGGTCCGGACCTGTGGCACATTTTATCTATTCTAGCATTTTTTCACGTAATTCCACAGCTCCGGACCTGTCGAACTTTTGATATTTAAAAATAGAAGTTTTGTCTCAAAATATTCACAGGTCCGGACCTCTGGCACATTTTACATATTCTAGCATTTTTTCACGTAATTCCACAGGTCCGTACCTGTCGAACTTTTGATATTTAAAAATAAAAGTTTTTTCTCAAAATATTCACAGGTCCGGACCTGTGGCACATTTTATATATTCTAGTATTTTTTCACATAATTCCACAGGTCCGGACCTGTGGCACTTTTGAAATTTAAAAATAAAAGTTTTTTCTCAAAATATTCACAGGTCCGGACCTGTTGCACATTTTATATATTCTAACATTTTTTCACATAATTTCACAGGTCCGGACCTGTCGTACTTTTGATATTTAAAAATAAAAGTTTTTCCTCAAAATATTCACAGGTCCGGACCTGTGGTACATTTTATATATTCTAGCATTTTTTCATGTAATTCCACAGGTCCGGACCTGTGGCATTTTTTGAAATTTAAAAATAAAAGTTTTTTCTCAAAATATTCACAGGTCCGGACCTGTGGCACATTTTAAATATTCTAGCATTTTTTCACATAATTCCACAGGTCCGGACCTGTGGCACTTTTGATATTTAAAAATAAAAGTTTTTTCTCAAAATATTCACAGGTCCGGACCTGTGGCACATTTCATATATTCTAGCATTTTTTCACGTAATTCCACAGGTCCGGACCTGTCGCACTTTTGATATTTAGAAATAAAAGTTTTTTCTCAAAATATTCACAGGTCCAGACCTGTGGTACATTTTATATATTCTAGCATTTTTTCACATAATTCCACAGGTCCGGACCTGTCGCACTTTTGATATTTAGAAATAAAAGTTTTTTCTCAAAATATTCACAGGTCCAGACCTGTGGTACATTTTATATATTCTAGCATTTTTTCACATAATTCCACAGGTCCGGACCTGTCAAACTTTTGATATTTAAAAATACATGTTTTTTCTCAAAATATTTACAGGTCCGGACCTCTGGCACATTTTATATATTCTAGCATTTTATCACGTAATTCCACAGCTCCGGACCTGTCGAACTTTTGATATTTAAAAATAGAAGTTTTTTCTCAAAATATTCACAGGTTGACATCGGGCACATTTTATATATTTTAGCATTTTTTCACGTAATTCCACAGGTCCGGACCTGTCGAACTTTTGATATTTAAAAATAAAAGTTTTTTCTCAAAATATTCGCAGGTCCGGACCTCTGGCACATTTTATATATTCTAGCATTTTTTCACGTAATTCCACAGGCCCGGACCTGTCGAACTTTTGATATTTAAAAATAAAAGTTTTTTCTCAAAATATTCACAGGTCCGGACCTGTGGCATATTTTATATATTCTAACATTTTTTCACGTAATTCCACAGGTCCGGACCTGTCGCACTTTTGATATTTAAAAATAAAAGTTTTTTCTCAAAATATTCACAGGTCCGGACCTGTGGAACATTTTATATATTCCAGCATTTTTTCACATAATTCCACAGGTCCGGACCTGTGGCACTTTTGATATTTAAAAATAAAAGTTTTTTCTCAAAATATTCACAGGTCCGGACCTGTGGCACATTTTATATATTCTAGCATTTTTTCACGTAATTCCACAGGTCCGGACCTGTCGAACTTTTGATATTTAAAAATAAACGTTTTTCTCAAAATATTCACAGGTCCGGACCTGTGGCACATTTCATATATTCTAGCATTTTTTCACGTAATTCCACAGGTCCGGACCTGTCGCACTTTTGATATTTAGAAATAAAAGTTTTTTCTCAAAATATTCACAGGTCCAGACCTGTGGTAAATTTGATATATTCTAGCATTTTTTCACATAATTCCACAGGTCCGGACCTGTCAAACTTTTGATGTTTAAAAATAAAAGTTTTTTCTCAAAATATTCACAGGTCCGGACCTGTGGCATATTTTATATATTCTAACATTTTTTCACATAATTCCACAGGTCTGGACCTGTCGAACTTTTTATATTTAAAAATAAAGTTTTTTCTTAAAATATTCACAGGTCCGGACCTGTGGCACATTTTATATATTCTAACATTTTTTCACGTAATACCACAGGTCCGGACCTGTCGAACTTTTGATATTTAAAAATAAAAGTTTTTTCTCAAAATATTCACAGGTCCGGACCTGTGGCACATTTTATATATTCTAGCATTTTTTCACGTAATTCCACAGGTCCGGACCTGTGGCACTTTTGAAATTTAAAAATAAAAGTTTTTTCTCAAAATATTCACAGGTCCGGACCTGTGGCACATTTTATATATTCTAGCATTTTTTCACATAATTTCACAGGTCCGGACCTGTCGTACTGTTGATATTTAAAAATAAAAGTTTTTTCTCAAAATATTCACAGGTCCGGACCTGTGGCATATTCTATATATTCTAGCATTTTTTCACATAATTCCACAGGTCCGGACCTGTCGCACTTTTGATATTTAGAAATAAAAGTTTTTTCTCAAAATATTCACAGGTCCGAACCTGTGGCACATTTTATATATTTTAGCATTTTTTCACGTAATTCCACAGTTCCAGACCTGTCGAACTTTTGATATTTAAAAATTAAAGTTTTTTCTCAAAATATTCACAGGTCCGGACCTGTGGCACATTTCATATATTCTAGCATTTTTTCAAGTAATTCCACGGGTCCGGACCTGTCGCACTTTTGATATTTAAAAATAAAAGTTTTTCCTCAAAATATTCACAGGTCCAGACCGGTGGTACATTTTATATATTCTAGCATTTTTTCACATAATTCCACAGGTCCGGACCTGTCACACTTTTGATATTTAAAAATAAAAGTTTTTTTCTCAAAATATTCACAGGTCCGGACCTGTGGCACATTTTATATATTCTAGCATTTTTTTACGTAATTCCACAGGTCCGGACCTGTGGCACTTTTTATATTTAGAAATAAAGTTTTTTCTCAAAATATTAACAGGTCCGGACCTGTGGCACATTTGATATATTCTAGAATTTTTTCACGTTATTGCACAGGTCCGGACCTGTCGCACTTTTGATATTTAAAAATAAAAGTTTTTTCTCAAAATATTCACAGGTCCGGACCTGTGGCATATTTTATATATTCTAACATTTTTTCACGTAATTCCACAGGTCCGGACCTGTCGCACTTTTGATATTTAAAAATAAAAGTTTTTTCTCAAAATATTCACAGGTCCGGACCTGTGGAACATTCTATATATTCCAGCATTTTTTCACATAATTCCACAGGTCCGGACCTGTGGCACTTTTGATATTTAAAAATAAAAGTTTTTTCTCAAAATATTCACAGGTCCGGACCTGTGGCACATTTTATATATTCTAGCATTTTTTCACGTAATTCCACTGGTCCGGACCTGTCGCACATTTGATATTTAGAGATAAAAGTATTTTCTCAAAATATTCACAGGTCTGGCCGTGGCTTATTCTATATATTCTAGCATTTTTTCACTTAATTCCACAGGTCCGGACCTGTCACACTTTTGATATTTAGAAATAAAAGTTTTTTCTCAAAATATTCACAGGTCCGGACCTGTGGTATGTTTTATATATTCTAGCATTTTTTCACGTAATTCCACAGGTCCGGACCTGTCGCACTTTTGATATTTAGAAACAAAAGTTTTTCCTCAAAATATTCACAGGTCCGGACCTCTGGCACATTTTATATATTCTAGCATTTTTTCACGTAATTCCACAGGTCCGGACTTGTCGCACTTTTGATATTTATAAATAAAAGTTTTTTCTCAAAATATTCACAGGTCCGGACCTGTGGTACATTTTATATATTCTAGCATTCTTTCACATAATTCCACAGGTCCGGACCTGTCGCACTTTTGATATTTAAAAATAAAAGTTTTTTATCAAAATATTCACAGGTCCGGACCTGTGGCACATTTTATCTATTCTAGCATTTTTTCACGTAATTCCACAGCTCCGGACCTGTCGAACTTTTGATATTTAAAAATAGAAGTTTTGTCTCAAAATATTCACAGGTCCGGACCTCTGGCACATTTTACATATTCTAGCATTTTTTCACGTAATTCCACAGGTCCGTACCTGTCGAACTTTTGATATTTAAAAATAAAAGTTTTTTCTCAAAATATTCACAGGTCCGGACCTGTGGCACATTTTATATATTCTAGCATTTTTTCACGTAATTCCACAGGTCCGGACCTGTGGCACTTTTGAAATTTAAAAATAAAAGTTTTTTCTCAAAATATTCACAGGTCCGGACCTGTGGCACATTTTATATATTCTAGCATTTTTTCACATAATTCCACAGGTCCGGACCTGTGGCACTTTTGATATTTAAAAATAAAAGTTTTTTCTCAAAATATTCACAGGTCCGGACCTGTGGCACATTTCATATATTCTAGCATTTTTTCACGTAATTCCACAGGTCCGGACCTGTCGCACTTTTGATATTTAGAAATAAAAGTTTTTTCTCAAAATATTCACAGGTCCAGACCTGTGGTACATTTTATATATTCTAGCATTTTTTCACATAATTCCACAGGTCCGGACCTGTCGCACTTTTGATATTTAGAAATAAAAGTTTTTTCTCAAAATATTCACAGGTCCAGACCGGTGGTACATTTTATATATTCTAGCATTTTTTCACATAATTCCACAGGTCTGGACCTGTCGAACTTTTTATATTTAAAAATAAAGTTTTTTCTTAAAATATTCACAGGTCCGGACCTGTGGCACATTTTATATATTCTAACATTTTTTCACGTAATACCACAGGTCCGGACCTGTCGAACTTTTGATATTTAAAAATAAAAGTTTTTTCTCAAAATATTCACAGGTCCGGACCTGTGGCACATTTTATATATTCTAGCATTTTTTCACGTAATTCCACAGGTCCGGACCTGTGGCACTTTTGAAATTTAAAAATAAAAGTTTTTTCTCAAAATATTCACAGGTCCGGACCTGTGGCACATTTTATATATTCTAGCATTTTTTCACATAATTTCACAGGTCCGGACCTGTCGTACTGTTGATATTTAAAAATAAAAGTTTTTTCTCAAAATATTCACAGGTCTGGACCTGTGGCATATTCTATATATTCTAGCATTTTTTCACATAATTCCACAGGTCCGGACCTGTCGCACTTTTGATATTTAGAAATAAAAGTTTTTTCTCAAAATATTAACAGGTCCGAACCTGTGGCACACTTTATATATTTTAGCATTTTTTCACGTAATTCCACAGTTCCAGACCTGTCGAACTTTTGATATTTAAAAGTTAAAGTTTTTTCTCAAAATATTCACAGGTCCGGACCTGTGGCACATTTCATATATTCTAGCATTTTTTCAAGTAATTCCACAGGTCCGGACCTGTCGCACTTTTGATATTTAAAAATAAAAGTTTTTCCTCAAAATATTCACAGGTCCAGACCGGTGGTACATTTTATATATTCTAGCATTTTTTCACATAATTCCACAGGTCCGGACCTGTCACACTTTTGATATTTAAAAATAAAAGTTTTTTTCTCAAAATATTCACAGGTCCGGACCTGTGGCACATTTTATAAATTCTAGCAATTTTTTACGTAATTCCACAGGTCCGGACCTGTGGCACTTTTTATATTTAGAAATAAAGTTTTTTCTCAAAATATTAACAGGTCCGGACCTGTGGCACATTTGATATATTCTAGAATTTTTTCACGTTATTGCACAGGTCCGGACCTGTGGCACTTTTGATATTTAAAAATAAAAGTTTTTTCTCAAAATATTCACAGGTCCGGACCTGTGGCACATTTTATATATTCTAGCATTTTTTCACGTAATTCCACAGGTCCGGACCTGTCGAACTTTTGATATTTAAAAATAAAAGTTTTTTCTCAAAATATTCACAGGTCCAGACCTGTGGCACATTTTAAATATTCTAGTATTTTTTCACGTAATTCCACAGGTCCGGACCTGTCGCACTTTTGATATTTAGAAATAAAAGTTTTTTCTCAAAATATTCACAGGTCCAGACCTGTGGTACATTTTATATATTCTAGCATTTTTTCACATAATTCCACAAGTCCGACCCTGTCACACTTTTGATATTTAAAAATAAAAGTTTTTTCTCAAAATATTCACAGGTCCGGACCTGTGACACATTTTATATATTCTAGCATTTTTTCACGTAATTCCACAGGTCCGGACCTGTGGCACTTTTTATATTTAAAAATAAAGTTTTTGCTCAAAATATTCACAGGTTCGGACCTCTGGCACATTTTATATATTCTAGCATTTTTTCACGTAATTCCACAGGTCCAGACCTGTCGAACTTTTGATATTTAAAAATAAAAGTTTTTTCTCAAAATATTCACAGGTCCGGACCTGTGGCACATTTTATATATTCTAACATTTTTTCACGTAATTCCACAGGTCCGGACCTGTGGCACTTTTGATATTTAAAAATAAAAGTTTTTTCTCAAAATATTCACAGGTCCGGACCTGTGGCACATTTTATATATTCTAGCATTTTTTCACGTAATTCCACAGGTCCGGACCTGTGGCACTTTTGAAATTTAAAAATAAAAGTTTTTTCTCAAAATATTCACAGGTCCGGACCTGTGGCACATTTTATATATTCTAGCATTTTTTCACATAATTTCACAGGTCCGGACCTGTCGTACTGTTGATATTTAAAAATAAAAGTTTTTTTCTCAAAATATTCACAGGTCCGGACCTGTGGCACATTTTATATATTCTAGCATTTTTTCACATAATTCCACAGGTCCGGACCTGTCGTACTTTTGATATTTAAAAATAAAAGTTTTTTCTCAAAATATTCACAGGTCCGGACCTGTGGCACATTTTATATATTCTAGCATTTTTTCACGTAATTCCACAGTTCCGGACCTGTCGAACTTTTGATATTTAAAAATACAAGTTTTTCCTCAAAATATTCACAGGTCCGGACCTGTGGCACATTTTATATATTCTAGCATTTTTTCACGTAATTCCACAGGTCCGGACCTGTCGCACTTTTGATATTTAGAAATAAAAGTTTTTTCTCAAAATATTCACAGGTCCAGACCTGTGGTACATTTTATATATTCTAGCATTTTTTCACATAATTCCACAGGTCCGGACCTGTCACACTCTTGATATTTAAAAATAAAAAAATTTTTTCGAAATATTCACAGGTCTGGTCCTGTGGCACATTTTATATATTCTAGCATTTTCTCACGTAATTCCACAGGTCCGTACCTGTGGCACTTTTTATATTTAAAAATAAAGTTTTTTCTCAAAATATTCACAGGTCCGGATCTGTGGCACATTTTAGATATTCTAGAATTTTTTCACGTAATTCCACAGGTCCGGACCTGTCGCACTTTTGATATTTAAAAATAAAAGTTTTTTCTCAAAATATTCGCAGGTCCGGACCTGTGGCACATTCTATATATTCTAGTATTTTTTCACGTAATTCCACAGGTCCGGACCTGTGACACTTTTGATATTTAAAAATAAAAGTTTTTTTCTCAAAATATTCACAGGTCCGGACCTGTGGCACATTTTATATATTCTAGCATTTTTTCACATAATTCCACAGGTCCGGACCTGTCGTACTTTTGATATTTAAAAAATAAAAGTTTTTTCTCAAAATATTCACAGGTCCGGACCTGTGGCACATTTTATATATTCTAGCATTTTTTCACGTAATTCCACAGTTCCGGACCTGTCGAACTTTTGATATTTAAAAATACAAGTTTTTCCTCAAAATATTCACAGGTCCGGACCTATGGCACATTTTATATATTCTAGCATTTTTTCACGTAATTCCACAGGTCCGGACCTGTCGCACTTTTGATATTTAGAAATTAAAGTTTTTTCTCAAAATACTCACAGGTCAGGACCTATGGTACATTTTATATATTCTAGCATTCTTTCACATAATTCCACAGGTCCGGACCTGTCGCACTTTTGATATTTAAAAATAAAAGTTTTTTCTCAAAATATTCACAGGTCCGGACCTGTGGCACATTTTATATATTCTAGCATTTTTTCACGTAATTCCACAGCTCCGGACCTGTCAAACTTTTGATATTTAAAAATAGAAGTTTTTTCTCAAAATATTCACAGGTCCGGACCTCTGGCACATTTTTTACATAGATGCTGCAGAAAGAAATATTTATCTTAATATTGGCCTGTTGGTCAAACAAGGTCATTTGAAAATGGTCATTTGACCTTCGCTAAGGAGAGTTTTGATTGTTCACATCACAGATTTCAGGGCCTTGTATTTTCTGAACTAACAAGCATATGGCAATTAAATCCTCAGGTCTGAATCAGTATATTACATAGATGCTGTAAACATATATTATAATTAAAATATTGACCCTTTGGTCAATTAAAAATGGCCATTTGACCTTAGATACGGCCCATTTGGTTACCGTATTACCCCGCATACCCTCGCACTTTTATACAGTGCATCACCTCTGTCAAGGAGGGGGTGTGTGTTAATAACAGTTACAAGAACCAGAACTTTTTTCACATTGATGCCACGGGTGCGGGGACATGTGGGGCAGGTTTGGAAAACACCATTTGAGTACCTCCAGGGAGGAAAGGACGGCATATCCATCCATATTTGGATTTTGATTACGTTTTTTCTCAAAATATTCACAGGTCCGGACCTCTGACACATTTTATATATTCTAGCATTTTTTCGCGTAATTCCACAGGTCCGGACCTGTCGAACTTTTGATATTTAAAAATAAAAGTTTTTTCTCAAAATATTCACAGGTCCGGACCTGTGGCACATTTTACATATTCTAGTATTTTTTCACGTTATTCCACAGGTCCGGACCTGTGGCACTTTTGATATTTAAAAATAAAAGTTTTTTCTCAAAATATTCACAGGTCCGGATCTGTGGCACATTTTATATATTCTAGCATTTTTTCACGTAATTCCTCAGGTCCGGACCTGTCGAACTTTTGATATTTAAAAATAAAAGTTTTTTCTAAAAAATATTCGCAGGTCCGGACCTCTGGCACATTTTATATATTCTAGCATTTTTTCACGTAATTCCACAGGCCCGGACCTGTCGAACTTTTGATATTTAAAAATAAAAGTTTTTTCTCAAAATATTCACAGGTCCGGACCTGTGGCACATTTTATATATTCTAACATTTTTTCACGTAATTCCACAGGTCCAGACCTGTGGCACTTTTTATATTTTAAAATAAAAGTTTTTTCTCAAAATATTCACAGGTCCGGACCTGTGGCACATTTTATATATTCTAGCATTTTTTCACGTAATTCCACAGGTCCGGACCTGTGGCACTTTTGAAATTTAAAAATAAAGGTTTTTTCTCAAAATATTCACAGGTCCGGACCTGTTGCACATTTTATATATTCTAACTTTTTTTCACATAATTTCACAGGTCCGGACCTGTCGTACTTTTGATATTTAAAAATAAAAGTTTTTTCTCAAAATATTCACAGGTCCGGACCTGTGGCACATTTTATATATTCTAGCATTTTTTCACGTAATTCCACAGGTCCGGACCTGTCGAACTTTTGATATTTAAAAATAAAAGTTTTTTATCAAAATATTCACAGGTCCGGACCTGTGGCACATTTTATATATTCTAGCATTTTTTTCACGTAATTCCACAGGTCCGGACCTGTCGAACTTTTGATATTTAAAAATAAAAGTTTTTTATCAAAATATTTACAGGTCCGGACCTGTGGCACATTTTATATATTCTTGCATTTTTTCACGTAATTCCACAGGTCCGGACCTGTGGCACTTTTGAAATTTGAAAATAAAAGTTTTTTCTCAAAATATTCACAGGTCCGGACCTGTGGCACATTTTATATATTCTAGCATTTTTTCACGTAATTCCACAGGTCCGGACCTGTCGCACTTTTGATATTTAGAAATAAAAGTTTTTTCTCAAAATATTCACAGGTCCAGACCTGTGGTACAATTTATATATTCTAGCATTTTTTCACATAATTCCACAGGTCCGGACCTGTCACACTTTTGATATTTAAAAATAAAAGTTTTTTCTCAAAATATTCACAGGTCCGGACCTGTGGCACATTTTATATATTCTAGCATTTTTTCACGTAATTCCACAGGTCCGGACCTGTCGAACTTTTGATATTTAAAAATAAAAGTTTTTTCTCAAAATATTCACAGGTCCGGACCTGTGGCACATTTTATATATTCTAGCATTTTTTCACGTAATTCCACAGGTCCGGACCTGTCGAACTTTTGATATTTAAAAATAAAAGTTTTTTCTCAAAATATTCACAGGTCCGGACCTGTGGCACATTTTATATATTCTAGCATTTTTTCACATAATTTCACAGGTCCAGACCTGTCGTACTTCTGATATGTAAAAATAAAAGTTTTTTCTCAAAATATTCACAGGTCCGGACCTGTGGCACATTTTATATATTCCAGCTTTTTTTCACATAATTCCACAGGTCCGGACCTGTTGCACTTTTAATATTTAAAAATAAAGTTTTTTCTCAAAATATTCACAGGTCTGGACCTGTGGCACATTTTATATATTCTTGCATTTTTTCACGTAATTCCACAGGTCCGGACCTGTCACACTTTCGATATTTAAGAATTAAAGTTTTTTCTCAAAATATTCACAGGTCCGGACCTGTCGTACTTCTGATATTTAAAAATAAAAGTTTTTTTCTCAAAATATTCACAGGTCCGGACCTGTGACACATTTTATAAATTCCAGCATTTTTTCACATAATTCCACAGGTCTGGACCTGTCGAACTTTTGATATATAAAAAAAAAAGTTTTTTCTTAAAATATTCACAGGTCCGGACCTGTGGCACATTTTATATATTCTAACATTTTTTCACGTAATTCCACAGGTCCGGACCTGTCGTACTTTTGATATTTAGAAATAGAAGTTTTTTCTCAAAATATTCACAGGTCCGGACCTGTGGTACATTTTATATATTCTAGCATTCTTTCACATAATTCCACAGGTCCAGACCTGTCGCACTTTTGATATTTAAAAATAAAAGTTTTTTATCAAAATATTCACAGGTCCGGACCTGTGGCACATTTTATATATTCTAGCATTTTTTCACGTAATTCCACAGTTCCGGACCTGTCGAACTTTTGATATTTAAAAATAGAAGTTTTTTCTCAAAATATTCACAGGTCCGGACCTCTGGCACATTTAATATATTCTAGCATTTTTTCACGTAATTCCACAGGTCCGGACCTGTCGAACTTTTGATATTTAAAAATAAAAGTTTTTTCTCAAAATATTCACAGGTCCGGGCCTGTGGCACAATTTATATATTCTAGTATTTTTTCACGTAATTCCTCAGGTCCGGACCTGTGGCACTTTTGATATTTAAAAATAAAAGTTTTTTCTCAAAATATTCACAGGTCCGGACCTGTGGCACATTTTATATATTCTAGCATTTTTTCACATAATTTCACAGGTCCGGACCTGTCGTACTTCTGATATGTAAATAAGTTTTTTCTCAAAATATTCACTTGTCCGGACCTATGGCACATTTTATATATTCTAGCATTTTTTCACGTAATTCCACAGGTCCGGACCTGTCGAACTTTTGATATTTAAAAATAAAAGTTTTTTCTTAAAATATTCACAGGTCCGGACCTGTGGCACATTTTATATATTCTAGTATTTTTTCACGTAATTCCACAGGTCCGGACCTGTGGCACTTTTGATATTTAAAAATAAAAGTTTTTTCTCAAAATATTCACAGGTCCGGACCTGTGGCACATTTTATATATTCTAGCATTTTTTCACGTAATTCCACAGGTCCGTACCTGTCGAACTTTTGATATTTAAAAATAAAAGCTTTTTCTCAACATATTCACAGGTCCGGACCTCTGGCACATTTAATATATTCTAGCATTTTTTAACATAATTCCACAGGTCCGGACCTGTGGCACTTTTGATATTTTAAAATAAAAGTTTTTTCTCAAAATATTCACAGGTCTGGACCTGTGGCATATTTTATATATTCTACCATTTTTTCACATAATTCCACAGGTCCGGACCTGTCGCACTTTTGATATTTAGAAATAAAAGTTTTTTCTCAAAATATTCACAGGTCCGGACCTGTGGCATTTTTTTATATATTCTAGCATTTTTTCACGTAATTCCACAGGTCCGGACGTGTCGCACTTTTGATATTTAGAAATAAAAGTTTTTTCTCAAAATATTCACAGGTCCAGACCTGTGGCACATTTTATATATTCTAGCATTTTTTCACGTAATTCCACAGGTCCGTACCTGTCGAACTTTTGATATTTAGAAATAAAAGTTTTTTCTCAAAATGTTCACAGGTCTGGACCTGTGGCACATTTTATATATTCTTGCATTTTTTCACGTAATTCCACAGGTCCGGACCTGTCGCACTTTTGATATTTAAAAATTAAACTTTTTTCTCAAAATATTCACAGGTCCGGGCCTGTGGCACAATTTATATATTCTAGTATTTTTTCACGTAATTCCACAGGTCCGGACCTGTGGCACTTTTGATATTTAAAAATAAAAGTTTTTTCTCAAAATATTCACAGGTCCGGACCTGTGGCACATTTTATATATTCTAGCATTTTTTCACGTAATTCCACAGGTCCGGACCTGTCGAACTTTTGATATTTAAAAATAAAAGTTTTTTCTCAAAATATTCGCAGGTCAGGACCTCTGGCACATTTTATATATTCTAGCATTTTTTAACATAATTCCACAGGTCCGGACCTGTGGCACTTTTGATATTTAGAAATAAAAGTTTTTTCTCAAAATATTCACAGGTCCGGGCCTGAGGCACAATTTATATATTCCAGCATTTTTTCACATAATTCCACAGGTCCGGACCTGTTGCACTTTTGATATTTAAAAATAAAAGTTTTTTCTCAAAATGTTCACAGGTCTGGACCTGTGGCACATTTTATATATTCTTGCATTTTTTCACGTAATTCCACCGGTCCGGACCTGTCACACTTTTGATATTTAAGAATTAAAGTTTTTTCTCAAAATATTCACAGGTCCGGATCTGTCGAACTTTTGATATTTAAAAATAAAAGGGTTTTCTCAAAATATTCACAGGTCCGGACCTGTGGCACATTTTATATATTCTAACATTTTTTCACGTAATTCCACAGGTCCGGACCTGTCGAACTTTTGATATTTAAAAATAAAAGTTTTTTATCAAAATATTCACAGGTCCGGACCTGTGGCACATTTTATATATTCTAGCATTTTTTTCACGTAATTCCACAGGTCCGGACCTGTCGAACTTTTGATATTTAAAAATAAAAGTTTTTTCTCAAAATATTCACAGGTCCGGACCTGTGGCACATTTTATATATTCTTGCATTTTTTCACGTAATTCCACAGGTCCGGACCTGTGGCACTTTTGAAATTTGAAAATAAAAGTTTTTTCTCAAAATATTCACAGGTCCGGACCTGTGGCACATTTTATATATTCTAGCATTTTTTCACGTAATTCCACAGGTCCGGACCTGTCGCCCTTTTGATATTTAGAAATAAAAGTTTTTTCTCAAAATATTCACAGGTCCAGACCTGTGGTACAATTTATATATTCTAGCATTTTTTCACGTAATTCCACAGGTCCGGACCTGTCAAACTTTTGATATTTAAAAATAAAAGTTTTTTCTCAAAATATTCACAGGTCCGGACCTGTGGCACATTTTATATATTCTAGCATTTTTTCACGTAATTCCACAGGTCCGGACCTGTCGAACTTTTGATATTTAAAAATAAAAGTTTTTTCTCAAAATATTCACAGGTCCGGACCTGTGGCACATTTTATATATTCTAGCATTTTTTCACGTAATTCCACAGGTCCGGACCTGTCGCACTTTTGATATTTAGAAATAAAAGTTTTTTCTCAAAATATTCACAGGTCCAGACCTGTGGTACAATTTATATATTCTAGCATTTTTTCACATAATTCCACAGGTCCGGACCTGTCGCACTTTTGATATTTAAAAATAAAAGTTTTTTCTCAAAATATTCACAGGTCCGGACCTGTGGCACATTTTATATATTCTAGCATTTTTTCACGTAATTCCACAGGTCCGGACCTGTCGAACTTTTGATATTTAAAAATAAAAGTTTTTTCTCAAAATATTCACAGGTCCGGACCTGTGGCACATTTTATATATTCTAGCATTTTTTCATGTAATTCCACAGGTCCGGACCTGTCGAACTTTTGATATTTAAAAATAAAAGTTTTTTCTCAAAATATTCACAGGTCCGGACCTGTGGCACATTTTATATATTCTAGCATTTTTTCACATAATTTCACAGGTCCAGACCTGTCGTACTTCTGATATGTAAAAATAAAAGTTTTTTCTCAAAATATTCACAGGTCCGGACCTGTGGCACATTTTATATATTCCAGCATTTTTTCACATAATTCCACAGGTCCAGACCTGTTGCACTTTTAATATTTAAAAATAAAGTTTTTTCTCAAAATATTCACAGGTCTGGACCTGTGGCACATTTTATATATTCTTGCATTTTTTCACGTAATTCCACAGGTCCGGACCTGTCACACTTTCGATATTTAAGAATTAAAGTTTTTTCTCAAAATATTCACAGGTCCAGACCTGTCGTACTTCTGATATTTAAAAATAAAAGTTTTTTTCTCAAAATATTCACAGGTCCGGACCTGTGACACATTTTATAAATTCCAGCATTTTTTCACATAATTCCACAGGTCTGGACCTGTCGAACTTTTGATATATAAAAAAAAAAGTTTTTTCTTAAAATATTCACAGGTCCGGACCTGTGGCACATTTTATATATTCTAACATTTTTTCACGTAATTCCACAGGTCCGGACCTGTCGTACTTTTGATATTTAGAAATAGAAGTTTTTTCTCAAAATATTCACAGGTCCGGACCTGTGGTACATTTTATATATTCTAGCATTCTTTCACATAATTCCACAGGTCCAGACCTGTCGCACTTTTGATATTTAAAAATAAAAGTTTTTTATCAAAATATTCACAGGTCCGGACCTGTGGCACATTTTATATATTCTAGCATTTTTTCACGTAATTCCACAGTTCCGGACCTGTCGAACTTTTGATATTTAAAAATAGAAGTTTTTTCTCAAAATATTCACAGGTCCGGACCTCTGGCACATTTAATATATTCTAGCATTTTTTCAAGTAATTTCACAGGTCCGGACCTGTCGAACTTTTGATATTTAAAAATAAAAGTTTTTTCTCAAAATATTCACAGGTCCGGGCCTGTGGCACAATTTATATATTCTAGTATTTTTTCACGTAATTCCTCAGGTCCGGACCTGTGGCACTTTTGATATCTAAAAATAAAAGTTTTTTCTCAAAATATTCACAGGTCCGGACCTGTGGCACATTTTATATATTCTAGCATTTTTTCACATAATTTCACAGGTCCGGACCTGTCGTACTTCTGATATGTAAATAAGTTT
The DNA here is from genome assembly GCA_963942565.1 of Maea johnstoni. Lineage (NCBI taxonomy): Eukaryota > Metazoa > Annelida > Polychaeta > Spionida > Magelonidae > Maea > Maea johnstoni. Next base: position 21,552,485 of record OZ012691.1, read on the forward strand.
TTTCTCAAAATATTCACTTGTCCGGACCTATGGCACATTTTATATATTCTAGCATTTTTTCACGTAATTCCACAGGTCCGGACCTGTCGAACTTTTGATATTTAAAAATAAAAGTTTTTTCTTAAAATATTCACAGGTCCGGACCTGTGGCACATTTTATATATTCTAGTATTTTTTCACGTAATTCCACAGGTCCGGACCTGTGGCACTTTTGATATTTAAAAATAAAAGTTTTTTCTCAAAATATTCACAGGTCCGGACCTGTGGCACATTTTATATATTCTAGCATTTTTTCACGTAATTCCACAGGTCCGTACCTGTCGAACTTTTGATATTTAAAAATAAAAGCTTTTTCTCAAAATATTCACAGGTCCGGACCTCTGGCACATTTAATATATTCTAGCATTTTTTCACGTAATTCCACAGGTCCGGACCTGTCGAACTTTTGATATTTTAAAATAAAAGTTTTTTCTCAAAATATTCACAGGTCCGGGCCTGTGGCACAATTTATATATTCTAGCATTTTTTAACATAATTCCACAGGTCCGGACCTGTGGCACTTTTGATATTTTAAAATAAAAGTTTTTTCTCAAAATATTCACAGGTCAGGACCTGTGGCATATTTTATATATTCTACCATTTTTTCACATAATTCCACAGGTCCGGACCTGTCGCACTTTTGATATTTAGAAATAAAAGTTTTTTCTCAAAATATTCACAGGTCCGGACCTGTGGCATTTTTTTATATATTCTAGCATTTTTTCACGTAATTCCACAGGTCCGGACGTGTCGCACTTTTGATATTTAGAAATAAAAGTTTTTTCTCAAAATATTCACAGGTCCGGACCTGTGGCACATTTTATATATTCTTGCATTTTTTCACGTAATTCCACAGGTCCGGACCTGTCGCACTTTTGATATTTAAGAATTAAACTTTTTTCTCAAAATATTCACAGGTCCGGGCCTGTGGCACAATTTATATATTCTAGTATTTTTTCACGTTATTCCACAGGTCCGGACCTGTGGCACTTTTGATATTTAAAAATAAAAGTTTTTTCTCAAAATATTCACAGGTCCGGACCTGTGGCACATTTTATATATTCTAGCATTTTTTCACGTAATTCCACAGGTCCGGACCTGTCGAACTTTTGATATTTAAAAATAAAAGTTTTTTCTCAAAATATTCGCAGGTCAGGACCTCTGGCACATTTTATATATTCTAGCATTTTTTAACATAATTCCACAGGTCCGGACCTGTGGCACTTTTGATATTTAGAAATAAAAGTTTTTTCTCAAAATATTCACAGGTCCGGGCCTGAGGCACAATTTATATATTCCAGCATTTTTTCACATAATTCCACAGGTCCGGACCTGTTGCACTTTTGATATTTAAAAATAAAAGTTTTTTCTCAAAATGTTCACAGGTCTGGACCTGTGGCACATTTTATATATTCTTGCATTTTTTCACGTAATTCCACCGGTCCGGACCTGTCACACTTTTGATATTTAAGAATTAAAGTTTTTTCTCAAAATATTCACAGGTCCGGATCTGTCGAACTTTTGATATTTAAAAATAAAAGGGTTTTCTCAAAATATTCACAGGTCCAGACCTGTGGCACATTTTATATATTCTAACATTTTTTCACGTAATTCCACAGGTCCGGACCTGTCGAACTTTTGATATTTAAAAATAAAAGTTTTTTATCAAAATATTCACAGGTCCGGACCTGTGGCACATTTTATATATTCTTGCATTTTTTCACGTAATTCCACAGGTCCGGACCTGTGGCACTTTTGAAATTTGAAAATAAAAGTTTTTTCTCAAAATATTCACAGGTCCGGACCTGTGGCACATTTTATATATTCTAGCATTTTTTCACGTAATTCCACAGGTCCGGACCTGTCGCCCTTTTGATATTTAGAAATAAAAGTTTTTTCTCAAAATATTCACAGGTCCAGACCTGTGGTACAATTTATATATTCTAGCATTTTTTCACGTAATTCCACAGGTCCGGACCTGTCAAACTTTTGATATTTAAAAATAAAAGTTTTTTCTCAAAATATTCACAGGTCCGGACCTGTGGCACATTTTATATATTCTAGCATTTTTTCACGTAATTCCACAGGTCCGGACCTGTCGAACTTTTGATATTTAAAAATAAAAGTTTTTTCTCAAAATATTCACAGGTCCGGACCTGTGGCATATTTTATATATTCTAGCATTTTTTAACATAATTCCACAGGTCCGGACCTGTGGCACTTTTGATATTTAGAAATAAAAGTTTTTTCTCAAAATATTCACAGGTCCGGGCCTGAGGCACAATTTATATATTCCAGCATTTTTTCACATAATTCCACAGGTCCGGACCTGTTGCACTTTTGATATTTAAAAATAAAAGTTTTTTTCTCAAAATGTTCACAGGTCTGGACCTGTGGCACATTTTATATATTCTTGAATTTTTTCACGTAATTCCACCGGTCCGGACCTGTCACACTTTTGATATTTAAGAATTAAAGTTTTTTCTCAAAATATTCACAGGTCCGGATCTGTCGAACTTTTGATATTTAAAAATAAAAGGGTTTTCTCAAAATATTCACAGGTCCAGACCTGTGGCACATTTTATATATTCTAACATTTTTTCACGTAATTCCACAGGTCCGGACCTGTCGAACTTTTGATATTTAAAAATAAAAGTTTTTTATCAAAATATTCACAGGTCCGGACCTGTGGCACATTTTATATATTCTTGCATTTTTTCACGTAATTCCACAGGTCCGGACCTGTGGCACTTTTGAAATTTGAAAATAAAAGTTTTTTCTCAAAATATTCACAGGTCCGGACCTGTGGCACATTTTATATATTCTAGCATTTTTTCACGTAATTCCCCAGGTCCGGACCTGTCGCCCTTTTGATATTTAGAAATAAAAGTTTTTTCTCAAAATATTCACAGGTCCAGACCTGTGGTACAATTTATATATTCTAGCATTTTTTCACGTAATTCCACAGGTCCGGACCTGTCAAACTTTTGATATTTAAAAATAAAAGTTTTTTCTCAAAATATTCACAGGTCCGGACCTGTGGCACATTTTATATATTCTAGCATTTTTTCACGTAATTCCACAGGTCCGGACCTGTCGAACTTTTGATATTTAAAAATAAAAGTTTTTTCTCAAAATATTCACAGGTCCGGACCTGTGGCATATTTTATATATTCTAGCATTTTTTCACATAACTTCACAGGTCCGGACCTGTCGTACTTCTGATATGTAAAAATAAAAGTTTTTTCTCAAAATATTCACAGGTCCGGACCTGTGGCTTATTTTATATATTCCAGCATTTTTTCACATAATTCCACAGGTCCGGACCTGTTGCACTTTTAATATTTAAAAATAAAGTTTTTTCTCAAAATATTCACAGGTCTGGACCTGTGGCACATTTTATATATTCTTGCATTTTTTCACGTAATTCCACAGGTCCGGACATGTCGCACTTTTGTTATTTAAGAATTAAACTTTTTTCTCAAAATATTCACAGGTCCGGGCCTGTGGCACAATTTATATATTCTAGTATTTTTTCACGTAATTCCACAGGTCCGGACCTGTGGCACTTTTGATATTTAAAAATAAAAGTTTTTTCTCAAAATATTCACAGGTCCGGACCTGTGGCACATTTTATATATTCTAGCTTTTTTTCACGTAATTCCACAGGTCCGGACCTGTCGAACTTTTGATATTTAAAAATAAAAGTTTTTTCTCAAAATATTCGCAGGTCAGGACCTCTGGCACATTTTATATATTCTAGCATTTTTTAACATAATTCCACAGGTCCGGACCTGTGGCACTTTTGATATTTAAAAATAAAAGTTTTTTCTCAAAATATTCACAGGTCCGGGCCTGTGGCACAATTTATATATTCCAGCATTTTTTCACATAATTCCACAGGTCCGGACCTGTTGCACTTTTGATATTTAAAAATAAAAGTTTTTTCTCAAAATGTTCACAGGTCTGGACCTGTGGCACATTTTATATATTCTTGCATTTTTTCACGTAATTCCACCGGTCCGGACCTGTCACACTTTTGATATTTAAGAATTAAAGTTTTTTCTCAAAATATTCACAGGTCCGGATCTGTCGAACTTTTGATATTTAAAAATAAAAGGGTTTTCTCAAAATATTCACAGGTCCGGACCTGTGGCACATTTTATATATTCTAACATTTTTTCACGTAATTCCACAGGTCCGGACCTGTCGAACTTTTGATATTTAAAAATAAAAGTTTTTTTATCAAAATATTCACAGGTCCGGACCTGTGGCACATTTTATATATTCTAGCATTTTTTTCACGTAATTCCACAGGTCCGGACCTGTCGAACTTTTGATATTTAAAAATAAAAGTTTTTTCTCAAAATATTCACAGGTCCGGACCTGTGGCACATTTTATATATTCTTGCATTTTTTCACGTAATTCCACAGGTCTGGACCTGTGGCACTTTTGAAATTTGAAAATAAAAGTTTTTTCTCAAAATATTCACAGGTCCGGACCTGTGGCACATTTTATATATTCTAGCATTTTTTCACGTAATTCCACAGGTCCGGACCTGTCGAACTTTTGATATTTAAAATAAAAGTTTTTTCTCAAAATATTCACAGGTCCGGACCTGTGGCACATTTTATATATTCTAGCATTTTTTCACGTAATTCCACAGGTCCGGACCTGTCGAACTTTTGATATTTAAAAATAAAAGTTTTTTCTCAAAATATTCACAGGTCCGGACCTGTGGCACATTTTATATATTCTAGCATTTTTTCACATAACTTCACAGGTCCGCACCTGTCGTACTTCTGATATGTAAAAATAAAAGTTTTTTCTCAAAATATTCACAGGTCCGGACCTGTGGCTTATTTTATATATTCCAGCATTTTTTCACATAATTCCACAGGTCCGGACCTGTTGCACTTTTAATATTTAAAAATAAAGTTTTTTCTCAAAATATTCACAGGTCTGGACCTGTGGCACATTTTACATATTCTTGCATTTTTTCACGTAATTCCACAGGTCCGGACCTGTCACACTTTCGATATTTAAGAATTAAAGTTTTTTCTCAAAATATTCACAGGTCCGGACCTGTCGTACTTCTGATATTTAAAAATAAAAGTTTTTTCTCAAAATATTCACAGGTCCGGATCTGTGACACATTTTATAAATTCCAGCATTTTTTCACATAATTCCACAGGTCTGGACCTGTCGAACTTTTGATATATAAAAAAAAAGTTTTTTCTCAAAATATTCACAGGTCCGGACCTGTGGCACATTTTATATATTCTAACATTTTTTCACGTAATTCCACAGGTCCGGACCTGTCGTACTTTTGATATTTAGAAATGGAAGTTTTTTCTCAAAATATTCACAGGTCCGGACCTGTGGTACATTTTATATATTCTAGCATTCTTTCACATAATTCCACAGGTCCAGACCTGTCGCACTTTTGATATTTAAAAATAAAAGTTTTTTATCAAAATATTCACAGGTCCGGACCTGTGGCACATTTTATATATTCTAGCATTTTTTCGCGTAATTCCACAGTTCCGGACCTGTCGAACTTTTGATATTTAAAAATAGAAGTTTTTTCTCAAAATATTCACAGGTCCGGACCTCTGGCACATTTAATATATTCTAGCATTTTTTCACGTAATTCCACAGGTCCGGACCTGTCGAACTTTTGATATTTAAAAATAAAAGTTTTTTCTCAAAATATTCACAGGTCCGGACATCTGGCACATTTCATATATTCTAGCATTTTTTCACGTAATTCCACAGGTCCGGACGTGTCGCACTTTTGATATTTAGAAATAAAAGTTTTTTCTCAAAATATTCACAGGTCCAGACCTGTGGTACATTTTATATATTCTAGCATTTTTTCACATAATTCCACAGGTCCGGACCTGTCGCACCTTTGATATTTAAAAATAAAAGTTTTTTCTCAAAATATTCACAGGTCCGGACCTGTGGCACATTTTATATATTCTAGCATTTTTTCACATAATTCTACAGGTCCGGACCTGTCGAACTTTTGATATTTAAAAATAAAAGTTTTTTCTCAAAATATTCACAGGTCCGGACCTGTGGCACATTTTATATATTCTAGCATTTTTTCACGTAATTCCACAGGTCCGGACCTGTCAAACTTTTGATATTTAAAAATAAAAGTTTTTTCTCAAAATATTCACAGGTCCGGACCTGTGGCACATTTTATATATTCTAGCATTTTTCAACATAATTTCACAGGTCCGGACCTGTCGCACTTCTGATATTTAAAAATAAAAGTTTTTTCTCAAAATATTCACAGGTCCGGACCTGTGGCACATTTTATATATTCCAGCATTTTTTCACATAATTCCACAGGTCCGGACCTGTTGCACTTTTGATATTTAAAAATAAAAGTTTTTTTCTCAAAATGTTCACAGGTCTGGACCTGTGGCACATTTTATATATTCTTGCATTTTTTCACGTAATTCCACAGGTCCGGACCTGTCACACTTTTGATATTTAAGAATTAAAGTTTTTTCTCAAAATATTCACAGGTCCGGACCTGTCGAACTTTTGATATTTAAAAATAAAAGTTTTTTCTCAAAATATTCACAGGTCCGGACCTTTGGCACATTTTATATATTCTAACATTTTTTCACGTAATTTCACAGGTCCGGACCTGACGAACTTTTGATATTTAAAAATAAAAGTTTTTTATCAAAATATTCACAGGTCCGGACCTGTGGCACATTTTATATATTCTAGCATTTTTTTCATGTAATTCCACAGGTCCGGACCTGTAGAACTTTTGATATTTAAAAATAAAAGTTTTTTCTCAAAATATTCACAGGTCCGGACCTGTTGCACATTTTATATATTCTTGCATTTTTTCACTTAATTCCACAGGTCCGGACCTGTGGCACTTTTGAAATTTGAAAATAAAAGTTTTTTCTCAAAATATTCACAGGTCCGGACCTGTGGCACATTTTATATATTCTAGCATTTTTTCACGTAATTCCACAGGTCCGGACCTGTTGCACTTTTGATATTTAGAAATAAAAGTTCTTTCTCAAAATATACACAGGTCCAGACCTGTGGTACAATTTGTATATTCTAGCATTTTTTCACATAATTCCACAGGTCCGGACCTGTCGCACTTTTGATATTTAAAAATAAAAGTTTTTTCTCAAAATATTCACAGGTCCGGACCTGTGGCACATTTTATATATTCTAGCATTTTTTCACGTAATTCCACAGGTCCGGACCTGTCAAACTTTTGATATTTAAAAATAAAAGTTTTTTCTCAAAATATTCACAGTTCCGGACCTGTGGCACATTTTATATATTCTAGCATTTTTTTACGTAATTCCACAGGTCCGGACGTGTCGCACTTTTGATATTTAGAAATAAAAGTTTTTTCTCAAAATATTCACAGGTCCAGACCTGTGGTACATTTTATATATTCTAGCATTTTTTCACAAAATTCCACAGGTCCGGACCTGTTGCACCTTTGATATTTAAAAATAAAAGTTTTTTCTCAAAATATTCACAGGTCCGGACCTGTGGCACATTTTATATATTCTAGCATTTTTTCACATAATTCCACAGGTCCGGACCTGTCGAACTTTTGATATTTAAAAATAAAAGTTTTTTCTCAAAATATTCACAGGTCCGGACCTGTGGCACATTTTATATATTCTAGCATTTTTTCACGTAATTCCACAGGTCCGGACCTGTCAAACTTTTGATATTTAAAAATAAAAGTTTTTTCTCAAAATATTCACAGGTCCGGACCTGTGGCACATTTTATATATTCTAGCATTTTTTAACATAATTTCACAGGTCCGGACCTGTCGTACTTCTGATATTTAAAAATAAAAGTTTTTTCTCAAAATATTCACAGGTCCGGACCTGTGGCACATTTTATATTTTCCCGCATTTTTTCACATAATTCCACAGGTCTGGACCTGTTGCACTTTTGATATTTAAAAATAAAAGTTTTTTCTCAAAATGTTCACAGGTCTGGACCTGTGGCACATTTTATATATTCTTGCATTTTTTCACGTAATTCCACAGTTCCGGACCTGTCACACTTTTGATATTTAAGAATTAAAGTTTTTTCTCAAAATATTCACAGGTCCGGACCTGTCGAACTTTTGATATTTAAAAATAAAAGTTTTTTCTCAAAATATTCACAGGTCCGGACCTGTGGCACATTTTATTTATTCTAGCATTTTTTCACGTAATTCCACAGGTCCGGACCTGTCGAACTTTTGATATTTAAAAATAAAAGTTTTTTATCAAAATATTCACAGGTCCGGACCTGTGGCACATTTTATATATTCTAGCATTTTTTTCACGTAATTCCACAGGTCCGGACCTGTAGAACTTTTGATATTTAAAAATAAAAGTTTTTTCTCAAAATATTCACAGGTCCGGACCTCTGGCACATTTTATATATTCTTGCATTTTTTCACGTAATTCCACAGGTCCGGACCTGTGGCACTTTTGAAATTTGAAAATAAAAGTTTTTTCTCAAAATATTCACAGGTCCGGACCTGTGGCACATTTTATATATTCTAGCATTTTTTCACGTAATTCCACAGGTCCGGACCTGTTGCACTTTTGATATTTAGAAATAAAAGTTTTTTCTCAAAATATACACAGGTCCAGACCTGTGGTACAATTTATATATTCTAGCATTTTTTCACGTAATTCCACAGGTCCGGACCTGTGGCACTTTTGATATTTAAAAATAAAAGTTTTTTCTCAAAATATTCACAGGTCCGGACCTTTGGCACATTTTATATATTCTAGCATTTTTTCACGTAATTCCACAGGTCCGGACCTGTCGAACTTTTGATATTTAAAAATAAAAGTTTTTTCTCAAAATATTCGCAGGTCAGGACCTCTGGCACATTTTATATATTCTAGCATTTTTTAACATAATTCCACAGGTCCGGACCTGTGGCACTTTTGATATTTTAAAATAAAAGTTTTTTCTCAAAATATTCACAGGTCTGGACCTGTGGCATATTTTATATATTCTACCATTTTTTCACATAATTCCACAGGTCCGGACCTGTCGCACTTTTGATATTTAGAAATAAAAGTTTTTTCTCAAAATATTCACAGGTCCGGACCTGTGGCATTTTTTTATATATTCTAGCATTTTTTCACGTAATTCCACAGGTCCGGACCTGTCGCACTTTTGATATTTAGAAATAAAAGTTTTTTCTCAAAATATTCACAGGTCCAGACCTGTGGTACATTTTATATATTCTAGCATTTTTTCACATAATTCCACAGGTCCGGACCTGTCGCACCTATGATATTTAAAAATAAAAGTTTTTTCTCAAAATATTCACAGGTCCGGACCTGTGGCACATTTTATATATTCTAGCATTTTTTCACATAATTCCACAGGTCCGGACCTGTCGAACTTTTGATATTTAAAGATAAAAGTTTTTTCTCAAAATATTCACAGGTCCGGACCTGTGGCACATTTTATATATTCTAGCATTTTTTCACGTAATTCCACAGGTCCGGACCTGTCGTACTTCTGATATTTAAAAATAAAAGTTTTTTCTCAAAATATTCACAGGTCCGGACCTGTGGCACATTTTATATATTCCAGCATTTTTTCACATAATTCCACAGGTCCGGACCTGTTGCACTTTTGATATTTAAAAATAAAAGTTTTTTCTCAAAATGTTCACAGGTCTGGACCTGTGGCATATTTTATATATTCTACCATTTTTTCACATCATTCCACAGGTCCGGACCTGTCGCACTTTTGATATTTAGAAATAAAAGTTTTTTCTCAAAATATTCACAGGTCCGGACCTGATGCATTTTTTTATATATTCTAGCATTTTTTCACGTAATTCCACAGGTCCGGACGTGTCGCACTTTTGATATTTAGAAATAAAAGTTTTTTCTCAAAATATTCACAGGTCCAGACCTGTGGTACATTTTATATATTCTAGCATTTTTTCACATAATTCCACAGGTCCGGACCTGTCGCACCTTTGATATTTAAAAATAAAAGTTTTTTCTCAAAATATTCACAGGTCCGGACCTGTGGCACATTTTATATATTCTAGCATTTTTTCACATAATTCCACAGGTCCGGACCTGTCGAACTTTTGATATTTAAAAATAAATGTTTTTTCTCAAAATATTCACAGGTCCGGACCTGTGGCACATTTTATATATTCTAGCATTTTTTCACGTTATTCCACAGGTCCGGACCTGTCAAACTTTTGATATTTAAAAATAAAAGTTTTTTCTCAAAATATTCACAATTCCGGACCTGTGGCACATTTTATATATTCTAGCATTTTTTCACGTAATTCCACAGGTCCGGACCTGTCGCACTTTTGATATTTAGAAATAAAAGTTTTTTCTCAAAATATTCACAGGTCCAGACCTGTGGTACATTTTATATATTCTAGCATTTTTTCACATAATTCCACAGGTCCGGACCTGTCGCACCTATGATATTTAAAAATAAAAGTTTTTTCTCAAAATATTCACAGGTCCGGACCTGTGGCACATTTTATATATTCTAGCATTTTTTCACATAATTCCACAGGTCCGGACCTGTCGAACTTTTGATATTTAAAGATAAAAGTTTTTTCTCAAAATATTCACAGGTCCGGACCTGTGGCACATTTTATATATTCTAGCATTTTTTCACGTAATTCCACAGGTCCGGACCTGTCGTACTTCTGATATTTAAAAATAAAAGTTTTTTCTCAAAATATTCACAGGTCCGGACCTGTGGCACATTTTATATATTCCAGCATTTTTTCACATAATTCCACAGGTCCGGACCTGTTGCACTTTTGATATTTAAAAATAAAAGTTTTTTCTCAAAATGTTCACAGGTCTGGACCTGTGGCATATTTTATATATTCTACCATTTTTTCACATCATTCCACAGGTCCGGACCTGTCGCACTTTTGATATTTAGAAATAAAAGTTTTTTCTCAAAATATTCACAGGTCCGGACCTGATGCATTTTTTTATATATTCTAGCATTTTTTCACGTAATTCCACAGGTCCGGACGTGTCGCACTTTTGATATTTAGAAATAAAAGTTTTTTCTCAAAATATTCACAGGTCCAGACCTGTGGTACATTTTATATATTCTAGCATTTTTTCACATAATTCCACAGGTCCGGACCTGTCGCACCTTTGATATTTAAAAATAAAAGTTTTTTCTCAAAATATTCACAGGTCCGGACCTGTGGCACATTTTATATATTCTAGCATTTTTTCACATAATTCCACAGGTCCGGACCTGTCGAACTTTTGATATTTAAAAATAAATGTTTTTTCTCAAAATATTCACAGGTCCGGACCTGTGGCACATTTTATATATTCTAGCATTTTTTCACGTTATTCCACAGGTCCGGACCTGTCAAACTTTTGATATTTAAAAATAAAAGTTTTTTCTCAAAATATTCACAATTCCGGACCTGTGGCACATTTTATATATTCTAGCATTTTTCAACATAATTTCACAGGTCCGGACCTGTCGTACTTCTGATTTTTAAAAATAAAAGTTTTTTCTCAAAATATTCACAGGTCCGGACCTGTGGCACATTTTATATATTCTAGCATTTTTTCACGTAATTCCACAGGTCCGGACCTGTCGAACTTTTGATATTTAAAAATAAAAGTTTTTTCTCAAAATATTCACAGGTCCGGACCTGTGGCACATTTTATATATTCTAGCATTTTTTAACATAATTTCACAGGTCCGGACCTGTCGTACTTCTGATATTTAAAAATAAAAGTTTTTTCTCAAAATATTCACAGGTCCGGACCTGTGGCACATTTTATATATTCCAGCATTTTTTCACATAATTCCACAGGTCCGGACCTGTTGCACTTTTGATATTTAAAAATAAAAGTTTTTTCTCAAAATGTTCACAGGTCTGGACCTGTGGCATATTTTATATATTCTACCATTTTTTCACATCATTCCACAGGTCCGGACCTGTCGCACTTTTGATATTTAGAAATAAAAGTTTTTTCTCAAAATATTCACAGGTCCGGACCTGATGCATTTTTTTATATATTCTAGCATTTTTTCACGTAATTCCACAGGTCCGGACGTGTCGCACTTTTGATTTTTAGAAATAAAAGTTTTTTCTCAAAATATTCACAGGTCCAGACCTGTGGTACATTTTATATATTCTAGCATTTTTTCACATAATTCCACAGGTCCGGACCTGTCGCACCTTTGATATTTAAAAATAAAAGTTTTTTCTCAAAATATTCACAGGTCCGGACCTGTGGCACATTTTATATATTCTAGCATTTTTTCACATAATTCCACAGGTCCGGACCTGTCGAACTTTTGATATTTAAAAATAAAAGTTTTTTCTCAAAATATTCACAGGTCCGGACCTGTGGCACATTTTATATATTCTAGCATTTTTTCACGTAATTCCACAGGTCCGGACCTGTCAAACTTTTGATATTTAAAAATAAAAGTTTTTTCTCAAAATATTCACAGGTCCGGACCTGTGGCACATTTTATATATTCTAGCATTTTTCAACATAATTTCACAGGTCCGGACCTGTCGTACTTCTGATATTTAAAAATAAAAGTTTTTTCTCAAAATATTCACAGGTCCGGACCTGTGGCACATTTTATATATTCCAGCATTTTTTCACATAATTCCACAGGTCCGGACCTGTTGCACTTTTGATATTTAAAAATAAAAGTTTTTTTCTCAAAATGTTCACAGGTCTGGACCTGTGGCACATTTTATATATTCTTGCATTTTTTCACGTAATTCCACAGGTCCGGACCTGTCACACTTTTGATATTTAAGAATTAAAGTTTTTTCTCAAAATATTCACAGGTCCGGACCTGTCGAACTTTTGATATTTAAAAAAAAAAGTTTTTTCTCAAAATATTCACAGGTCCGGACCTTTGGCACATTTTATATATTCTAACATTTTTTCACGTAATGTCACAGGTCCGGACCTGACGAACTTTTGATATTTAAAAATAAAAGTTTTTTATCAAAATATTCACAGGTCCGGACCTGTGGCACATTTTATATATTCTAGCATTTTTTTCACGTAATTCCACAGGTCCGGACCTGTAGAACTTTTGATATTTAAAAATAAAAGTTTTTTCTCAAAATATTCACAGGTCCGGACCTGTGGCACATTTTATATATTCTTGCATTTTTTCACGTAATTCCACAGGTCCGGACCTGTGGCACTTTTGAAATTTGAAAATAAAAGTTTTTTCTCAAAATATTCACAGGTCCGGACCTGTGGCACATTTTATATATTCTAGCATTTTTTCACGTAATTCCACAGGTCCGGACCTGTTGCACTTTTGATATTTAGAAATAAAAGTTTTTTCTCAAAATATACACTGGTCCAGACCTGTGGTACAATTTATATATTCTAGCATTTTTTCACATAATTCCACAGGTCCGTACCTGTCGCACTTTTGATATTTAAAAATAAAAGTTTTTTCTCAAAATATTCACAGGTCCGGACCTGTGGCACATTTTATATATTCTAGCATTTTTTCACGTAATTCCACAGGTCCGGACCTGTTGCACTTTTGATATTTAGAAATAAAAGTTTTTTCTCAAAATATACACAGGTCCAGACCTGTGGTACAATTTATATATTCTAGCATTTTTTCACATAATTCCACAGGTCCGGACCTGTCGCACTTTTGATATTTAAAAATAAAAGTTTTTTCTCAAAATATTCACAGGTCCGGACCTGTGGCACATTTTATATATTCTAGCATTTTTTCACGTAATTCCACAGGTCCGGACCTGTCGAACTTTTGATATTTAAAAATAAAAGTTTTTTCTCAAAATATTCACAGGTCCGGACCTGTGGCACATTTTATATATTCTAGCATTTTTTCACATAATTCCACAGGTCCGGACCTGTCGAACTTTTGATATTTAAAAATAAAAGTTTTTTCTCAAAATATTCACAGGTCCGGACCTGTGGCACATTTTATATATTCTAGCATTTTTTCACGTAATTCCACAGGTCCGGACCTGTGGCACTTTTGAAATTTGAAAATAAAAGTTTTTTCTCAAAATATTCACAGGTCCGGACCTGTGGCACATTTTATATATTCTAGCATTTTTTCACGTAATTCCACAGGTCCGGACCTGTTGCACTTTTGATATTTAGAAATAAAAGTTTTTTCTCAAAATATACACAGGTCCAGACCTGTGGTACAATTTATATATTCTAGCATTTTTTCACATAATTCCACAGGTCCGGACCTGTCGCACTTTTGATATTTAAAAATAAAAGTTTTTTCTCAAAATATTCACAGGTCCGGACCTGTGGCACATTTTATATATTCTAGCATTTTTTCACGTAATTCCACAGGTCCGGACTTGTCGAACTTTTGATATTTAAAAATAAAAGTTTTTTCTCAAAATATTCACAGGTCCGGACCTGTGGCACATTTTATATATTCTTGCATTTTTTCACGTAATTCCACAGGTCCGACCCTGTGGCACTTTTGAAATTTGAAAATAAAAGTTTTTTCTCAAAATATTCACAGGTCCGGACCTGTGGCACATTTAATATATTCTAGCATTTTTTCACGTAATTCCACAGGTCCGGACCTGTTGCACTTTTGATATTTAAAAATAAAATTTTTTTCTCAAAATATACACAGGTCCAGACCTGTGGTACATTTTATATATTCTAGCATTTTTTCACATAATTCCACAGGTCCGGACCTGTCGCACTTTTGATATTTAAAAATAAAAGTTTTTTCTCAAAATATTCACAGGTCCGGACCTGTGGCACATTTTATATATTCTAGCATTTTTTCACGTAATTCCACAGGTCCGGACCTGTCGAACTTTTGATATTTAAAAATAAAAGTTTTTTCTCAAAATATTCACAGGTCCAGACCTGTGGCACATTTTATATATTCTAGCATTTTTTCACATAATTCCACAGGTCCAGACCTGTCGAACTTTTGATATTTAAAAATAAAAGTTTTTTCTCAAAATATTCACAGGTCCGGACCTGTGGCACATTTTATATATTCTAGCATTTTTTAACATAATTTCACAGGTCCGGACCTGTCGTACTTCTGATATTTAAAAATAAAAGTTTTTTCTCAAAATATTCACAGGTCCGGACCTGTGGCACATTTTATATATTCTAGCATTTTTTCTCATAATTCCACAGGTCCGGACCTGTTGCACTTTTGATATTTAAAAATAAAAGTTTTTTCTCAAAATGTTCACAGGTCCGGACCTGTGGCATTTTTTTATATATTCTAGCATTTTATCACGTAATTCCACAGGTCCGGACGTGTCGCACTTTTGATATTTAGAAATAAAAGTTTTTTCTCAAAATATTCACAGGTCCAGACCTGTGGTACATTTTATATATTCTAGCATTTTTTCACATAATTCCACAGGTCCGGACCTGTCGCACCTTTGATATTTAAAAATAAAAGTTTTTTCTCAAAATATTCACAGGTCCGGACCTGTGGCACATTTTATATATTCCAGCATTTTTTCATATAATTCCACAGGTCCGGACCTGTCGAACTTTTGATATTTAAAGATAAAAGTTTTTTCTCAAAGTATTCACAGGTCCGGACCTGTGGCACATTTTATATATTCTAGCATTTTTTCACGTAATTCCACAGGTCCGGACCTGTCAAACTTTTGATATTTAAAAATAAAAGTTTTTTCTCAAAATATTCACAGGTCCGGACCTGTGGCACATTTTATATATTCTAGCATTTTTTAACATAATTTCACAGGTCCGGACCTGTCGTACTTCTGATATTTAAAAATAAAAGTTTTTTCTCAAAATATTCACAGGTCCGGACCTGTGGCATATTTTATTTATTCCAGCATTTTTTCACATAATTCCACAGGTCCGGACCTGTTGCACTTTTGATATTTAAAAATAAAAGTTTTTTCTCAAAATGTTCACAGGTCTGGACCTGTGGCACATTTTATATATTCCTGCATTTTTTCACGTAATTCCACAGGTCCGGACCTGTCACACTTTTGATATTTAAGAATTAAAGTTTTTTCTCAAAATATTCACAGGTCCGGACCTGTCGAACTTTTGATATTTAAAAATAAAAGTTTTTTCTCAAAATAGCCACAGGTCCGGACCTGTGGCACATTTTATATATTCTAACATTTTTTCACGTAATTCCACAGGTCCGGACCTGTTGCACTTTTGATATTTAGAAATAAAATTTTTTTCTCAAAATATACACAGGTCCAGACCTGTGGTACAATTTAAATATTCCATAATTTTTTCACATAATTCCATAGGTCCGGACCTGTCGCACTTTTGATATTTAAAAATAAAAGTTTTTTCTCAAAATATTCACAGGTCCGGACCTGTGGCACATTTTATATATTCTAGCATTTTTTCACGTAATTCCACAGGTCCGGACCTGTCGAACTTTTGATATTTAAAAATAAAAGTTTTTTCTCAAAATATTCACAGGTCCGGACCTGTGGCACATTTTATATATTCTAGCATTTTTTCACGTAATTCCACAGGTCCGGACCTGTCGAACTTTTGATATTTAAAAATAAAAGTTTTTTCTCAAAATATTCACAGGTCCGGACCTGTGGCACATTTTATATATTCTAGCATTTTTTCACATAATTTCACAGGTCCGGACCTGTCGTACTTCTGATATGTAAAAATAAAAGTTTTTTCTCAAAATATTCACAGGTCCGGACCTCTGGCACATTTTATATATTCTAGCATTTTTTCACGTAATTCCACAGGTCCGGACCTGTCGCACTTTTGATATTTAAAAATAAAAGTTTTTTCTCAAAATATTCACAGGTCCGGACCTGTGGCACATTTTATATATTCTAGCATTTTTTCACGTAATTCCACAGGTCCGGACCTGCCGAACTTTTGATATTTAAAAATAAAAGTTTTTTCTCAAAATATTCACAGGTCCGGACCTGTGGCACATTTTATATATATACTAGCATTTTTTCACATAATTCCACAGGTCCGGACCTGTCGAACTTTTGATATTTAAAAATAAAAGTTTTTTCTCAAAATATTCACAGGTCCGGACCTGTGGCACATTTTATATATTCTAGCATTTTTTAACATAATTTCACAGGTCCGGACCTGTCGTACTCCTGATATTTAAAAATAAAAGTTTTTTCTCAAAATATTCACAGGTCCGGACCTGTGGCACATTTTATATATTCCAGCATTTTTTCACATAAATCCACAGGTCCGGACCTGTTGCACTTTTGATATTTAAAAATAAAAGTTTTTTCTCAAAATGTTCACAGGTCTGGACCTGTGGCATATTTTATATATTCTACCATTTTTTCACATAATTCCACAGGTCCGGTACTGTCGCACTTTTGATATTTAGAAATAAAAGTTTTTTCTCAAAATTTTCACAGGTCCGGACCTTTGGCATTTTTTTATATATTCTAGCATTTTTTCACGTAATTCCACAGGTCCGGACGTGTCGCACTTTTGATATTTAGAAATAAAAGTTTTTTCTCAAAATATTCAGAGGTCCAGACCTGTGGTACATTTTATATATTCTAGCATTTTTTCACATAATTCCACAGGTCCGGACCTGTCGCACCTTTGATATTTAAAAATAAAAGTTTTTTCTCAAAATATTCACAGGTCCGGACCTGTGGCACATTTTATATATTCTAGCATTTTTTAACATAATTTCACAGGTCCGGACCTGTCGTACTTCTGATATTTAAAAATAAAAGTTTTTTCTCAAAATATTCACAGGTCCGGACCTGTGGCATATTTTATTTATTCCAGCATTTTTTCACGTAATTCCACAGGTCCGGACTTGTCGAACTTTTGATATTTAAAAATAAAAGTTTTTTCTCAAAATATTCACAGGTCCGGACCTGTGGCACATTTTATATATTCTTGCATTTTTTCACGTAATTCCACAGGTCCGACCCTGTGGCACTTTTGAAATTTGAAAATAAAAGTTTTTTCTCAAAATATTCACAGGTCCGGACCTGTGGCACATTTAATATATTCTAGCATTTTTTCACGTAATTCCACAGGTCCGGACCTGTTGCACTTTTGATATTTAAAAATAAAAGTTTTTTCTCAAAATATACACAGGTCCAGACCTGTGGTACATTTTATATATTCTAGCATTTTTTCACATAATTCCACAGGTCCGGACCTGTCGCACTTTTGATATTTAAAAATAAAAGTTTTTTCTCAAAATATTCACAGGTCCGGACCTGTGGCACATTTTATATATTCTAGCATTTTTTCACGTAATTCCACAGGTCCGGACCTGTCGAACTTTTGATATTTAAAAATAAAAGTTTTTTCTCAAAATATTCACAGGTCCAGACCTGTGGCACATTTTATATATTCTAGCATTTTTTCACATAATTCCACAGGTCCAGACCTGTCGAACTTTTGATATTTAAAAATAAAAGTTTTTTCTCAAAATATTCACAGGTCCGGACCTGTGGCACATTTTATATATTCTAGCATTTTTTAACATAATTTCACAGGTCCGGACCTGTCGTACTTCTGATATTTAAAAATAAAAGTTTTTTCTCAAAATATTCACAGGTCCGGACCTGTGGCACATTTTATATATTCCAGCATTTTTTCTCATAATTCCACAGGTCCGGACCTGTTGCACTTTTGATATTTAAAAATAAAAGTTTTTTCTCAAAATGTTCACAGGTCCGGACCTGTGGCATTTTTTTATATATTCTAGCATTTTATCACGTAATTCCACAGGTCCGGACGTGTCGCACTTTTGATATTTAGAAATAAAAGTTTTTTCTCAAAATATTCACAGGTCCAGACCTGTGGTACATTTTATATATTCTAGCATTTTTTCACATAATTCCACAGGTCCGGACCTGTCGCACCTTTGATATTTAAAAATAAAAGTTTTTTCTCAAAATATTCACAGGTCCGGACCTGTGGCACATTTTATATATTCCAGCATTTTTTCATATAATTCCACAGGTCCGGACCTGTCGAACTTTTGATATTTAAAGATAAAAGTTTTTTCTCAAAGTATTCACAGGTCCGGACCTGTGGCACATTTTATATATTCTAGCATTTTTTCACGTAATTCCACAGGTCCGGACCTGTCAAACTTTTGATATTTAAAAATAAAAGTTTTTTCTCAAAATATTCACAGGTCCGGACCTGTGGCACATTTTATATATTCTAGCATTTTTTAACATAATTTCACAGGTCCGGACCTGTCGTACTTCTGATAATCAAAAATAAAAGTTTTTTCTCAAAATATTCACAGGTCCGGACCTGTGGCATATTTTATTTATTCCAGCATTTTTTCACATAATTCCACAGGTCCGGACCTGTTGCACTTTTGATATTTAAAAATAAAAGTTTTTTCTCAAAATGTTCACAGGTCTGGACCTGTGGCACATTTTATATATTCCTGCATTTTTTCACGTAATTCCACAGGTCCGGACCTGTCACACTTTTGATATTTAAGAATTAAAGTTTTTTCTCAAAATATTCACAGGTCCGGACCTGTCGAACTTTTGATATTTAAAAATAAAAGTTTTTTCTCAAAATAGCCACAGGTCCGGACCTGTGGCACATTTTATATATTCTAACATTTTTTCACGTAATTCCACAGGTCCGGACCTGTTGCACTTTTGATATTTAGAAATAAAAATTTTTTCTCAAAATATACACAGGTCCAGACCTGTGGTACAATTTAAATATTCCATAATTTTTTCACATAATTCCATAGGTCCGGACCTGTCGCACTTTTGATATTTAAAAATAAAAGTTTTTTCTCAAAATATTCACAGGTCCGGACCTGTGGCACATTTTATATATTCTAGCATTTTTTCACGTAATTCCACAGGTCCGGACCTGTCGAACTTTTGATATTTAAAAATAAAAGTTTTTTCTCAAAATATTCACAGGTCCGGACCTGTGGCACATTTTATATATTCTAGCATTTTTTCACGTAATTCCACAGGTCCGGACCTGTCGAACTTTTGATATTTAAAAATAAAAGTTTTTTCTCAAAATATTCACAGGTCCGGACCTGTGGCACATTTTATATATTCTAGCATTTTTTCACATAATTTCACAGGTCCGGACCTGTCGTACTTCTGATATGTAAAAATAAAAGTTTTTTCTCAAAATATTCACAGGTCCGGACCTCTGGCACATTTTATATATTCTAGCATTTTTTCACGTAATTCCACAGGTCCGGACCTGTCGCACTTTTGATATTTAAAAATAAAAGTTTTTTCTCAAAATATTCACAGGTCCGGACCTGTGGTACATTTTATATATTCTAGCATTTTTTCACGTAATTCCACAGGTCCGGACCTGTCGAACTTTTGATATTTAAAAATAAAAGTTTTTTCTCAAAATATTCACAGGTCCGGACCTGTGGCACATTTTATATATTCTAGCATTTTTTCACATAATTCCACAGGTCCGGACCTGTCGAACTTTTGATATTTAAAAATAAAAGTTTTTTCTCAAAATATTCACAGGTCCGGACCTGTGGCACATTTTATATATTCTAGCATTTTTTAACATAATTTCACAGGTCCGGACCTGTCGTACTCCTGATATTTAAAAATAAAAGTTTTTTCTCAAAATATTCACAGGTCCGGACCTGTGGCACATTTTATATATTCCAGCATTTTTTCACATAAATCCACAGGTCCGGACCTGTTGCACTTTTGATATTTAAAAATAAAAGTTTTTTCTCAAAATGTTCACAGGTCTGGACCTGTGGCATATTTTATATATTCTAGCATTTTTTAACATAATTTCACAGGTCCGGACCTGTCGCACTTTTGATATTTAGAAATAAAAGTTTTTTCTCAAAATTTTCACAGGTCCGGACCTGTGGCATTTTTTTATATATTCTAGCATTTTTTCACGTAATTCCACAGGTCCGGACGTGTCGCACTTTTGATATTTAGAAATAAAAGTTTTTTCTCAAAATATTCAGAGGTCCAGACCTGTGGTACATTTTATATATTCTAGCATTTTTTCACATAATTCCACAGGTCCGGACCTGTCGCACCTTTGATATTTAAAAATAAAAGTTTTTTCTCAAAATATTCACAGGTCCGGACCTGTGGCACATTTTATATATTCTAGCATTTTTTAACATAATTTCACAGGTCCGGACCTGTCGTACTTCTGATATTTAAAAATAAAAGTTTTTTCTCAAAATATTCACAGGTCCGGACCTGTGGCATATTTTATTTATTCCAGCATTTTTTCACATAATTCCACAGGTCCGGACCTGTTGCACTTTTGATATTTAAAAATAAAAGTTTTTTCTCAAAATGTTCACAGGTCTGGACCTGTGGCACATTTTATATATTCCTGCATTTTTTCACGTAATTCCACAGGTCCGGACCTGTCACACTTTTGATATTTAAGAATTAAAGTTTTTTCTCAAAATATTCACAGGTCCGGACCTGTCGAACTTTTGATATTTAAAAATAAAAGTTTTTTCTCAAAATAGCCACAGGTCCGGACCTGTGGCACATTTTATATATTCTAACATTTTTTCACGTAATTCCACAGGTCCGGACCTGTTGCACTTTTGATATTTAGAAATAAAATTTTTTTCTCAAAATATACACAGGTCCAGACCTGTGGTACAATTTAAATATTCCATAATTTTTTCACATAATTCCATAGGTCCGGACCTGTCGCACTTTTGATATTTAAAAATAAAAGTTTTTTCTCAAAATATTCACAGGTCCGGACCTGTGGCACATTTTATATATTCTAGCATTTTTTCACGTAATTCCACAGGTCCGGACCTGTCGAACTTTTGATATTTAAAAATAAAAGTTTTTTCTCAAAATATTCACAGGTCCGGACCTGTGGCACATTTTATATATTCTAGCATTTTTTCACGTAATTCCACAGGTCCGGACCTGTCGAACTTTTGATATTTAAAAATAAAAGTTTTTTCTCAAAATATTCACAGGTCCGGACCTGTGGCACATTTTATATATTCTAGCATTTTTTCACATAATTTCACAGGTCCGGACCTGTCGTACTTCTGATATGTAAAAATAAAAGTTTTTTCTCAAAATATTCACAGGTCCGGACCTCTGGCACATTTTATATATTCTAGCATTTTTTCACGTAATTCCACAGGTCCGGACCTGTCGCACTTTTGATATTTAAAAATAAAAGTTTTTTCTCAAAATATTCACAGGTCCGGACCTGTGGCACATTTTATATATTCTAGCATTTTTTCACGTAATTCCACAGGTCCGGACCTGTCGAACTTTTGATATTTAAAAATAAAAGTTTTTTCTCAAAATATTCACAGGTCCGGACCTGTGGCACATTTTATATATTCTAGCATTTTTGCACATAATTCCACAGGTC
The DNA here is from genome assembly GCA_963942565.1 of Maea johnstoni. NCBI lineage: Eukaryota > Metazoa > Annelida > Polychaeta > Spionida > Magelonidae > Maea > Maea johnstoni. Next base: position 21,574,950 of record OZ012691.1, read on the forward strand.
CGGACCTGTCGAACTTTTGATATTTAAAAATAAAAGTTTTTTCTCAAAATATTCACAGGTCCGGACCTGTGGCACATTTTATATATTCTAGCATTTTTTAACATAATTTCACAGGTCCGGACCTGTCGTACTTCTGATATTTAAAAATAAAAGTTTTTTCTCAAAATATTCACAGGTCCGGACCTGTGGCACATTTTATATATTCCAGCATTTTTCACATAAATCCACAGGTCCGGACCTGTTGCACTTTTGATATTTAAAAATAAAAGTTTTTTCTCAAAATGTTCACAGGTCTGGACCTGTGGCATATTTTATATATTCTACCATTTTTTCACATAATTCCACAGGTCCGGACCTGTCGCACTTTTGATATTTAGAAATAAAAGTTTTTTCTCAAAATTTTCACAGGTCCGGACCTGTGGCATTTTTTTATATATTCTAGCATTTTTTCACGTAATTCCACAGGTCCGGACGTGTCGCACTTTTGATATTTAAAAATAAAAGTTTTTTCTCAAAATATTCAGAGGTCCAGACCTGTGGTACATTTTATATATTCTAGCATTTTTTCACATAATTCCACAGGTCCGGACCTGTCGCTCCTTTGATATTTAAAAATAAAAGTTTTTTCTCAAAATATTCACAGGTCCGGACCTGTGGCACATTTTATATATTCTAGCATTTTTGCACATAATTCCACAGGTCCGGACCTGTCGAACTTTTGATATTTAAAAATAAAAGTTTTTTCTCAAAATATTCACAGGTCCGGACCTGTGGCACATTTTATATATTCTAGCATTTTTTCACGTAATTCCACAGGTCCGGACCTGTCAAACTTTTGATATTTAAAAATAAAAGTTTTTTCTCAATATATTCACAGGTCCGGACCTGTGGCACATTTTATATATTCTAGCATTTTTTAACATAATTTCACAGGTCCGGACCTGTCGTACTTCTGATATTTAAAAATAAAAGTTTTTTCTCAAAATATTCACAGGTCCGGACCTGTGGCACATTTTATTTATTCCAGCATTTTTTCACATAATTCCACAAGTCCGGACCTGTTGCACTTTTTATATTTAAAAATAAAAGTTTTTTCTCAAAATGTTCACAGGTCTGGACCTGTGGCACATTTTATATATTCTAGCATTTTTTCACGTAATTCCACAGGTCCGGACCTGTCACACTTTTGATATTTAAGAATTAAAGTTTTTTCTCAAAATATTCACAGGTCCGGACCTGTCGAACTTTTGATATTTAAAAATAAAAGTTTTTTCTCAAAATATTCACAGGTCCGGACCTGTGGCACATTTTATATATTCTAACATTTTTTCACGTAATTCCACAGGTCCGGACCTGTCGAACTTTTGATATTTAAAAATAAAAGTTTTTTATCAAAATATTCACAGGTCCGGACCTGTGGCACATTTTATATATTCTAGCATTTTTTTCACGTAATTCCACAGGTCCGGACCTGTAGAACTTTTGATATTTAAAAATAAAAGTTTTTTCTCAAAATATTCACAGGTCCGGACCTGTGGCACATTTTATATATTCTTGCATTTTTTCACGTAATTCCACAGGTCCGGACCTGTGGCACTTTTGAAATTTGAAAATAAAAGTTTTTTCTCAAAATATTCACAGGTCCGGACCTGTGGCACATTTTATATATTCTAGCATTTTTTCACGTAATTCCACAGGTCCGGACCTGTTGCACTTTTGATATTTAGAAATAAAAGTTTTTTCTCAAAATATACACAGGTCCAGACCTGTGGTACAATTTAAATATTCCATAATTTTTTCACATAATTCCATAGGTCCGGACCTGTCGCACTTTTGATATTTAAAAATAAAAGTTTTTTCTCAAAATATTCACAGGTCCGGACCTGTGGCACATTTTATATATTCTAGCATTTTTTCACGTAATTCCACAGGTCCGGACCTGTCGCACTTTTGATATTTAAAAATAAAAGTTTTTTCTCAAAATATTCACAGGTCCGGACCTGTGGCACATTTTATATATTCTAGCATTTTTTCACGTAATTCCACAGGTCCGGACCTGTCAAACTTTTGATATTTAAAAATAAAAGTTTTTTCTCAAAATATTCACAGGTCCGGACCTGTGGCACATTTTATATATTCTAGCATTTTTTCACATAATTTCACAGGTCCGGACCTGTCGTACTTCTGATATGTAAAAATAAAAGTTTTTTCTCAAAATATTCACAGGTCCGGACCTCTGGCACATTTTATATATTCTAGCATTTTTTCACGTAATTCCACAGGTCCGGACCTCTCGCACTTTTGATATTTAAAAATAAAAGTTTTTTCTCAAAATATTCACAGGTCCGGACCTGTGGCACATTTTATATATTCTAGCATTTTTTCACGTAATTCCACAGGTCCGGACCTGTCGAACTTTTGATATTTAAAAATAAAAGTTTTTTCTCAAAATATTCACAGGTCCGGACCTGTGGCACATTTTATATATTCTAGCATTTTTTCACATAATTCCACAGGTCCGGACCTGTCGAACTTTTGATATTTAAAAATAAAAGTTTTTTCTCAAATATTCACAGGTCCGGACCTGTGGCACATTTTATATATTCTAGCATTTTTTAACATAATTTCACAGGTCCGGACCTGTCGTACTTCTGATATTTAAAAATAAAAGTTTTTTCTCAAAATATTCACAGGTCCGGACCTGTGGCACATTTTATATATTCCAGCATTTTTTCACATAATTCCACAGGTCCGGACCTGTTGCACTTTTGATATTTAAAAATAAAAGTTTTTTCTCAAAATGTTCACAGGTCTGGACCTGTGGCATATTTTATATATTCTACCATTTTTTCACATAATTCCACAGGTCCGGACCTGTCACACTTTTGATATTTAGAAATAAAAGTTTTTTCTCAAAATTTTCACAGGTCCGGACCTGTGGCATTTTTTTTATATATTCTAGCATTTTTTCACGTAATTCCACAGGTCCGGACGTGTCGCACTTTTGATATTTAGAAATAAAAGTTTTTTCTCAAAATATTCACAGGTCCAGACCTGTGGTACATTTTAAATATTCTAGCATTTTTTCACATAATTCCACAGGTCCGGACCTGTCGCACCTTTGATATTTAAAAATAAAAGTTTTTTCTCAAAATATTCACAGGTCCGGACCTGTGGCACATTTCATATATTCTAGCATTTTTTCACATAATTCCACAGGTCCGGACCTGTCGAACTTTTGATATTTAAAAATAAAAGTTTTTTCTCAAAATATTCACAGGTCCGGACCTGTGGCACATTTTATATATTCTAGCATTTTTTCACGTAATTCCACAGGTCCGGACCTGTCAAACTTTTGATATTTAAAAATAAAAGTTTTTTCTCAAAATATTCACAGGTCCGGACCTGTGGCACATTTTATATATTCTAGCATTTTTTAACATAATTTCACAGGTCTGGACCTGTCGTACTTCTGATATTTAAAAATAAAAGTTTTTTCTCAAAATATTCACAGGTCCGGACCTGTGGCACATTTTATTTATTCCAGCATTTTTTCACATAATTCCACAGGTCCGGACCTGTTGCACTTTTGATTTTTAAAAATAAAAGTTTTTTCTCAAAATGTTCACAGGTCTGGACCTGTGGCACATTTTATATATTCCTGCATTTTTTCACGTAATTCCACAGGTCCGGACCTGTCACACTTTTGATATTTAAGAATTAAAGTTTTTTCTCAAAATATTCAAAGGTCCGGACCTGCCGAACTTTTGATATTTAAAAATAAAAGTTTTTTCTCAAAATATTCACAGGTCCGGACCTGTGGCACATTTTATATATTCTAACATTTTTTCACGTAATTCCACAGGTCCGGACCTGTCGAACTTTTGATATTTAAAAATAAAAGTTTTTTATCAAAATATTCACAGGTCCGGACCTGTGGCACATTTTATATATTTTAGCATTTTTTTCACGTAATTCCACAGGTCCGGACCTGTAGAACTTTTGATATTTAAAAATAAAAGTTTTTTCTCAAAATATTCACAGGTCCGGACCTGTGGCACATTTTATATATTCTTGCATTTTTTCACGTAATTCCACAGGTCCGGACCTGTGGCACTTTTGAAATTTGAAAATAAAAGATTTTTCTCAAAATATTCACAGGTCCGGACCTGTGGCACATTTTATATATTCTAGCATTTTTTCACGTAATTCCACAGGTCCGGACCTGTTGCACTTTTGATATTTAGAAATAAAAGTTTTTTCTCAAAATATACACAGGTCCAGACCTGTGGTACAATTTAAATATTCCATAATTTTTTCACATAATTCCATAGGTCCGGACCTGTCGCACTTTTGATATTTAAAAATAAAAGTTTTTTCTCAAAATATTCACAGGTCCGGACCTGTGGCACATTTTATATATTCTAGCATTTTTTCACGTAATTCCACAGGTCCGGACCTGTCGCACTTTTGATATTTAAAAATAAAAGTTTTTTCTCAAAATATTCACAGGTCCGGACCTGTGGCACATTTTATATATTCTAGCATTTTTTCACGTAATTCCACAGGTCCGGACCTGTCGAACTTTTGATATTTAAAAATAAAAGTTTTTTCTCAAAATATTCACAGGTCCGGACCTGTGGCACATTTTATATATTCTAGCATTTTTTCACATAATTTCACAGGTCCGGACCTGTCGTACTTCTGATATGTAAAAATAAAAGTTTTTTCTCAAAATATTCACAGGTCCGGACCTCTGGCACATTTTATATATTCTAGCATTTTTTCACGTAATTCCACAGGTCCGGACCTGTCGCACTTTTGATATTTAAAAATAAAAGTTTTTTCTCAAAATATTCACAGGTCCGGACCTGTGGCACATTTTATATATTCTAGCATTTTTTCACGTAATTCCACAGGTCCGGACCTGTCGAACTTTTGATATTTAAAAATAAAAGTTTTTTCTCAAAATATTCACAGGTCCGGACCTGTGGCACATTTTATATATTCTAGCATTTTTTCACATAATTCCACAGGTCCGGACCTGTCGAACTTTTGATATTTAAAAATAAAAGTTTTTTCTCAAAATATTCACAGGTCCGGACCTGTGGCACATTTTATATATTCTAGCATTTTTTAACATAATTTCACAGGTCCGGACCTGTCGTACTTCTGATATTTAAAAATAAAAGTTTTTTCTCAAAATATTCACAGGTCCGGACCTGTGGCACATTTTATATATTCCAGCATTTTTTCACATAATTCCACAGGTCCGGACCTGTTGCACTTTTGATATTTAAAAATAAAAGTTTTTTCTCAAAATGTTCACAGGTCTGGACCTGTGGCATATTTTATATATTCTACCATTTTTTCACATAATTCCACAGGTCCGGACCTGTCACACTTTTGATATTTAGAAATAAAAGTTTTTTCTCAAAATTTTCACAGGTCCGGACCTGTGGCATTTTTTTTATATATTCTAGCATTTTTTCACGTAATTCCACAGGTCCGGACGTGTCGCACTTTTGATATTTAGAAATAAAAGTTTTTTCTCAAAATATTCACAGGTCCAGACCTGTGGTACATTTTAAATATTCTAGCATTTTTTCACATAATTCCACAGGTCCGGACCTGTCGCACCTTTGATATTTAAAAATAAAAGTTTTTTCTCAAAATATTCACAGGTCCGGACCTGTGGCACATTTCATATATTCTAGCATTTTTTCACATAATTCCACAGGTCCGGACCTGTCGAACTTTTGATATTTAAAAATAAAAGTTTTTTCTCAAAATATTCACAGGTCCGGACCTGTGGCACATTTTATATATTCTAGCATTTTTTCACGTAATTCCACAGGTCCGGACCTGTCAAACTTTTGATATTTAAAAATAAAAGTTTTTTCTCAAAATATTCACAGGTCCGGACCTGTGGCACATTTTATATATTCTAGCATTTTTTAACATAATTTCACAGGTCTGGACCTGTCGTACTTCTGATATTTAAAAATAAAAGTTTTTTCTCAAAATATTCACAGGTCCGGACCTGTGGCACATTTTATTTATTCCAGCATTTTTTCACATAATTCCACAGGTCCGGACCTGTTGCACTTTTGATATTTAAAAATAAAAGTTTTTTCTCAAAATGTTCACAGGTCTGGACCTGTGGCACATTTTATATATTCCTGCATTTTTTCACGTAATTCCACAGGTCCGGACCTGTCACACTTTTGATATTTAAGAATTAAAGTTTTTTCTCAAAATATTCACAGGTCCGGACCTGTCGAACTTTTGATATTTAAAAATAAAAGTTTTTTCTCAAAATATTCACAGGTCCGGACCTGTGGCACATTTTATATATTCTAACATTTTTTCACGTAATTCCACAGGTCCGGACCTGTCGAACTTTTGATATTTAAAATTAAAAGTTTTTTATCAAAATATTCACAGGTCCGGACCTGTGGCACATTTTATATATTTTAGCATTTTTTTCACGTAATTCCACAGGTCCGGACCTGTAGAACTTTTGATATTTAAAAATAAAAGTTTTTTCTCAAAATATTCACAGGTCCGGACCTGTGGCACATTTTATATATTCTTGCATTTTTTCACGTAATTCCACAGGTCCGGACCTGTGGCACTTTTGAAATTTGAAAATAAAAGATTTTTCTCAAAATATTCACAGGTCCGGACCTGTGGCACATTTTATATATTCTAGCATTTTTTCACGTAATTCCACAGGTCCGTACCTGTTGCACTTTTGATATTTAGAAATAAAAGTTTTTTCTCAAAATATACACAGGTCCAGACCTGTGGTACAATTTAAATATTCTAGCATTTTTTCACATAATTCCATAGGTCCGGACCTGTCGCACTTTTGATATTTAAAAATAAAAGTTTTTTCTCAAAATATTCACAGGTCCGGACCTGTGGCACATTTTATATATTCTAGCATTTTTTCACGTAATTCCACAGGTCCGGACCTGTCGAACTTTTGATATTTAAAAATAAAAGTTTTTTCTCAAAATATTCACAGGTCCGGACCTGTGGCACATTTTATATATTCTAGCATTTTTTCACGTAATTCCACAGGTCCGGACCTGTCGAACTTTTGATATTTAAAAATAAAAGTTTTTTCTCAAAATATTCACAGGTCCGGACCTGTGGCACATTTTATATATTCTAGCATTTTTTCACATAATTTCACAGGTCCGGACCTGTCGTACTTCTGATATGTAAAAATAAAAGTTTTTTCTCAAAATATTCACAGGTCCGGACCTCTGGCACATTTTATATATTCTAGCATTTTTTCACGTAATTCCACAGGTCCGGACCTGTCAAACTTTTGATATTTAAAAATAAAAGTTTTTTCTCAAAATATTCACAGGTCCGGACCTGTGGCACATTTTATATATTCTAGCATTTTTTAACATAATTTCACAGGTCCGGACCTGTCGTACTTCTGATATTTAAAAATAAAAGTTTTTTCTCAAAATATTCACAGGTCCGGACCTGTGGCACATTTTATTTATTCCAGCATTTTTTCACATAATTCCACAGGTCCGGACCTGTTGCACTTTTGATATTTAAAAATAAAAGTTTTTTCTCAAAATGTTCACAGGTCTGGACCTGTGGCACATTTTATATATTCCTGCATTTTTTCACGTAATTCCACAGGTCCGGACCTGTCACACTTTTGATATTTAAGAATTAAAGTTTTTTCTCAAAATATTCACAGGTCCGGACCTGTCGAACTTTTGATATTTAAAAATAAAAGTTTTTTCTCAAAATATTCACAGGTCCGGACCTGTGGCACATTTTATATATTCTAACATTTTTTCACGTAATTCCACAGGTCCGGACCTGTCGAACTTTTGATATTTAAAAATAAAAGTTTTTTATCAAAATATTCACAGGTCCGGACCTGTGGCACATTTTATATATTTTAGCATTTTTTTCACGTAATTCCACAGGTCCGGACCTGTAGAACTTTTGATATTTAAAAATAAAAGTTTTTTCTCAAAATATTCACAGGTCCGGACCTGTGGCACATTTTATATATTCTTGCATTTTTTCACGTAATTCCACAGGTCCGGACCTGTGGCACTTTTGAAATTTGAAAATAAAAGATTTTTCTCAAAATATTCACAGGTCCGGACCTGTGGCACATTTTATATATTCTAGCATTTTTTCACGTAATTCCACAGGTCCGGACCTGTTGCACTTTTGATATTTAGAAATAAAAGTTTTTTCTCAAAATATACACAGGTCCAGACCTGTGGTACAATTTAAATATTCCATAATTTTTTCACATAATTCCATAGGTCCGGACCTGTCGCACTTTTGATATTTAAAAATAAAAGTTTTTTCTCAAAATATTCACAGGTCCGGACCTGTGGCACATTTTATATATTCTAGCATTTTTTCACGTAATTCCACAGGTCCGGACCTGTCGCACTTTTGATATTTAAAAATAAAAGTTTTTTCTCAAAATATTCACAGGTCCGGACCTGTGGCACATTTTATATATTCTAGCATTTTTTCACGTAATTCCACAGGTCCGGACCTGTCGAACTTTTGATATTTAAAAATAAAAGTTTTTTCTCAAAATATTCACAGGTCCGGACCTGTGGCACATTTTGTATATTCTAGCATTTTTTCACGTAATTCCACAGGTCCGGACCTGTCGAAATTTTGATATTTAAAAATAAAAAGTTTTTTCTCAAAATATTCACAGGTCCGGACCTGTGGCACATTTTATATATTCTAGCATTTTTTCACATAATTCCACAGGTCCGGACCTGTCGAACTTTTGATATTTAAAAATAAAAGTTTTTTCTCAAAATATTCACAGGTCCGGACCTGTGGCACATTTTATATATTCTAGCATTTTTTAACATAATTTCACAGGTCCGGACCTGTCGTACTTCTGATATTTAAAAATAAAAGTTTTTTCTCAAAATATTCACAGGTCCGGACCTGTGGCACATTTTATATATTCCAGCATTTTTTCACATAATTCCACAGGTCCGGACCTGTTGCACTTTTGATATTTAAAAATAAAAGTTTTTTCTCAAAATGTTCACAGGTCTGGACCTGTGGCATATTTTATATATTCTACCATTTTTTCACATAATTCCACAGGTCCGGACCTGTCACACTTTTGATATTTAGAAATAAAAGTTTTTTCTCAAAATTTTCACAGGTCCGGACCTGTGGCATTTTTTTATATATTCTAGCATTTTTTCACGTAATTCCACAGGTCCGGACGTGTCGCACTTTTGATATTTAGAAATAAAAGTTTTTTCTCAAAATATTCACAGGTCCAGACCTGTGGTACATTTTATATATTCTAGTATTTTTTCACATAATTCCACAGGTCCGGACCTGTCGCACCTTTGATATTTAAAAATAAAAGTTTTTTCTCAAAATATTCACAGGTCCGGACCTGTGGCACATTTCATATATTCTAGCATTTTTTCACATAATTCCACAGGTCCGGACCTGTCGAACTTTTGATATTTAAAAATAAAAGTTTTTTCTCAAAATATTCACAGGTCCGGACCTGTGGCACATTTTATATATTCTAGCATTTTTTCACGTAATTCCACAGGTCCGGACCTGTCAAACTTTTGATATTTAAAAATAAAAGTTTTTTCTCAAAATATTCACAGGTCCGGACCTATGGCACATTTTATATATTCTAGCATTTTTTAACATAATTTCACAGGTCCGGACCTGTCGTACTTCTGATATTTAAAAATAAAAGTTTTTTCTCAAAATATTCACAGGTCCGGACCTGTGGCACATTTTATTTATTCCAGCATTTTTTCACATAATTCCACAGGTCCGGACCTGTTGCACTTTTGATATTTAAAAATAAAAGTTTTTTCTCAAAATGTTCACAGGTCTGGACCTGTGGCACATTTTATATATTCCTGCATTTTTTCACGTAATTCCACAGGTCCGGACCTGTCACACTTTTGATATTTAAGAATTAAAGTTTTTTCTCAAAATATTCACAGGTCCGGACCTGTCGAACTTTTGATATTTAAAAATAAAAGTTTTTTCTCAAAATATTCACAGGTCCGGACCTGTGGCACATTTTATATATTCTAACATTTTTTCACGTAATTCCACAGGTCCGGACCTGTCGAACTTTTGATATTTAAAAATAAAAGTTTTTTATCAAAATATTCACAGGTCCGGACCTGTGGCACATTTTATATATTTTAGCATTTTTTTCACGTAATTCCGCAGGTCCGGACCTGTAGAACTTTTGATATTTAAAAATAAAAGTTTTTTCTCAAAATATTCACAGGTCCGGACCTGTGGCACATTTTATATATTCTTGCATTTTTTCACGTAAATCCACAGGTCCGGACCTGTGGCACTTTTGAAATTTGAAAATAAAAGATTTTTCTCAAAATATTCACAGGTCCGGACCTGTGGCACATTTTATATATTCTAGCATTTTTTCACGTAATTCCACAGGTCCGGACCTGTTGCACTTTTGATATTTAGAAATAAAAGTTTTTTCTCAAAATATACACAGGTCCAGACCTGTGGTACAATTTAAATATTCTAGCATTTTTTCACATAATTCCATAGGTCCGGACCTGTCGCACTTTTGATATTTAAAAATAAAAGTTTTTTCTCAAAATATTCACAGGTCCGGACCTGTGGCACATTTTATATATTCTAGCATTTTTTCACGTAATTCCACAGGTCCGGACCTGTCGAACTTTTGATATTTAAAAATAAAAGTTTTTTCTCAAAATATTCACAGGTCCGGACCTGTGGCACATTTTATATATTCTAGCATTTTTTCTCGTAATTCCACAGGTCCGGACCTGTCGAACTTTTGATATTTAAAAATAAAAGTTTTTTCTCAAAATATTCACAGGTCCGGACCTGTGGCACATTTTATATATTCTAGCATTTTTTCACATAATTTCACAGGTCCGGACCTGTCGTACTTCTGATATGTAAAAATAAAAGTTTTTTCTCAAAATATTCACAGGTCCGGACCTCTGGCACATTTTATATATTCTAGCATTTTTTCACGTAATTCCACAGGTCCGGACCTGTCAAACTTTTGATATTTAAAAATAAAAGTTTTTTCTCAAAATATTCACAGGTCCGGACCTGTGGCACATTTTATATATTCTACCATTTTTTAACATAATTTCACAGGTCCGGACCTGTCGTACTTCTGATATTTAAAAATAAAAGTTTTTTCTCAAAATATTCACAGGTCCGGACCTGTGGCACATTTTATTTATTCCAGCATTTTTTCACATAATTCCACAGGTCCGGACCTGTTGCACTTTTGATATTTAAAAATAAAAGTTTTTTCTCAAAATGTTCACAGGTCTGGACCTGTGGCACATTTTATATATTCCTGCATTTTTTCACGTAATTCCACAGGTCCGGACCTGTCACACTTTTGATATTTAAGAATTAAAGTTTTTTCTCAAAATATTCACAGGTCCGGACCTGTCGAACTTTTGATATTTAAAAATAAAAGTTTTTTCTCAAAATATTCACAGGTCCGGACCTGTGGCACATTTTATATATTCTAACATTTTTTCACGTAATTCCACAGGTCCGGACCTGTCGAACTTTTGATATTTAAAAATAAAAGTTTTTTATCAAAATATTCACAGGTCCGGACCTGTGGCACATTTTATATATTTTAGCATTTTTTTCACGTAATTCCACAGGTCCGGACCTGTAGAACTTTTGATATTTAAAAATAAAAGTTTTTTCTCAAAATATTCACAGGTCCGGACCTGTGGCACATTTTATATATTCTTGCATTTTTTCACGTAATTCCACAGGTCCGGACCTGTGGCACTTTTGAAATTTGAAAATAAAAGATTTTTCTCAAAATATTCACAGGTCCGGACCTGTGGCACATTTTATATATTCTAGCATTTTTTCACGTAATTCCACAGGTCCGGACCTGTTGCACTTTTGATATTTAGAAATAAAAGTTTTTTCTCAAAATATACACAGGTCCAGACCTGTGGTACAATTTAAATATTCTAGCATTTTTTCACATAATTCCATAGGTCCGGACCTGTCGCACTTTTGATATTTAAAAATAAAAGTTTTTTCTCAAAATATTCACAGGTCCGGACCTGTGGCACATTTTATATATTCTAGCATTTTTTCACGTAATTCCACAGGTCCGGACCTGTCGAACTTTTGATATTTAAAAATAAAAGTTTTTTCTCAAAATATTCACAGGTCCGGACCTGTGGCACATTTTATATATTCTAGCATTTTTTCACGTAATTTCACAGGTCCGGACCTGTCGTACTTCTGATATGTAAAAATAAAAGTTTTTTCTCAAAATATTCACAGGTCCGGACCTCTGGCACATTTTATATATTCCAGCATTTTTTCACATAATTCCACAGGTCTGGACCTGTCGAACTTTTGATATTTAAAAATAAAAGTTTTTTCTCAAAATATTCACAGGTCCGGACCTGTGGCACATTTTATATATTCTAACATTTTTTCACGTAATTCCACAGGTCCGGACCTGTCGCACTTTTGATATTTAAGAATTAAAGTTTTTTCTCAAAAGATTCACAACTCCGGACCTGTCGAACTTTTGATATTCAAAAATAAAAGTTTTTTCTCAAAATATTCACAGGTCCGGACCTGTGACACATTTTATATATTCCAGCATTTTTTCACATAATTCCTCAGGTCTGGACCTGTCGAACTTTTGATATTTAAAAATAAAAGTTTTTTCTCAAAATATTCACAGGTCCGGACCTGTGGCACATTTTATATATTCTAGTATTTTTTCACGTAATTCCACAGGTCTGGACCTGTCGCACTTTTGATATTTAAAAATAAAAGTTTTTTCTCAAAATATTCACAGGTCCGGACCTGTCGAACTTTTGATATTTAAAAATTAAAGTTTTTTCTCAAAATATTCACAGGTCCGGACCTGTGGCACATTTTATATATTCTAACATTTTTTCACGTAATTCCACAGGTCCGGACCTGTCGCACTTTTGATATTTAAGAATTAAAGTTTTTTCTCAAAATATTCACAGGTCCGGACCTGTCGAACTTTTGATATTTAAAAATAAAAGTTTTTTCTCAAAATATTCACAGGTCCGGACCTCTGGCACATTTAATATATTCTAGCATTTTTTCACGTAATTCCACAGGTCCGGACCTGTCGAACTTTTGATATTTAAAAATAAAAGTTTTTTCTCAAAATATTCACAGGTCCGGACCTGTGGCACATTTTATATATTCTTGCATTTTTTCACGTAATTCCACAGGTCCGGACCTGTGGCACTTTTGAAATTTGAAAATAAAAGTTTTTTCTCAAAATATTCACAGGTCCGGACCTGTGGCACATTTTATATATTCTAGCATTTTTTCACGTAATTCCACAGGTCCGGACCTGTTGCACTTTTGATATTTAGAAATAAAAGTTTTTTCTCAAAATATACACAGGTCCAGACCTGTGGTACAATTTAAATATTCCATAATTTTTTCACATAATTCCATAGGTCCGGACCTGTCGCACTTTTGATATTTAAAAATAAAAGTTTTTTCTCAAAATATTCACAGGTCCGGACCTGTGGCACATTTTATATATTCTAGCATTTTTTAACATAATTTCACAGGTCCGGACCTGTCGTACTTCTGATATTTAAAAATAAAAGTTTTTTCTCAAAATATTCACAGGTCCGGACCTGTGGCACATTTAAATATTCCAGCATTTTTTCACATAATTCCACAGGTCCGGACCTGTTGCACTTTTGATATTTAAAAATAAAAGTTTTTTCTCAAAATGTTCACAGGTCTGGACCTGTGGCATATTTTATATATTCTACCATTTTTTCACATAATTCCACAGGTCCGGACCTGTCGCACTTTTGATATTTAGAAATAAAAGTTTTTTCTCAAAATTTTCACAGGTCCGGACCTGTGGCATTTTTTTTATATATTCTAGCATTTTTTCACGTAATTCCACAGGTCCGGACGTGTCGCACTTTTGATATTTAGAAATAAAAGTTTTTTCTCAAAATATTCACAGGTCCAGACCTGTGGTACATTTTATATATTCTAGCATTTTTTCACATAATTCCACAGGTCCGGACCTGTCGTACTTCTGATATTTAAAAATAAAAGTTTTTTCTCAAAATATTCACAGGTCCGGACCTGTGGCACATTTTATTTATTCCAGCATTTTTTCACATAATTCCACAGGTCCGGACCTGTCACACTTTTGATATTTAAGAATTAAAGTTTTTTCTCAAAATATTCACAGGTCCGGACCTGTCGAACTTTTGATATTTAAAAATAAAAGTTTTTTCTCAAAATATTCACAGGTCCGGACCTGTGGCACATTTTATATATTCTAACATTTTTTCACGTAATTCCACAGGTCCGGACCTGTCGAACTTTTGATATTTAAAATTAAAAGTTTTTTATCAAAATATTCACAGGTCCGGACCTGTGGCACATTTTATATATTTTAGCATTTTTTTCACGTAATTCCACAGGTCCGGACCTGTGGCACTTTTGAAATTTGAAAATAAAAGATTTTTCTCAAAATATTCACAGGTCCGGACCTGTGGCACATTTTATATATTCTAGCATTTTTTCACGTAATTCCACAGGTCCGTACCTGTTGCACTTTTGATATTTAGAAATAAAAGTTTTTTCTCAAAATATACACAGGTCCAGACCTGTGGTACAATTTAAATATTCTAGCATTTTTTCACATAATTCCATAGGCCCGGACCTGTCGCACTTTTGATATTTAAAAATAAAAGTTTTTTCTCAAAATATTCACAGGTCCGGACCTGTGGCACATTTTATATATTCTAGCATTTTTTCACGTAATTCCACAGGTCCGGACCTGTCGAACTTTTGATATTTAAAAATAAAAGTTTTTTCTCAAAATATTCACAGGTCCGGACCTGTGGCACATTTTATATATTCTAGCATTTTTTCACGTAATTCCACAGGTCCGGACCTGTCGAACTTTTGATATTTAAAAATAAAAGTTTTTTCTCAAAATATTCACAGGTCCGGACCTGTGGCACATTTTATATATTCTAGCATTTTTTCACATAATTTCACAGGTCCGGACCTGTCGTACTTCTGATATGTAAAAATAAAAGTTTTTTCTCAAAATATTCACAGGTCCGGACCTCTGGCACATTTTATATATTCTAGCATTTTTTCACGTAATTCCACAGGTCCGGACCTGTCAAACTTTTGATATTTAAAAATAAAAGTTTTTTCTCAAAATATTCACAGGTCCGGACCTGTGGCACATTTTATATATTCTAGCATTTTTTAACATAATTTCACAGGTCCGGACCTGTCGTACTTCTGATATTTAAAAATAAAAGTTTTTTCTCAAAATATTCACAGGTCCGGACCTGTGGCACATTTTATTTATTCCAGCATTTTTTCACATAATTCCACAGGTCCGGACCTGTTGCACTTTTGATATTTAAAAATAAAAGTTTTTTCTCAAAATGTTCACAGGTCTGGACCTGTGGCACATTTTATATATTCCTGCATTTTTTCACGTAATTCCACAGGTCCGGACCTGTCACACTTTTGATATTTAAGAATTAAAGTTTTTTCTCAAAATATTCACAGGTCCGGACCTGTCGAACTTTTGATATTTAAAAATAAAAGTTTTTTCTCAAAATATTCACAGGTCCGGACCTGTGGCACATTTTATATATTCTAACATTTTTTCACGTAATTCCACAGGTCCGGACCTGTCGAACTTTTGATATTTAAAAATAAAAGTTTTTTATCAAAATATTCACAGGTCCGGACCTGTGGCACATTTTATATATTTTAGCATTTTTTTCACGTAATTCCACAGGTCCGGACCTGTAGAACTTTTGATATTTAAAAATAAAAGTTTTTTCTCAAAATATTCACAGGTCCGGACCTGTGGCACATTTTATATATTCTTGCATTTTTTCACGTAATTCCACAGGTCCGGACCTGTGGCACTTTTGAAATTTGAAAATAAAAGATTTTTCTCAAAATATTCACAGGTCCGGACCTGTGGCACATTTTATATATTCTAGCATTTTTTCACGTAATTCCACAGGTCCGGACCTGTTGCACTTTTGATATTTAGAAATAAAAGTTTTTTCTCAAAATATACACAGGTCCAGACCTGTGGTACAATTTAAATATTCCATAATTTTTTCACATAATTCCATAGGTCCGGACCTGTCGCACTTTTGATATTTAAAAATAAAAGTTTTTTCTCAAAATATTCACAGGTCCGGACCTGTGGCACATTTTATATATTCTAGCATTTTTTCACGTAATTCCACAGGTCCGGACCTGTCGCACTTTTGATATTTAAAAATAAAAGTTTTTTCTCAAAATATTCACAGGTCCGGACCTGTGGCACATTTTATATATTCTAGCATTTTTTCACGTAATTCCACAGGTCCGGACCTGTCGAACTTTTGATATTTAAAAATAAAAGTTTTTTCTCAAAATATTCACAGGTCCGGACCTGTGGCACATTTTGTATATTCTAGCATTTTTTCACGTAATTCCACAGGTCCGGACCTGTCGAAATTTTGATATTTAAAAATAAAAAGTTTTTTCTCAAAATATTCACAGGTCCGGACCTGTGGCACATTTTATATATTCTAGCATTTTTTCACATAATTCCACAGGTCCGGACCTGTCGAACTTTTGATATTTAAAAATAAAAGTTTTTTCTCAAAATATTCACAGGTCCGGACCTGTGGCACATTTTATATATTCTAGCATTTTTTAACATAATTTCACAGGTCCGGACCTGTCGTACTTCTGATATTTAAAAATAAAAGTTTTTTCTCAAAATATTCACAGGTCCGGACCTGTGGCACATTTTATATATTCCAGCATTTTTTCACATAATTCCACAGGTCCGGACCTGTTGCACTTTTGATATTTAAAAATAAAAGTTTTTTCTCAAAATGTTCACAGGTCTGGACCTGTGGCATATTTTATATATTCTACCATTTTTTCACATAATTCCACAGGTCCGGACCTGTCACACTTTTGATATTTAGAAATAAAAGTTTTTTCTCAAAATTTTCACAGGTCCGGACCTGTGGCATTTTTTTATATATTCTAGCATTTTTTCACGTAATTCCACAGGTCCGGACGTGTCGCACTTTTGATATTTAGAAATAAAAGTTTTTTCTCAAAATATTCACAGGTCCAGACCTGTGGTACATTTTATATATTCTAGTATTTTTTCACATAATTCCACAGGTCCGGACCTGTCGCACCTTTGATATTTAAAAATAAAAGTTTTTTCTCAAAATATTCACAGGTCCGGACCTGTGGCACATTTCATATATTCTAGCATTTTTTCACATAATTCCACAGGTCCGGACCTGTCGAACTTTTGATATTTAAAAATAAAAGTTTTTTCTCAAAATATTCACAGGTCCGGACCTGTGGCACATTTTATATATTCTAGCATTTTTTCACGTAATTCCACAGGTCCGGACCTGTCAAACTTTTGATATTTAAAAATAAAAGTTTTTTCTCAAAATATTCACAGGTCCGGACCTATGGCACATTTTATATATTCTAGCATTTTTTAACATAATTTCACAGGTCCGGACCTGTCGTACTTCTGATATTTAAAAATAAAAGTTTTTTCTCAAAATATTCACAGGTCCGGACCTGTGGCACATTTTATTTATTCCAGCATTTTTTCACATAATTCCACAGGTCCGGACCTGTTGCACTTTTGATATTTAAAAATAAAAGTTTTTTCTCAAAATGTTCACAGGTCTGGACCTGTGGCACATTTTATATATTCCTGCATTTTTTCACGTAATTCCACAGGTCCGGACCTGTCACACTTTTGATATTTAAGAATTAAAGTTTTTTCTCAAAATATTCACAGGTCCGGACCTGTCGAACTTTTGATATTTAAAATAAAAGTTTTTTCTCAAAATATTCACAGGTCCGGACCTGTGGCACATTTTATATATTCTAACATTTTTTCACGTAATTCCACAGGTCCGGACCTGTCGAACTTTTGATATTTAAAAATAAAAGTTTTTTATCAAAATATTCACAGGTCCGGACCTGTGGCACATTTTATATATTTTAGCATTTTTTTCACGTAATTCCGCAGGTCCGGACCTGTTAGAACTTTTGATATTTAAAAATAAAAGTTTTTTCTCAAAATATTCACAGGTCCGGACCTGTGGCACATTTTATATATTCTTGCATTTTTTCACGTAAATCCACAGGTCCGGACCTGTGGCACTTTTGAAATTTGAAAATAAAAGATTTTCTCAAAATATTCACAGGTCCGGACCTGTGGCACATTTTATATATTCTAGCATTTTTTCACGTAATTCCACAGGTCCGGACCTGTTGCACTTTTGATATTTAGAAATAAAAGTTTTTTCTCAAAATATACACAGGTCCAGACCTGTGGTACAATTTAAATATTCTAGCATTTTTTCACATAATTCCATAGGTCCGGACCTGTCGCACTTTTGATATTTAAAAATAAAAGTTTTTTCTCAAATATTCACAGGTCCGGACCTGTGGCACATTTTATATATTCTAGCATTTTTTCACGTAATTCCACAGGTCCGGACCTGTCGAACTTTTGATATTTAAAAATAAAAGTTTTTTCTCAAAATATTCACAGGTCCGGACCTGTGGCACATTTTATATATTCTAGCATTTTTTCTCGTAATTCCACAGGTCCGGACCTGTCGAACTTTTGATATTTAAAAATAAAAGTTTTTTCTCAAAATATTCACAGGTCCGGACCTGTGGCACATTTTATATATTCTAGCATTTTTTCACATAATTTCACAGGTCCGGACCTGTCGTACTTCTGATATGTAAAAATAAAAGTTTTTTCTCAAAATATTCACAGGTCCGGACCTCTGGCACATTTTATATATTCTAGCATTTTTTCACGTAATTCCACAGGTCCGGACCTGTCAAACTTTTGATATTTAAAAATAAAAGTTTTTTCTCAAAATATTCACAGGTCCGGACCTGTGGCACATTTTATATATTCTACCATTTTTTAACATAATTTCACAGGTCCGGACCTGTCGTACTTCTGATATTTAAAAATAAAAGTTTTTTCTCAAAATATTCACAGGTCCGGACCTGTGGCACATTTTATTTATTCCAGCATTTTTTTCACATAATTCCACAGGTCCGGACCTGTTGCACTTTTGATATTTAAAAATAAAAGTTTTTTCTCAAAATGTTCACAGGTCTGGACCTGTGGCACATTTTATATATTCCTGCATTTTTTCACGTAATTCCACAGGTCCGGACCTGTCACACTTTTGATATTTAAGAATTAAAGTTTTTTCTCAAAATATTCACAGGTCCGGACCTGTCGAACTTTTGATATTTAAAAATAAAAGTTTTTTCTCAAAATATTCACAGGTCCGGACCTGTGGCACATTTTATATATTCTAACATTTTTTCACGTAATTCCACAGGTCCGGACCTGTCGAACTTTTGATATTTAAAAATAAAAGTTTTTTATCAAAATATTCACAGGTCCGGACCTGTGGCACATTTTATATATTTTAGCATTTTTTTCACGTAATTCCACAGGTCCGGACCTGTAGAACTTTTGATATTTAAAAATAAAAGTTTTTTCTCAAAATATTCACAGGTCCGGACCTGTGGCACATTTTATATATTCTTGCATTTTTTCACGTAATTCCACAGGTCCGGACCTGTGGCACTTTTGAAATTTGAAAATAAAAGATTTTTCTCAAAATATTCACAGGTCCGGACCTGTGGCACATTTTATATATTCTAGCATTTTTTCACGTAATTCCACAGGTCCGGACCTGTTGCACTTTTGATATTTAGAAATAAAAGTTTTTTCTCAAAATATACACAGGTCCAGACCTGTGGTACAATTTAAATATTCTAGCATTTTTTCACATAATTCCATAGGTCCGGACCTGTCGCACTTTTGATATTTAAAAATAAAAGTTTTTTCTCAAAATATTCACAGGTCCGGACCTGTGGCACATTTTATATATTCTAGCATTTTTTCACGTAATTCCACAGGTCCGGACCTGTCGAACTTTTGATATTTAAAAATAAAAGTTTTTTCTCAAAATATTCACAGGTCCGGACCTGTGGCACATTTTATATATTCTAGCATTTTTTCACGTAATTTCACAGGTCCGGACCTGTCGTACTTCTGATATGTAAAAATAAAAGTTTTTTCTCAAAATATTCACAGGTCCGGACCTCTGGCACATTTTATATATTCCAGCATTTTTTCACATAATTCCACAGGTCTGGACCTGTCGAACTTTTGATATTTAAAAATAAAAGTTTTTTCTCAAAATATTCACAGGTCCGGACCTGTGGCACATTTTATATATTCTAACATTTTTTCACGTAATTCCACAGGTCCGGACCTGTCGCACTTTTGATATTTAAGAATTAAAGTTTTTTCTCAAAAGATTCACAACTCCGGACCTGTCGAACTTTTGATATTCAAAAATAAAAGTTTTTTCTCAAAATATTCACAGGTCCGGACCTGTGACACATTTTATATATTCCAGCATTTTTTCACATAATTCCTCAGGTCTGGACCTGTCGAACTTTTGATATTTAAAAATAAAAGTTTTTTCTCAAAATATTCACAGGTCCGGACCTGTGGCACATTTTATATATTCTAGTATTTTTTCACGTAATTCCACAGGTCTGGACCTGTCGCACTTTTGATATTTAAAAATAAAAGTTTTTTCTCAAAATATTCACAGGTCCGGACCTGTCGAACTTTTGATATTTAAAAATTAAAGTTTTTTCTCAAAATATTCACAGGTCCGGACCTGTGGCACATTTTATATATTCTAACATTTTTTCACGTAATTCCACAGGTCCGGACCTGTCGCACTTTTGATATTTAAGAATTAAAGTTTTTTCTCAAAATATTCACAGGTCCGGACCTGTCGAACTTTTGATATTTAAAAATAAAAGTTTTTTCTCAAAATATTCACAGGTCCGGACCTCTGGCACATTTAATATATTCTAGCATTTTTTCACGTAATTCCACAGGTCCGGACCTGTCGAACTTTTGATATTTAAAAATAAAAGTTTTTTCTCAAAATATTCACAGGTCCGGACCTGTGGCACATTTTATATATTCTTGCATTTTTTCACGTAATTCCACAGGTCCGGACCTGTGGCACTTTTGAAATTTGAAAATAAAAGTTTTTTCTCAAAATATTCACAGGTCCGGACCTGTGGCACATTTTATATATTCTAGCATTTTTTCACGTAATTCCACAGGTCCGGACCTGTTGCACTTTTGATATTTAGAAATAAAAGTTTTTTCTCAAAATATACACAGGTCCAGACCTGTGGTACAATTTAAATATTCCATAATTTTTTCACATAATTCCATAGGTCCGGACCTGTCGCACTTTTGATATTTAAAAATAAAAGTTTTTTCTCAAAATATTCACAGGTCCGGACCTGTGGCACATTTTATATATTCTAGCATTTTTTAACATAATTTCACAGGTCCGGACCTGTCGTACTTCTGATATTTAAAAATAAAAGTTTTTTCTCAAAATATTCACAGGTCCGGACCTGTGGCACATTTAAATATTCCAGCATTTTTTCACATAATTCCACAGGTCCGGACCTGTTGCACTTTTGATATTTAAAAATAAAAGTTTTTTCTCAAAATGTTCACAGGTCTGGACCTGTGGCATATTTTATATATTCTACCATTTTTTCACATAATTCCACAGGTCCGGACCTGTCGCACTTTTGATATTTAGAAATAAAAGTTTTTTCTCAAAATTTTCACAGGTCCGGACCTGTGGCATTTTTTTTATATATTCTAGCATTTTTTCACGTAATTCCACAGGTCCGGACGTGTCGCACTTTTGATATTTAGAAATAAAAGTTTTTTCTCAAAATATTCACAGGTCCAGACCTGTGGTACATTTTATATATTCTAGCATTTTTTCACATAATTCCACAGGTCCGGACCTGTCGCACCTTTGATATTTAAAAATGAAAGTTTTTTCTCAAAATATTCACAGGTCTGGACCTGTGGCACATTTTATATATTCTAGCATTTTTTCACATAATTCCACAGGTCCGGACCTGTCGCACCTTTGATATTTAAAAATAAAAGTTTTTTCTCAAAATATTCACAGGTCCGGACCTGTGGCACATTTTATATATTCTAGCATTTTTTCACATAATTCCACAGGTCCGGACCTGTCGAACTTTTGATATTTAAAAATAAAAGTTTTTTATCAAAATATTCACAGGTCCGGACCTGTGGCACATTTTATATATTTTAGCATCTTTTTCACGTAATTCCACAGGTCCGGACCTGTAGAACTTTTGATATTTAAAAATAAAAGTTTTTTCTCAAAATATTCACAGGTCCGGACCTGTGGCAAATTTTATATATTCTTGCATTTTTTCACGTAATTCCACAGGTCCGGACCTGTGGCACTTTTGAAATTTGAAAATAAAAGATTTTTCTCAAAATATTCACAGGTCCGGACCTGTGGCACATTTTATATATTCTAGCATTTTTTCACGTAATTCCACAGGTCCGGACCTGTTGCACTTTTGATATTTAGAAATAAAAGTTTTTTCTCAAAATATACACAGGTCCAGACCTGTGGTACAATTTAAATATTCTAGCATTTTTTCACATAATTCCATAGGTCCGGACCTGTCGCACTTTTGATATTTAAAAATAAAAGTTTTTTCTCAAAATATTCACAGGTCCGGACCTGTGGCACATTTTATATATTCTAGCATTTTTTCACGTAATTCCACAGGTCCGGACCTGTCGAACTTTTGATATTTAAAAATAAAAGTTTTTTCTCAAAATATTCACAGGTCCGGACCTGTGGCACATTTTATATATTCTAGCATTTTTTCACGTAATTCCACAGGTCCGGACCTGTCGAACTTTTGATATTTAAAAATAAAAGTTTTTTCTCAAAATATTCACAGGTCCGGACCTGTGGCACATTTTATATATTCTAGCATTTTTTCACATAATTTCACAGGTCCGGACCTGTCGTACTTCTGATATGTAAAAATAAAAGTTTTTTCTCAAAATATTCACAGGTCCGGACCTCTGGCACATTTTATATATTCCAGCATTTTTTCACATAATTCCACAGGTCTGGACCTGTCGAACTTTTGATATTTAAAAATAAAAGTTTTTTCTCAAAATATTCACAGGTCCGGACCTGTGGCACATTTTATATATTCTAACATTTTTTCACGTAATTCCACAGGTCCGGACCTGTGGCACTTTTGATATTTAAGAATTAAAGTTTTTTCTCAAAAGATTCACAACTCCGGACCTGTCGAACTTTTGATATTCAAAAATAAAAGTTTTTTCTCAAAATATTCACAGGTCCGGACCTCTGGCACATTTTATATATTCTAGCATTTTTTCACGTAATTCCACAGGTCCGGACCTGTCGCACTTTTGATATTTAAAAATAAAAGTTTTTTCTCAAAATATTCACAGGTCCGGACCTGTGGCACATTTTATATATTCTAGCATTTTTTCACGTAATTCCACCGGTCCGGACCTGTCGAACTTTTGATATTTAAAAATAAAAGTTTTTTCTCAAAATATTCACAGGTCCGGACCTGTGGCACATTTTATATATTCTAGCATTTTTTCACATAATTCCACAGGTCCGGACCTGTCGAACTTTTGATATTTAAAAATAAAAGTTTTTTCTCAAAATATTCACAGGTCCGGACCTGTGGCACATTTTATATATTCTAGCATTTTTTAACATAATTTCACAGGTCCGGACCTGTCGTACTTCTGACATTTAAAAATAAAAGTTTTTTCTCAAAATATTCACAGGTCCGGACCTGTGGCACATTTTATATATTCCAGCATTTTTTCACATAATTCCACAGGTCTGGACCTGTTGCACCTTTGATATTTAAAAATAAAAGTTTTTTCTCAAAATATTCACAGGTCCGGACCTGTGGCACATTTTATATATTCTAGCATTTTTTCACATAATTCCACAGGTCCGGACCTGTCGAACTTTTGATATTTAAAAATAAAAGTTTTTTATCAAAATATTCACAGGTCCGGACCTGTGGCACCTTTTATATATTTTAGCATTTTTTTCACGTAATTCCACAGGTCCGGACCTGTAGAACTTTTGATATTTAAAAATAAAAGTTTTTTCTCAAAATATTCACAGGTCCGGACCTGTGGCAAATTTTATATATTCTTGCATTTTTTCACGTAATTCCACAGGTCCAGACCTGTGGCACTTTTGAAATTTGAAAATAAAATATTTTTCTCAAAATATTCACAGGTCCGGACCTGTGGCACATTTTATATATTCTAGCATTTTTTCACGTAATTCCACAGGTCCGGACCTGTTGCACTTTTGATATTTAGAAATAAAAGTTTTTTCTCAAAATATACACAGGTCCAGACCTGTGGTACAATTTAAATATTCTAGCATTTTTTCACATAATTCCATAGGTCCGGACCTGTCGCACTTTTGATTTTTAAAAATAAAAGTTTTTTCTCAAAATATTCACAGGTCCGGACCTGTGGCACATTTTATATATTCTAGCATTTTTTCACGTAATTCCACAGGTCCGGACCTGTCGAACTTTTGATATTTAAAAATAAAAGTTTTTTCTCAAAATATTCACAGGTCCGGACCTGTGGCACATTTTATATATTCTAGCATTTTTTCACGTAATTCCACAGGTCCGGACCTGTCGAACTTTTGATATTTAAAAATAAAAGTTTTTTCTCAAAATATTCACAGGTCCGGACCTGTGGCACATTTTATATATTCTAGCATTTTTTCACATAATTTCACAGGTCCGGACCTGTTGTACTTCTGATATGTAAAAATAAAAGTTTTTTCTCAAAATATTCACAGGTCCGGACCTCTGGCACATTTTATATATTCCAGCATTTTTTCACATAATTCCACAGGTCTGGACCTGTCGAACTTTTGATATTTAAAAATAAAAGTTTTTTCTCAAAATATACACAGGTCCAGACCTGTGGTACAATTTAAATATTCTAGCATTTTTTCACATAATTCCATAGGTCCGGACCTGTCGCACTTTTGATTTTTAAAAATAAAAGTTTTTTCTCAAAATATTCACAGGTCCGGACCTGTGGCACATTTTATATATTCTTGCATTTTTTCACGTAATTCCACAGGTCCGGACCTGTGGCACTTTTGAAATTTGAAATTAAAAGTTTTTTCTCAAAATATTCACAGGTCCGGACCTGTGGCACATTTTATATATTCTAGCATTTTTTCACGTAATTCCACAGGTCCGGACCTGTTGCACTTTTGATATTTAGAAATAAAAGTTTTTTCTCAAAATATACACAGGTCCAGACCTGTGGTACAATTTAAATATTCCATAATTTTTTCACATAATTCCATAGGTCCGGACCTGTCGCACTTTTGATATTTAAAAATAAAAGTTTTTTCTCAAAATATTCACAGGTCCGGACCTGTGGCACATTTTATATATTCTAGCATTTTTTAACATAATTTCACAGGTCCGGACCTGTCGTACTTCTGATATTTAAAAATAAAAGTTTTTTCTCAAAATATTCACAGGTCCGGACCTGTGGCACATTTAAATATTCCAGCATTTTTTCACATAATTCCACAGGTCCGGACCTGTTGCACTTTTGATATTTAAAAATAAAAGTTTTTTCTCAAAATGTTCACAGGTCTGGACCTGTGGCATATTTTATATATTCTACCATTTTTTCACATAATTCCACAGGTCCGGACCTGTCGCACTTTTGATATTTAGAAATAAAAGTTTTTTCTCAAAATTTTCACAGGTCCGGACCTGTGGCATTTTTTTTATATATTCTAGCATTTTTTCACGTAATTCCACAGGTCCGGACGTGTCGCACTTTTGATATTTAGAAATAAAAGTTTTTTCTCAAAATATTCACAGGTCCAGACCTGTGGTACATTTTATATATTCTAGCATTTTTTCACATAATTCCACAGGTCCGGACCTGTCGCACCTTTGATATTTAAAAATGAAAGTTTTTTCTCAAAATATTCACAGGTCTGGACCTGTGGCACATTTTATATATTCTAGCATTTTTTCACATAATTCCACAGGTCCGGACCTGTCGCACCTTTGATATTTAAAAATAAAAGTTTTTTCTCAAAATATTCACAGGTCCGGACCTGTGGCACATTTTATATATTCTAGCATTTTTTCACATAATTCCACAGGTCCGGACCTGTAGAACTTTTGATATTTAAAAATAAAAGTTTTTTCTCAAAATATTCACAGGTCCGGACCTGTGGCAAATTTTATATATTCTTGCATTTTTTCACGTAATTCCACAGGTCCGGACCTGTGGCACTTTTGAAATTTGAAAATAAAAGATTTTTCTCAAAATATTCACAGGTCCGGACCTGTGGCACATTTTATATATTCTAGCATTTTTTCACGTAATTCCACAGGTCCGGACCTGTTGCACTTTTGATATTTAGAAATAAAAGTTTTTTCTCAAAATATACACAGGTCCAGACCTGTGGTACAATTTAAATATTCTAGCATTTTTTCACATAATTCCATAGGTCCGGACCTGTCGCACTTTTGATATTTAAAAATAAAAGTTTTTTCTCAAAATATTCACAGGTCCGGACCTGTGGCACATTTTATATATTCTAGCATTTTTTCACGTAATTCCACAGGTCCGGACCTGTCGAACTTTTGATATTTAAAAATAAAAGTTTTTTCTCAAAATATTCACAGGTCCGGACCTGTGGCACATTTTATATATTCTAGCATTTTTTCACGTAATTCCACAGGTCCGGACCTGTCGAACTTTTGATATTTAAAAATAAAAGTTTTTTCTCAAAATATTCACAGGTCCGGACCTGTGGCACATTTTATATATTCTAGCATTTTTTCACATAATTTCACAGGTCCGGACCTGTCGTACTTCTGATATGTAAAAATAAAAGTTTTTTCTCAAAATATTCACAGGTCCGGACCTCTGGCACATTTTATATATTCCAGCATTTTTTCACATAATTCCACAGGTCTGGACCTGTCGAACTTTTGATATTTAAAAATAAAAGTTTTTTCTCAAAATATTCACAGGTCCGGACCTGTGGCACATTTTATATATTCTAACATTTTTTCACGTAATTCCACAGGTCCGGACCTGTGGCACTTTTGATATTTAAGAATTAAAGTTTTTTCTCAAAAGATTCACAACTCCGGACCTGTCGAACTTTTGATATTCAAAAATAAAAGTTTTTTCTCAAAATATTCACAGGTCCGGACCTCTGGCACATTTTATATATTCTAGCATTTTTTCACGTAATTCCACAGGTCCGGACCTGTCGCACTTTTGATATTTAAAAATAAAAGTTTTTTCTCAAAATATTCACAGGTCCGGACCTGTGGCACATTTTATATATTCTAGCATTTTTTCACGTAATTCCACCGGTCCGGACCTGTCGAACTTTTGATATTTAAAAATAAAAGTTTTTTCTCAAAATATTCACAGGTCCGGACCTGTGGCACATTTTATATATTCTAGCATTTTTTCACATAATTCCACAGGTCCGGACCTGTCGAACTTTTGATATTTAAAAATAAAAGTTTTTTCTCAAAATATTCACAGGTCCGGACCTGTGGCACATTTTATATATTCTAGCATTTTTTAACATAATTTCACAGGTCCGGACCTGTCGTACTTCTGACATTTAAAAATAAAAGTTTTTTCTCAAAATATTCACAGGTCCGGACCTGTGGCACATTTTATATATTCCAGCATTTTTTCACATAATTCCACAGGTCTGGACCTGTTGCACCTTTGATATTTAAAAATAAAAGTTTTTTCTCAAAATATTCACAGGTCCGGACCTGTGGCACATTTTATATATTCTAGCATTTTTTCACATAATTCCACAGGTCCGGACCTGTCGAAATTTTGATATTTAAAAATAAAAGTTTTTTATCAAAATATTCACAGGTCCGGACCTGTGGCACCTTTTATATATTTTAGCATTTTTTTCACGTAATTCCACAGGTCCGGACCTGTAGAACTTTTGATATTTAAAAATAAAAGTTTTTTCTCAAAATATTCACAGGTCCGGACCTGTGGCAAATTTTATATATTCTTGCATTTTTTCACGTAATTCCACAGGTCCAGACCTGTGGCACTTTTGAAATTTGAAAATAAAATATTTTTCTCAAAATATTCACAGGTCCGGACCTGTGGCACATTTTATATATTCTAGCATTTTTTCACGTAATTCCACAGGTCCGGACCTGTTGCACTTTTGATATTTAGAAATAAAAGTTTTTTCTCAAAATATACACAGGTCCAGACCTGTGGTACAATTTAAATATTCTAGCATTTTTTCACATAATTCCATAGGTCCGGACCTGTCGCACTTTTGATTTTTAAAAATAAAAGTTTTTTCTCAAAATATTCACAGGTCCGGACCTGTGGCACATTTTATATATTCTAGCATTTTTTCACGTAATTCCACAGGTCCGGACCTGTCGAACTTTTGATATTTAAAAATAAAAGTTTTTTCTCAAAATATTCACAGGTCCGGACCTGTGGCACATTTTATATATTCTAGCATTTTTTCACGTAATTCCACAGGTCCGGACCTGTCGAACTTTTGATATTTAAAAATAAAAGTTTTTTCTCAAAATATTCACAGGTCCGGACCTGTGGCACATTTTATATATTCTAGCATTTTTTCACATAATTTCACAGGTCCGGACCTGTTGTACTTCTGATATGTAAAAATAAAAGTTTTTTCTCAAAATATTCACAGGTCCGGACCTCTGGCACATTTTATATATTCCAGCATTTTTTCACATAATTCCACAGGTCTGGACCTGTCGAACTTTTGATATTTAAAAATAAAAGTTTTTTCTCAAAATATTCACAGGTCCGGACCTGTGGCACATTTTATATATTCTAGTATTTTTTCACGTAATTCCACAGGTCTGGACCTGTCGCACTTTTGATATTTAAAAATAAAAGTTTTTTCTCAAAATATTCACAGGTCCGGACCTGTCGAAATTTTGATATTTAAAAATTAAAGTTTTTTCTCAAAATATTCAC
This sequence comes from Maea johnstoni, assembly GCA_963942565.1. Classification (NCBI taxonomy): domain Eukaryota; kingdom Metazoa; phylum Annelida; class Polychaeta; order Spionida; family Magelonidae; genus Maea; species Maea johnstoni. The sequence goes on from OZ012691.1 coordinate 21,604,150, forward strand.
AGGTCCGGACCTGTGGCACATTTTATATATTCTAACATTTTTTCACGTAATTCCACAGGTCCGGACCTGTCGCACTTTTGATATTTAAGAATTAAAGTTTTTTCTCAAAATATTCACAGGTCCGGACCTGTCGAACTTTTGATATTTAAAAATAAAAGTTTTTTCTCAAAATATTCACAGGTCCGGACCTCTGGCACATTTAATATATTCTAGCATTTTTTCACGTAATTCCACAGGTCCGGACCTGTCGAACTTTTGATATTTAAAAATAAAAGTTTTTTCTCAAAATATTCACAGGTCCGGACCTGTGGCACATTTTATATATTCTTGCATTTTTTCACGTAATTCCACAGGTCCGGACCTGTGGCACTTTTGAAATTTGAAAATAAAAGTTTTTTCTCAAAATATTCACAGGTCCGGACCTTTGGCACATTTTATATATTCTAGCATTTTTTCACGTAATTCCACAGGTCCGGACCTGTTGCACTTTTGATATTTAGAAATAAAAGTTTTTTTCTCAAAATATACACAGGTCCAGACCTGTGGTACAATTTAAATATTCCATAATTTTTTCACATAATTCCATAGGTCCGGACCTGTCGCACTTTTGATATTTAAAAATAAAAGTTTTTTCTCAAAATATTCACAGGTCCGGACCTGTGGCACATTTTATATATTCTAGCATTTTTTCACGTAATTCCACAGGTCCGGACCTGTCGAACTTTTGATATTTAAAAATAAAAGTTTTTTCTCAAAATATTCACAGGTCCGGACCTGTGGCACATTTTATATATTCTAGCATTTTTTCACGTAATTCCACAGGTCCGGACCTGTCGAACTTTTGATATTTAAAAATAAAAGTTTTTTCTCAAAATATTCACAGGTCCGGACCTGTGGCACATTTTATATATTCTAGCATTTTATATATTCTAGCATTTTTTCACGTAATTCCACAGGTCCGGACCTGTCGAACTTTTGATATTTAAAAATAAAAGTTTTTTCTCAAAATATTCACAGGTCCGGACCTGTGGCACATTTTATATATTCTAGCATTTTTTCACATAATTTCACAGGTCCGGACCTGTCGTACTTCTGATATGTAAAAATAAAAGTTTTTTCTCAAAATATTCACAGGTCTGGACCTGTGGCACATTTTATATATTCCTGCATTTTTTCACGTAATTCCACAGGTCCGAACCTGTCACACTTTTGATATTTAAGAATTAAAGTTTTTTCTCAAAATATTCACAGGTCCGGACCTGTCGAACTTTTGATATTTAAAAATAAAAGTTTTTTCTCAAAATATTCACAGGTCCGGACCTGTGGCACATTTTATATATTCTATTATTTTTTCACGTAATTCCACAGGTCCGGACCTGTCGAACTTTTGATATTTAAAAATAAAAGTTTTTTATCAAAATATTCACAGGTCCGGACCTGTGGCACATTTTATATATTCTAGCATTTTTTTCACGTAATTCCACAGGTCCGGACCTGTAGAACTTTTGATATTTAAAAATAAAAGTTTTTTCTCAAAATATTCACAGGTCCGGACCTGTGGCACATTTTATATATTCTTGCATTTTTTCACGTAATTCCACAGGTCCGGACCTGTGGCACTTTTGAAATTTGAAAATAAAAGATTTTTCTCAAAATATTCACAGGTCCGGACCTGTGGCACATTTTATATATTCTAGCATTTTTTCACGTAATTCCACAGGTCCGGACCTGTTGCACTTTTGATATTTAGAAATAAAAGTTTTTTCTCAAAATATACACAGGTCCAGACCTGTGGTACAATTTAAATATTCTAGCATTTTTTCACATAATTCCATAGGTCCGGACCTGTCGCACTTTTGATATTTAAAAATAAAAGTTTTTTCTCAAAATATTCACAGGTCCGGACCTGTGGCACATTTTATATATTCTAGCATTTTTTCACGTAATTCCACAGGTCCGGACCTGTCGAACTTCTGATATTTAAAAATAAAAGTTTTTTCTCAAAATATTCACAGGTCCGGACCTGTGGCACATTTTATATATTCTAGCATTTTTTCACGTAATTCCACAGGTCCGGACCTGTCGAACTTTTGATATTTAAAAATAAAAGTTTTTTCTCAAAATATTCACAGGTCCGGACCTGTGGCACATTTTATATATTCTAGCATTTTTTCACATAATTTCACAGGTCCGGACCTGTCGTACTTCTGATATGTAAAAATAAAAGTTTTTTCTCAAAATATTCACAGGTCCGGACCTCTGGCACATTTTATATATTCTAGCATTTTTTCACGTAATTCCACAGGTCCGTACCTGTCGAACTTTTGATATTTAAAAATAAAAGTTTTTTCTCAAAATATTCGCAGGTCTGGACCTCTGGCACATTTTATATATTCTAGCATTTTTTCACATAATTCCACAGGTCCGGACCTGTGGCACTTTTGATATTTTAAAATAAAAGTTTTTTCTCAAAATATTCACAGGTCCGGACCTGTGGCACATTTTATATATTCTTGCATTTTTTCACGTAATTCCACAGGTCCGGACCTGTGGCACTTTTGAAATTTGAAAATAAAAGTTTTTTCTCAAAATATTCACAGGTCCGGACCTGTGGCACATTTTATATATTCTAGCATTTTTTCACGTAATTCCACAGGTCCGGACCTGTTGCACTTTTGATATTTAGAAATAAAAGTTTTTTCTCAAAATATACACAGGTCCAGACCTGTGGTACAATTTAAATATTCTAGCATTTTTTCACATAATTCCATAGGTCCGGACCTGTCGCACTTTTGATATTTAAAAATAAAAGTTTTTTCTCAAAATATTCACAGGTCCGGACCTGTGGCACATTTTATATATTCTAGCATTTTTTCACGTAATTCCACAGGTCCGGACCTGTCGAACTTTTGATATTTAAAAATAAAAGTTTTTTCTCAAAATATTCACAGGTCCGGACCTGTGGCACATTTTATATATTCTAGCATTTTTTCACGTAATTCCACAGGTCCGGACCTGTCGAACTTTTGATATTTAAAAATAAAAGTTTTTTCTCAAAATATTCACAGGTCCGGACCTGTAGCACATTTTATATATTCTAGCATTTTTTCACATAATTTCACAGGTCCGGACCTGTCGTACTTCTGATATGTAAAAATAAAAGTTTTTTCTCAAAATATTCACAGGTCCGGACCTCTGGCACATTTTATATATTCTAGCATTTTTTCACGTAATTCCACAGGTCCGGACCTGTCGAACTTGTGATATTTAAAAATAAAAGTTTTTTCTCAAAATATTCACAGGTCCGGACCTGTGGCACATTTTATATATTCTAGTATTTTTTCACGTAATTCCACAGTTCCGGACCTGTGGCACTTTTGATATTTAAAAATAAAAGTATTTTCTCAAAATATTCACAGGTCCGGACCTGTGGCACATTTTATATATTCTAGCATTTTTTCACGTAATTCCACAGGTCCGTACCTGTCGAACTTTTGATATTTAAAAATAAAAGTTTTTTCTCAAAATATTCGCAGGTCTGGACCTCTGGCACATTTTATATATTCTAGCATTTTTTCACATAATTCCACAGGTCCGGACCTGTGGCACTTTTGATATTTTAAAATAAAAGTTTTTTCTCAAAATATTCACAGGTCCGGACCTGTGACACATTTTATATATTCCAGCATTTTTTCACATAATTCCACAGGTCCGGACCTGTGGCACTTTTGATATTTTAAAATAAAAGTTTTTTCTCAAAATATTCACAGGTCCGGACCTGTGGCACATTTTATATATTCTAGGAATTTTTCACGTAATTCCACAGGTCTGGACCTGTCGCACTTTTGATATTTAAAAATTAAATTTTTTTCTCAAAATATTCACAGGTCCGGACCTGTCGAACTTTTGATATTTAAAAATTAAAGTTTTTTCTCAAAATATTCACAGGTCCGGACCTGTGGCACATTTTATATATTCTAACATTTTTTCACGTAATTCCACAGGTCCGGACCTGTCGCACTTTTGATATTTAAGAATTAAAGTTTTTTCTCAAAATATTCACAGGTCCGGACCTGTCGAACTTTTGATATTTAAAAATAAAAGTTTTTTCTCAAAATATTCACAGGTCCAGACCTGTGGCACATTTTATATATTCTAGCATTTTTTCACGTAATTCCACAGGTCCGGACCTGTCGAACTTTTGATATTTAAAAATAAAAGTTTTTTCTCAAAATATTCGCAGGTCCGGACCTGTGGCACATTTTATATATTCTAGCATTTTTTAACATAATTCCACAGGTCCGGACCTGTGGCACTTTTGATATTTTAAAATAAAAGTTTTTTCTCAAAATATTCACAGGTCCGGACCTGTGGCACATTTTATATATTCTAGCATTTTTTCACGTAATTCCACAGGTCCGGACCTGTTGCACTTTTGATATTTAGAAATAAAAGTTTTTTCTCAAAATATACACAGGTCCAGACCTGTGGTACAATTTAAATATTCTAGCATTTTTTCACATAATTCCATAGGTCCGGACCTGTCGCACTTTTGATATTTAAAAATAAAAGTTTTTTCTCAAAATATTCACAGGTCCGGACCTGTGGCACATTTTATATATTCTAGCATTTTTTCACGTAATTCCACAGGTCCGGACCTGTCGAACTTCTGATATTTAAAAATAAAAGTTTTTTCTCAAAATATTCACAGGTCCGGACCTGTGGCACATTTTATATATTCTAGCATTTTTTCACGTAATTCCACAGGTCCGGACCTGTCGAACTTTTGATATTTAAAAATAAAAGTTTTTTCTCAAAATATTCACAGGTCCGGACCTGTGGCACATTTTATATATTCTAGCATTTTTTCACATAATTTCACAGGTCCGGACCTGTCGTACTTCTGATATGTAAAAATAAAAGTTTTTTCTCAAAATATTCACAGGTCCGGACCTCTGGCACATTTTATATATTCTAGCATTTTTTCACGTAATTCCACAGGTCCGTACCTGTCGAACTTTTGATATTTAAAAATAAAAGTTTTTTCTCAAAATATTCGCAGGTCTGGACCTCTGGCACATTTTATATATTCTAGCATTTTTTCACATAATTCCACAGGTCCGGACCTGTGGCACTTTTGATATTTTAAAATAAAAGTTTTTTCTCAAAATATTCACAGGTCCGGACCTGTGGCACATTTTATATATTCTTGCATTTTTTCACGTAATTCCACAGGTCCGGACCTGTGGCACTTTTGAAATTTGAAAATAAAAGTTTTTTCTCAAAATATTCACAGGTCCGGACCTGTGGCACATTTTATATATTCTAGCATTTTTTCACGTAATTCCACAGGTCCGGACCTGTTGCACTTTTGATATTTAGAAATAAAAGTTTTTTCTCAAAATATACACAGGTCCAGACCTGTGGTACAATTTAAATATTCTAGCATTTTTTCACATAATTCCATAGGTCCGGACCTGTCGCACTTTTGATATTTAAAAATAAAAGTTTTTTCTCAAAATATTCACAGGTCCGGACCTGTGGCACATTTTATATATTCTAGCATTTTTTCACGTAATTCCACAGGTCCGGACCTGTCGAACTTTTGATATTTAAAAATAAAAGTTTTTTCTCAAAATATTCACAGGTCCGGACCTGTGGCACATTTTATATATTCTAGCATTTTTTCACGTAATTCCACAGGTCCGGACCTGTCGAACTTTTGATATTTAAAAATAAAAGTTTTTTCTCAAAATATTCACAGGTCCGGACCTGTAGCACATTTTATATATTCTAGCATTTTTTCACATAATTTCACAGGTCCGGACCTGTCGTACTTCTGATATGTAAAAATAAAAGTTTTTTCTCAAAATATTCACAGGTCCGGACCTCTGGCACATTTTATATATTCTAGCATTTTTTCACGTAATTCCACAGGTCCGGACCTGTCGAACTTGTGATATTTAAAAATAAAAGTTTTTTCTCAAAATATTCACAGGTCCGGACCTGTGGCACATTTTATATATTCTAGTATTTTTTCACGTAATTCCACAGTTCCGGACCTGTGGCACTTTTGATATTTAAAAATAAAAGTATTTTCTCAAAATATTCACAGGTCCGGACCTGTGGCACATTTTATATATTCTAGCATTTTTTCACGTAATTCCACAGGTCCGTACCTGTCGAACTTTTGATATTTAAAAATAAAAGTTTTTTCTCAAAATATTCGCAGGTCTGGACCTCTGGCACATTTTATATATTCTAGCATTTTTTCACATAATTCCACAGGTCCGGACCTGTGGCACTTTTGATATTTTAAAATAAAAGTTTTTTCTCAAAATATTCACAGGTCCGGACCTGTGACACATTTTATATATTCCAGCATTTTTTCACATAATTCCACAGGTCCGGACCTGTGGCACTTTTGATATTTTAAAATAAAAGTTTTTTCTCAAAATATTCACAGGTCCGGACCTGTGGCACATTTTATATATTCTAGTAATTTTTCACGTAATTCCACAGGTCTGGACCTGTCGCACTTTTGATATTTAAAAATTAAATTTTTTTCTCAAAATATTCACAGGTCCGGACCTGTCGAACTTTTGATATTTAAAAATTAAAGTTTTTTCTCAAAATATTCACAGGTCCGGACCTGTGGCACATTTTATATATTCTAACATTTTTTCACGTAATTCCACAGGTCCGGACCTGTCGCACTTTTGATATTTAAAAATTAAATTTTTTTCTCAAAATATTCACAGGTCCGGACCTGTCGAACTTTTGATATTTAAGAATTAAAGTTTTTTCTCAAAATATTCACAGGTCCGGACCTGTCGAACTTTTGATATTTAAAAATAAAAGTTTTTTCTCAAAATATTCACAGGTCCAGACCTGTGGCACATTTTATATATTCTAGCATTTTTTCACGTAATTCCACAGGTCCGGACCTGTCGAACTTTTGATATTTAAAAATAAAAGTTTTTTCTCAAAATATTCGCAGGTCCGGACCTGTGGCACATTTTATATATTCTAGCATTTTTTAACATAATTCCACAGGTCCGGACCTGTGGCACTTTTGATATTTTAAAATAAAAGTTTTTTCTCAAAATATTCACAGGTCCGGACCTGTGGCACATTTTATATATTCTAGCATTTTTTCACGTAATTCCACAGGTCCGGACCTGTTGCACTTTTGATATTTAGAAATAAAAGTTTTTTCTCAAAATATACACAGGTCCAGACCTGTGGTACAATTTAAATATTCTAGCATTTTTTCACATAATTCCATAGGTCCGGACCTGTCGCACTTTTGATATTTAAAAATAAAAGTTTTTTCTCAAAATATTCACAGGTCCGGACCTGTGGCACATTTTATATATTCTAGCATTTTTTCACGTAATTCCACAGGTCCGGACCTGTCGAACTTCTGATATTTAAAAATAAAAGTTTTTTCTCAAAATATTCACAGGTCCGGACCTGTGGCACATTTTATATATTCTAGCATTTTTTCACGTAATTCCACAGGTCCGGACCTGTCGAACTTTTGATATTTAAAAATAAAAGTTTTTTCTCAAAATATTCACAGGTCCGGACCTGTGGCACATTTTATATATTCTAGCATTTTTTCACATAATTTCACAGGTCCGGACCTGTCGTACTTCTGATATGTAAAAATAAAAGTTTTTTCTCAAAATATTCACAGGTCCGGACCTCTGGCACATTTTATATATTCTAGCATTTTTTCACGTAATTCCACAGGTCCGTACCTGTCGAACTTTTGATATTTAAAAATAAAAGTTTTTTCTCAAAATATTCGCAGGTCTGGACCTCTGGCACATTTTATATATTCTAGCATTTTTTCACATAATTCCACAGGTCCGGACCTGTGGCACTTTTGATATTTTAAAATAAAAGTTTTTTCTCAAAATATTCACAGGTCCGGACCTGTGGCACATTTTATATATTCTTGCATTTTTTCACGTAATTCCACAGGTCCGGACCTGTGGCACTTTTGAAATTTGAAAATAAAAGTTTTTTCTCAAAATATTCACAGGTCCGGACCTGTGGCACATTTTATATATTCTAGCATTTTTTCACGTAATTCCACAGGTCCGGACCTGTTGCACTTTTGATATTTAGAAATAAAAGTTTTTTCTCAAAATATACACAGGTCCAGACCTGTGGTACAATTTAAATATTCTAGCATTTTTTCACATAATTCCATAGGTCCGGACCTGTCGCACTTTTGATATTTAAAAATAAAAGTTTTTTCTCAAAATATTCACAGGTCCGGACCTGTGGCACATTTTATATATTCTAGCATTTTTTCACGTAATTCCACAGGTCCGGACCTGTCGAACTTTTGATATTTAAAAATAAAAGTTTTTTCTCAAAATATTCACAGGTCCGGACCTGTGGCACATTTTATATATTCTAGCATTTTTTCACGTAATTCCACAGGTCCGGACCTGTCGAACTTTTGATATTTAAAAATAAAAGTTTTTTCTCAAAATATTCACAGGTCCGGACCTGTAGCACATTTTATATATTCTAGCATTTTTTCACATAATTTCACAGGTCCGGACCTGTCGTACTTCTGATATGTAAAAATAAAAGTTTTTTCTCAAAATATTCACAGGTCCGGACCTCTGGCACATTTTATATATTCTAGCATTTTTTCACGTAATTCCACAGGTCCGGACATGTCGAACTTGTGATATTTAAAAATAAAAGTTTTTTCTCAAAATATTCACAGGTCCGGACCTGTGGCACATTTTATATATTCTAGTATTTTTTCACATAATTCCACAGTTCCGGACCTGTGGCACTTTTGATATTTAAAAATAAAAGTATTTTCTCAAAATATTCACAGGTCCGGACCTGTGGCACATTTTATATATTCTAGCATTTTTTCACGTAATTCCACAGGTCCGTACCTGTCGAACTTTTGATATTTAAAAATAAAAGTTTTTTCTCAAAATATTCGCAGGTCTGGACCTCTGGCACATTTTATATATTCTAGCATTTTTTCACATAATTCCACAGGTCCGGACCTGTGGCACTTTTGATATTTTAAAATAAAAGTTTTTTCTCAAAATATTCACAGGTCCGGACCTGTGACACATTTTATATATTCCAGCATTTTTTCACATAATTCCACAGGTCCGGACCTGTGGCACTTTTGATATTTTAAAATAAAAGTTTTTTCTCAAAATATTCACAGGTCCGGACCTGTGGCACATTTTATATATTCTAGTAATTTTTCACGTAATTCCACAGGTCTGGACCTGTCGCACTTTTGATATTTAAAAATTAAATTTTTTTCTCAAAATATTCACAGGTCCGGACCTGTCGAACTTTTGATATTTAAAAATTAAAGTTTTTTCTCAAAATATTCACAGGTCCGGACCTGTGGCACATTTTATATATTCTAACATTTTTTCACGTAATTCCACAGGTCCGGACCTGTCGCACTTTTGATATTTAAGAATTAAAGTTTTTTCTCAAAATATTCACAGGTCCGGACCTGTCGAACTTTTGATATTTAAAAATAAAAGTTTTTTCTCAAAATATTCACAGGTCCAGACCTGTGGCACATTTTTTATATTCTAACATTTTTTCACATAATTCCAAAGGTCCGGACCTGTCGAACTTTTGATATTTTAAAATAAAAGTTTTTTCTCAAAATATTCACAGGTCCGGACCTGTGGCACATTTTATATATTCTAACATTTTTTCACGTAATTCCACAGGTCCGGACCTGTCGCACTTTTGATATTTAAAAATAAAAGTTTTTTCTCAAAATATTCACAGGTCCGGACCTGTGGCACATTTTATATATTCTAGCATTTTTTCACGTAATTCCACAGGTCCGGACCTGTCGAACTTTTGATATTTAAAAATAAAAGTTTTTTCTCAAAATATTCACAGGTCCGGACCTGTGGCACATTTTATATATTCTAGCATTTTTTCACGTAATTCCACAGGTCCGGACCTGTCGAACTTTTGATATTTAAAAATAAAAGTTTTTTCTCAAAATATTCACAGGTCCGGACCTGTGGCACATTTTATATATTTTAGCATTTTTTTCACGTAATTCCGCAGGTCCGGACCTGTAGAACTTTTGATATTTAAAAATAAAAGTTTTTTCTCAAAATATTCACAGGTCCGGACCTGTGGCACATTTTATATATTCTTGCATTTTTTCACGTAATTCCACAGGTCCGGACCTGTGGCACTTTTGAAATTTGAAAATAAAAGATTTTTCTCAAAATATTCACAGGTCCGGACCTGTGGCACATTTTATATATTCTAGCATTTTTTCACGTAATTCCACAGGTCCGGACCTGTTGCACTTTTGATATTTAGAAATAAAAGTTTTTTCTCAAAATATACACAGGTCCAGACCTGTGGTACAATTTAAATATTCTAGCATTTTTTCACATAATTCCATAGGTCCGGACCTGTCGCACTTTTGATATTTAAAAATAAAAGTTTTTTCTCAAAATATTCACAGGTCCGGACCTGTGGCACATTTTATATATTCTAGCATTTTTTCACGTAATTCCACAGGTCCGGACCTGTCGAACTTTTGATATTTAAAAATAAAAGTTTTTTCTCAAAATATTCACAGGTCCGGACCTGTGGCACATTTTATATATTCTAGCATTTTTTCACGTAATTCCACAGGTCCGGACCTGTCGAACTTTTGATATTTAAAAATAAAAGTTTTTTCTCAAAATATTCACAGGTCCGGACCTGTGGCACATTTTATATATTCAAGCATTTTTTCACATAATTTCACAGGTCCGGACCTGTCGTACTTCTGATATGTAAAAATAAAAGTTTTTTCTCAAAATATTCACAGGTCCGGACCTCTGGCACATTTTATATATTCTAGCATTTTTTCACATAATTCCACAGGTCCGGACCTGTCAAACTTTTGATATTTAAAAATAAAAGTTTTTTCTCAAAATATTCACAGGTCCGGACCTGTGGCACATTTTATATATTCTAGCATTTTTTAACATAATTTCACAGGTCCGGACCTGTCGTACTTCTGATATTTAAAAATAAAAGTTTTTTCTCAAAATATTCACAGGTCCGGACCTGTGGCACATTTTATTTATTCCAGCATTTTTTCACATAATTCCACAGGTCCGGACCTGTTGCACTTTTGATATTTAAAAATAAAAGTTTTTTCTCAAAATGTTCACAGGTCTGGACCTGTGGCACATTTTATATATTCCTGCATTTTTTCACGTAATTCCACAGGTCCGGACCTGTCACACTTTTGATATTTAAGAATTAAAGTTTTTTCTCAAAATATTCACAGGTCCGGACCTGTCGAACTTTTGATATTTAAAAATAAAAGTTTTTTCTCAAAATATTCACAGGTCCGGACCTGTGGCACATTTTATATATTCTAACATTTTTTCACGTAATTCCACAGGTCCGGACCTGTCGCACTTTTGATATTTAAGAATTAAAGTTTTTTCTCAAAAGATTCACAACTCCGGACCTGTCGAACTTTTGATATTCAAAAATAAAAGTTTTTTCTCAAAATATTCACAGGTCCGGACCTCTGGCACATTTTATATATTCTAGCATTTTTTCACGTAATTCCACAGGTCCGGACCTGTCGCACTTTTGATATTTAAAAATAAAAGTTGTTTCTCAAAATATTCACAGGTCCGGACCTGTGGCACATTTTATATATTCTAGCATTTTTTCACGTAATTCCACAGGTCCGGACCTGTCGAACTTTTGATATTTAAAAATAAAAGTTTTTTCTCAAAATATTCACAGGTCCGGACCTGTGGCACATTTTATATATTCTAGCATTTTTTCACATAATTCCACAGGTCCGGACCTGTCGAACTTTTGATATTTAAAAATAAAAGTTTTTTCTCAAAATATTCACAGGTCCGGACCTGTGGCACATTTTATATATTCTAGCATTTTTTAACATAATTTCACAGGTCCGGACCTGTCGTACTTCTGACATTTAAAAATAAAAGTTTTTTCTCAAAATATTCACAGGTCCGGACCTGTGGCACATTTTATATATTCCAGCATTTTTTCACATAATTCCACAGGTCCGGACCTGTTGCACCTTTGATATTTAAAAATAAAAGTTTTTTCTCAAAATATTCACAGGTCCGGACCTGTGGCACATTTTATATATTCTAGCATTTTTTCACATAATTCCACAGGTCCGGACCTGTCGAACTTTTGATATTTAAAAATAAAAGTTTTTTATCAAAATATTCACAGGTCCGGACCTGTGGCACCTTTTATATATTTTAGCATTTTTTTCACGTAATTCCACAGGTCCGGACCTGTAGAACTTTTGATATTTAAAAATAAAAGTTTTTTCTCAAAATATTCACAGGTCCGGACCTGTGGCAAATTTTATATATTCTTGCATTTTTTCACGTAATTCCACAGGTCCAGACCTGTGGCACTTTTGAAATTTGAAAATAAAATATTTTTCTCAAAATATTCACAGGTCCGGACCTGTGGCACATTTTATATATTCTAGCATTTTTTCACGTAATTCCACAGGTCCGGACCTGTTGCACTTTTGATATTTAGAAATAAAAGTTTTTTCTCAAAATATACACAGGTCCAGACCTGTGGTACAATTTAAATATTCTAGCATTTTTTCACATAATTCCATAGGTCCGGACCTGTCGCACTTTTGATATTTAAAAATAAAAGTTTTTTCTCAAAATATTCACAGGTCCGGACCTGTGGCACATTTTATATATTCTAGCATTTTTTCACGTAATTCCACAGGTCCGGACCTGTCGAACTTTTGATATTTAAAAATAAAAGTTTTTTCTCAAAATATTCACAGGTCCGGACCTGTGGCACATTTTATATATTCTAGCATTTTTTCACGTAATTCCACAGGTCCGGACCTGTCGAACTTTTGATATTTAAAAATAAAAGTTTTTTCTCAAAATATTCACAGGTCCGGACCTGTGGCACATTTTATATATTCTAGCATTTTTTCACATAATTTCACAGGTCCGGACCTGTCGTACTTCTGATATGTAAAAATAAAAGTTTTTTCTCAAAATATTCACAGGTCCGGACCTCTGGCACATTTTATATATTCCAGCATTTTTTCACATAATTCCACAGGTCTGGACCTGTCGAACTTTTGATATTTAAAAATAAAAGTTTTTTCTCAAAATATTCACAGGTCCGGACCTGTGGCACATTTTATATATTCTAACATTTTTTCACGTAATTCCACAGGTCCGGACCTGTCGCACTTTTGATATTTAAGAATTCAAGTTTTTTCTCAAAAGATTCACAACTCCGGACCTGTCGAACTTTTGATATTCAAAAATAAAAGTTTTTTCTCAAAATATTCACAGGTCCGGACCTGTGACACATTTTATATATTCCAGCATTTTTTCACATAATTCCTCAGGTCTGGACCTGTCGAACTTTTGATATTTAAAAATAAAAGTTTTTTCTCAAAATATTCACAGGTCCGGACCTGTGGCACATTTTATATATTCTAGTATTTTTTCACGTAATTCCACAGGTCTGGACCTGTCGCACTTTTGATATTTAAAAATAAAAGTTTTTTCTCAAAATATTCACAGGTCCGGACCTGTCGAACTTTTGATATTTAAAAATTAAAGTTTTTTCTCAAAATATTCACAGGTCCGGACCTGTGGCACATTTTATATATTCTAACATTTTTTCACGTAATTCCACAGGTCCGGACCTGTCGCACTTTTGATATTTAAGAATTAAAGTTTTTTCTCAAAATATTCACAGGTCCGGACCTGTCGAACTTTTGATATTTAAAAATAAAAGTTTTTTCTCAAAATATTCACAGGTCCGGACCTCTGGCACATTTAATATATTCTAGCATTTTTTCACGTAATTCCACAGGTCCGGACCTGTCGAACTTTTGATATTTAAAAATAAAAGTTTTTTCTCAAAATATTCACAGGTCCGGACCTGTGGCACATTTTATATATTCTTGCATTTTTTCACGTAATTCCACAGGTCCGGACCTGTGGCACTTTTGAAATTTGAAAATAAAAGTTTTTTCTCAAAATATTCACAGGTCCGGACCTTTGGCACATTTTATATATTCTAGCATTTTTTCACGTAATTCCACAGGTCCGGACCTGTTGCACTTTTGATATTTAGAAATAAAAGTTTTTTCTCAAAATATACACAGGTCCAGACCTGTGGTACAATTTAAATATTCCATAATTTTTTCACATAATTCCATAGGTCCGGACCTGTCGCACTTTTGATATTTAAAAATAAAAGTTTTTTCTCAAAATATTCACAGGTCCGGACCTGTGGCACATTTTATATATTCTAGCATTTTTTCACGTAATTCCACAGGTCCGGACCTGTCGAACTTTTGATATTTAAAAATAAAAGTTTTTTCTCAAAATATTCACAGGTCCGGACCTGTGGCACATTTTATATATTCTAGCATTTTTTCTCGTAATTCCACAGGTCCGGACCTGTCGAACTTTTGATATTTAAAAATAAAAGTTTTTTCTCAAAATATTCACAGGTCCGGACCTGTGGCACATTTTATATATTCTAGCATTTTTTCACATAATTTCACAGGTCCGGACCTGTCGTACTTCTGATATGTAAAAATAAAAGTTTTTTCTCAAAATATTCACAGGTCTGGACCTGTGGCACATTTTATATATTCCTGCATTTTTTCACGTAATTCCACAGGTCCGAACCTGTCACACTTTTGATATTTAAGAATTAAAGTTTTTTCTCAAAATATTCACAGGTCCGGACCTGTCGAACTTTTGATATTTAAAAATAAAAGTTTTTTCTCAAAATATTCACAGGTCCGGACCTGTGGCACATTTTATATATTCTATTATTTTTTCACGTAATTCCACAGGTCCGGACCTGTCGAACTTTTGATATTTAAAAATAAAAGTTTTTTATCAAAATATTCACAGGTCCGGACCTGTGGCACATTTTATATATTCTAGCATTTTTTTCACGTAATTCCACAGGTCCGGACCTGTAGAACTTTTGATATTTAAAAATAAAAGTTTTTTCTCAAAATATTCACAGGTCCGGACCTGTGGCACATTTTATATATTCTTGCATTTTTTCACGTAATTCCACAGGTCCGGACCTGTGGCACTTTTGAAATTTGAAAATAAAAGATTTTTCTCAAAATATTCACAGGTCCGGACCTGTGGCACATTTTATATATTCTAGCATTTTTTCACGTAATTCCACAGGTCCGGACCTGTTGCACTTTTGATATTTAGAAATAAAAGTTTTTTCTCAAAATATACACAGGTCCAGACCTGTGGTACAATTTAAATATTCTAGCATTTTTTCACATAATTCCATAGGTCCGGACCTGTCGCACTTTTGATATTTAAAAATAAAAGTTTTTTCTCAAAATATTCACAGGTCCGGACCTGTGGCACATTTTATATATTCTAGCATTTTTTCACGTAATTCCACAGGTCCGGACCTGTCGAACTTTTGATATTTAAAAATAAAAGTTTTTTCTCAAAATATTCACAGGTCCGGACCTGTGGCACATTTTATATATTCTAGCATTTTTTCACGTAATTCCACAGGTCCGGACCTGTCGAACTTTTGATATTTAAAAATAAAAGTTTTTTCTCAAAATATTCACAGGTCCGGACCTGTGGCACATTTTATATATTCTAGCATTTTTTCACATAATTTCACAGGTCCGGACCTGTCGTACTTCTGATATGTAAAAATAAAAGTTTTTTCTCAAAATATTCACAGGTCCGGACCTCTGGCACATTTTATATATTCTAGCATTTTTTCACGTAATTCCACAGGTCCGGACCTGTCGAACTTTTGATATTTAAAAATAAAAGTTTTTTCTCAAAATATTCACAGGTCCGGACCTGTGGCACATTTTATATATTCTAGTATTTTTTCACGTAATTCCACAGGTCCGGACCTGTGGCACTTTTGATATTTAAAAATAAAAGTATTTTCTCAAAATATTCACAGGTCCGGACCTGTGGCACATTTTATATATTCTAGCATTTTTTCACGTAATTCCACAGGTCCGTACCTGTCGAACTTTTGATATTTAAAAATAAAAGTTTTTTCTCAAAATATTCGCAGGTCTGGACCTCTGGCACATTTTATATATTCTAGCATTTTTTCACATAATTCCACAGGTCCGGACCTGTGGCACTTTTGATATTTTAAAATAAAAGTTTTTTCTCAAAATATTCACAGGTCCGGACCTGTGGCACATTTTATATATTCTTGCATTTTTTCACGTAATTCCACAGGTCCGGACCTGTGGCACTTTTGAAATTTGAAAATAAAAGTTTTTTCTCAAAATATTCACAGGTCCGGACCTGTGGCACATTTTATATATTCTAGCATTTTTTCACGTAATTCCACAGGTCCGGACCTGTTGCACTTTTGATATTTAGAAATAAAAGTTTTTTCTCAAAATATACACAGGTCCAGACCTGTGGTACAATTTAAATATTCTAGCATTTTTTCACATAATTCCATAGGTCCGGACCTGTCGCACTTTTGATATTTAAAAATAAAAGTTTTTTCTCAAAATATTCACAGGTCCGGACCTGTGGCACATTTTATATATTCTAGCATTTTTTCACGTAATTCCACAGGTCCGGACCTGTCGAACTTTTGATATTTAAAAATAAAAGTTTTTTCTCAAAATATTCACAGGTCCGGACCTGTGGCACATTTTATATATTCTAGCATTTTTTCACGTAATTCCACAGGTCCGGACCTGTCGAACTTTTGATATTTAAAAATAAAAGTTTTTTCTCAAAATATTCACAGGTCCGGACCTGTGGCACATTTTATATATTCTAGCATTTTTTCACATAATTTCACAGGTCCGGACCTGTCGTACTTCTGATATGTAAAAATAAAAGTTTTTTCTCAAAATATTCACAGGTCCGGACCTCTGGCACATTTTATATATTCTAGCATTTTTTCACGTAATTCCACAGGTCCGGACCTGTCGAACTTGTGATATTTAAAAATAAAAGTTTTTTCTCAAAATATTCACAGGTCCGGACCTGTGGCACATTTTATATATTCTAGTATTTTTTCACGTAATTCCACAGGTCCGGACCTGTGGCACTTTTGATATTTAAAAATAAAAGTATTTTCTCAAAATATTCACAGGTCCGGACCTGTGGCACATTTTATATATTCTAGCATTTTTTCACGTAATTCCACAGGTCCGTACCTGTCGAACTTTTGATATTTAAAAATAAAAGTTTTTTCTCAAAATATTCGCAGGTCTGGACCTCTGGCACATTTTATATATTCTAGCATTTTTTCACATAATTCCACAGGTCCGGACCTGTGGCACTTTTGATATTTTAAAATAAAAGTTTTTTCTCAAAATATTCACAGGTCCGGACCTGTGGCACATTTTATATATTCTTGCATTTTTTCACGTAATTCCACAGGTCCGGACCTGTGGCACTTTTGAAATTTGAAAATAAAAGTTTTTTCTCAAAATATTCACAGGTCCGGACCTGTGGCACATTTTATATATTCTAGCATTTTTTCACGTAATTCCACAGGTCCGGACCTGTTGCACTTTTGATATTTAGAAATAAAAGTTTTTTCTCAAAATATACACAGGTCCAGACCTGTGGTACAATTTAAATATTCTAGCATTTTTTCACATAATTCCATAGGTCCGGACCTGTCGCACTTTTGATATTTAAAAATAAAAGTTTTTTCTCAAAATATTCACAGGTCCGGACCTGTGGCACATTTTATATATTCTAGCATTTTTTCACGTAATTCCACAGGTCCGGACCTGTCGAACTTTTGATATTTAAAAATAAAAGTTTTTTCTCAAAATATTCACAGGTCCGGACCTGTGGCACATTTTATATATTCTAGCATTTTTTAACATAATTTCACAGGTCCGGACCTGTCGTACTTCTGACATTTAAAAATAAAAGTTTTTTCTCAAAATATTCACAGGTCCGGACCTGTGGCACATTTTATATATTCCAGCATTTTTTCACATAATTCCACAGGTCCGGACCTGTTGCACCTTTGATATTTAAAAATAAAAGTTTTTTCTCAAAATATTCACAGGTCCGGACCTGTGGCACATTTTATATATTCTAGCATTTTTTCACATAATTCCACAGGTCCGGACCTGTCGAACTTTTGATATTTAAAAATAAAAGTTTTTTATCAAAATATTCACAGGTCCGGACCTGTGGCACCTTTTATATATTTTAGCATTTTTTTCACGTAATTCCACAGGTCCGGACCTGTAGAACTTTTGATATTTAAAAATAAAAGTTTTTTCTCAAAATATTCACAGGTCCGGACCTGTGGCAAATTTTATATATTCTTGCATTTTTTCACGTAATTCCACAGGTCCAGACCTGTGGCACTTTTGAAATTTGAAAATAAAATATTTTTCTCAAAATATTCACAGGTCCGGACCTGTGGCACATTTTATATATTCTAGCATTTTTTCACGTAATTCCACAGGTCCGGACCTGTTGCACTTTTGATATTTAGAAATAAAAGTTTTTTCTCAAAATATACACAGGTCCAGACCTGTGGTACAATTTAAATATTCTAGCATTTTTTCACATAATTCCATAGGTCCGGACCTGTCGCACTTTTGATATTTAAAAATAAAAGTTTTTTCTCAAAATATTCACAGGTCCGGACCTGTGGCACATTTTATATATTCTAGCATTTTTTCACGTAATTCCACAGGTCCGGACCTGTCGAACTTTTGATATTTAAAAATAAAAGTTTTTTCTCAAAATATTCACAGGTCCGGACCTGTGGCACATTTTATATATTCTAGCATTTTTTCACATAATTTCACAGGTCCGGACCTGTCGTACTTCTGATATGTAAAAATAAAAGTTTTTTCTCAAAATATTCACAGGTCCGGACCTCTGGCACATTTTATATATTCCAGCATTTTTTCACATAATTCCACAGGTCTGGACCTGTCGAACTTTTGATATTTAAAAATAAAAGTTTTTTCTCAAAATATTCACAGGTCCGGACCTGTGGCACATTTTATATATTCTAACATTTTTTCACGTAATTCCACAGGTCCGGACCTGTCGCACTTTTGATATTTAAGAATTCAAGTTTTTTCTCAAAAGATTCACAACTCCGGACCTGTCGAACTTTTGATATTCAAAAATAAAAGTTTTTTCTCAAAATATTCACAGGTCCGGACCTGTGACACATTTTATATATTCCAGCATTTTTTCACATAATTCCTCAGGTCTGGACCTGTCGAACTTTTGATATTTAAAAATAAAAGTTTTTTCTCAAAATATTCACAGGTCCGGACCTGTGGCACATTTTATATATTCTAGTATTTTTTCACGTAATTCCACAGGTCTGGACCTGTCGCACTTTTGATATTTAAAAATAAAAGTTTTTTCTCAAAATATTCACAGGTCCGGACCTGTCGAACTTTTGATATTTAAAAATTAAAGTTTTTTCTCAAAATATTCACAGGTCCGGACCTGTGGCACATTTTATATATTCTAACATTTTTTCACGTAATTCCACAGGTCCGGACCTGTCGCACTTTTGATATTTAAGAATTAAAGTTTTTTCTCAAAATATTCACAGGTCCGGACCTGTCGAACTTTTGATATTTAAAAATAAAAGTTTTTTCTCAAAATATTCACAGGTCCGGACCTCTGGCACATTTAATATATTCTAGCATTTTTTCACGTAATTCCACAGGTCCGGACCTGTCGAACTTTTGATATTTAAAAATAAAAGTTTTTTCTCAAAATATTCACAGGTCCGGACCTGTGGCACATTTTATATATTCTTGCATTTTTTCACGTAATTCCACAGGTCCGGACCTGTGGCACTTTTGAAATTTGAAAATAAAAGTTTTTTCTCAAAATATTCACAGGTCCGGACCTTTGGCACATTTTATATATTCTAGCATTTTTTCACGTAATTCCACAGGTCCGGACCTGTTGCACTTTTGATATTTAGAAATAAAAGTTTTTTCTCAAAATATACACAGGTCCAGACCTGTGGTACAATTTAAATATTCCATAATTTTTTCACATAATTCCATAGGTCCGGACCTGTCGCACTTTTGATATTTAAAAATAAAAGTTTTTTCTCAAAATATTCACAGGTCCGGACCTGTGGCACATTTTATATATTCTAGCATTTTTTCACGTAATTCCACAGGTCCGGACCTGTCGAACTTTTGATATTTAAAAATAAAAGTTTTTTCTCAAAATATTCACAGGTCCGGACCTGTGGCACATTTTATATATTCTAGCATTTTTTCTCGTAATTCCACAGGTCCGGACCTGTCGAACTTTTGATATTTAAAAATAAAAGTTTTTTCTCAAAATATTCACAGGTCCGGACCTGTGGCACATTTTATATATTCTAGCATTTTTTCACATAATTTCACAGGTCCGGACCTGTCGTACTTCTGATATGTAAAAATAAAAGTTTTTTCTCAAAATATTCACAGGTCTGGACCTGTGGCACATTTTATATATTCCTGCATTTTTTCACGTAATTCCACAGGTCCGAACCTGTCACACTTTTGATATTTAAGAATTAAAGTTTTTTCTCAAAATATTCACAGGTCCGGACCTGTCGAACTTTTGATATTTAAAAATAAAAGTTTTTTCTCAAAATATTCACAGGTCCGGACCTGTGGCACATTTTATATATTCTATTATTTTTTCACGTAATTCCACAGGTCCGGACCTGTCGAACTTTTGATATTTAAAAATAAAAGTTTTTTATCAAAATATTCACAGGTCCGGACCTGTGGCACATTTTATATATTCTAGCATTTTTTTCACGTAATTCCACAGGTCCGGACCTGTAGAACTTTTGATATTTAAAAATAAAAGTTTTTTCTCAAAATATTCACAGGTCCGGACCTGTGGCACATTTTATATATTCTTGCATTTTTTCACGTAATTCCACAGGTCCGGACCTGTGGCACTTTTGAAATTTGAAAATAAAAGATTTTTCTCAAAATATTCACAGGTCCGGACCTGTGGCACATTTTATATATTCTAGCATTTTTTCACGTAATTCCACAGGTCCGGACCTGTTGCACTTTTGATATTTAGAAATAAAAGTTTTTTCTCAAAATATACACAGGTCCAGACCTGTGGTACAATTTAAATATTCTAGCATTTTTTCACATAATTCCATAGGTCCGGACCTGTCGCACTTTTGATATTTAAAAATAAAAGTTTTTTCTCAAAATATTCACAGGTCCGGACCTGTGGCACATTTTATATATTCTAGCATTTTTTCACGTAATTCCACAGGTCCGGACCTGTCGAACTTTTGATATTTAAAAATAAAAGTTTTTTCTCAAAATATTCACAGGTCCGGACCTGTGGCACATTTTATATATTCTAGCATTTTTTCACGTAATTCCACAGGTCCGGACCTGTCGAACTTTTGATATTTAAAAATAAAAGTTTTTTCTCAAAATATTCACAGGTCCGGACCTGTGGCACATTTTATATATTCTAGCATTTTTTCACATAATTTCACAGGTCCGGACCTGTCGTACTTCTGATATGTAAAAATAAAAGTTTTTTCTCAAAATATTCACAGGTCCGGACCTCTGGCACATTTTATATATTCTAGCATTTTTTCACGTAATTCCACAGGTCCGGACCTGTCGAACTTTTGATATTTAAAAATAAAAGTTTTTTCTCAAAATATTCACAGGTCCGGACCTGTGGCACATTTTATATATTCTAGTATTTTTTCACGTAATTCCACAGGTCCGGACCTGTGGCACTTTTGATATTTAAAAATAAAAGTATTTTCTCAAAATATTCACAGGTCCGGACCTGTGGCACATTTTATATATTCTAGCATTTTTTCACGTAATTCCACAGGTCCGTACCTGTCGAACTTTTGATATTTAAAAATAAAAGTTTTTTCTCAAAATATTCGCAGGTCTGGACCTCTGGCACATTTTATATATTCTAGCATTTTTTCACATAATTCCACAGGTCCGGACCTGTGGCACTTTTGATATTTTAAAATAAAAGTTTTTTCTCAAAATATTCACAGGTCCGGACCTGTGGCACATTTTATATATTCTTGCATTTTTTCACGTAATTCCACAGGTCCGGACCTGTGGCACTTTTGAAATTTGAAAATAAAAGTTTTTTCTCAAAATATTCACAGGTCCGGACCTGTGGCACATTTTATATATTCTAGCATTTTTTCACGTAATTCCACAGGTCCGGACCTGTTGCACTTTTGATATTTAGAAATAAAAGTTTTTTCTCAAAATATACACAGGTCCAGACCTGTGGTACAATTTAAATATTCTAGCATTTTTTCACATAATTCCATAGGTCCGGACCTGTCGCACATTTTATATATTCTAGCATTTTTTCACGTAATTCCACAGGTCCGGACCTGTCGAACTTGTGATATTTAAAAATAAAAGTTTTTTCTCAAAATATTCACAGGTCCGGACCTGTGGCACATTTTATATATTCTAGTATTTTTTCACGTAATTCCACAGGTCCGGACCTGTGGCACTTTTGATATTTAAAAATAAAAGTATTTTCTCAAAATATTCACAGGTCCGGACCTGTGGCACATTTTATATATTCTAGCATTTTTTCACGTAATTCCACAGGTCCGTACCTGTCGAACTTTTGATATTTAAAAATAAAAGTTTTTTCTCAAAATATTCGCAGGTCTGGACCTCTGGCACATTTTATATATTCTAGCATTTTTTCACATAATTCCACAGGTCCGGACCTGTGGCACTTTTGATATTTTAAAATAAAAGTTTTTTCTCAAAATATTCACAGGTCCGGACCTGTGGCACATTTTATATATTCTTGCATTTTTTCACGTAATTCCACAGGTCCGGACCTGTGGCACTTTTGAAATTTGAAAATAAAAGTTTTTTCTCAAAATATTCACAGGTCCGGACCTGTGGCACATTTTATATATTCTAGCATTTTTTCACGTAATTCCACAGGTCCGGACCTGTTGCACTTTTGATATTTAGAAATAAAAGTTTTTTCTCAAAATATACACAGGTCCAGACCTGTGGTACAATTTAAATATTCTAGCATTTTTTCACATAATTCCATAGGTCCGGACCTGTCGCACTTTTGATATTTAAAAATAAAAGTTTTTTCTCAAAATATTCACAGGTCCGGACCTGTGGCACATTTTATATATTCTAGCATTTTTTCACGTAATTCCACAGGTCCGGACCTGTCGAACTTTTGATATTTAAAAATAAAAGTTTTTTCTCAAAATATTCACAGGTCCGGACCTGTGGCACATTTTATATATTCTAGCATTTTTTCACGTAATTCCACAGGTCCGGACCTGTCGAACTTTTGATATTTAAAAATAAAAGTTTTTTCTCAAAATATTCACAGGTCCGGACCTGTAGCACATTTTATATATTCTAGCATTTTTTCACATAATTTCACAGGTCCGGACCTGTCGTACTTCTGATATGTAAAAATAAAAGTTTTTTCTCAAAATATTCACAGGTCCGGACCTCTGGCACATTTTATATATTCTAGCATTTTTTCACGTAATTCCACAGGTCCGGACCTGTCGAACTTGTGATATTTAAAAATAAAAGTTTTTTCTCAAAATATTCACAGGTCCGGACCTGTGGCACATTTTATATATTCTAGTATTTTTTCACGTAATTCCACAGGTCCGGACCTGTGGCACTTTTGATATTTAAAAATAAAAGTATTTTCTCAAAATATTCACAGGTCCGGACCTGTGGCACATTTTATATATTCTAGCATTTTTTCACGTAATTCCACAGGTCCGGACCTGTCGAACTTTTGATATTTAAAAATAAAAGTTTTTTCTCAAAATATTCGCAGGTCTGGACCTCTGGCACATTTTATATATTCTAGCATTTTTTCACATAATTCCACAGGTCCGGACCTGTGGCACTTTTGATATTTTAAAATAAAAGTTTTTTCTCAAAATATTCACAGGTCCGGACCTGTGGCACATTTTATATATTCTTGCATTTTTTCACGTAATTCCACATTCCACAGGTCCGGACCTGTGGCACTTTTGAAATTTGAAAATAAAAGTTTTTTCTCAAAATATTCACAGGTCCGGACCTGTGGCACATTTTATATATTCTAGCATTTTTTCACGTAATTCCACAGGTCCGGACCTGTTGCACTTTTGATATTTAGAAATAAAAGTTTTTTCTCAAAATATACACAGGTCCAGACCTGTGGTACAATTTAAATATTCTAGCATTTTTTCACATAATTCCATAGGTCCGGACCTGTCGCACTTTTGATATTTAAAAATAAAAGTTTTTTCTCAAAATATTCACAGGTCCGGACCTGTGGCACATTTTATATATTCTAGCATTTTTTCACGTAATTCCACAGGTCCGGACCTGTCGAACTTTTGATATTTAAAAATAAAAGTTTTTTCTCAAAATATTCACAGGTCCGGACCTGTGGCACATTTTATATATTCTAGCATTTTTTCACGTAATTCCACAGGTCCGGACCTGTCGAACTTTTGATATTTAAAAATAAAAGTTTTTTCTCAAAATATTCACAGGTCCGGACCTGTAGCACATTTTATATATTCTAGCATTTTTTCACATAATTTCACAGGTCCGGACCTGTCGTACTTCTGATATGTAAAAATAAAAGTTTTTTCTCAAAATATTCACAGGTCCGGACCTCTGGCACATTTTATATATTCTAGCATTTTTTCACGTAATTCCACAGGTCCGGACCTGTCGAACTTGTGATATTTAAAAATAAAAGTTTTTTCTCAAAATATTCACAGGTCCGGACCTGTGGCACATTTTATATATTCTAGTATTTTTTCACGTAATTCCACAGGTCCGGACCTGTGGCACTTTTGATATTTAAAAATAAAAGTATTTTCTCAAAATATTCACAGGTCCGGACCTGTGGCACATTTTATATATTCTAGCATTTTTTCACGTAATTCCACAGGTCCGGACCTGTCGAACTTTTGATATTTAAAAATAAAAGTTTTTTCTCAAAATATTCGCAGGTCTGGACCTCTGGCACATTTTATATATTCTAGCATTTTTTCACATAATTCCACAGGTCCGGACCTGTGGCACTTTTGATATTTTAAAATAAAAGTTTTTTCTCAAAATATTCACAGGTCCGGACCTGTGACACATTTTATATATTCCAGCATTTTTTCACATAATTCCACAGGTCTGGACCTGTCGAACTTTTGATATTTAAAAATAAAAGTTTTTTCTCAAAATATTCACAGGTCCGGACCTGTGGCACATTTTATATATTCTAGTAATTTTTCACGTAATTCCACAGGTCTGGACCTGTCGCACTTTTGATATTTAAAAATTAAATTTTTTTCTCAAAATATTCACAGGTCCGGACCTGTCGAACTTTTGATATTTAAAAATTAAAGTTTTTTCTCAAAATATTCACAGGTCCGGACCTGTGGCACATTTTATATATTCTAACATTTTTTCACGTAATTCCACAGGTCCGTACCTGTCGCACTTTTGATATTTAAGAATTAAATTTTTTCTCAAAATATTCACAGGTCCGGACCTGTCGAACTTTTGATATTTAAAAATAAAAGTTTTTTCTCAAAATATTCACAGGTCCAGACCTGTGGCACATTTTTTATATTCTAACATTTTTTCACATAATTCCACAGGTCCGGACCTGTCGAACTTTTGATATTTTAAAATAAAAGTTTTTTCTCAAAATATTCACAGGTCCGGACCTGTGGCACATTTTATATATTCTAGCATTTTTTCACGTAATTCCACAGGTCCGGACCTGTCGAACTTTTGATATTTAAAAATAAAAGTTTTTTCTCAAAATATTCACAGGTCCGGACCTGTAGCACATTTTATATATTCTAGCATTTTTTCACATAATTTCACAGGTCCGGACCTGTCGTACTTCTGATATGTAAAAATAAAAGTTTTTTCTCAAAATATTCACAGGTCCGGACCTCTGGCACATTTTATATATTCTAGCATTTTTTCACGTAATTCCACAGGTCCGGACCTGTCGAACTTGTGATATTTAAAAATAAAAGTTTTTTCTCAAAATATTCACAGGTCCGGACCTGTGGCACATTTTATATATTGTAGTATTTTTTCACGTAATTCCACAGGTCCGGACCTGTGGCACTTTTGATATTTAAAAATAAAAGTATTTTCTCAAAATATTCACAGGTCCGGACCTGTGGCACATTTTATATATTCTAGCATTTTTTCACGTAATTCCACAGGTCCGTACCTGTCGAACTTTTGATATTTAAAAATAAAAGTTTTTTCTCAAAATATTCGCAGGTCTGGACCTCTGGCACATTTTATATATTCTAGCATTTTTTCACATAATTCCACAGGTCCGGACCTGTGGCACTTTTGATATTTTAAAATAAAAGTTTTTTCTCAAAATATTCACAGGTCCGGACCTGTGACACATTTTATATATTCCAGCATTTTTTCACATAATTCCACAGGTCTGGACCTGTCGAACTTTTGATATTTAAAAATAAAAGTTTTTTCTCAAAATATTCACAGGTCCGGACCTGTGGCACATTTTATATATTCTAGTAATTTTTCACGTAATTCCACAGGTCTGGACCTGTCGCACTTTTGATATTTAAAAATTAAATTTTTTTCTCAAAATATTCACAGGTCCGGACCTGTCGAACTTTTGATATTTAAAAATTAAAGTTTTTTCTCAAAATATTCACAGGTCCGGACCTGTGGCACATTTTATATATTCTAACATTTTTTCACGTAATTCCACAGGTCCTGACCTGTCGCACTTTTGATATTTAAGAATTAAAGTTTTTTCTCAAAATATTCACAGGTCCGGACCTGTCGAACTTTTGATATTTAAAAATAAAAGTTTTTTCTCAAAATATTCACAGGTCCAGACCTGTGGCACATTTTTTATATTCTAACATTTTTTCACATAATTCCACAGGTCCGGACCTGTCGAACTTTTGATATTTTAAAATAAAAGTTTTTTCTCAAAATATTCACAGGTCCGGACCTGTGGCACATTTTATATATTCTAACATTTTTTCACGTAATTCCACAGGTCCGGACCTGTGGCACTTTTGATATTTAAGAATTAAAGTTTTTTCTCAAAATATTCACAGGTCCGGACCTTTCGAACTTTTGATATTTAAAAATAGAAGTTTTTTCTCAAAATATTCACAGGTCCGGGCCTGTGGCACAATTTATATATTCTAGTATTTTTTCACGTAATTCCACAGGTCCGGACCTGTGGCACTTTTGATATTTAAAAATAAAAGTTTTTTCTCAAAATATTCACAGGTCTGGACCTGTGGCATATTTTATATATTGTAGCATTTTTTCACATAATTCCACAGGTCCGGACCTGTCGCACTTTTGATATTTAGAAATAAAAGTTTTTTCTCAAAATATTCACAGGTCCGGACCTGTGGCATTTTTTTATATATTCTTGCATTTTTTCACGTAATTCCACAGGTCCGGACCTGTGGCACTTTTGAAATTTGAAAATAAAAGATTTTTCTCAAAATATTCACAGGTCCGGACCTGTGGCACATTTTATATATTCTAGCATTTTTTCACGTAATTCCACAGGTCCGGACCTGTTGCACTTTTGATATTTAGAAATAAAAGTTTTTTCTCAAAATATACACAGGTCCAGACCTGTGGTACAATTTAAATATTCTAGCATTTTTTCACATAATTCCATAGGTCCGGACCTGTCGCACTTTTGATATTTAAAAATAAAAGTTTTTTCTCAAAATATTCACAGGTCCGGACCTGTGGCACATTTTATATATTCTAGCATTTTTTCACGTAATTCCACAGGTCCGGACCTGTCGAACTTTTGATATTTAAAAATAAAAGTTTTTTCTCAAAATATTCACAGGTCCGGACCTGTGGCACATTTTATATATTCTAACATTTTTTCACGTAATTCCACAGGTCCGGACCTGTCGAACTTTTGATATTTAAAAATAAAAGTTTTTTCTCAAAATATTCACAGGTCCGGACCTGTGGCACATTTTATATATTCTAGCATTTTTTCACATAATTTCACAGGTCCGGACCTGTCGTACTTCTGATATGTAAAAATAAAAGTTTTTTCTTAAAATATTCACAGGTCCGGACCTCTGGCACATTTTATATATTCCAGCATTTTTTCACATAATTCCACAGGTCTGGACCTGTCGAACTTTTGATATTTGAAAATAAAAGTTTTTTCTCAAAATATTCACAGGTCCGGACCTGTGGCACATTTTATATATTCTAGCATTTTTTCACGTAATTCCACAGGTCCGGACCTGTTGCACTTTTGATATTTAGAAATAAAAGTTTTTTCTCAAAATATACACAGGTCCAGACCTGTGGTACAATTTAACTATTCTAGCATTTTTTCACATAATTCCATAGGTCCGGACCTGTCGCACTTTTGATATTTAAAAATAAAAGTTTTTTCTCAAAATATTCACAGGTCCGGACCTGTGGCACATTTTATATATTCTAGCATTTTTTCACGTAATTCCACAGGTCCGGACCTGTCGAACTTTTGATATTTAAAAATAAAAGTTTTTTCTCAAAATATTCACAGGTCCGGACCTGTGGCACATTTTATATATTCTAGCATTTTTTAACATAATTCCACAGGTCCGGACCTGTGGCACTTTTGATATTTTAAAATAAAGGTTTTTTTCTCAAAATATTCACAGGTCTGGACCTGTGGCATATTTTATATATTGTAGCATTTTTTCAAATAATTCCACAGGTCCGGACCTGTCGCACTTTTGATATTTAGAAATAAAAGTTTTTTCTCAAAATATTCACAGGTCCGGACCTGTGGCATTTTTTTTATATATTCTTGCATTTTTTCACGTAATTCCACAGGTCCGGACCTGTGGCACTTTTGAAATTTGAAAATAAAAGATTTTTCTCAAAATATTCACAGGTCCGGACCTGTGGCACATTTTATATATTCTAGCATTTTTTCACGTAATTCCACAGGTCCGGACCTGTTGCACTTTTGATATTTAGAAATAAAAGTTTTTTCTCAAAATAAACACAGGTCCAGACCTGTAGTACAATTTAAATATTCTAGCATTTTTTCACATAATTCCATAGGTCCGGACCTGTCGCACTTTTGATATTTTAAAATAAAAGTTTTTTCTCAAAATATTCACAGGTCCGGACCTGTGACACATTTTATATATTCCAGCATTTTTTCACATAATTCCACAGGTCTGGACCTGTCGAACTTTTGATATTTAAAAATAAAAGTTTTTTCTCAAAATATTCACAGGTCCGGACCTGTGGCACATTTTATATATTCTAGTATTTTTTCACGTAATTCGTCAGGTCTGGACCTGACGCACTTTTGATATTTAAAAATTAAATTTTTTTCTCAAAATATTCACAGGTCCGGACCTGTCGAACTTTTGATATTTAAAAATTAAAGTTTTTTCTCAAAATATTCACAGGTCCGGACCTGTGGCACATTTTATATATTCTAACATTTTTTCACGTAATTCCACAGGTCCGGACCTGTCGCACTTTTGATATTTAAGAATTAAAGTTTTTTCTCAAAATATTCACAGGTCCGGACCTGTCGAACTTTTGATATTTAAAAATAAAAGTTTTTTCTCAAAATATTCACAGGTCCAGACCTGTGGCACATTTTTTATATTCTAACATTTTTTCACGTAATTCCACAGGTCCGGACCTGTCGAACTTTTGATATTTTAAAATAAAAGTTTTTTCTCAAAATATTCACAGGTCCGGACCTGTGGCACATTTTATATATTCTAACATTTTTTCACGTAATTCCACAGGTCCGGACCTGTCGCACTTTTGATATTTAAGAATTAAAGTTTTTTCTCAAAATATTCACAGGTCCGGACCTGTCGAACTTTTGATATTTAAAAATAGAAGTTTTTTCTCAAAATATTCACAGGTCCGGACCTCTTGCACATTTAATATATTCTAGCATTTTTTCACGTAATTCCACAGGTCCGGACCTGTCGAACTTTTGATATTTAAAAATAAAAGTTTTTTCTCAAAATATTCACAGGTCCGGGCCTGTGGCACAATTTATATATTCTAGTATTTTTTCACGTAATTCCACAGGTCCGGACCTGTGGCACTTTTGATATTTAAAAATAAAAGTTTTTTCTCAAAATATTCACAGGTCCGGACCTGTGGCACATTTTATATATTCTAGCATTTTTTCACGTAATTCCACAGGTCCGGACCTGTCGAACTTTTGATATTTAAAAATAAAAGTTTTTTCTCAAAATATTCGCAGGTCAGGACCTCTGGCACATTTTATATATTCTAGCATTTTTTAACATAATTCCACAGGTCCGGACCTGTGGCACTTTTGATATTTTAAAATAAAAGTTTTTTCTCAAAATATTCACAGGTCTGGACCTGTGGCATATTTTATATATTGTAGCATCTTTTCACATAATTCCACAGGTCCGGACCTGTCGCACTTTTGATATTTAGAAATAAAAGTTTTTTCTCAAAATATTCACAGGTCCGGACCTGTGGCATTTTTTTATATATTCTTGCATTTTTTCACGTAATTCCACAGGTCCGGACCTGTGGCACTTTTGAAATTTGAAAATAAAAGATTTTTCTCAAAATATTCACAGGTCCGGACCTGTGGCACATTTTATATATTCTAGCATTTTTTCACGTAATTCCACAGGTCCGGACCTGTTGCACTTTTGATATTTAGAAATAAAAGTTTTTTCTCAAAATATACACAGGTCCAGACCTGTGGTACAATTTAAATATTCTAGCATTTTTTCACATAATTCCATAGGTCCGGACCTGTCGCACTTTTGATATTTAAAAATAAAAGTTTTTTCTCAAAATATTCACAGGTCCGGACCTGTGGCACATTTTATATATTCTAGCATTTTTTCACGTAATTCCACAGGTCCGGACCTGTCGAACTTTTGATATTTAAAAATAAAAGTTTTTTTCTCAAAATATTCACAGGTCCGGACCTGTGGCACATTTTATATATTCTAGCATTTTTTCACGTAATTCCACAGGTCCGGACCTGTCGAACTTTTGATATTTAAAAATAAAAGTTTTTTCTCAAAATATTCACAGGTCCGGACCTGTGGCACATTTTATATATTCTAGCATTTTTTCACATAATTTCACAGGTCCGGACCTGTCGTACTTCTGATATGTAAAAATAAAAGTTTTTTCTCAAAATATTCACAGGTCCGGACCTCTGGCACATTTTATATATTCCAGCATTTTTTCACATAATTCCACAGGTCTGGACCTGTCGAACTTTTGATATTTAAAAATAAAAGTTTTTTCTCAAAATATTCACAGGTCCGGACCTGTGGCACATTTTATATATTCTAACATTTTTTTCACGTAATTCCACAGGTCCGGACCTGTCGCACTTTTGATATTTAAGAATTAAAGTTTTTTCTCAAAAAATTCACAACTCCGGACCTGTCGAACTTTTGATATTCAAAAATAAAAGTTTTTTCTCAAAATATTCACAGGTCCGGACCTGTGACACATTTTATATATTCCAGCATTTTTTCACATAATTCCTCAGGTCTGGACCTGTCGAACTTTTGATATTTAAAAATAAAAGTTTTTTCTCAAAATATTCACAGGTCCGGACCTGTGGCACATTTTATATATTCTAGTATTTTTTCACGTAATTCCACAGGTCTGGACCTGTCGCACTTTTGATATTTAAAAATTAAAGTTTTTTCTCAAAATATTCACAGGTCCGGACCTGTCGAACTTTTGATATTTAAAAATTAAAGTTTTTTCTCAAAATATTCACAGGTCCGGACCTGTGGCACATTTTATATATTCTAACATTTTTTCACGTAATTCCACAGGTCCGGACCTGTCGCACTTTTGATATTTAAGAATTAAAGTTTTTTCTCAAAATATTCACAGGTCCGGACCTGTCGAACTTTTGATATTTAAAAATAAAAGTTTTTTCTCAAAATATTCACAGGTCCGGACCTCTGGCACATTTTATATATTCTAGCATTTTTTCACGTAATTCCACAGGTCCGGACCTGTCGCACTTTTGATATTTAAAAATAAAAGTTTTTTCTCAAAATATTCACAGGTCCGGACCTGTGGCACATTTTATATATTCTAGCATTTTTTCACGTAATTCCACAGGTCCGGACCTGTCGAACTTTTGATATTTAAAAATAAAAGTTTTTTCTCAAAATATTCACAGGTCCGGACCTGTGGCACATTTTATATATTCTAGCATTTTTTCACGTAATTCCACAGGTCCGGACCTGTCGAACTTGTGATATTTAAAAATAAAAGTTTTTTCTCAAAATATTCACAGGTCCGGACCTGTGGCACATTTTATATATTCTAGTATTTTTTCACGTAATTCCACAGGTCCGGACCTGTGGCACTTTTGATATTTAAAAATAAAAGTATTTTCTCAAAATATTCACAGGTCCGGACCTGTGGCACATTTTATATATTCTAGCATTTTTTCACGTAATTCCACAGGTCCGGACCTGTCGAACTTTTGATATTTAAAAATAAAAGTTTTTTCTCAAAATATCCGCAGGTCCGGACCTCTGGCACATTTTATATATTCTAGCATTTTTTCACATAATTCCACAGGTCCGGACCTGTGGCACTTTTGATATTTTAAAATAAAAGTTTTTTCTCAAAATATTCACAGGTCCGGACCTGTGACACATTTTATATATTCCAGCATTTTTTCACATAATTCCACAGGTCTGGACCTGTCGAACTTTTGATATTTAAAAATAAAAGTTTTTTCTCAAAATATTCACAGGTCCGGACCTGTGGCACATTTTATATATTCTAGTATTTTTTCACGTAATTCCACAGGTCTGGACCTGTCGCACTTTTGATATTTAAAAATTAAAGTTTTTTCTCAAAATATTCACAGGTCCGGACCTGTGGCACATTTTATATATTCTAACATTTTTTCACGTAATTCCACAGGTCCGGACCTGTCGCACTTTTGATATTTAAGAATTAAAGTTTTTTCTCAAAATATTCACAGGTCCGGACCTGTCGAACTTTTGATATTTAAAAATAGAAGTTTTTTCTCAAAATATTCACAGGTCCGGACCTCTTGCACATTTAATATATTCTAGCATTTTTTCACGTAATTCCACAGGTCCGGACCTGTCGAACTTTTGATATTTAAAAATAAAAGTTTTTTCTCAAAATATTCACAGGTCCGGGCCTGTGGCACAATTTATATATTCTAGTATTTTTTCACGTAATTCCACAGGTCCGGACCTGTGGCACTTTTGATATTTAAAAATAAAAGTTTTTTCTCAAAATATTCACAGGTCCGGACCTGTGGCACATTTTATATATTCTAGCATTTTTTCACGTAATTCCACAGGTCCGGACCTGTCGAACTTTTGATATTTAAAAATAAAAGTTTTTTCTCAAAATATTCGCAGGTCAGGACCTCTGGCACATTTTATATATTCTAGCATTTTTTAACATAATTCCACAGGTCCGGACCTGTGGCACTTTTGATATTTTAAAATAAAAGTTTTTTCTCAAAATATTCACAGGTCTGGACCTGTGGCATATTTTATATATTGTAGCATCTTTTCACATAATTCCACAGGTCCGGACCTGTCGCACTTTTGATATTTAGAAATAAAAGTTTTTTCTCAAAATATTCACAGGTCCGGACCTGTGGCATTTTTTTATATATTCTTGCATTTTTTCACGTAATTCCACAGGTCCGGACCTGTGGCACTTTTGAAATTTGAAAATAAAAGATTTTTCTCAAAATATTCACAGGTCCGGACCTGTGGCACATTTTATATATTCTAGCATTTTTTCACGTAATTCCACAGGTCCGGACCTGTTGCACTTTTGATATTTAGAAATAAAAGTTTTTTCTCAAAATATACACAGGTCCAGACCTGTGGTACAATTTAAATATTCTAGCATTTTTTCACATAATTCCATAGGTCCGGACCTGTCGCACTTTTGATATTTAAAAATAAAAGTTTTTTCTCAAAATATTCACAGGTCCGGACCTGTGGCACATTTTATATATTCTAGCATTTTTTCACGTAATTCCACAGGTCCGGACCTGTCGAACTTTTGATATTTAAAAATAAAAGTTTTTTTCTCAAAATATTCACAGGTCCGGACCTGTGGCACATTTTATATATTCTAGCATTTTTTCACGTAATTCCACAGGTCCGGACCTGTCGAACTTTTGATATTTAAAAATAAAAGTTTTTTCTCAAAATATTCACAGGTCCGGACCTGTGGCACATTTTATATATTCTAGCATTTTTTCACATAATTTCACAGGTCCGGACCTGTCGTACTTCTGATATGTAAAAATAAAAGTTTTTTCTCAAAATATTCACAGGTCCGGACCTCTGGCACATTTTATATATTCCAGCATTTTTTCACATAATTCCACAGGTCTGGACCTGTCGAACTTTTGATATTTAAAAATAAAAGTTTTTTCTCAAAATATTCACAGGTCCGGACCTGTGGCACATTTTATATATTCTAACATTTTTTCACGTAATTCCACAGGTCCGGACCTGTCGCACTTTTGATATTTAAGAATTAAAGTTTTTTCTCAAAAAATTCACAACTCCGGACCTGTCGAACTTTTGATATTCAAAAATAAAAGTTTTTTCTCAAAATATTCACAGGTCCGGACCTGTGACACATTTTATATATTCCAGCATTTTTTCACATAATTCCTCAGGTCTGGACCTGTCGAACTTTTGATATTTAAAAATAAAAGTTTTTTCTCAAAATATTCACAGGTCCGGACCTGTGGCACATTTTATATATTCTAGTATTTTTTCACGTAATTCCACAGGTCTGGACCTGTCGCACTTTTGATATTTAAAAATTAAAGTTTTTTCTCAAAATATTCACAGGTCCGGACCTGTCGAACTTTTGATATTTAAAAATTAAAGTTTTTTCTCAAAATATTCACAGGTCCGGACCTGTGGCACATTTTATATATTATAACATTTTTTCACGTAATTCCACAGGTCCGGACCTGTCGCACTTTTGATATTTAAGAATTAAAGTTTTTTCTCAAAATATTCACAGGTCCGGACCTGTCGAACTTTTGATATTTAAAAATAAAAGTTTTTTCTCAAAATATTCACAGGTCCGGACCTCTGGCACATTTTATATATTCTAGCATTTTTTCACGTAATTCCACAGGTCCGGACCTGTCGCACTTTTGATATTTAAAAATAAAAGTTTTTTCTCAAAATATTCACAGGTCCGGACCTGTGGCACATTTTATATATTCTAGCATTTTTTCACGTAATTCCACAGGTCCGGACCTGTCGAACTTTTGATATTTAAAAATAAAAGTTTTTACTCAAAATATTCACAGGTCCGGACCTGTGGCACATTTTATATATTCTAGCATTTTTTCACGTAATTCCACAGGTCCGGACCTGTCGAACTTGTGATATTTAAAAATAAAAGTTTTTTCTCAAAATATTCACAGGTCCGGACCTGTGGCACATTTTATATATTCTAGTATTTTTTCACGTAATTCCACAGGTCCGGACCTGTGGCACTTTTGATATTTAAAAATAAAAGTATTTTCTCAAAATATTCACAGGTCCGGACCTGTGGCACATTTTATATATTCTAGCATTTTTTCACGTAATTCCACAGGTCCGGACCTGTCGAACTTTTGATATTTAAAAATAAAAGTTTTTTCTCAAAATATCCGCAGGTCCGGACCTCTGGCACATTTTATATATTCTAGCATTTTTTCACATAATTCCACAGGTCCGGACCTGTGGCACTTTTGATATTTTAAAATAAAAGTTTTTTCTCAAAATATTCACAGGTCCGGACCTGTGACACATTTTATATATTCCAGCATTTTTTCACATAATTCCACAGGTCTGGACCTGTCGAACTTTTGATATTTAAAAATAAAAGTTTTTTCTCAAAATATTCACAGGTCCGGACCTGTGGCACATTTTATATATTCTAGTATTTTTTCACGTAATTCCACAGGTCTGGACCTGTCGCACTTTTGATATTTAAAAATTAAAGTTTTTTCTCAAAATATTCACAGGTCCGGACCTGTCGAACTTTTGATATTTAAAAATTAAAGTTTTTTCTCAAAATATTCACAGGTCCGGACCTGTGGCACATTTTATATATTCTTACATTTTTTCACGTAATTCCACAGGTCCGGACCTGTCGCACTTTTGATATTTAAGAATTAAAGTTTTTTCTCAAAATATTCACAGGTCCGGACCTGTCGAACTTTTGATATTTAAAAATAAAAGTTTTTTCTCAAAATATTCACAGGTCCAGACCTGTGGCACAATTTTATATTCTAACATTTTTTCACGTAATTCCACAGGTCCGGACCTGTCGAACTTTTGATATTTTAAAATAAAAGTTTTTTCTCAAAATATTCACAGGTCCGGACCTGTGGCACATTTTATATATTCTAACATTTTTTCACGTAATTCCACAGGTCCGGACCTGTCGCACTTTTGATATTTAAGAATTAAAGTTTTTTCTCAAAATATTCACAGGTCCGGACCTGTCGAACTTTTGATATTTAAAAATAGAAGTTTTTTCTCAAAATATTCACAGGTCCGGACCTCTGGCACATTTAATATATTCTAGCATTTTTTCACGTAATTCCACAGGTCCGGACCTGTCGAACTTTTGATATTTAAAAATAAAAGTTTTTTCTCAAAATATTCACAGGTCCGGGCCTGTGGCACAATTTATATATTCTAGTATTTTTTCACGTAATTCCACAGGTCCGGACCTGTGGCACTTTTGATATTTAAAATTAAAAGTTTTTTCTCAAAATATTCACAGGTCCGGACCTGTGGCACATTTTATATATTCTAGCATTTTTTCACGTAATTCCACAGGTCCGGACCTGTCGAACTTTTGATATTTAAAAATAAAAGTTTTTTCTCAAAATATTCGCAGGTCAGGACCTCTGGCACATTTTATATATTCTAGCATTTTTTAACATAATTCCACAGGTCCGGACCTGTGGCACTTTTGATATTTTAAAATAAAAGTTTTTTCTCAAAATATTCACAGGTCTGGACCTGTGGCATATTTTATATATTGTAGCATTTTTTCACATAATTCCACAGGTCCGGACCTGTCGCACTTTTGATATTTAGAAATAAAAGTTTTTTCTCAAAATATTCACAGGTCCGGACCTGTGGCATTTTTTTATATATTCTTGCATTTTTTCACGTAATTCCACAGGTCCGGACCTGTGGCACTTTTGAAATTTGAAAATGAAAGATTTTTCTCAAAATATTCACAGGTCCGGACCTGTGGCACATTTTATATATTCTAGCATTTTTTCACGTAATTCCACAGGTCCGGACCTGTTGCACTTTTGATATTTAGAAATAAAAGTTTTTTCTCAAAATATACACAGGTCCAGACCTGTGGTACAATTTAAATATTCTAGCATTTTTTCACATAATTCCATAGGTCCGGACCTGTCGCACTTTTGATATTTAAAAATAAAAGTTTTTTCTCAAAATATTCACAGGTCCGGACCTGTGGCACATTTTATATATTCTAGCATTTTTTCACGTAATTCCACAGGTCCGGACCTGTCGAACTTTTGATATTTAAAAATAAAAGTTTTTTCTCAAAATATTCACAGGTCCGGACCTGTGGCACATTTTATATATTCTAGCATTTTTTCACGTAATTCCACAGGTCCGGACCTGTCGAACTTTTGATATTTAAAAATAAAAGTTTTTTCTCAAAATATTCACAGGTCCGGACCTGTGGCACATTTTATATATTCTAGCATTTTTTCACATAATTTCACAGGTCCGGACCTGTCGTACTTCTGATATGTAAAAATAAAAGTTTTTTCTCAAAATATTCACAGGTCCGGACCTCTGGCACATTTTATATATTCCAGCATTTTTTCACATAATTCCACAGGTCTGGACCTGTCGAACTTTTGATATTTGAAAATAAAAGTTTTTTCTCAAAATATTCACAGGTCCGGACCTGTGGCACATTTTATATATTCTAGCATTTTTTCACGTAATTCCACAGGTCCGGACCTGTTGCACTTTTGATATTTAGAAATAAAAGTTTTTTCTCAAAATATACACAGGTCCAGACCTCTGGTACAATTTAAATATTCTAGCATTTTTTCACATAATTCCATAGGTCCGGACCTGTCGCACTTTTGATATTTAAAAATAAAAGTTTTTTCTCAAAATATTCACAGGTCCGGACCTGTGGCACATTTTATATATTCTAGCATTTTTTCACGTAATTCCACAGGTCCGGACCTGTCGAACTTTTGATATTTAAAAATAAAAGCTTTTTCTCAAAATATTCACAGGTCCGGACCTGTGGCACATTTTATATATTCTTGCATTTTTTCACGTAATTCCACAGGTCCGGACCTGTCGAACTTTTGATATTTAAAAATAAAAGTTTTTTCTCAAAATATTCACAGGTCCGGACCTGTGGCACATTTTATATATTCTAGCATTTTTTCACATAATTTCACAGGTCCGGACCTGTCGTACTTCTGATATGTAAAAATAAAAGTATTTTCTCAAAATATTCACAGGTCCGGACCTGTGGCACATTTTATATATTCTAGCATTTTTTCACGTAATTCCACAGGTCCGGACCTGTCGAACTTGTGATATTTAAAAATAAAAGTTTTTTCTCAAAATATTCACAGGTCCGGACCTGTGGCACATTTTATATATTCTAGTATTTTTTCACGTAATTCCACAGGTCTGGACCTGTGGCACTTTTGATATTTAAAAATAAAAGTATTTTCTCAAAATATTCACAGGTCCGGACCTGTGGCACATTTTATATATTCTAGCATTTTTTCACGTAATTCCACAGGTCCGTACCTGTCGAACTTTTGATATTTAAAAATAAAAGTTTTTTCTCAAAATATTCGCAGGTCCGGACCTCTGGCACATTTTATATATTCTAGCATCTTTTCACATAATTCCACAGGTCCGGACCTGTGGCACTTTTGATATTTTAAAATAAAAGTTTTTTCTCAAAATATTCACAGGTCCGGACCTGTGACACATTTTATATATTCCAGCATTTTTTCACATAATTCCACAGGTCTGGACCTGTCGAACTTTTGATATTTAAAAATAAAAGTTTTTTCTCAAAATATTCACAGGTCCGGACCTGTGGCACATTTTATATATTCTAGTATTTTTTCACGTAATTCCACAGGTCTGGACCTGTCGCACTTTTGATATTTAAAAATTAAATTTTTTTCTCAAAATATTCACAGGTCCGGACCTGTCGAACTTTTGATATTTAAAAATTAAAGTTTTTTCTCAAAATATTCACAGGTCCGGACCTGTGGCACATTTTATATATTCTAACATTTTTTCACGTAATTCCACAGGTCCGGACCTGTCGCACTTTTGATATTTAAGAATTAAAGTTTTTTCTCAAAATATTCACAGGTCCGGACCTGTCGAACTTTTGATATTTAAAAATAAAAGTTTTTTCTCAAAATATTCACAGGTCCAGACCTGTGGCACATTTTATATATTCTAACATTTTTTCACGTAATTCCACAGGTCCGGACCTGTCGAACTTTTGATATTTTAAAATAAAAGTTTTTTCTCAAAATATTCACAGGTCCGGACCTGTGGCATATTTTATATATTCTAACATTTTTTCACGTAATTCCACAGGTCCGGACCTGTCGCACTTTTGATATTTAAGAATTAAAGTTTTTTCTCAAAATATTCACAGGTCCGGACCTCTGGCACATTTAATATATTCTAGCATTTTTTCACGTAATTCCACAGGTCCGGACCTGTCGAACTTTTGATATTTAAAAATAAAAGTTTTTTCTCAAAATATTCACAGGTCCGGGCCTGTGGCACAATTTATATATTCTAGTATTTTTTCACGTAATTCCACAGGTCCGGACCTGTGGCACTTTTGATATTTAAAAATAAAAGTTTTTTCTCAAAATATTCACAGGTCCGGACCTGTGGCACATTTTATATATTCTAGCATTTTTTCACGTAATTCCACAGGTCCGGACCTGTCGAACTTTTGATATTTAAAAATAAAAGTTTTTTCTCAAAATATTCGCAGGTCAGGACCTCTGGCACATTTTATATATTCTAGCATTTTTTAACATAATTCCACAGGTCCGGACCTGTGGCACTTTTGATATTTTAAAATAAAAGTTTTTTCTCAAAATATTCACAGGTCTGGACCTGTGGCATATTTTATATATTGTAGCATTTTTTCACATAATTCCACAGGTCCGGACCTGTCGCACTTTTGATATTTAGAAATAAAAGTTTTTTCTCAAAATATTCACAGGTCCGGACCTGTGGCATTTTTTTATATATTCTTGCATTTTTTCACGTAATTCCACAGGTCCGGACTTGTGGCACTTTTGAAATTTGAAAATAAAAGATTTTTCTCAAAATATTCACAGGTCCGGACCTGTGGCACATTTTATATATTCTAGCATTTTTTCACGTAATTCCACAGGTCCGGACCTGTTGCACTTTTGATATTTAGAAATAAAAGTTTTTTCTCAAAATATACACAGGTCCAGACCTGTGGTACAATTTAAATATTCTAGCATTTTTTCACATAATTCCATAGGTCCGGACCTGTCGCACTTTTTATATTTAAAAATAAAAGTTTTTTCTCAAAATATTCACAGGTCCGGACCTGTGGCACATTTTATATATTCTAGCATTTTTTCACGTAATTCCACAGGTCCGGACCTGTCGCACTTTTGATATTTAAAAATAAAAGTTTTTTCTCAAAATATTGACAG
The DNA here is from genome assembly GCA_963942565.1 of Maea johnstoni. NCBI lineage: Eukaryota > Metazoa > Annelida > Polychaeta > Spionida > Magelonidae > Maea > Maea johnstoni. The sequence continues at coordinate 21,645,120 of OZ012691.1, forward strand.
GTCCGGACCTGTGGCACATTTAATATATTCTAGCATTTTTTCACGTAATTCCACAGGTCCGGACCTGTCGAACTTTTGATATTTAAAAATAAAAGTTTTTTCTCAAAATATTCACAGGTCCGGACCTGTGGCACATTTTATATATTCTAGCATTTTTTCACATAATTTCACAGGTCCGGACCTGTCGTACTTCTGATATGTAAAAATAAAAGTTTTTTCTCAAAATATTCACAGGTCCGGACCTCTGGCACATTTTATATATTCCAGCATTTTTTCACATAATTCCACAGGTCTGGACCTGTCGAACTTTTGATATTTGAAAATAAAAGTTTTTTCTCAAAATATTCACAGGTCCGGACCTGTGGCACATTTTATATATTCTAGCATGTTTTCACGTAATTCCACAGGTCCGGACCTGTTGCACTTTTGATATTTAGAAATAAAAGTTTTTTCTCAAAATATACACAGGTCCAGACCTCTGGTACAATTTAAATATTCTAGCATTTTTTCACATAATTCCATAGGTCCGGACCTGTCGCACTTTTGATATTTAAAAATAAAAGTTTTTTCTCAAAATATTCACAGGTCCGGACATGTGGCACATTTTATATATTCTAGCATTTTTTCACGTAATTCCACAGGTCCGGACCTGTCGAACTTTTGATATTTAAAAATAAAAGCTTTTTCTCAAAATATTCACAGGTCCGGACCTGTGGCACATTTTATATATTCTTGCATTTTTTCACGTAATTCCACAGGTCCGGACCTGTCGAACTTTTGATATTTAAAAATAAAAGTTTTTTCTCAAAATATTCACAGGTCCGGACCTGTGGCACATTTTATATATTCTAGCATTTTTTCACATAATTTCACAGGTCCGGACCTGTCGTACTTCTGATATGTAAAAATAAAAGTATTTTCTCAAAATATTCACAGGTCCGGACCTGTGGCACATTTTATATATTCTAGCATTTTTTCACGTAATTCCACAGGTCCGGACCTGTCGAACTTGTGATATTTAAAAATAAAAGTTTTTTCTCAAAATATTCACAGGTCCGGACCTGTGGCACATTTTATATATTCTAGTATTTTTTCACGTAATTCCACAGGTCTGGACCTGTGGCACTTTTGATATTTAAAAATAAAAGTATTTTCTCAAAATATTCACAGGTCCGGACCTGTGGCACATTTTATATATTCTAGCATTTTTTCACGTAATTCCACAGGTCCGTACCTGTCGAACTTTTGATATTTAAAAATAAAAGTTTTTTCTCAAAATATTCGCAGGTCCGGACCTCTGGCACATTTTATATATTCTAGCATCTTTTCACATAATTCCACAGGTCCGGACCTGTGGCACTTTTGATATTTTAAAATAAAAGTTTTTTCTCAAAATATTCACAGGTCCGGACCTGTGACACATTTTATATATTCCAGCATTTTTTCACATAATTCCACAGGTCTGGACCTGTCGAACTTTTGATATTTAAAAATAAAAGTTTTTTCTCAAAATATTCACAGGTCCGGACCTGTGGCACATTTTATATATTCTAGTATTTTTTCACGTAATTCCACAGGTCTGGACCTGTCGCACTTTTGATATTTAAAAATTAAATTTTTTTCTCAAAATATTCACAGGTCCGGACCTGTCGAACTTTTGATATTTAAAAATTAAAGTTTTTTCTCAAAATATTCACAGGTCCGGACCTGTGGCACATTTTATATATTCTAACATTTTTTCACGTAATTCCACAGGTCCGGACCTGTCGCACTTTTGATATTTAAGAATTAAAGTTTTTTCTCAAAATATTCACAGGTCCGGACCTGTCGAACTTTTGATATTTAAAAATAAAAGTTTTTTCTCAAAATATTCACAGGTCCAGACCTGTGGCACATTTTATATATTCTAACATTTTTTCACGTAATTCCACAGGTCCGGACCTGTCGAACTTTTGATATTTTAAAATAAAAGTTTTTTCTCAAAATATTCACAGGTCCGGACCTGTGGCATATTTTATATATTCTAACATTTTTTCACGTAATTCCACAGGTCCGGACCTGTCGCACTTTTGATATTTAAGAATTAAAGTTTTTTCTCAAAATATTCACAGGTCCGGACCTCTGGCACATTTAATATATTCTAGCATTTTTTCACGTAATTCCACAGGTCCGGACCTGTCGAACTTTTGATATTTAAAAATAAAAGTTTTTTCTCAAAATATTCACAGGTCCGGGCCTGTGGCACAATTTATATATTCTAGTATTTTTTCACGTAATTCCACAGGTCCGGACCTGTGGCACTTTTGATATTTAAAAATAAAAGTTTTTTCTCAAAATATTCACAGGTCCGGACCTGTGGCACATTTATATATTCTAGCATTTTTTCACGTAATTCCACAGGTCCGGACCTGTCGAACTTTTGATATTTAAAAATAAAAGTTTTTTCTCAAAATATTCGCAGGTCAGGACCTCTGGCACATTTTATATATTCTAGCATTTTTTAACATAATTCCACAGGTCCGGACCTGTGGCACTTTTGATATTTTAAAATAAAAGTTTTTCTCAAAATATTCACAGGTCTGGACCTGTGGCATATTTTATATATTGTAGCATTTTTTCACATAATTCCACAGGTCCGGACCTGTCGCACTTTTGATATTTAGAAATAAAAGTTTTTTCTCAAAATATTCACAGGTCCGGACCTGTGGCATTTTTTTATATATTCTTGCATTTTTTCACGTAATTCCACAGGTCCGGACTTGTGGCACTTTTGAAATTTGAAAATAAAAGATTTTTCTCAAAATATTCACAGGTCCGGACCTGTGGCACATTTTATATATTCTAGCATTTTTTCACGTAATTCCACAGGTCCGGACCTGTTGCACTTTTGATATTTAGAAATAAAAGTTTTTTCTCAAAATATACACAGGTCCAGACCTGTGGTACAATTTAAATATTCTAGCATTTTTTCACATAATTCCATAGGTCCGGACCTGTCGCACTTTTGATATTTAAAAATAAAAGTTTTTTCTCAAAATATTCACAGGTCCGGACCTGTGGCACATTTTATATATTCTAGCATTTTTTCACGTAATTCCACAGGTCCGGACCTGTCGAACTTTTGATATTTAAAAATAAAAGTTTTTTCTCAAAATATTGACAGGTCCGGACCTGTGGCACATTTTATATATTCTAGCATTTTTTCACGTAATTCCACAGGTCCGGACCTGTCGAACTTTTGATATTTAAAAATAAAAGTTTTTTCTCAAAATATTCACAGGTCCGGACCTGTGGCACATTTTATATATTCTAGCATTTTTTCACATAATTTCACAGGTCCGGACCTGTCGTACTTCTGATATGTAAAAATAAAAGTTTTTTCTCAAAATATTCACAGGTCCGGACCTCTGGCACATTTTATATATTCTAACATTTTTTCACGTAATTCCACAGGTCCGGACCTGTCGCACTTTTGATATTTAAGAATTAAAGTTTTTTCTCAAAAGATTCACAACTCCGGACCTGTCGAACTTTTGATATTCAAAAATAAAAGTTTTTTCTCAAAATATTCACAGGTCCGGACCTGTGACACATTTTATATATTCCAGCATTTTTTCACATAATTCCTCAGGTCTGGACCTGTCGAACTTTTGATATTTAAAAATAAAAGTTTTTTCTCAAAATATTCACAGGTCCGGACCTGTGGCACATTTTATATATTCTAGTATTTTTTCACGTAATTCCACAGGTCTGGACCTGTCGCACTTTTGATATTTAAAAATTAAAGTTTTTTCTCAAAATATTCACAGGTCCGGACCTGTCGAACTTTTGATATTTAAAAATTAAAGTTTTTTCTCAAAATATTCACAGGTCCGGACCTGTGGCACATTTTATATATTCTAACATTTTTTCACGTAATTCCACAGGTCCGGACCTGTCGCACTTTTGATATTTAAGAATTAAAGTTTTTTCTCAAAATATTCACAGGTCCGGACCTGTCGAACTTTTGATATTTAAAAATAAAAGTTTTTTCTCAAAATATTCACAGGTCCGGACCTCTGGCACATTTTATTTATTCTAGCATTTTTTCACGTAATTCCACAGGTCCGGACCTGTCGAACTTGTGATATTTAAAAATAAAAGTTTTTTCTCAAAATATTCACAGGTCCGGACCTGTGGCACATTTTATATATTCTAGTATTTTTTCACGTAATTCCACAGGTCCGGACCTGTGGCACTTTTGATATTTAAAAATAAAAGTATTTTCTCAAAATATTCACAGGTCCGGACCTGTGGCACATTTTATATATTCTAGCATTTTTTCACGTAATTCCACAGGTCCGTACCTGTCGAACTTTTGATATTTAAAAATAAAAGTTTTTTCTCAAAATATTCACAGGTCCGGACCTGTGGCACATTTTATATATTCTAGCATTTTTTCACGTAATTCCACAGGTCCGTACCTGTCGAACTTTTGATATTTAAAAATAAAAGTTTTTTCTCAAAATATTCACAGGTCCGGACCTGTGGCACATTTTATATATTCTAGCATTTTTTCACGTAATTCCACAGGTCCGGACCTGTCGAACTTTTGATATTTAAAAATAAAAGTTTTTTCTCAAAATATTCACAGGTCCGGACCTGTGGCACATTTTATATATTGTAGCATTTTTTCACGTAATTCCACAGGTCCGGACCTGTCGAACTTTTGATATTTAAAAATAAAAGTTTTTTCTCAAAATATTCACAGGTCCGGACCTGTGGCACATTTTATATATTCTAGCATTTTTTCACATAATTTCACAGGTCCGGACCTGTCGTACTTCTGATATGTAAAAATAAAAGTTTTTTCTCAAAATATTTACAGGTCCGGACCTCTGGCACATTTTATATATTCTAGCATTTTTTCACGTAATTCCACAGGTCCGTACCTGTCGAACTTTTGATATTTAAAAATAAAAGTTTTTTCTCAAAATATTCACAGGTCCGGACCTGTGGCACATTTTATATATTCTAGCATTTTTTCACGTAATTCCACAGGTCCGTACCTGTCGAACTTTTGATATTTAAAAATAAAAGTTTTTTCTCAAAATATTCACAGGTCCGGACCTGTGGCACATTTTATATATTCTAGCATTTTTTCACGTAATTCCACAGGTCCGGACCTGTCGAACTTTTGATATTTAAAAATAAAAGTTTTTTCTCAAAATATTCACAGGTCCGGACCTGTGGCACATTTTATATATTGTAGCATTTTTTCACGTAATTCCACAGGTCCGGACCTGTCGAACTTTTGATATTTAAAAATAAAAGTTTTTTCTCAAAATATTCACAGGTCCGGACCTGTGGCACATTTTATATATTCTAGCATTTTTTCACATAATTTCACAGGTCCGGACCTGTCGTACTTCTGATATGTAAAAATAAAAGTTTTTTCTCAAAATATTTACAGGTCCGGACCTCTGGCACATTTTATATATTCTAGCATTTTTTCACGTAATTCCACAGGTCCGGACCTGTCGAACTTGTGATATTTAAAAATAAAAGTTTTTTCTCAAAATATTCACAGGTCCGGACCTGTGGCACATTTTATATATTCTAGTATTTTTTCACGTAATTCCACAGGTCCGGACCTGTGGCACTTTTGATATTTAAAAATAAAAGTATTTTCTCAAAATATTCACAGGTCCGGACCTGTGGCACATTTTATATATTCTAGCATTTTTTCACGTAATTCCACAGGTCCGTACCTGTCGAACTTTTGATATTTAAAAATAAAAGTTTTTTCTCAAAATATTCGCAGGTCCGGACCTCTGGCACATTTTATATATTCTAGCATTTTTTCACATAATTCCACAGGTCCGGACCTGTGGCACTTTTGATATTTTAAAATAAAAGTTTTTTCTCAAAATATTCACAGGTCCTGACCTGTGACACATTTTATATATTCCAGCATTTTTTCACATAATTCCACAGGTCTGGACCTGTCGAACTTTTGATATTTAAAAATAAAAGTTTTTTCTCAAAATATTCACAGGTCCGGACCTGTGGCACATTTTATATATTCTAGTATTTTTTCACGTAATTCCACAGGTCTGGACCTGTCGCACTTTTGATACTTAAAAATTAAATTTTTTTCTCAAAATATTCACAGGTCCGGACCTGTCGAACTTTTGATATTTAAAAATTAAAGTTTTTTCTCAAAATATTCACAGGTCCGGACCTGTGGCACATTTTATATATTCTAACATTTTTTCACGTAATTCCACAGGTCCGGACCTGTCGCACTTTTGATATTTAAGAATTAAAGTTTTTTCTCAAAATATTCACAGGTCCGGACCTGTCGAACTTTTGATATTTAAAAATAAAAGTTTTTTCTCAAAATATTCACAGGTCCAGACCTGTGGCACATTTTTTATATTCTAACATTTTTTCACGTAATTCCACAGGTCCGGACCTGTCGAACTTTTGATATTTTAAAATAAAAGTTTTTTCTCAAAATATTCACAGGTCCGGACCTGTGGCACATTTTATATATTCTAACATTTTTTCACGTAATTCCACAGGTCCGGACCTGTCGCACTTTTGATATTTAAGAATTAAAGTTTTTTCTCAAAATATTCACAGGTCCGGACCTGTCGAACTTTTGATATTTAAAAATAGAAGTTTTTTCTCAAAATATTCACAGGTCTGGACCTCTGGCACATTTAATATATTCTAGCATTTTTTCACGTAATTCCACAGGTCCGGACCTGTCGAACTTTTGATATTTAAAAATAAAAGTTTTTTCTCAAAATATTCACAGGTCCGGGCCTGTGGCACAATTTATATATTCTAGTATTTTTTCACGTAATTCCACAGGTCCGGACCTGTGGCACTTTTGATATTTAAAAATAAAAGTTTTTTCTCAAAATATTCACAGGTCCGGACCTGTGGCACATTTTATATATTCTAGCATTTTTTCACGTAATTCCACAGGTCCGGACCTGTCGAACTTTTGATATTTAAAAATAAAAGTTTTTTCTCAAAATATTCGCAGGTCAGGACCTCTGGCACATTTTATATATTCTAGCATTTTTTAACATAATTCCACAGGTCCGGACCTGTGGCACTTTTGATATTTTAAAATAAAAGTTTTTTCTCAAAATATTCACAGGTCTGGACCTGTGGCATATTTTATATATTGTAGCATTTTTTCACATAATTCCACAGGTCCGGACCTGTCGCACCTTTGATATTTAGAAATAAAAGTTTTTTCTCAAAATATTCACAGGTCCAGACCTGTGGTACATTTTATATATTCTAGCATTTTTTCACATAATTCCACAGGTCCGGACCTGTCGCACCTTTGATATTTAAAAATAAAAGTTTTTTCTCAAAATATTCACAGGTCCGGACCTGTGAAACATTTTATATATTCTAGCATTTTTTCACATAATTCCACAGGTCCGGACCTGTCGAACTTTTGATATTTAAAAATAAAAGTTTTTTCTCAAAATATTCACAGGTCCGGACCTGTGGCACATTTTATATATTCTAGCATTTTTTCACGTAATTCCACAGGTCCGGACCTGTCGAACTTTTGATATTTAAAAATAAAAGTTTTTTCTCAAAATATTCACAGGTCCGGACCTGTGGCACATTTTATATATTCTTGCATTTTTTCACGTAATTCCACAGGTCCGGACCTGTGGCACTTTTGAAATTTGAAAATAAAAGTTTTTTCTCAAAATATTCACAGGTCCGGACCTGTGGCACATTTTATATATTCTAGCATTTTTTCACGTAATTCCACAGGTCCGGACCTGTTGCACTTTTGATATTTAGAAATAAAAGTTTTTTCTCAAAATATACACAGGTCCAGACCTGTGGTACAATTTAAATATTCTAGCATTTTTTCACATAATTCCATAGGTCCGGACCTGTCGCACTTTTGATATTTAAAAATAAAAGTTTTTTCTCAAAATATTCACAGGTCCGGACCTGTGGCACATTTTATATATTCTAGCATTTTTTCACGTAATTCCACAGGTCCGGACCTGTCGAACTTTTGATATTTAAAAATAAAAGTTTTTTCTCAAAATATTCGCAGGTCCGGACCTGTGGCACATTTTATATATTCTAGCATTTTTTAACATAATTCCACAGGTCCGGACCTGTGGCACTTTTGATATTTTAAAATAAAAGTTTTTTCTCAAAATATTCACAGGTCCGGACCTGTGGCACATTTTATATATTTTAGCATTTTTTCACATAATTCCACAGGTCCGGACCTGTCGCACTTTTGATATTTAGAAATAAAAGTTTTTTCTCAAAATATTCACAGGTCCGGACCTGTGGCATTTTTTTATATATTCTAGCATTTTTTCACGTAATTCCACAGGTCCGGACCTGTCGCACCTTTGATATTTAGAAATAAAAGTTTTTTCTCAAAATATTCACAGGTCCAGACCTGTGGTACATTTTATATATTCTAGCATTTTTTCACATAATTCCACAGGTCCGGACCTGTCGCACCTTTGATATTTAAAAATAAAAGTTTTTTCTCAAAATATTCACAGGTCCGGACCTGTGGCACATTTTATATATTCTAGCATTTTTTCACATAATTCCACAGGTCCGGACCTGTCGAACTTTTGATATTCAAAAATAAAAGTTTTTTCTCAAAATATTCACAGGTCCGGACCTGTGGCACATTTTATATATTCTAGCATTTTTTCACGTAATTCCACAGGTCCGGACCTGTCGAACTTTTGATATTTAAAAATAAAAGTATTTTCTCAAAATATTCACAGGTCCGGACCTGTGGCACATTTTATATATTCTTGCATTTTTTCACGTAATTCCACAGGTCCGGACCTGTGGCACTTTTGAAATTTGAAAATAAAAGTTTTTTCTCAAAATATTCACAGGTCCGGACCTGTGGCACATTTTATATATTCTAGCATTTTTTCACGTAATTCCACAGGTCCGGACCTGTTGCACTTTTGATATTTAGAAATAAAAGTTTTTTCTCAAAATATACACAGGTCCAGACCTGTGGTACAATTTAAATATTCTAGCATTTTTTCACATAATTCCATAGGTCCGGACCTGTCGCACTTTTGATATTTAAAAATAAAAGTTTTTTCTCAAAATATTCACAGGTCCGGACCTGTGGCACATTTTATATATTCTAGCATTTTTTCACGTAATTCCACAGGTCCGGACCTGTCGAACTTTTGATATTTAAAAATAAAAGTTTTTTCTCAAAATATTCACAGGTCCGGACCTGTGGCACATTTTATATATTCTAGCATTTTTTCACATAATTTCACAGGTCCGGACCTGTCGTACTTCTGATATGTAAAAATAAAAGTTTTTTCTCAAAATATTCACAGGTCCGGACCTCTGGCACATTTTATATATTCTAGCATTTTTTCACGTAATTCCACAGGTCCGTACCTGTCGAACTTTTGATATTTAAAAATAAAAGTTTTTTCTCAAAATATTCGCAGGTCCGGACCTCTGGCACATTTTATATATTCTAGCATTTTTTCACATAATTCCACAGGTCCGGACCTGTGGCACTTTTGATATTTTAAAATAAAAGTTTTTTCTCAAAATATTCACAGGTCCGGACCTGTGACACATTTTATATATTCCAGCATTTTTTCACATAATTCCACAGGTCTGGACCTGTCGAACTTTTGATATTTAAAAATTAAAGTTTTTTCTCAAAATATTCACAGGTCCGGACCTGTGGCACATTTTATATATTCTAGTATTTTTTCACGTAATTCCACAGGTCTGGACCTGTCGCACTTTTGATATTTAAAAATTAAATTTTTTTCTCAAAATATTCACAGGTCCGGACCTGTCGAACCTTTTGATATTTAAAAATTAAAGTTTTTTCTCAAAATATTCACAGGTCCGGACCTGTGGCACATTTTATATATTCTAACATTTTTTCACGTAATTCCACAGGTCCGGACCTGTCGCACTTTTGATATTTAAGAATTAAAGTTTTTTCTCAAAATATTCACAGGTCCGGACCTGTCGAACTTTTGATATTTAAAAATAAAAGTTTTTTTCTCAAAATATTCATAGGTCCAGACCTGTGGCACATTTTTTATATTCTAACATTTTTTCACGTAATTCCACAGGTCCGGACCTGTCGAACTTTTGATATTTTAAAATAAAAGTTTTTTCTCAAAATATTCACAGGTCCGGACCTGTGGCACATTTTATATATTCTAACATTTTTTCACGTAATTCCACAGGTCCGGACCTGTCGCACTTTTGATATTTAAGAATTAAAGTTTTTTCTCAAAATATTCACAGGTCCGGACCTGTCGAACTTTTGATATTTAAAAATAGAAGTTTTTTCTCAAAATATTCACAGGTCCGGACCTCTGGCACATTTAATATATTCTAGCATTTGTTCACGTAATTCCACAGGTCCGGACCTGTCGAACTTTTGATATTTAAAAATAAAAGTTTTTTCTCAAAATATTCACAGGTCCGGGCCTGTGGCACAATTTATATATTCTAGTATTTTTTCACGTAATTCCACAGGTCCGGACCTGTGGCACTTTTGATATTTAAAAATAAAAGTTTTTTCTCAAAATATTCACAGGTCCGGACCTGTGGCACATTTTATATATTCTAGCATTTTTTCACGTAATTCCACAGGTCCGGACCTGTCGAACTTTTGATATTTAAAAATAGAAGTTTTTTCTCAAAATATTCACAGGTCCGGACCTCTGGCACATTTAATATATTCTAGCATTTTTTCACGTAATTCCACAGGTCCGGACCTGTCGAACTTTTGATATTTAAAAATAAAAGTTTTTTCTCAAAATATTCACAGGTCCGGGCCTGTGGCACAATTTATATATTCTAGTATTTTTTCACGTAATTCCACAGGTCCGGACCTGTGGCACTTTTGATATTTAAAAATAAAAGTTTTTTCTCAAAATATTCACAGGTCCGGACCTGTGGCACATTTTATATATTCTAGCATTTTTTCACGTAATTCCACAGGTCCGGACCTGTCGAACTTTTGATATTTAAAAATAAAAGTTTTTTCTCAAAATATTCGCAGGTCAGGACCTCTGGCACATTTTATTTATTCTAGCATTTTTTAACATAATTCCACAGGTCCGGACCTGTGGCACTTTTGATATTTTAAAATAAAAGTTTTTTCTCAAAATATTCACAGGTCTGGACCTGTGGCATATTTTATATATTGTAGCATTTTTTCACATAATTCCACAGGTCCGGACCTGTCGCACTTTTGATATTTAGAAATAAAAGTTTTTTCTCAAAATATTCACAGGTCCGGACCTGTGGCATTTTTTTATATATTCTAGCATTTTTTCACATAATTCCACAGGTCCGGACCTGTCGCACCTTTGATATTTAAAAATAAAAGTTTTTTCTCAAAATATTCACAGGTCCGGACCTGTGGCACATTTTATATATTCTAACATTTTTTCACGTAATTCCACAGGTCCGGACCTGTCGCACTTTTGATATTTAAGAATTAAAGTTTTTTCTCAAAATATTCACAGGTCCGGACCTGTCGAACTTTTGATATTTAAAAATAAAAGTTTTTTTCTCAAAATATTCACAGGTCCAGACCTGTGGCACATTTTTTATATTCTAACATTTTTTCACGTAATTCCACAGGTCCGGACCTGTCGAACTTTTGATATTTTAAAATAAAAGTTTTTTCTCAAAATATTCACAGGTCCGGACCTGTGGCACATTTTATATATTCTAACATTTTTTCACGTAATTCCACAGGTCCGGACCTGTCGAACTTTTGATATTTAAAAATAGAAGTTTTTTCTCAAAATATTCACAGGTCCGGACCTCTGGCACATTTAATATATTCTAGCATTTTTTCACGTAATTCCACAGGTCCGGACCTGTCGAACTTTTGATATTTAAAAATAAAAGTTTTTTCTCAAAATATTCACAGGTCCGGGCCTGTGGCACAATTTATATATTCTAGTATTTTTTCACGTAATTCCACAGGTCCGGACCTGTGGCACTTTTGATATTTAAAAATAAAAGTTTTTTCTCAAAATATTCACAGGTCCGGACCTGTGGCACATTTTATATATTCTAGCATTTTTTCACGTAATTCCACAGGTCCGGACCTGTCGAACTTTTGATATTTAAAAATAAAAGTTTTTTCTCAAAATATTCGCAGGTCAGGACCTCTGGCACATTTTATTTATTCTAGCATTTTTTAACATAATTCCACAGGTCCGGACCTGTGGCACTTTTGATATTTTAAAATAAAAGTTTTTTCTCAAAATATTCACAGGTCTGGACCTGTGGCATATTTTATATATTGTAGCATTTTTTCACATAATTCCACAGGTCCGGACCTGTCGCACTTTTGATATTTAGAAATAAAAGTTTTTTCTCAAAATATTCACAGGTCCGGACCTGTGGCATTTTTTTATATACTCTAGCATTTTTTCACATAATTCCACAGGTCCGGACCTGTCGCACCTTTGATATTTAAAAATAAAAGTTTTTTCTCAAAATATTCACAGGTCCGGACCTGTGGCACATTTTATATATTCTAGCATTTTTTCACATAATTCCACAGGTCCAGACCTGTCGCACTTTTGATATTTAAAAATAAAAGTTTTTTCTCAAAATATTCACAGGTCCGGACCTGTGGCACATTTTATATATTCTAGCATTTTTTCACGTAATTCCACAGGTCCGGACCTGTCGAACTTTTGATATTTAAAAATAAAAGTTTTTTCTCAAAATATTCACAGGTCCGGACCTGTGGCACATTTTATATATTCTTGCATTTTTTCACGTAATTCCACAGGTCCGGACCTGTGGCACTTTTGAAATTTGAAAATAAAAGTTTTTTCTCAAAATATTCACAGGTCCGGACCTGTGGCACATTTTATATATTCTAGCATTTTTTCACGTAATTCCACAGGTCCGGACCTGTTGCACTTTTGATATTTAGAAATAAAAGTTTTTTCTCAAAATATACACAGGTCCAGACCTGTGGTACAATTTAAATATTCTAGCATTTTTTCACATAATTCCATAGGTCCGGACCTGTCGCACTTTTGATATTTAAAAATAAAAGTTTTTTCTCAAAATATTCACAGGTCCGGACCTGTGGCACATTTTATATATTCTAGCATTTTTTCACGTAATTCCACAGGTCCGGACCTGTCGAACTTTTGATATTTAAAAATAAAAGTTTTTTCTCAAAATATTCACAGGTCCAGACCTGTGGTACATTTTATATATTCTAGCATTTTTTCACGTAATTCCACAGGTCCGGACCTGTCGAACTTTTGATATTTAAAAATAAAAGTTTTTTCTCAAAATATTCGCAGGTCAGGACCTCTGGCACATTTTATTTATTCTAGCATTTTTTAACATAATTCCACAGGTCCGGACCTGTGGCACTTTTGATATTTTAAAATAAAAGTTTTTTCTCAAAATATTCACAGGTCTGGACCTGTGGCATATTTTATATATTGTAGCATTTTTTCACATAATTCCACAGGTCCGGACCTGTCGCACTTTTGATATTTAGAAATAAAAGTTTTTTCTCAAAATATTCACAGGTCCGGACCTGTGGCATTTTTTTATATACTCTAGCATTTTTTCACATAATTCCACAGGTCCGGACCTGTCGCACCTTTGATATTTAAAAATAAAAGTTTTTTCTCAAAATATTCACAGGTCCGGACCTGTGGCACATTTTATATATTCTAGCATTTTTTCACATAATTCCACAGGTCCGGACCTGTCGAACTTTTGATATTTAAAAATAAAAGTTTTTTCTCAAAATATTCACAGGTCCGGACCTGTGGCACATTTTATATATTCTAGCATTTTTTCACGTAATTCCACAGGTCCGGACCTGTCGAACTTTTGATATTTAAAAATAAAAGTTTTTTCTCAAAATATTCACAGGTCCGGACCTGTGGCACATTTTATATATTCTTGCATTTTTTCACGTAATTCCACAGGTCCGGACCTGTGGCACTTTTGAAATTTGAAAATAAAAGTTTTTTCTCAAAATATTCACAGGTCCGGACCTGTGGCACATTTTATATATTCTAGCATTTTTTCACGTAATTCCACAGGTCCGGACCTGTTGCACTTTTGATATTTAGAAATAAAAGTTTTTTCTCAAAATATACACAGGTCCAGACCTGTGGTACAATTTAAATATTCTAGCATTTTTTCACATAATTCCATAGGTCCGGACCTGTCGCACTTTTGATATTTAAAAATAAAAGTTTTTTCTCAAAATATTCACAGGTCCGGACCTGTGGCACATTTTATATATTCTAGCATTTTTTCACGTAATTCCACAGGTCCGGACCTGTCGAACTTTTGATATTTAAAAATAAAAGTTTTTTCTCAAAATATTCACAGGTCCGGACCTGTGGCACATTTTATATATTCTAGCATTTTTTCACATAATTTCACAGGTCCGGACCTGTCGTACTTCTGATATGTAAAAATAAAAGTTTTTTCTCAAAATATTCACAGGTCCGGACCTCTGGCACATTTTATATATTCTAGCATTTTTTCACGTAATTCCACAGGTCCGTACCTGTCGAACTTTTGATATTTAAAAATAAAAGTTTTTTCTCAAAATATTCGCAGGTCCGGACCTCTGGCACATTTTATATATTCTAGCATTTTTTCACATAATTCCACAGGTCCGGACCTGTGGCACTTTTGATATTTTAAAATAAAAGTTTTTTCTCAAAATATTCACAGGTCCGGACCTGTGACACATTTTATATATTCCAGCATTTTTTCACATAATTCCACAGGTCTGGACCTGTCGAACTTTTGATATTTAAAAATTAAAGTTTTTTCTCAAAATATTCACAGGTCCGGACCTGTGGCACATTTTATATATTCTAGTATTTTTTCACGTAATTCCACAGGTCTGGACCTGTCGCACTTTTGATATTTAAAAATTAAATTTTTTTCTCAAAATATTCACAGGTCCGGACCTGTCGAACCTTTTGATATTTAAAAATTAAAGTTTTTTCTCAAAATATTCACAGGTCCGGACCTGTGGCACATTTTATATATTCTAACATTTTTTCACGTAATTCCACAGGTCCGGACCTGTCGCACTTTTGATATTTAAGAATTAAAGTTTTTTCTCAAAATATTCACAGGTCCGGACCTGTCGAACTTTTGATATTTAAAAATAAAAGTTTTTTTCTCAAAATATTCATAGGTCCAGACCTGTGGCACATTTTTTATATTCTAACATTTTTTCACGTAATTCCACAGGTCCGGACCTGTCGAACTTTTGATATTTTAAAATAAAAGTTTTTTCTCAAAATATTCACAGGTCCGGACCTGTGGCACATTTTATATATTCTAACATTTTTTCACGTAATTCCACAGGTCCGGACCTGTCGCACTTTTGATATTTAAGAATTAAAGTTTTTTCTCAAAATATTCACAGGTCCGGACCTGTCGAACTTTTGATATTTAAAAATAGAAGTTTTTTCTCAAAATATTCACAGGTCCGGACCTCTGGCACATTTAATATATTCTAGCATTTTTTCACGTAATTCCACAGGTCCGGACCTGTCGAACTTTTGATATTTAAAAATAAAAGTTTTTTCTCAAAATATTCACAGGTCCGGGCCTGTGGCACAATTTATATATTCTAGTATTTTTTCACGTAATTCCACAGGTCCGGACCTGTGGCACTTTTGATATTTAAAAATAAAAGTTTTTTCTCAAAATATTCACAGGTCCGGACCTGTGGCACATTTTATATATTCTAGCATTTTTTCACGTAATTCCACAGGTCCGGACCTGTCGAACTTTTGATATTTAAAAATAGAAGTTTTTTCTCAAAATATTCACAGGTCCGGACCTCTGGCACATTTAATATATTCTAGCATTTTTTCACGTAATTCCACAGGTCCGGACCTGTCGAACTTTTGATATTTAAAAATAAAAGTTTTTTCTCAAAATATTCACAGGTCCGGGCCTGTGGCACAATTTATATATTCTAGTATTTTTTCACGTAATTCCACAGGTCCGGACCTGTGGCACTTTTGATATTTAAAAATAAAAGTTTTTTCTCAAAATATTCACAGGTCCGGACCTGTGGCACATTTTATATATTCTAGCATTTTTTCACGTAATTCCACAGGTCCGGACCTGTCGAACTTTTGATATTTAAAAATAAAAGTTTTTTCTCAAAATATTCGCAGGTCAGGACCTCTGGCACATTTTATTTATTCTAGCATTTTTTAACATAATTCCACAGGTCCGGACCTGTGGCACTTTTGATATTTTAAAATAAAAGTTTTTTCTCAAAATATTCACAGGTCTGGACCTGTGGCATATTTTATATATTGTAGCATTTTTTCACATAATTCCACAGGTCCGGACCTGTCGCACTTTTGATATTTAGAAATAAAAGTTTTTTCTCAAAATATTCACAGGTCCGGACCTGTGGCATTTTTTTATATATTCTAGCATTTTTTCACATAATTCCACAGGTCCGGACCTGTCGCACCTTTGATATTTAAAAATAAAAGTTTTTTCTCAAAATATTCACAGGTCCGGACCTGTGGCACATTTTATATATTCTAACATTTTTTCACGTAATTCCACAGGTCCGGACCTGTCGCACTTTTGATATTTAAGAATTAAAGTTTTTTCTCAAAATATTCACAGGTCCGGACCTGTCGAACTTTTGATATTTAAAAATAAAAGTTTTTTTCTCAAAATATTCACAGGTCCAGACCTGTGGCACATTTTTTATATTCTAACATTTTTTCACGTAATTCCACAGGTCCGGACCTGTCGAACTTTTGATATTTTAAAATAAAAGTTTTTTCTCAAAATATTCACAGGTCCGGACCTGTGGCACATTTTATATATTCTAACATTTTTTCACGTAATTCCACAGGTCCGGACCTGTCGAACTTTTGATATTTAAAAATAGAAGTTTTTTCTCAAAATATTCACAGGTCCGGACCTCTGGCACATTTAATATATTCTAGCATTTTTTCACGTAATTCCACAGGTCCGGACCTGTCGAACTTTTGATATTTAAAAATAAAAGTTTTTTCTCAAAATATTCACAGGTCCGGGCCTGTGGCACAATTTATATATTCTAGTATTTTTTCACGTAATTCCACAGGTCCGGACCTGTGGCACTTTTGATATTTAAAAATAAAAGTTTTTTCTCAAAATATTCACAGGTCCGGACCTGTGGCACATTTTATATATTCTAGCATTTTTTCACGTAATTCCACAGGTCCGGACCTGTCGAACTTTTGATATTTAAAAATAAAAGTTTTTTCTCAAAATATTCGCAGGTCAGGACCTCTGGCACATTTTATTTATTCTAGCATTTTTTAACATAATTCCACAGGTCCGGACCTGTGGCACTTTTGATATTTTAAAATAAAAGTTTTTTCTCAAAATATTCACAGGTCTGGACCTGTGGCATATTTTATATATTGTAGCATTTTTTCACATAATTCCACAGGTCCGGACCTGTCGCACTTTTGATATTTAGAAATAAAAGTTTTTTCTCAAAATATTCACAGGTCCGGACCTGTGGCATTTTTTTATATACTCTAGCATTTTTTCACATAATTCCACAGGTCCGGACCTGTCGCACCTTTGATATTTAAAAATAAAAGTTTTTTCTCAAAATATTCACAGGTCCGGACCTGTGGCACATTTTATATATTCTAGCATTTTTTCACATAATTCCACAGGTCCAGACCTGTCGCACTTTTGATATTTAAAAATAAAAGTTTTTTCTCAAAATATTCACAGGTCCGGACCTGTGGCACATTTTATATATTCTAGCATTTTTTCACGTAATTCCACAGGTCCGGACCTGTCGAACTTTTGATATTTAAAAATAAAAGTTTTTTCTCAAAATATTCACAGGTCCGGACCTGTGGCACATTTTATATATTCTTGCATTTTTTCACGTAATTCCACAGGTCCGGACCTGTGGCACTTTTGAAATTTGAAAATAAAAGTTTTTTCTCAAAATATTCACAGGTCCGGACCTGTGGCACATTTTATATATTCTAGCATTTTTTCACGTAATTCCACAGGTCCGGACCTGTTGCACTTTTGATATTTAGAAATAAAAGTTTTTTCTCAAAATATACACAGGTCCAGACCTGTGGTACAATTTAAATATTCTAGCATTTTTTCACATAATTCCATAGGTCCGGACCTGTCGCACTTTTGATATTTAAAAATAAAAGTTTTTTCTCAAAATATTCACAGGTCCGGACCTGTGGCACATTTTATATATTCTAGCATTTTTTCACGTAATTCCACAGGTCCGGACCTGTCGAACTTTTGATATTTAAAAATAAAAGTTTTTTCTCAAAATATTCACAGGTCCAGACCTGTGGTACATTTTATATATTCTAGCATTTTTTCACGTAATTCCACAGGTCCGGACCTGTCGAACTTTTGATATTTAAAAATAAAAGTTTTTTCTCAAAATATTCGCAGGTCAGGACCTCTGGCACATTTTATTTATTCTAGCATTTTTTAACATAATTCCACAGGTCCGGACCTGTGGCACTTTTGATATTTTAAAATAAAAGTTTTTTCTCAAAATATTCACAGGTCTGGACCTGTGGCATATTTTATATATTGTAGCATTTTTTCACATAATTCCACAGGTCCGGACCTGTCGCACTTTTGATATTTAGAAATAAAAGTTTTTTCTCAAAATATTCACAGGTCCGGACCTGTGGCATTTTTTTATATACTCTAGCATTTTTTCACATAATTCCACAGGTCCGGACCTGTCGCACCTTTGATATTTAAAAATAAAAGTTTTTTCTCAAAATATTCACAGGTCCGGACCTGTGGCACATTTTATATATTCTAGCATTTTTTCACATAATTCCACAGGTCCGGACCTGTCGAACTTTTGATATTTAAAAATAAAAGTTTTTTCTCAAAATATTCACAGGTCCGGACCTGTGGCACATTTTATATATTCTAGCATTTTTTCACGTAATTCCACAGGTCCGGACCTGTCGAACTTTTGATATTTAAAAATAAAAGTTTTTTCTCAAAATATTCACAGGTCCGGACCTGTGGCACATTTTATATATTCTTGCATTTTTTCACGTAATTCCACAGGTCCGGAC
Source organism: Maea johnstoni (assembly GCA_963942565.1). Lineage (NCBI taxonomy): Eukaryota > Metazoa > Annelida > Polychaeta > Spionida > Magelonidae > Maea > Maea johnstoni. Next base: position 21,664,307 of record OZ012691.1, read on the forward strand.
CTGTGGCACTTTTGAAATTTGAAAATAAAAGTTTTTTCTCAAAATATTCACAGGTCCGGACCTGTGGCACATTTTATATATTCTAGCATTTTTTCACGTAATTCCACAGGTCCGGACCTGTTGCACTTTTGATATTTAGAAATAAAAGTTTTTTCTCAAAATATACACAGGTCCAGACCTGTGGTACAATTTAAATATTCTAGCATTTTTTCACATAATGCCATAGGTCCGGACCTGTCGCACTTTTGATATTTAAAAATAAAAGTTTTTTCTCAAAATATTCACAGGTCCGGACCTGTGGCACATTTTATATATTCTAGCATTTTCTCACGTAATTCCACATGTCCGGACCTGTCGAACTTTTGATATTTAAAAATAAAAGTTTTTTCTCAAAATATTCACAGGTCCGGACCTGTGGCACATTTTATATATTCTAGCATTTTTTCACATAATTCCACAGGTCCGGACCTGTGGCACTTTTGATATTTTAAAATAAAAGTTTTTTCTCAAAATATTCACAGGTCCGGACCTGTGACACATTTTATATATTCCAGCATTTTTTCACATAATTCCACAGGTCTGGACCTGTCGAACTTTTGATATTTAAAAATAAAAGTTTTTTCTCAAAATATTCACAGGTCCGGACCTGTGGCACATTTTATATATTCTAGTATTTTTTCACGTAATTCCACAGGTCTGGACCTGTCGCACATTTGATATTTAAAAATTAAATTTTTTTCTCAAAATATTCACAGGTCCGGACCTGTCGAACTTTTGATATTTAAAAATTAAAGTTTTTTCTCAAAATATTCACAGGTCCGGACCTGTGGCACATTTTATATATTCTTGCATTTTTTCACGTAATTCCACAGGTCCGGACCTGTGGCACTTTTGAAATTTGAAAATAAAAGTTTTTTCTCAAAATATTCACAGGTCCGGACCTGTGGCACATTTTATATATTCTAGCATTTTTTCACGTAATTCCACAGGTCCGGACCTGTTGCACTTTTGATATTTAGAAATAAAAGTTTTTTCTCAAAATATACACAGGTCCAGACCTGTGGTACAATTTAAATATTCTAGCATTTTTTCACATAATTCCATAGGTCCGGACCTGTCGCACTTTTGATATTTAAAAATAAAAGTTTTTTCTCAAAATATTCACAGGTCCGGACCTGTGGCACATTTTATATATTCTAGCATTTTTTCACGTAATTCCACAGGTCCGGACCTGTCGAACTTTTGATATTTAAAAATAAAAGTTTTTTCTCAAAATATTCGCAGGTCCGGACCTGTGGCACATTTTATATATTCTAGCATTTTTTAACATAATTCCACAGGTCCGGACCTGTGGCACTTTTGATATTTTAAAATAAAAGTTTTTTCTCAAAATATTCACAGGTCCGGACCTGTGGCACATTTTATATATTCCAGCATTTTTTCACATAATTCCACAGGTCCGGACCTGTCGCACTTTTGATATTTAGAAATAAAAGTTTTTTCTCAAAATATTCACAGGTCCGGACCTGTGGCATTTTTTTATATATTCTAGCATTTTTTCACGTAATTCCACAGGTCCGGACCTGTCGCACCTTTGATATTTAGAAATAAAAGTTTTTTCTCAAAATATTCACAGGTCCAGACCTGTGGTACATTTTATATATTCTAGCATTTTTTCACATAATTCCACAGGTCCGGACCTGTCGCACCTTTGATATTTAAAAATAAAAGTTTTTTCTCAAAATATTCACAGGTCCGGACCTGTGGCACATTTTATATATTCTAGCATTTTTTCACATAATTCCACAGGTCCGGACCTGTCGAACTTTTGATATTTAAAAATAAAAGTTTTTTCTCAAAATATTCACAGGTCCGGACCTGTGGCACATTTTATATATTCTAGCATTTTTTCACGTAATTCCACAGGTCCGGACCTGTCGAACTTTTGATATTTAAAAATAAAAGTTTTTTCTCAAAATATTCACAGGTCCGGACCTGTGGCACATTTTATATATTCTTGCATTTTTTCACGTAATTCCACAGGTCCGGACCTGTGGCACTTTTGAAATTTGAAATAAAAAGTTTTTTCTCAAAATATTCACAGGTCCGGACCTGTGGCACATTTTATATATTCTAGCATTTTTTCACGTAATTCCACAGGTCCGGACCTGTTGCACTTTTGATATTTAGAAATAAAAGTTTTTTCTCAAAATATACACAGGTCCAGACCTGTGGTACAATTTAAATATTCTAGCATTTTTTCACATAATTCCATAGGTCCGGACCTGTCGCACTTTTGATATTTAAAAATAAAAGTTTTTTCTCAAAATATTCACAGGTCCGGACCTGTGGCACATTTTATATATTCTAGCATTTTTTCACGTAATTCCACAGGTCCGGACCTGTCGAACTTTTGATATTTAAAAATAAAAGTTTTTTCTCAAAATATTCACAGGTCCGGACCTGTGGCACATTTTATATATTCTAGCATTTTTTCACATAATTTCACAGGTCCGGACCTGTCGTACTTCTGATATGTAAAAATAAAATTTTTTCTCAAAATATTCACAGGTCCGGACCTCTGGCACATTTTATATATTCTAGCATTTTTGCACGTAATTCCACAGGTCCGTACCTGTCGAACTTTTGATATTTAAAAATAAAAGTTTTTTCTCAAAATATTCGCAGGTCCGGACCTCTGGCACATTTTATATATTCTAGCATTTTTTCACATAATTCCACAGGTCCGGACCTGTGGCACTTTTGATATTTTAAAATAAAAGTTTTTTCTCAAAATATTCACAGGTCCGGACCTGTGACACATTTTATATATTCCAGCATTTTTTCACATAATTCCACAGGGTTGGACCTGTCGAACTTTTGATATTTAAAAATAAAAGTTTTTTCTCAAAATATTCACAGGTCCGGACCTGTGGCACATTTTATATATTCTAGTATTTTTTCACGTAATTCCACAGGTCTGGACCTGTCGCACTTTTGATATTTAAAAATTAAATTTTTTTCTCAAAATATTCACAGGTCCGGACCTGTCGAACTTTTGATATTTAAAAATTAAAGTTTTTTCTCAAAATATTCACAGGTCCGGACCTGTGGCACATTTTATATATTCTAACATTTTTTCACGTAATTCCACAGGTCCGGACCTGTCGCACTTTTGATATTTAAGAATTAAAGTTTTTTCTCAAAATATTCACAGGTCCGGACCTGTGGCACATTTTATATATTCTAACATTTTTTCACGTAATTCCACAGGTCCGGACCTGTCGCACTTTTGATATTTAAGAATTAAAGTTTTTTCTCAAAATATTCACAGGTCCGGACCTGTCGAACTTTTGATATTTAAAAATAGAAGTTTTTTCTCAAAATATTCACAGGTCCGGACCTCTGGCACATTTAATATATTCTAGCATTTTTTCACGTAATTCCACAGGTCCGGACCTGTCGAACTTTTGATATTTAAAAATAAAAGTTTTTTCTCAAAATATTCACAGGTCCGGGCCTGTGGCACAATTTATATATTCTAGTATTTTTTCACGTAATTCCACAGGTCCGGACCTGTGGCACTTTTGATATTTAAAAATAAAAGTTTTTTCTCAAAATATTCACAGGTCCGGACCTGTGGCACATTTTATATATTCTAGCATTTTTTCACGTAATTCCACAGGTCCGGACCTGTCGAACTTTTGATATTTAAAAATAAAAGTTTTTTCTCAAAATATTCAGAGGTCCGGACCTGTGGCACATTTTATATATTCTAGTATTTTTTCACGTTATTCCACAGGTCTGGACCTGTCGCACATTTGATATTTAAAAATTAAATTTTTTTCTCAAAATATTCACAGGTCCGGACCTGTCGAACTTTTGATATTTAAAAATTAAAGTTTTTTCTCAAAATATTCACAGGTCCGGACCTGTGGCACATTTTATATATTCTTGCATTTTTTCACGTAATTCCACAGGTCCGGACCTGTGGCACTTTTGAAATTTGAAAATAAAAGTTTTTTCTCAAAATATTCACAGGTCCGGACCTGTGGCACATTTTATATATTCTAGCATTTTTTCACGTAATTCCACAGGTCCGGACCTGTTGCACTTTTGATATTTAGAAATAAAAGTTTTTTCTCAAAATATACACAGGTCCAGACCTGTGGTACAATTTAAATATTCTAGCATTGTTTCACATAATTCCATAGGTCCGGACCTGTCGCACTTTTGATATTTAAAAATAAAAGTTTTTTCTCAAAATATTCACAGGTCCGGACCTGTGGCACATTTTATATATTCTAGCATTTTTTCACGTAATTCCACAGGTCCGGACCTGTCGAACTTTTGATATTTAAAAATAAAAGTTTTTTCTCAAAATATTCACAGGTCCGGACCTGTGGCACATTTTATATATTCTAGCATTTTTTAACATATTTCCACAGGTCCGGACCTGTGGCACTTTTGATATTTTAAAATAAAAGTTTTTTCTCAAAATATTCACAGGTCCGGACCTGTGGCACATTTTATATATTCCAGCATTTTTTCACATAATTCCACAGGTCCGGACCTGTCGCACTTTTGATATTTAGAAATAAAAGTTTTTTCTCAAAATATTCACAGGTCCGGACCTGTGGCATTTTTTTATATATTCTAGCATTTTTTCACGTAATTCCACAGGTCCGGACCTGTCGCACCTTTGATATTTAGAAATAAAAGTTTTTTCTCAAAATATTCACAGGTCCAGACCTGTGGTACATTTTATATATTCTAGCATTTTTTCACATAATTCCACAGGTCCGGACCTGTCGCACCTTTGATATTTAAAAATAAAAGTTTTTTCTCAAAATATTCACAGGTCCGGACCTGTGGCACATTTTATATATTCTAGCATTTTTTCACATAATTCCACAGGTCCGGACCTGTCGAACTTTTGATATTTAAAAATAAAAGTTTTTTCTCAAAATATTCACAGGTCCGGACCTGTGGCACATTTTATATATTCTAGCATTTTTTCACGTAATTCCACAGGTCCGGACCTGTCGAACTTTTGATATTTAAAAATAAAAGTTTTTTCTCAAAATATTCACAGGTCCGGACCTGTGGCACATTTTATATATTCTTGCATTTTTTCACGTAATTCCACAGGTCCGGACCTGTGGCACTTTTGAAATTTGAAAATAAAAGTTTTTTCTCAAAATATTCACAGGTCCGGACCTGTGGCACATTTTATATATTCTAGCATTTTTTCACGTAATTCCACAGGTCCGGACCTGTTGCACTTTTGATATTTAGAAATAAAAGTTTTTTCTCAAAATATACACAGGTCCAGACCTGTGGTACAATTTAAATATTCTAGCATTTTTTCACATAATTCCATAGGTCCGGACCTGTCGCACTTTTGATATTTAAAAATAAAAGTTTTTTCTCAAAATATTCACAGGTCCGGACCTGTGGCACATTTTATATATTCTAGCATTTTTTCACGTAATTCCACAGGTCCGGACCTGTCGAACTTTTGATATTTAAAAATAAAAGTTTTTTCTCAAAATATTCACAGGTCCGGACCTGTGGCACATTTTATATATTCTAGCATTTTTTCACATAATTTCACAGGTCCGGACCTGTCGTACTTCTGATATGTAAAAATAAAAATTTTTCTCAAAATATTCACAGGTCCGGACCTCTGGCACATTTTATATATTCTAGCATTTTTTCACGTAATTCCACAGGTCCGTACCTGTCGAACTTTTGATATTTAAAAATAAAAGTTTTTTCTCAAAATATTCGCAGGTCCGGACCTCTGGCACATTTTATATATTCTAGCATTTTTTCACATAATTCCACAGGTCCGGACCTGTGGCACTTTTGATATTTTAAAATAAAAGTTTTTTCTCAAAATATTCACAGGTCCGGACCTGTGACACATTTTATATATTCCAGCATTTTTTCACATAATTCCACAGGGTTGGACCTGTCGAACTTTTGATATTTAAAAATAAAAGTTTTTTCTCAAAATATTCACAGGTCCGGACCTGTGGCACATTTTATATATTCTAGTATTTTTTCACGTAATTCCACAGGTCTGGACCTGTCGCACTTTTGATATTTAAAAATTAAATTTTTTTCTCAAAATATTCACAGGTCCGGACCTGTCGAACTTTTGATATTTAGAAATTAAAGTTTTTTCTCAAAATATTCACAGGTCCAGACCTGTGGCACATTTTTTATATTCTAACATTTTTTCACGTAATTCCACAGGTCCGGACCTGTCGACTTTTGATATTTTAAAATAAAAGTTTTTTCTCAAAATATTCACAGGTCCGGACCTGTGGCACATTTTATATATTCTAACATTTTTTCACGTAATTCCACAGGTCCGGACCTGTCGCACTTTTGATATTTAAGAATTAAAGTTTTTTCTCAAAATATTCACAGGTCCGGACCTGTCGAACTTTTGATATTTAAAAATAGAAGTTTTTTCTCAAAATATTCACAGGTCCGGACCTCTGGCACATTTAATATATTCTAGCATTTTTTCACGTAATTCCACAGGTCCAGACCTGTCGAACTTTTGATATTTAAAAATAAAAGTTTTTTCTCAAAATATTCACAGGTCCGGGCCTGTGGCACAATTTATATATTCTAGTATTTTTTCACGTAATTCCACAGGTCCGGACCTGTGGCACTTTTGATATTTAAAAATAAAAGTTTTTTCTCAAAATATTCACAGGTCCGGACCTGTGGCACATTTTATATATTCTAGCATTTTTTCACGTAATTCCACAGGTCCGGACCTGTCGAACTTTTGATATTTAAAAATAAAAGTTTTTTCTCAAAATATTCGCAGGTCAGGACCTCTGGCACATTTTATTTATTCTAGCATTTTTTAACATAATTCCACTGGTCCGGACCTGTGGCACTTTTGATATTTTAAAATAAAAGTTTTTTCTCAAAATATTCACAGGTCTGGACCTGTGGCATATTTTATACATTATAGGACCGACAACAAACACGGAAGTGCGGGAACGAACAATTTAATACACAAATAAACGTAAAGTACAGAGTTATAATATTATATCGAAGAAAACCAGCAAAATTGTATCGGATAACCCCAAATAAACGACACTACAATGACACCCAAATGGGTCACCGCTGTGTGTCCAAAATATGACAACAACATAGTAGCAAACATACGTACTGCGGGTTCGTGCTAACTACCTGCAGAACCGCTACACAGTAACAAAGAATACATACTTGAACTTAAATTAACAAGCTGAGAATAGTGTACCTGCGTGCCAGTAAACGGCTCAAGTCCTCCGTCCTCCCCACCAAGGACCCACTGAGCGTTTCGAGTGAAGCCCTGAATTAACAATAGCGTGTGGTGTGAGTGTGGAGAGGAGGGAAGCGGAGCCATGAAGTTCTGGAGCCACCGGGAGCACGCGTCGAGCTGTGCGAAGCAAGAGGGCGGGAAGGGTGGGAAACCAAAACCTGAGAAGCTGTAGGCTGGACGGTGATCCGAGAGCGTTAACAAGGGTTAATAGCTCTCCAGTGTGTTGCCTGAACTGTTGCAGGGCAGCAAGTGACAATAGAAGGGTGGCTGGACGGTGTGTGCCAGTGGAGAGAGCAGCCCAGCGATTGGTTGGCTGGATGCAGTGTGTGAGTCACGGCCACTGCACACACTGAGTGAGTGATAGTGGAGGCCCTACTAGCGAGTGGTGTTCAGAGAGGGGAACGTTAGCAGGCGTTTGTTGTGGTCCCCCAAATGCCTTGGAATGTAACCATTCCACACACATTATAGGACCGACAACAAACACGGAAGTGCGGGAACGAACAATTTAATACACAAATAAACGTAAAGTACAGAGTTATAATATTATATCGAAGAAAACCAGCAAAATTGTATCGGATAACCCCAAATAAACGACACTACAATGACACCCAAATGGGTCACCGCTGTGTGTCCAAAATATGACAACAACATAGTAGCAAACATACGTACTGCGGGTTCGTGCTAACTACCTGCAGAACCGCTACACAGTAACAAAGAATACATACTTGAACTTAAATTAACAAGCTGAGAATAGTGTACCTGCGTGCCAGTAAACGGCTCAAGTCCTCCGTCCTCCCCACCAAGGACCCACTGAGCGTTTCGAGTGAAGCCCTGAATTAACAATAGCGTGTGGTGTGAGTGTGGAGAGGAGGGAAGCGGAGCCATGAAGTTCTGGAGCCAAAACGTTAGGAATTAAGGTCCCAAGAGAGGTTGTGGGGGAAAGGTGGCGGCTGAAAGCGAGGCGGCCGCACGGGCCCTGGCTGCGTCGAGAGGGAGGTAACATGCAACCGCCTGGCTTCTCCACCCGCCTAAGGCCTGTATGTCTGTGACAGAGGCCCCCTGTCCGAAGGCCAGGTGGCACGCCCCCCTACGCAAAGAGTGAAAAGTGTAGGCATGCTGGGGAAGGCCCAAATAGGTGAGCAAAACGCCCAGCCAGGCTCGGGCCACAGGGGCCGAGATGAAGGTGTCTGCCGGTCCCCCCCCCCACGAAGAGAGGGGCAGAAGGTGCTGCCCCCTCCCTCCGTGCGCGTAGTGTGTTGAGCAGGCGAACCGGGCAGGCTGGCGAAGTGCTCAAGGGTAGGAGAGGGGCCGACAGGTGCTGTCCTGGGAGTTGTCGGTTCTTGGCCCACTTAATGCAAAGGGAAAGGCCGTTAGGCGTGGGAGTGACGTCTGCCACGGTGGGGTACCGGGAGGTATCGTAAGGACCCTTGTTCGGAGGGGCCAGTGACGAGAGTCTAGTCATGGAAAAATAACAAGCGGCCAATAAGGCTGCAACTGCGGGGCCCTGGGTGCCCTGTGAAGAGGCGACCGCGCAAAGTCTCTCGAGTAGCTGGAAAGGCAGGGGGGAAGCCCCCTGCGGCACGTGTCGGACTGTGAGTGGTAAAGCCCTCTTAAAGAGCGCTAACTGGTAATCCTGAAAGGCCTCTGTTGGTAGACCGTGTAAGAGGTGAAAAGTCCTAAGAGACGACAGGGCGTTAAACACAGATTTCGGGGCCCTGTAGGTGCGGAGCAAAAACTCCGCGAAAAGGAGGAGTGAAGTGACAGGGGCTGGGAAGTCCCGCATCTGAAAGTGAATGGCAAATGCGGCGAAAAGCCGGACGTGGGCTTCGTGATTTGCCACTGTGCCCGGCCTAAAAGCCCTGCTCTTCCGTGTCAGCATGGAGCGCTCCAGATCTCTCCTATCTGAAAGAAAAGAAAGACATAACGTAACCAAGGGGTAACTGGTGCCGCGTTGTGATGTGTGTCGCCTGAGGAAGGGGCGGACCCATAAATGCAATAACTGGACATAGTATAACAGAAGTGTAAGCAACCGTGATATAAAGGCACAGTGCGGCTGCTACTAATAGGTGTAAGCCCTAAAAATCTTCTACCAGTGTAAAGTTACTCGGGTCCACTTTTACCCTGGTGGCCATTTGAATATCATAGTCATTGTCAACCTTTAGCTTATGGCGTTTGCTAATGTGTGCGCGCGACAGGGCGTCTGCTCTGTGCAAGAGCACCCCGGGTATGTGCACTGCTCTGAGTTCGATGTCATGCACGGAGCATGTCAGGAATAGTTCCCGCACACACCTCTGTATGAATGGATCCCGAGATCGTCCGGATTGGATGGCCAGGCAGGCGTTCGTATTATCACAGTTCACTTGAATGCGCTGCCCGGCCCACAACGTCGCCCAAGTTTTGGTGGCGACTACTACGTTAAGTAGCTCGAGGTGGGCTATGGGGTGTCCCGCACTAAGTATGTTCGGCGGGAATTGCTCACTGTAGTAGTGTGTGCCGATGTATGCTCCGCAACCGGATAAGCATGCATCCAGTTCAAGGGAGCCTTGGCACTCGACGTCGTGTTTCTCGATGATTCTGACTCCATTATAATCCGGCCATAGGGTCAGGAAGAAGTGCAAGTCTTTCTTAAAGCCGAGTGAGAGGGTTTCTGTGCCGCGTTTAGGTGCCTCCCGTAACGTCTCTAGTATTCTGTTTGTGAATATGCGGGCTGGGGGGGACACGCTAGCGACGAAATTTAGTAATCCTAAGAGGCTTTGTATCTCACGTTGGGTGGCCCTAGTTTTACCGTCCCACTCTCTCAGGGTTGTGCCTATTTCGGCCATTTTTTCACTAGGGATGGTCATGGTCATTTCGACAGAGTTGAAGAGTATGCCGAGCCAAATCATTGTTTGGGATGGCTGGCATACCTTGTGCAGGGCCTCCGCGACTCCGAGTTCCCGCATGATGTCCTGCAGGGACTTAAGGGCGGACGTTGCCCTGTCCCGGGTGGCGTCGGCCCCCCCGAAGTCGTCCAGATACGGGCGTGAGTAGTGGCCCGCTTTGCCGTGGATGTGTGTGATTGCCTCGGATGTTCTCTGCATGAACATTGCTGAGGTCTTTAGCCCAAACGGTGGGCATATGTCCAAGTATGTGCTGCCGTTGTGCTGGAACCCCAACAGGGGCCAGTCGGTGGGGTCGACGCGTAATTGACGGTAGCCTCTTGCGAGGTCCGTCTTATACATGAACGCGCCCCTACCCAGTGTAAGCAGTCTGCATTCCATGAACTCGACGGTGGGCAATTTGAAACCAACCGGCCCGTCCAAGTACCAGTCGGCCTCGACCCCGTCGTTAATGGAGGCCCCCGGGGGCCACGATAAATCCATTATGATTCGGCGGTGTTGTGAGTCTTTCTTGATGCGCGTCATGAGTGGGCTCAGGTGCATTGGGACCACCGGTGGTCCCTTAAATGGTCCCGCGAGAGCCTGGTGCCCGAGCTCAGTGTTAATATAGTAGTCCAAGTCATCTGGGTGGGCCAGAGCCGACGTGTGGTTCTCGTGTGTGGAGGCCAAGATGGCGTCCCGGTTAAAGTTTATAGGCCATCCGAACTCGAGGAATGAGACCAGGTTTGCGTCGTAGTACCCTTGTAAATGTCTACGCCATGCCTCGATGCAGAGGCCGCTGGGCACGTGTCGTTGGGCCCCCTGATAGTTGTATAATCCGTGGTGAGTTACTTCATCGTAAATGTCTCGTAACTCTGCATTGAAGTCAGTGGAGGTGGTCAGCCCGATGTGTGGCCCCTGAGTGCCCTGGCTGACCTCCTCTGGTGTAGTCGGCTCTGGGTCCGACTGCGCTGGGGGATGATTTTGAAGCTGTGGGTACAAGGTACCCTGTGGCGGTTTATAGCCCTGGGTAGGCGCGCTTTCTGCCTCGCCCACAGTTGCCCCCTCCCCTCCCGTCCGAATGTCAGTGTTTATGTCTCGAGGAAGGCCTAAACCTCCCTCTTTCGCCCGTTTTTTGAATCGTCAGACATTTTCCTCATACACTCCTCTTCCCCGTGACGGCACAATGCGGAGCATACCCTGTGGCAATAGCTACAGGCGTGTGTAAAGGGGGGGTGGTCTTTCGTTTGTTCACAGGCCTTCTTTTGGAAGGCGGGACAACATTTCATGCCTGGGGGGGCTGCGCGTAGTTGTCGGGGTGCCCCCTCTTTTTGATCTTTTGGTTCGTGTTTTTCCTGGAACACCGTTCTGGAATATATCATCCTCATGTCGCGTATCGTGTCGCTGTCGGCCCAGTCCAGTTCTGCTTTCTCTACGGCTAGGCCCAAGGATTGGTAAAAGCCGCGCGCAGTGGGCCATGTGTAATCCATGGAATCCTGCATAATGATACTTAATATGTCTATCATGGTATCTTTGTCCATTTCACATTTTGGCGATTTTAGCATTGCCAAGTACCCGAAGACGAATTCGTCAGTGCGGAGTTCTGGATAGGTAAGGTTCCTTCTGTTACCCCCTGTCATCCTTTGTACATGTAGGTGGGGCCAATCGATTTGTTTCTCGACCCTGTCTGCCGCTGTAAGAAGTGAACCGGACTTCTTACCTTTTGATTTTGTTCTCCCCGACGATCCGTCGTCGTCATCGTCGTGATCTGTGCCGAATTGGGCTATCCTAGCGGCGGCCTGTGCCATTAGCTCGACGTTTGCTCTGAGGGTATCAGGGGATGCTGCGGCCGGGCCGGGGATGGAGGCTGATACAAATGGCTCCGGCTGTGTGGCTGGTACCATGGGTTGTTTGTCCCCATTGTCTCTGTTTTCCACCATGGACAGTCTTTCGTGCATGTCTGTCACTTTCGTTGTTAGTTCTAGCATCCCAGCTAGCATTTTATCAACGCTTTGCTGTAGCGTTGTTTCTGCGTTTGCCGGTTGCGACTGTTCTGCCGTCTCGCCTTGTAGTTGTTGTTGGCAATGCTTGCCTGCGGGTGGGGAGTGTTCCACTCCGCATTTTTTACATTTATAGTGTTTTGGCATGTTTGTGTAAGTCCAGGACTTTGTCTACAACTAGGCAAACCAAAAACCTGAGAAGCTGTAGGCTGGACGGTGATCCAAGAGCGTTAACAAGGGTTAATAGCTCTCCAGTATGTTGCCTGAACTGTTGCAGGGCAGCAAGTGACAATAGAAGGGTGGCTGGACGGCGTGTGCCAGTGGAGAGAGCAGCCCAGCGATTGGTTGGCTGGATGCAGTGTGTGAGTCACGGCCACTGCACACCCTGAGTGAGTGATAGTGGAGGCCCTACTAGCGAGTGGTGTTCAGAGAAGGGAACGTTAGCAGGCGTTTGTTGTGGTCCCCCAAATGCCTTGGAATGTAACCATTCCACACAAATGTATATAATAATGACATGTAAATGAAATTGACACTTTTACATTGAAAATCCACAATGACATAATTACTGGCTGTTCTGTATAATTCCAATGAAATCTCATCTAGTATTACACTATGGTTATTATGATGTAGCAACAACTCAAATTAAGTAATGTCCACGCGATCATCCTTATACCAAAACAGACATGTTCCGTTGCCGGCCGGACTGAGTGTACGCTTACTGAGCGATTTTCTTACACTACTGCTTAGCTTACTCTTGAAAAACGGGTTCGTAATTGTAATATAATTGTGTCCTGTGATCTCTGTCAGCCAGAATTGAGTTTCGATTATCAACACCTTTTCTGCCACATTAAGAAAAGATTGATTCATGCCAGTTGCTAATTGTGGAGGATACCAGAACATTCATGGGAAATACGGAATAACCCAATATCAGTGACAACTTCTTCACATACCTCTCAATAGACTCGAGTCTCGAACGATTGATTTTTGGTGAGAGGCGGTCTATGTCTAATGCCTTAGACCAATGGCATGATCAATCTTGTAACTGATCAAAGAAAATCACATAAAAATCCCTAGACAACTAACATTACGTCACCCAAGGAATGAACTCTATGCCATCAACCTGACCCTAAAGGTAGTTCTCGTTTTGCAAACCAGTTTATTCTATTTAGACATACACTGTTTCTCTCTCTCTCTAGGCTATGGACTTACAGAGACGAGCCCCGTGGTTGTACTTGCCCCTCCGCAGGGCTACGTCCAGGGCTCTGTGGGCAGAGTCATTCCAATGACCGAGTGTAAGGTATGTATGTATGTTTCTAAGTTCATTTGTTTAATTATGTATGTTTTTGTCGGGTTGGTTCACATTGGTTTGTTTTTTTGGACGTCATCAACCGTCAGAGTCGTACCACCTGTTATCTGGGAGCGGCTTCTCTTGGTGACTTTTCTCGAGTGGTGTTTTGCGTGTAAAGGTACCAAATGTAGATTTCCACTTATATGCCGCAGGTTTGTATACTTCTAATGGTAATCGAGTCACACACACACACACACACACACACACACACATCTCATGCATGATGCGATGAGGCGCACACATCTCATTTATTTGTGGCTGTAAATACCGCTACTAAATTACCACGGAACCACTGTCAACTGTTGTGCCATTAACTAGTGTCTGTGGCCGTGACAAATTATAAAAAGGACGATGGGAAAATATGTTGATAATTCCATCATTTCCATCAAAGTGATGAACTTAAATGCATTACTTTGAACAAGTATACAAAGAAAGCAGAACCCATTCAACGAGCCTGCTTAGAATACGTTACAAAATAACGTGTGTTTTTTCAAGAAATTATCCTAGTATGATTTGTATCCTAGCACCACCGATTTTTAGGTGTTACCCAGATCGAACGGTTCAGCGACTGCAATACTCATGTCATGTATGCTAGCATAAATGACCTCCGGTTCTTCTCCAGGTAACTGATGTTGAGACGGGCCAGCTTCTAGGACCGGACCAGGATGGGGAGTTATCTTTCCGAGGCCCCCAGATAATGTTAGGCTACCTCAACAAACCACAATCCACCGCCAGCAGCTTAGATATCGAAGGCTGGTTCCATACGGGTAAGTACGATATAATTCTATACATTTGTGAATCGTGATATGCGTTCATTCTACGGTAGGATAAAAGACACGTATTGGTAAATCCTTACTGTCTTTCGGATACGATTATTTCCATTAGACCACAGCTAACATCTATAAACCAAAGACTTAGGTTGACATATACTAACACCTATCACTGAAGACTTTGCCGATGGTATTGACAGCCTACATATACCACTGCAGTGAATATGGCTAGTCAGTTTTTTGTAAGTATTTGTCAATTAAAGTTGCGAAGAAAACACTTGAGGATGTATTTGAAAGTTTCATTTTAGGTATGTCATCTTCATTGTAACATACATGTACATGTAGTTATGTTTCGTTTCAGGTGATGTCGGCCATTATGATGAAGAAGGAAATATCTTCATAGTTGACAGAATCAAAGAACTGATTAAATACAAGGGCTTGCAGGTACATCCTTTTCTCAGTAATGCTCTTTTCGATATTCTCTTTCCAGGCACATTAAATGAATAAACACTTAAGGACACTAATATTCCTTAAACTGGCTATGTCATTAGTGTTGTGATTGTGCGTATATGATGTTTCCTGGCAGACGCTCCATTTTGGAATAAAATGGATTGTATTTTCGTTACGTTTGCGATCATTCAAAGATATCTCTTGACAAGACAATTATAAAAGGCATATTAACGTGACTAATCAGCGAAAACTTTTCTTCATCATAAAACGCAGACATCTTTGACATGAGGAATAGAAAAGGCAGCCTCTCCATGATAAACCTGGTCTACACTTCCAACTAAATACAATTGTCTTGAGTTCTCATTTAACCCATAGACTCAGTAGTATTATGATGTGTTATTTGTCCTTAATCAGGCAAAGGGATGGGTGGAAACTCCAGTATCAGTAGCTATTGTCACGAAGAGACATACGTGTATTATATGAAAATGTATTTGAATACCACAACATCTCGATATAACCGTAACTTTCTATCATTCCACCAGGTGGCGCCAGCAGAGTTGGAGGGTTTTCTCCTGACACACCCTGCTGTAGCAGATGTGGCTGTTGTGGGTATTCCTGATCTAAAGGCCGGGGAACTGCCCAGAGCTTACGTGGTTCTAAAACCAAACCATAAACTTTCTGAACAGGACATCATCAAGTTTGTTCAAGGTGATGGCTCGTACACTTTTTGTATCCTTATAATTCTTGATTCGATATTAGTAATGCAGGTGAATCAATGTATTTCGTCATGCATGAATGTGTACGGTGAGTTAGCGCCATCTCCAACAAACACTTTTGGTGGACATAAGGTATTTGTACTAATAGTCATGCATATCATTTTATTTTCTCCATTGCTGCAATCAGTAAAATTAATCAACATGATTTGTACCATGCAATGATTGTATATAACACCGCCTAGCGAGTAAAATCTAAACTAACTTAACTACTTATAACTTGGTGCCTGGTAAGAAAAAAAGGAAGATGGCGTTAATAACGTATGGCAACCTTGTTTCTAGAGTAATTGGTGGTGAACATTACCTATTTGGAGTATAAACCTTTCATCATTTTTGCTAATATTCACAATGTTTTCATTTCAGACAACAAGGCGCCACACAAACACCTTCGTGGAGGAGTGGAGTTTGTGGCAGCAATTCCAAAAACTCCGAGTGGAAAAATACTACGCCGAGCAATCAGAGAAGCTAGTTCTAAGAAAGTTTCAACGAAATCGAAATTATAGATATGTGCTGCTGTAAATTGACAAATAGACCAACAAAAGGAAATGTTGAACTAGTTACATGTTTATCTCACTGATTGATTGATTGATAGATTGCATTCTAATTCAAAGGTATTAAGGAGGTAAAAAGTCCTTAGATGAATAAAAAGAAGATGAAGAAAAGTATGGATATGTAGCGAAAGACCAATTACTATATGCGCTATAGTGAAGGGCTGGACTCATGCCCGGGGTCACTGGTCTGGAATAAGCGTGAGGTCACTTGGGAACAAGGACCAATCAGGGCTCTCGTACCAATTACATTACAGAGAAACCTGATCGCCGGCATCAACTGAGCATGCACATAGCACGAATTTTTGGGGTATATGTTGACACTGGTTGAGGCTATCCTGTTCAGCTTGACCGGCTGGTTTCATATCTACAATTTTTAATTTAGGTGTTGTTGCTCGCTACTGCCACGTCAATTTGAAGAATAAATCACATATGGATATGTAATTAAGTCTAAATTAGATCCGTACTCATGCATCTACTTATCGTATGATGCGATATTGTTGTCAGTCAGTGACAGTTGCCTACGTAGGTGTAAGTTGTGAAGGATGAATTACAAATAACTATTTCATCAACTCAGAGGTGTGGTGGGATATTTTTTATCCATGTTTGTTCAATCTCTTGTTTTACTTAGATATTGTTTCTAGTCACTGGCAATCGCCAACCAAATAAGTGTAAGATTTTACGGATGAATTACATGTACTAATAAATATATTCCATTAAACCAAACCTATGCTTTCCCCATTCAACAGACTTAAGCATTTAAAGATTTCTAAAAAAAAATGACGAGATTGTCCTCAAAAACTAAACAAAACACATAGTAACAATGGCCTAAGAATTTCAACATAATAAAGACGTCAACGCTTCCTTGATGAACGCTGTTTAGCTCTTATTAGATTTGTATTGGAATAGCGAATTCCAACCAACTATTCGAAAGCTCAGCGTCACTGTAACGAACCTTAAATATGAAAACAAACAATTCTTCTACAGTCATTAAAATGGTCATTAGGCATTATTCCATATTGATTTGATGTCCTGGCTATAACGCCATCACCGGCCAACTAGTACAACTATCGTTGGGAGTCTTCAGGATAAAGCATCTGCATCAGAAACCTTATCAACATATGCACGAGTTACGTTGACAGGTAAACAGCCATCAACTATTTTGATTTTGATTACATCATTCACGTGAACGATATTTACATCCCCATATCAACTCTGAGTGGAGACGTTATATTTGGGTATCAAAAATGTGACAACATAAAGTAACAAAATTAAACCCAAGTTGGTCTGATTGTGTGTGTATGTGCCGGTTGAAGAGAAGATATACTATACCCTTTTCGCTCTCGTGTCAGATCCAATTGGATCTTAAGTTGCTATATGATAATATTGAGCACTTCTCAACACCACACGTTTACAATTCTAAGAAATAAATTGATAAGGATTCAGTAGAAAGTAAAACTGAGACGAATTTTAAGGGTACGCCAATTCAATACTACTAGTCAAGTGTTTTAAGTGAAGTAAGTTGCACATTTGCATCGCAAGAGAAAGTTTATTAGTGTTTGGATTTTGCATGTAAACTTTGCACATTATAGTATAACGGTAGGGATGAGGTACACTACTTCATGCTGTGAATATAGGTGCACCTTACGTCATCGATGCAAGCTGCAGACAGAGACTCGTTATAAATGTGACGTCCAATCCCCGCACTGCGAAACATTCAGTTATGTCCGGAAATGGGGGGCTTGTTGATAATAATGATAATAATAATAATAATAATAATAATAATAATAATAATAATAATAATAATATAATGATAATTATAATAATGATAATAATAATTATAATAATAATAATAATAATTATAATAATAATAATAATAATAGTAGTTATGATAATAATGATGATAATAATAATAATGATGATAATGATAATAATAATAATGATAATGATACTACTACTGCCTCTACTACTACTACTAATAATAATAATGATAACAATAACAATAACGATAACAATAATAGTTATTGTAATAATAATAATGATAATAATAATAATAATAGTAGTAGTAATAATAATGATGATTTATCGTTATTAAAGGTCTCACTCAGTATGGCTAAACATTGTTGACAAAGGCCCACGCCACACGTGTATCTTGTATCAGTCCATACATCTGGCTATCAGTGTGGACTTTCAACCTGCCCTGTATTCCTAGCTAGGCTCATCCAGAGACATGGCCAGGATTTTGCGTAACGCCTATCAGCATTTGGATATACCAGACATAGGCTTAGCTGAGTTTGTTTTGCAAGAAGCAGATGGGAAATATGCAGATAAAATTGCCTTGGTGAGTAGTTGTTTTTAAAATCAGGATGGGCTTAGAATACCATATTATAACAACCATCAGAGAGGCACAGACTTCTGAATGTAGCTCCTAGTTGCCCAGGCGATATGACCTATTCACTATATGTTGTACATGTGTATGTATTATAAACAGTGAGCAGTTCACGTTTTGTGATTTGTGATCGGTATGGTTGTAAATGTGGAAAGCAATCGAAACCGTAAAATGGACTTAAAGTTTAGTGGATATGCGAATGAATGTGCTCATGATTTGGACTTTACACGCTCGGCACGATGACCTTTGTGCCTTGAACGACTTACCCACATCAGAGCGTATAGATCTATATGTATGACCCATATTCCATATTGACATAGAAACGCAAAAGGAGGGTGTACTATGCTGAACGCATTAATCTCTCTCTCTCTCTCTCTCTCTCTCTCTCTCTCTCTCTCTCTCTCTCTCTCTCACACACACACACACACACACACACGCCACAAAGCTGTGTTTCCTGAGACTCATTGATCATTGCGAGTTAATTTCAGTCCAGATTTAATGCTGTATCATTCCTCAAGGGGGACCCACTAGGTCTGTTTCTTATAACATAGTTTTTAACTTCAGTACCAAGAACTGTGTGGCCATCGTTTGTTTGATAGAGTCATCAAACATGCTTACGGGATCTAGTATAGTAATGGCATGTTACACCGAACACTATGGCAAGCCGAAGTGCCCTAAAGTATATGGAAGGCCAAAGTGGACAAAAAGAGCATTTTCTTATATTAATAAATGATTTCTTAATATTAATAAATGATTTCTTAATATCAATAAATGATTTTCTAATATTAATAAATGATTTCTTGATATTAATAAATGGCATGATTTACTAATATTAAGAAATGATTTCTTAATATTAATAGATGATTTCTTAATATTCATAAATGCTTAGCTTTTCTTAATAGTAATAAATGATTTCTTAATATTATTAAGTGATTTTCTAATATTAATAACTGATTTCTTAATATTAATAACTGATTTCTTAATATTAAGAAATGGCATGATTTCTTTATATAGATAAATCATTTCTTAATATTATTAATTGTTGAGCATTTATTAATATTAATAAATGATTTTCTAATATTAATAAATTCATTTATTAATATTAATAAATTAGCGCCATCTTTTGTTTGCTCAGGAAGTCTTTACCTGTGAAATAATGAAACACTATGGCAAGCCGAAGTGCCCTGAAGTATATGGAAGGCCAAAGTGGACAAAAAGAGCATTTTCTAATATTAATAAATGATTTCTTAATATTAATAAATGATTTCTTAATATCAATAAATGATTTTCTAATATTAATGAATGATTTCTTGATATTAATAAATGGCATGATTTACTAATATTAAGAAATGATTTCTTAATATTAATAGATGATTTCTTAATATTCATAAATGCTTAGCTTTTCTTAATAGTAATAAATGATTTCTTAATATTATTAAGTGATTTTCTAATATTAATAACTGATTTCTTAATATTAATAACTGATTTCTTAATATTAAGAAATGGCATGATTTCTTAATATTAATAAATGATTTCTTAATATAGATAAATCATTTTTCTTAATATTATTAATTGTTGAGCATTTATTAATATTAATAAATGATTTTCTAATATTAATAAATTTATTTATTAATATTAATAAATTAGCGCCATCTTTTGTTTGCTCAGGAAGTCTTTACCTGTGAAATAATGAAAAAACCCTACACGTGCTTAGGATAAGCGGGAAAATTTGACTTTGTTGTCTGTCAGATGTCAATTTCAAG
>OZ012691.1:21684741-21831365 GCA_963942565.1 Maea johnstoni
CAGATAACAGTCATTGGCAATGCCGTAGTCCATACGGCAGGCCACGGTCAAGGTCAGAGGAGCGTGTCGGGGCGAATCACCGACACACCCTCACCCAATGTTAGCATTCCCCTCTTACTCCCGATCTGATGACAAATCGAGAGGAAGCCCGGGAACGCGCAACAATCATCGATTGTGCTTACCCTACTGTCCTAATGATGCTACTTATATAGGTAGATTGGAGTACAGTAATGTGCTTAGTAGTTGACCAAATGTTAACTTTTGCAAGTTTTTTGATCAAATAAAACTGTTCAACTTTAACTTTATCGAAAATGTAAATAATTTATAATATTTCCATTGAAAGAAATATTCTTAATTTTGTCACATTGCCGAATTAGGTACCTTATAGACCTCTGTTGGTGTATTTGCATCTTGTTATGTCGCCGCTCATGGCTATTAATAGAGCACAGTTCCGCATTTGTCATTCGTCGACCGTGATTGGGTCACATTTTCAAAAAATATTTACTTTGCGTATGCCACGATATAAAAACACATTTGAAGTTAGTTAGTGGTATACTATTTTTATCTATCTATTAAAGTGTTGATAACTGTTCTAATGTAATACTTTTGTTGGGAAATGTTAAGAGCTGGTTCTTCATCTCAATTCAAGCATATCTAAAATGACTGGAGAAGAGTCAGCAGGAACCAGTGACTTCTCCTGAAAATGTGTTTTTAATATAGAGGGTAAAAAGTGCGACAGGTCCGGACCTGTGGAATTACGTGAAAAAATGCTAGAATATATAAAATGTGCCACAGGTCCGGACCTGTGAATATTTTGAGAAAAAACTTTTATTTTTAAATATCAAAAGTGCGACAGGTCCGGACCTGTGGAATTATGTGAAAAATTGCTAGAATATATAAAATGTACCACAGGTCCGGACCTTGTGAATATTTTGAGAAAAAACTTTTATTTTTAAATATCAAAAGTGCGACAGGTCCGGACCTGTGGAATTATGTTAAAAAATGCTAGAGTATATAAAATGTGCCAAAGGTCCGGACCTGTGAATATTTTTGAGAAAAAACTTTTATTTTTAAATATCAAAAGTGCGACAGGTCCGGACCTGTGGAATTACGTGAAAAAATGCTAGAATATATAAAATGTGCCACAGGTCCGGACCTGTGAATATTTTGAGAAAAAACTTTAATTTTTAAATATCAAAAGTACGACAGGTCCGGACCTGTGGAATTACGTGAAAAAATGCTAGAATATATAAAATTTGCCTCAGGTCTTGACCTGTGAATATTTTGAGAAAAAACTTTTATTTTTAAATATCAAAAGTGCGACAGGTCCGGACCTGTGGATTTATGTTAAAAAATGCTAGATTATAAAAATGTGGCCACAGGTCCGGACCTGTGAATATTTTGAGAAAAAACTTTTATTTTTAAATATCAAAAGTGCGACAGGTCCGGACCTGTGGAATTATGTGAAAAATTGCTAGAATATATAAAATGTACCACAGGTCCGGACCTGTGAATATTTTGAGAAAAAACTTTTATTTTTAAATATCAAAAGTGCGACAGGTCCGGACCTGTGGAATTATGTTAAAAAATGCTAGAGTATATAAAATGTGCCACAGGTCCGGACCTGTGAATATTTTGAGAAAAAACTTTTATTTTTAAATATCAAAAGTGCGACAGGTCCGGACCTGTGGAATTATGTTAAAAAATGCTAGAGTATATAAAATGTGCCACAGGTCCGGACCTGTGAATATTTTGAGAAAAAACTTTTATTTTTAAATATCAAAAGTGCAACAGGTCCGGACCTGTGGAATTACGTGAAAAAATGCTAGAATATATAAAATGTGCCACAGGTCCGGACCTGTGAATATTTTGAGAAAAAACTTTTATTTTTAAATATCAAAAGTGCGACAGGTCCGGACCTGTGGAATTATGTGAAAAATTGCTAGAATATATAAAATGTACCACAGGTCCGGACCTGTGAATATTTTGAGAAAAAACTTTTATTTTTAAATATCAAAAGTGCGACAGGTCCGGACCTGTGGAATTATCTTAAAAAATGCTAGAGTATATAAAATGTGCCACAGGTCCGGACCTGTGAATATTTTGAGAAAAAACTTTTATTTTTAAATATCAAAAGTGCGACAGGTCCGGACCTGTGGAATTACGTGAAAAAATGCTAGAATATATAAAATGTGCCACAGGTCCGGACCTGTGAATATTTTGAGAAAAAACTTTTATTTTTAAATATCAAAAGTACGACAGGTCCGGACCTGTGGAATTACGTGAAAAAATGCTAGAATATATAAAATTTGCCTCAGGTCTTGACCTGTGAATATTTTGAGAAAAAACAATTATCTTTAAATATCAAAAGTGCCACAGGTCCGGACCTGTGGAATTACGTGAAAAAATGCTAGAATATATAAATCATGCCACAGGTCCGGACCTGTGAATATTTTGAGAAAAAACTTTTATTTTTAAATATCAAAAGTGCGACAGGTCCGTACCTGTGGAATTACGTGAAAAAATGCTAGAATATATAAAATGTGCCACGGGTCCGGACCTGTGAATATTTCGAGAAAAAACTTTTATTTTTAAATATCAAAAGTGCGACAGGTCCGGACCTGTGGAATTATGTTAAAAAATGCTAGAGTATATAAAATGTGCCACAGGTCCGGACCTGTGAATATTTTGAGAAAAAAACTTTTATTTTTAAATATCAAAAATGCGACAGGTCCGGACCTGTGGAATTACGTGAAAAAATGCTAGAATATATAAATTGTGCCACAGGTCCGGACCTGTGAATATTTTGACAAAAAACTGTTATTTTTAAATATCAAAAGTGCGACAGGTCCGGACCTGAGGAATTATGTGAAAAATTGCTAGAATATATAAAATGTACCAAAGGTCCGGACCTGTGAATATTTTGAGAAAAAAACTTTTATTTTTAAATATCAAAAGTGCGACAGGTCCGGACCTGTGGAATTATGTTAAAAAATGCTGGAGTATATAAAATGTGCCACAGGTCCGGACCTGTGAATATTTTGAGAAAAAACTTTTATTTTTAAATATCAAAAGTGCGACAGGTCCGGACCTGTGGAATTACGTGAAAAAATGCTAGAATATATAAAATGTGCCACAGGTCCGGACCTGTGAATATTTTGAGAAAAAACTTTTATTTTTAAATATCAAAAGTGCGACAGGTCCGGACCTGTGGATTTATGTTAAAAAATGCTAGAGTATATAAAATGTGCCACAGGTCCGGACCTGTGAATATTTTGACAAAAAACTTTTATTTTTAAATATCAAAAGTGCGACAGGTCCGGACCTGTGGAATTATGTGAAAAATTGCTAGAATATATAAAATGTACCACAGGTCCGGACCTGTGAATATTTTGAGAAAAAACTTTTATTTTTAAATATCAAAAGTGCGACAGATCCGGACCTGTGGAATTATGTTAAAAAATCCTAGAGTATATAAAATGTGCCACAGGTCCGGACCTGTGAATATTTTGAGAAAAAACTTTTATTTTTAAATATCAAAAGTGCGACAGGTCCGGACCTGTGGAATTATGTTAAAAAATGCTAGAGTATATAAAATGTGCCACAGGTCCGGACCTGTGAATATTTTGAGAAAAAACTTTTATTTTTAAATATCAAAAGTGCGACAGGTCCGGACCTGTGTAATTACGTGAAAAAATGCTAGAATATATAAAATGTGCCACAGGTCCGGACCTGTGAATATTTTGAGAAAAAACTTTTTTTTTTTAAATATCAAAAGTGCGACAGGTCCGGACCTGTGGAATTATGTGAAAAAATGCTAGAATATATAAAATGTGCCACAGGTCCGGACCTGTGAATATTTTGAGAAAAAACTTTTATTTTTAAATATCAAAAGTGCCACAGGTCCGGACCTGTGGAATTACGTGAAAAAATGCTAGAATATATAAAATGTGCCACAGGTCCGGACCTGTAAATATATTGAGAAAAAACTTTTATTTTTAAATATCAAAAGTGTGACAGGTCCGGACCTGTGGAATTATGTGAAAAAATGCTAGAATATATAAAATGTGCCGCAGGTCCGGACCTGTGACTATTTTGAGAAAAAACTTTTATTTATAAATATCAATAGTACGACAGGTCCGGACCTGTGGAATTATGTGAAAAAATGCTAGAATATATAAAATGTGCCACAGGTCCGGAACTGTGAATATTTTGAGAAAAAACTTTTATTTTTAAATATCAAATGTGCGACAGGTCCGGACCTGTGGAATTACGTGAAAAAATGCTAGAATATATAAAATGTGCCACAGGTCCGGACCTGTGGAATTACGTGAAAAAATGCAAGAATATATAAAATGTGCCACAGGTCCGGACCTGTGAATATTTTGACAAAAAACTTTTATTTATAAATATCAATAGTACGACAGGTCCGGACCTGTGGAATTATGTGAAAAAATGCTAGAATATATAAAATGTGCCACAGGTCCGGACCTGTGAATATTTTGAGAAAAAACTCTTATTTTTAAATATCTAAAGTGCGACAGGTCCGGACCTGTGGAATTATGTGAAAAATTGCTAGAATATATAAAATGTACCACAGGTCCGGACCTGTGAATATTTTGAGAAAAAACTTTCATTTTTAAATATCAAAAGTGCGACAGGTCCGGACCTGTGGAATTATGTTGAAAAAAGCTAGAGTATATAAAATGTGCCACACGCCGGACCTGTGAATATTTTGAGAAAAAACTTTTATTTTTAAATATCAAAAGTGCCACAGGTCCGAACCTGTGAAATTACGTGAAAAAATGCTAGAATATATAAAATGTGCCACAGGTCCGGACCTGTGAATATTTTGAGAAAAAACTTTTATTTTTAAATATCAAAAGTGTGACAGGTCCGGACCTGTGGAATTATGTGAAAAAATGCTAGAATATATAAAATGTGCCGCAGGTCCGGACCTGTGACTATTTTGAGAAAAAACTTTTATTTATAAATATCAATAGTACGACAGGTCCGGACCTGTGGAATTATGTGAAAAAATGCTAGAATATATAAAATGTGCCACAGGTCCGGACCTGTGAATATTTTGAGAAAAAACTTTTATTTTTAAATATCAAATGTGCGACAGGTCCGGACCTGTGGAATTACGTGAAAAAATGCTAGAATATATAAAATGTGCCACAGGTCCGGACCTGTGGAATTACGTGAAAAAATGCTAGAATATATAAAATGTGCCACAGGTCCGGACCTGTGAATATTTTGACAAAAAACTTTTATTTATAAATATCAATAGTACGACAGGTCCGGACCTGTGGAATTATGTGAAAAAATGCTAGAATATATAAAATGTGCCACAGGTCCGGACCTGTGAATATTTTGAGAAAAAACTTTTATTTTTAAATATCAAAAGTGCGACAGGTCCGGACCTGTGGAATTACGTGAAAAAATGCTAGAATATATAAAATGTACCACAGGTCCGGACCTGTGAATATTTTGAGAAAAAACTTTTATTTTTAAATATCAAAAGTGCGACAGGTCTGGACCTGTGGAATTACGTGAAAAAATGCTAGAATATATAAAATGTGCAACAGGTCCGGACCTGTGAATATTTTGAGAAAAAACTTTTATTTTTAAATATCTAAAGTGCGACAGGTCCGGACCTGTGGAATTATGTGAAAAAATGCTAGAATATATAAAGTGTACCAGAGGTCCGGACCTGTGAATATTTTAAGAAAAAACCTTTATTTCTATATATCAAAAGTGCGATAAAGTTTGTCCTACCTCAGATTCCTGTGGTGTTGTCTTATTGCCTTCCCAGCTGTCCATCCTGCTGTTCAATGCTGCCATCTGGGTGCTCAAGGCCACAAGCGTTGCTTCAAGACTGGTTGCACCATCTTCCCCCTGGGGACTGCTTGTTGCTTTCCTGCTGCCACGTCGCGTACTGTGTGCCTGACATCTCTTCCCCGTTGGAGCCTCATGCCTAGCATTGCACTTGCTACAATGCCACATTCTGCTTGGCTGCTGGTTCGCTGACCCCTGTTGCACCACTGATCACCTGGGCCGGCTCACTGGAGCTCTCCACAGAGCGTGCTGGGAGTGGTGTGACTGTATCCACAACAGTTGCCCAACAGCAGGTGTTCAAGCCCGTGTTTCAGCCATACTGGGCAGGAACTATAGTCAAATAGAGTTGCAGGTTTCAAATCCTGCTATCATATCCCTGTCCTTAAAAGGACAGTTGGCTGACCCACCTTCACTAGGTGGCACTTAGAATGAAAGTGGCTGCGCTCAATACAGTTAAAAACAGAGCCAAAAAGCCCTTACAATCCAGGCTGGGTAATTCTATCAATGTGGTAAGTGACTTGTGCATGGCTTATAAAGTATAAAACCAGTGGCAAATAGTATAATATGTTCAGTTGCCAAGTCTCTTATCCTTGCATATAGATTAAAATATAGATTAAAATTTGGCTAGAAGATAGCCCAGCTATATAAAACTCACTGCAAGGATCTGTCCTGATGATTAAGCCTGTAGCCACAAGTTGTGTGCACTACCACTCCCCAGCCTGGAATGCTATTACCTGCCTGCACAAGCCCTATTTATACACACCCAAAAGGAGCGGGAGATTGAAAGCAGCAGTGTGGTGAGTACATGCAGGCAAGCTCTAGCAGCTCCCCCTCAATGTACGTCAGTGCCTGCAGGCGTGACCCAGTTTGTAGGCAGTCCTGACAAACCTGCAGAAGCAGCAGTGCAGTGAGGCCTATCGACCTAGAAACTGCCCACACTGAAGGTCCGAGCAGCAGCCCAGCCATGCCTGCAGTAGTGACCCAGAAAGGCCACTAATTATGCAGCCCACAAGCTGTATGTGCGAATCCTGATGTGCAGTGGGTTCTCTCCATGATCTGCAATGCTGGGTGTGACCTGCGCATTACATTGCAAATGTGCCACAGGTCCGGACCTGTGAATATTTTGAGAAAAAACTTTTATTTTTAAATATCGAAAGTTCGATAGGTCCAGACATGTGGAATTACGTGAAAAAATGCTAGAATATATAAAATGTGCCACAGGTCCGGACCTGTGAATATTTTGAGAAAAAACTTTTATTCTTAAATATCAAAAGTGCGACAGGTCCACACCTGTGGAATCACGTGAAAAAATGCAAGAATATATAAAATGTGCCACAGGTCCGGACCTGTGAATATTTTGAGAAAAAACTTTTATTTTTAAATAAAAAAAGTGTGACAGGTCCGGACCTGTGGAATTATGTGAAAAAATGCTAGAATGTATAAAATGTGCCACAGGTCCGGACCTGTGAATATTTGAGAAAAAACTTTTATTTTTAAATATCAAAAGTACGACAGGTCCGGACCTGTGGAATTATGTGAAAAAATGCTAGAATATATAAAATGTGCCACAGGTCCGGACCTGTGAATATTTTGAGAAAAAACTTTTATTTTTAAATATCAAAAGTGCCACAGGTCCGGACCTGTGGAATTACGCGAAAAAATGCTAGAATATATAAAATGTGCCATAGGTCCGGACCTGTGAATATTTTGAGAAAAAACTTTTATTTATAAATATCAAAAGTGCGACAGGTCCGGACTTGTGGAATTACGTGAAAAAATGCTAGAATATATAAAATGTGCAGCAGGTCCGGACCTGTGAATATTTTGAGAAAAAACTTTTATTTTTAAATATCAAAAGTGCGACAGATCCGGACCTGTGGCATTATGTGAAAAAATGCTAGAAAATGTGCCACAGGTCCAGACCTGTGAATATTTTGAGAAAAAACTTTTATTTTTAAATATCAAAAGCGCGACAGTTCCGGACCTGTGGAATTATGTGAAAAAATGCTAGAATATATAAAATGTGCCACAGGTCCGGACCTGTGAATATTTTGAGAAAAAACTTTTATTTTTAAATATCAAAAGTGCGACAGGTCCGGACCTGTGGAATTATGTGAAAAAATGCTAGAATATATCAAATGTGCCAGAGGTCCGGACCTGTGAATATTTTGAGAAAAAACTTTTATTTTTAAATATAATAAGTGCGACAGGTCCGGACCTGTGGAATTACATGAAAAAATGCTAGAATATATAAAATGTGCCACAGGTCCGGACCTGTGAATATTTTGAGAAAAATTTTTATTTTTAAATATCAAAAGTGCGACAGGTCCGGACCTGTGGAATTACGTGAAAAAATGCTAGAATATATAAAATGTGCCACAGGGCCGGACCTGTGAATATTTTGAGAAAAAACTTTTATTTTTAAATATCAAAAGTGCGACAGGTCCGGTCCTGTGGAATTACGTGCAAAAAAGGCTAGAATATATAAAATGTGCCACAGGTCCGGACCTGTGAATATTTTGAGAAAAAAAAATTATTTCTAAATATCAAAAGTGCGACAGGTCCTAACCTGTGGAATTATGTGAAAAAATGCTAGAATATATAAAATGTACCTCAGGTGCGGACCTGAGAATATTTTGAGAAAAAACTTTTATTTTTAAATATCAAAAGTGCGACAGGTCCGGACCTGTGGAATTATGTGAAAAAATGCTAGAATATATAAAATGTGCCACAGGTCCGGACCTGTGAATATTTTGAGAAAAAACTTTTATTTTTAAATATCAAAAGTGCGACAGGTCCGGACCTGTAGAATTATGTGAAAAAATGCTAGAATATATGAAATGTGTCACAGGTGCGGACCTGTGAATATTTTGAGAAAAAACTTTTATTTTTAAATATCAAAAGTGCGACAGATCCGGACCTGTGGCATTATGTGAAAAAATGCTAGAAAATGTGCCACAGGTCCAGACCTGTGAATATTTTGAGAAAAAACTTTTATTTTTAAATATCAAAAGCGCGACAGTTCCGGACCTGTGGAATTATGTGAAAAAATGCTAGAATATATAAAATGTGCCACAGGTCCGGACCTGTGAATATTTTGAGAAAAAACTTTTATTTTTAAATATCAAAAGTGCGACAGGTCCGGACCTGTGGAATTATGTGAAAAAATGCTAGAATATATCAAATGTGCCAGAGGTCCGGACCTGTGAATATTTTGAGAAAAAACTTTTATTTTTAAATATAATAAGTGCGACAGGTCCGGACCTGTGGAATTACATGAAAAAATGCTAGAATATATAAAATGTGCCACAGGTCCGGACCTGTGAATATTTTGAGAAAAAACTTTTATTTTTAAATATCAAAAGTGCGACAGGTCCGGACCTGTGGAATTACGTGAAAAAATGCTAGAATATATAAAATGTGCCACAGGGCCGGACCTGTGAATATTTTGAGAAAAAACTTTTATTTTTAAATATCAAAAGTGCGACAGGTCCGGTCCTGTGGAATTACGTGCAAAAAAGGCTAGAATATATAAAATGTGCCACAGGTCCGGACCTGTGAATATTTTGAGAAAAAAAAATTATTTCTAAATATCAAAAGTGCGACAGGTCCTAACCTGTGGAATTATGTGAAAAAATGCTAGAATATATAAAATGTACCTCAGGTGCGGACCTGAGAATATTTTGAGAAAAAACTTTTATTTTTAAATATCAAAAGTGCGACAGGTCCGGACCTGTGGAATTATGTGAAAAAATGCTAGAATATATAAAATGTGCCACAGGTCCGGACCTGTGAATATTTTGAGAAAAAACTTTTATTTTTAAATATCAAAAGTGCGACAGGTCCGGACCTGTAGAATTATGTGAAAAAATGCTAGAATATATGAAATGTGTCACAGGTGCGGACCTGTGAATATTTTGAGAAAAAACTTTTATTTTTAAATATAATAAGTGCGACAGGTCCGGACCTCTGGAATTACATGAAAAAATGCTAGAATATATAAAATGTGCCACAGGTCCGGACCTGTGAATATTTTGAGAAAAAACTTTTATTTTTAAATATCAAAAGTGCGACAGGTCCGGACCTGTGGAATTACGTGAAAAAATGCTAGAATATATAAAATGTGCCACAGGGCCGGACCTGTGAATATTTTGAGAAAAAACTTTTATTTTTAAATATCAAAAGTGCGACAGGTCCGGTCCTGTGGAATTACGTGCAAAAAAGGCTAGAATATATAAAATGTGCCACAGGTCCGGACCTGTGAATATTTTGAGAAAAAAAATATATTTTTAAATATCACAAGCCCTGCGGGGAGTCTGCTGGCAGTTACATTGCTCTCAGAGAAAATATTTATATAAATTATTGAATGGAAAATATGAAATATTAATATCACTGATTCTTCAGTGGCAGGACAACCCTAGAAAAACGATGCGAAACCTTTAATCATTGGTAAATGCGGGTTAACAATCAACCATGACGCTAAAAATTTACATATTTGTTCGTGATTTCCTAATGCTACGAGTATACTTGGGGTTGGGGTAGTGAAGGTATTGCATGCGTGTAGCAATCTTGGTCTCAACGTGTTCTTGAGCAGGGTCTACCAACTGCTACACGCATGCAATACCTTCACTACCCCAACCCCAAGTATACTCGTAGCATTAGGAAATCAAGAACAAATATGTAAATTTTTAGCGTCATGGTTGATTGTTAACCTGCATTTACCAATGATTAAAGGTTTCGCATCGTTTTTCTAGGGTTGTCCTGCCACTGAAGAATCAGTGATATTAATATTTCATATTTTCCATTCAATAATTTATATAAATATTTTCTCTGAGAGCAATGTAACTGCCAGCAGACTCCCCGCAGGGCTTGTGATATTTAAAAATATATTTTTTTTCTCAAAATATTCACAGGTCCGGACCTGTGGCACATTTTATATATTCTAGCCTTTTTTGCACGTAATTCCACAGGACCGGACCTGTCGCACTTTTGATATTTAAAAATAAAAGTTTTTTCTCAAAATATTCACAGGTCCGGCCCTGTGGCACATTTTATATATTCTAGCATTTTTTCACGTAATTCCACAGGTCCGGACCTGTCGCACTTTTGATATTTAAAAATAAAAGTTTTTTCTCAAAATATTCACAGGTCCGGACCTGTGGCACATTTTATATATTCTAGCATTTTTTCATGTAATTCCAGAGGTCCGGACCTGTCGCACTTATTATATTTAAAAATAAAAGTTTTTTCTCAAAATATTCACAGGTCCGCACCTGTGACACATTTCATATATTCTAGCATTTTTTCACATAATTCTACAGGTCCGGACCTGTCGCACTTTTGATATTTAAAAATAAAAGTTTTTTCTCAAAATATTCACAGGTCCGGACCTGTGGCACATTTTATATATTCTAGCATTTTTTCACATAATTCCACAGGTCCGGACCTGTCGCACTTTTGATATTTAAAAATAAAAGTTTTTTCTCAAAATATTCTCAGGTCCGCACCTGAGGTACATTTTATATATTCTAGCATTTTTTCACATAATTCCACAGGATAGGACCTGTCGCACTTTTGATATTTAGAAATATTTTTTTTTTCTCAAAATATTCACAGGTCCGGACCTGTGGCACATTTTATATATTCTAGCCTTTTTTGCACGTAATTCCACAGGACCGGACCTGTCGCACTTTTGATATTTAAAAATAAAAGTTTTTTCTCAAAATATTCACAGGTCCGGCCCTGTGGCACATTTTATATATTCTAGCATTTTTTCACGTAATTCCACAGGTCCGGACCTGTCGCACTTTTGATATTTAAAAATAAAATTTTTTCTCAAAATATTCACAGGTCCGGACCTGTGGCACATTTTATATATTCTAGCATTTTTTCATGTAATTCCACAGGTCCGGACCTGTCGCACTTATTATATTTAAAAATAAAAGTTTTTTCTCAAAATATTCACAGGTCCGGACCTCTGGCACATTTGATATATTCTAGCATTTTTTCACATAATTCCACAGGTCCGGACCTGTCGCACTTTTGATATTTAAAAATAAAAAATCTTTCTCAAAATATTCACAGGTCCGGACCTGTGAATATTTTGAGAAAAAACTTTTATTTTTAAATATCAAAAGTGCGACAGGTCCGTACCTGTGGAATTACGTGAAAAAATGCTAGAATATATAAAATGTGCCACGGGTCCGGACCTGTGAATATTTCGAGAAAAAACTTTTATTTTTAAATATCAAAAGTGCGACAGGTCCGGACCTGTGGAATTATGTTAAAAAATGCTAGAGTATATAAAATGTGCCACAGGTCCGGACCTGTGAATATTTTGAGAAAAAAACTTTTATTTTTAAATATCAAAAATGCGACAGGTCCGGACCTGTGGAATTACGTGAAAAAATGCTAGAATATATAAATTGTGCCACAGGTCCGGACCTGTGAATATTTTGACAAAAAACTGTTATTTTTAAATATCAAAAGTGCGACAGGTCCGGACCTGAGGAATTATGTGAAAAATTGCTAGAATATATAAAATGTACCAAAGGTCCGGACCTGTGAATATTTTGAGAAAAAAACTTTTATTTTTAAATATCAAAAGTGCGACAGGTCCGGACCTGTGGAATTATGTTAAAAAATGCTGGAGTATATAAAATGTGCCACAGGTCCGGACCTGTGAATATTTTGAGAAAAAACTTTTATTTTTAAATATCAAAAGTGCGACAGGTCCGGACCTGTGGAATTACGTGAAAAAATGCTAGAATATATAAAATGTGCCACAGGTCCGGACCTGTGAATATTTTGAGAAAAAACTTTTATTTTTAAATATCAAAAGTGCGACAGGTCCGGACCTGTGGATTTATGTTAAAAAATGCTAGAGTATATAAAATGTGCCACAGGTCCGGACCTGTGAATATTTTGACAAAAAACTTTTATTTTTAAATATCAAAAGTGCGACAGGTCCGGACCTGTGGAATTATGTGAAAAATTGCTAGAATATATAAAATGTACCACAGGTCCGGACCTGTGAATATTTTGAGAAAAAACTTTTATTTTTAAATATCAAAAGTGCGACAGATCCGGACCTGTGGAATTATGTTAAAAAATCCTAGAGTATATAAAATGTGCCACAGGTCCGGACCTGTGAATATTTTGAGAAAAAACTTTTATTTTTAAATATCAAAAGTGCGACAGGTCCGGACCTGTGGAATTATGTTAAAAAATGCTAGAGTATATAAAATGTGCCACAGGTCCGGACCTGTGAATATTTTGAGAAAAAACTTTTATTTTTAAATATCAAAAGTGCGACAGGTCCGGACCTGTGTAATTACGTGAAAAAATGCTAGAATATATAAAATGTGCCACAGGTCCGGACCTGTGAATATTTTGAGAAAAAACTTTTTTTTTTTAAATATCAAAAGTGCGACAGGTCCGGACCTGTGGAATTATGTGAAAAAATGCTAGAATATATAAAATGTGCCACAGGTCCGGACCTGTGAATATTTTGAGAAAAAACTTTTATTTTTAAATATCAAAAGTGCCACAGGTCCGGACCTGTGGAATTACGTGAAAAAATGCTAGAATATATAAAATGTGCCACAGGTCCGGACCTGTGAATATTTCGAGAAAAAACTTTTATTTTTAAATATCAAAAGTGCGACAGGTCCGGACCTGTGGAATTATGTTAAAAAATGCTAGAGTATATAAAATGTGCCACAGGTCCGGACCTGTGAATATTTTGAGAAAAAAACTTTTATTTTTAAATATCAAAAATGCGACAGGTCCGGACCTGTGGAATTACGTGAAAAAATGCTAGAATATATAAATTGTGCCACAGGTCCGGACCTGTGAATATTTTGACAAAAAACTGTTATTTTTAAATATCAAAAGTGCGACAGGTCCGGACCTGAGGAATTATGTGAAAAATTGCTAGAATATATAAAATGTACCAAAGGTCCGGACCTGTGAATATTTTGAGAAAAAAACTTTTATTTTTAAATATCAAAAGTGCGACAGGTCCGGACCTGTGGAATTATGTTAAAAAATGCTGGAGTATATAAAATGTGCCACAGGTCCGGACCTGTGAATATTTTGAGAAAAAACTTTTATTTTTAAATATCAAAAGTGCGACAGGTCCGGACCTGTGGAATTACGTGAAAAAATGCTAGAATATATAAAATGTGCCACAGGTCCGGACCTGTGAATATTTTGAGAAAAAACTTTTATTTTTAAATATCAAAAGTGCGACAGGTCCGGACCTGTGGATTTATGTTAAAAAATGCTAGAGTATATAAAATGTGCCACAGGTCCGGACCTGTGAATATTTTGACAAAAAACTTTTATTTTTAAATATCAAAAGTGCGACAGGTCCGGACCTGTGGAATTATGTGAAAAATTGCTAGAATATATAAAATGTACCACAGGTCCGGACCTGTGAATATTTTGAGAAAAAACTTTTATTTTTAAATATCAAAAGTGCGACAGATCCGGACCTGTGGAATTATGTTAAAAAATCCTAGAGTATATAAAATGTGCCACAGGTCCGGACCTGTGAATATTTTGAGAAAAAACTTTTATTTTTAAATATCAAAAGTGCGACAGGTCCGGACCTGTGGAATTATGTTAAAAAATGCTAGAGTATATAAAATGTGCCACAGGTCCGGACCTGTGAATATTTTGAGAAAAAACTTTTATTTTTAAATATCAAAAGTGCGACAGGTCCGGACCTGTGTAATTACGTGAAAAAATGCTAGAATATATAAAATGTGCCACAGGTCCGGACCTGTGAATATTTTGAGAAAAAACTTTTTTTTTTTAAATATCAAAAGTGCGACAGGTCCGGACCTGTGGAATTATGTGAAAAAATGCTAGAATATATAAAATGTGCCACAGGTCCGGACCTGTGAATATTTTGAGAAAAAACTTTTATTTTTAAATATCAAAAGTGCCACAGGTCCGGACCTGTGGAATTACGTGAAAAAATGCTAGAATATATAAAATGTGCCACAGGTCCGGACCTGTGAATATTTTGAGAAAAAACTTTTATTTTTAAATATCAAAAGTGTGACAGGTCCGGACCTGTGGAATTATGTGAAAAAATGCTAGAATATATAAAATGTGCCGCAGGTCCGGACCTGTGACTATTTTGAGAAAAAACTTTTATTTATAAATATCAATAGTACGACAGGTCCGGACCTGTGGAATTATGTGAAAAAATGCTAGAATATATAAAATGTGCCACAGGTCCGGAACTGTGAATATTTTGAGAAAAAACTTTTATTTTTAAATATCAAATGTGCGACAGGTCCGGACCTGTGGAATTACGTGAAAAAATGCTAGAATATATAAAATGTGCCACAGGTCCGGACCTGTGGAATTACGTGAAAAAATGCTAGAATATATAAAATGTGCCACAGGTCCGGACCTGTGAATATTTTGACAAAAAACTTTTATTTATAAATATCAATAGTACGACAGGTCCGGACCTGTGGAATTATGTGAAAAAATGCTAGAATATATAAAATGTGCCACAGGTCCGGACCTGTGAATATTTTGAGAAAAAACTCTTATTTTTAAATATCTAAAGTGCGACAGGTCCGGACCTGTGGAATTATGTGAAAAATTGCTAGAATATATAAAATGTACCACAGGTCCGGACCTGTGAATATTTTGAGAAAAAACTTTCATTTTTAAATATCAAAAGTGCGACAGGTCCGGACCTGTGGAATTATGTTGAAAAAAGCTAGAGTATATAAAATGTGCCACACGCCGGACCTGTGAATATTTTGAGAAAAAACTTTTATTTTTAAATATCAAAAGTGCCACAGGTCCGAACCTGTGAAATTACGTGAAAAAATGCTAGAATATATAAAATGTGCCACAGGTCCGGACCTGTGAATATTTTGAGAAAAAACTTTTATTTTTAAATATCAAAAGTGTGACAGGTCCGGACCTGTGGAATTATGTGAAAAAATGCTAGAATATATAAAATGTGCCGCAGGTCCGGACCTGTGACTATTTTGAGAAAAAACTTTTATTTATAAATATCAATAGTACGACAGGTCCGGACCTGTGGAATTATGTGAAAAAATGCTAGAATATATAAAATGTGCCACAGGTCCGGACCTGTGAATATTTTGAGAAAAAACTTTTATTTTTAAATATCAAATGTGCGACAGGTCCGGACCTGTGGAATTACGTGAAAAAATGCTAGAATATATAAAATGTGCCACAGGTCCGGACCTGTGGAATTACGTGAAAAAATGCTAGAATATATAAAATGTGCCACAGGTCCGGACCTGTGAATATTTTGACAAAAAACTTTTATTTATAAATATCAATAGTACGACAGGTCCGGACCTGTGGAATTATGTGAAAAAATGCTAGAATATATAAAATGTGCCACAGGTCCGGACCTGTGAATATTTTGAGAAAAAACTTTTATTTTTAAATATCAAAAGTGCGACAGGTCCGGACCTGTGGAATTACGTGAAAAAATGCTAGAATATATAAAATGTACCACAGGTTCGGACCTGTGAATATTTTGAGAAAAAACTTTTATTTTTAAATATCAAAAGTGCGACAGGTCTGGACCTGTGGAATTACGTGAAAAAATGCTAGAATATATAAAATGTGCAACAGGTCCGGACCTGTGAATATTATGAGAAAAAACTTTTATTTTTAAATATCAAAAGTGCGACAGGTCCGGACCTGTGGAATTATGTGAAAAAATGCTAGAATATATAAAGTGTACCAGAGGTCCGGACCTGTGAATATTTTAAGAAAAAACCTTTATTTCTATATATCAAAAGTGCGATAAAGTTTGTCCTACCTCAGATTCCTGTGGTGTTGTCTTATTGCCTTCCCAGCTGTCCATCCTGCTGTTCAATGCTGCCATCTGGGTGCTCAAGGCCACAAGCGTTGCTTCAAGACTGGTTGCACCATCTTCCCCCTGGGGACTGCTTGTTGCTTTCCTGCTGCCACGTCGCGTACTGTGTGCCTGACATCTCTTCCCCGTTGGAGCCTCATGCCTAGCATTGCACTTGCTACAATGCCACATTCTGCTTGGCTGCTGGTTCGCTGACCCCTGTTGCACCACTGATCACCTGGGCCGGCTCACTGGAGCTCTCCACAGAGCGTGCTGGGAGTGGTGTGACTGTATCCACAACAGTTGCCCAACAGCAGGTGTTCAAGCCCGTGTTTCAGCCACACTGGGCAGGAACTATAGTCAAATAGAGTTGCAGGTTTCAAATCCTGCTATCATATCCCTGTCCTTAAAAGGACAGTTGGCTGACCCACCTTCACTAGGTGGCACTTAGAATGAAAGTGGCTGCGCTCAATACAGTTAAAAACAGAGCCAAAAAGCCCTTACAATCCAGGCTGGGTAATTCTATCAATGTGGTAAGTGACTTGTGCATGGCTTATAAAGTATAAAACCAGTGGCAAATAGTATAATATGTTCAGTTGCCAAGTCTCTTATCCTTGCATATAGATTAAAATATAGATTAAAATTTGGCTAGAAGATAGCCCAGCTATATAAAACTCACTGCAAGGATCTGTCCTGATGATTAAGCCTGTAGCCACA
The DNA here is from genome assembly GCA_963942565.1 of Maea johnstoni. Taxonomy (NCBI): domain Eukaryota; kingdom Metazoa; phylum Annelida; class Polychaeta; order Spionida; family Magelonidae; genus Maea; species Maea johnstoni. Next base: position 21,702,173 of record OZ012691.1, read on the forward strand.
AGTTGTGTGCACTACCACTCCCCAGCCTGGAATGCTATTACCTGCCTGCACAAGCCCTATTTATACACACCCAAAAGGAGCGGGAGATTGAAAGCAGCAGTGTGGTGAGTACATGCAGGCAAGCTCTAGCAGCTCCCCCTCAATGTACGTCAGTGCCTGCAGGCGTGACCCAGTTTGTAGGCAGTCCTGACAAACCTGCAGAAGCAGCAGTGCAGTGAGGCCTATCGACCTAGAAACTGCCCACACTGAAGGTCCGAGCAGCAGCCCAGCCATGCCTGCAGTAGTGACCCAGAAAGGCCACTAATTATGCAGCCCACAAGCTGTATGTGCGAATCCTGATGTGCAGTGGGTTCTCTCCATGATCTGCAATGCTGGGTGTGACCTGCGCATTACATTGCAAATGTGCCACAGGTCCGGACCTGTGAATATTTTGAGAAAAAACTTTTATTTTTAAATATCGAAAGTTCGATAGGTCCAGACATGTGGAATTACGTGAAAAAATGCTAGAATATATAAAATGTGCCACAGGTCCGGACCTGTGAATATTTTGAGAAAAAACTTTTATTCTTAAATATCAAAAGTGCGACAGGTCCACACCTGTGGAATCACGTGAAAAAATGCAAGAATATATAAAATGTGCCACAGGTCCGGACCTGTGAATATTTTGAGAAAAAACTTTTATTTTTAAATAAAAAAAGTGTGACAGGTCCGGACCTGTGGAATTATGTGAAAAAATGCTAGAATGTATAAAATGTGCCACAGGTCCGGACCTGTGAATATTTGAGAAAAAACTTTTATTTTTAAATATCAAAAGTACGACAGGTCCGGACCTGTGGAATTATGTGAAAAAATGCTAGAATATATAAAATGTGCCACAGGTCCGGACCTGTGAATATTTTGAGAAAAAACTTTTATTTTTAAATATCAAAAGTGCCACAGGTCCGGACCTGTGGAATTACGCGAAAAAATGCTAGAATATATAAAATGTGCCATAGGTCCGGACCTGTGAATATTTTGAGAAAAAAACTTTTATTTATAAATATCAAAAGTGCGACAGGTCCGGACTTGTGGAATTACGTGAAATAATGCTAGAATATATAAAATGTGCAGCAGGTCCGGACCTGTGAATATTTTGAGAAAAAACTTTTATTTTTAAATATCAAAAGTGCGACAGATCCGGACCTGTGGCATTATGTGAAAAAATGCTAGAAAATGTGCCACAGGTCCAGACCTGTGAATATTTTGAGAAAAAACTTTTATTTTTAAATATCAAAAGTGCGACAGGTCCTGACCTGTGGAATTATGTGAAAAAATGCTAGAATATATAAAATGTGCCACAGGTCCGGACCTGTGAATATTTTGAGAAAAAACTTTTATTTTTAAATATCAAAAGCGCGACAGTTCCGGACCTGTGGAATTATGTGAAAAAATGCTAGAATATATAAAATGTGCCACAGGTCCGGACCTGTGAATATTTTGAGAAAAAACTTTTATTTTTAAATATCAAAAGTGCGACAGGTCCGGACCTGTGGAATTATGTGAAAAAATGCTAGAATATATCAAATGTGCCAGAGGTCCGGACCTGTGAATATTTTGAGAAAAAACTTTTATTTTTAAATATAATAAGTGCGACAGGTCCGGACCTGTGGAATTACATGAAAAAATGCTAGAATATATAAAATGTGCCACAGGTCCGGACCTGTGAATATTTTGAGAAAAAATTTTATTTTTAAATATCAAAAGTGCGACAGGTCCGGACCTGTGGAATTACGTGAAAAAATGCTAGAATATATAAAATGTGCCACAGGGCCGGACCTGTGAATATTTTGAGAAAAAACTTTTATTTTTAAATATCAAAAGTGCGACAGGTCCGGTCCTGTGGAATTACGTGCAAAAAAGGCTAGAATATATAAAATGTGCCACAGGTCCGGACCTGTGAATATTTTGAGAAAAAAAAATTATTTCTAAATATCAAAAGTGCGACAGGTCCTAACCTGTGGAATTATGTGAAAAAATGCTAGAATATATAAAATGTACCTCAGGTGCGGACCTGAGAATATTTTGAGAAAAAACTTTTATTTTTAAATATCAAAAGTGCGACAGGTCCTGACCTGTGGAATTATGTGAAAAAATGCTAGAATATATAAAATGTGCCACAGGTCCGGACCTGTGAATATTTTGAGAAAAAACTTTTATTTTTAAATATCAAAAGTGCGACAGGTCCGGACCTGTAGAATTATGTGAAAAAATGCTAGAATATATGAAATGTGTCACAGGTGCGGACCTGTGAATATTTTGAGAAAAAACTTTTATTTTTAAATATAATAAGTGCGACAGGTCCGGACCTCTGGAATTACATGAAAAAATGCTAGAATATATAAAATGTGCCACAGGTCCGGACCTGTGAATATTTTGAGAAAAAACTTTTATTTTTAAATATCAAAAGTGCGACAGGTCCGGACCTGTGGAATTACCTGAAAAAATGCTAGAATATATAAAATGTGCCACAGGGCCGGACCTGTGAATATTTTGAGAAAAAACTTTTATTTTTAAATATCAAAAGTGCGACAGGTCCGGTCCTGTGGAATTACGTGCAAAAAAGGCTAGAATATATAAAATGTGCCACAGGTCCGGACCTGTGAATATTTTGAGAAAAAAAATATATTTTTAAATATCACAAGCCCTGCGGGGAGTCTGCTGGCAGTTACATTGCTCTCAGAGAAAATATTTATATAAATTATTGAATGGAAAATATGAAATATTAATATCACTGATTCTTCAGTGGCAGGACAACCCTAGAAAAACGATGCGAAACCTTTAATCATTGGTAAATGCGGGTTAACAATCAACCATGACGCTAAAAATTTACATATTTGTTCGTGATTTCCTAATGCTACGAGTATACTTGGGGTTGGGGTAGTGAAGGTATTGCATGCGTGTAGCAATCTTGGTCTCAACGTGTTCTTGAGCAGGGTCTACCAACTGCTACACGCATGCAATACCTTCACTACCCCAACCCCAAGTATACTCGTAGCATTAGGAAATCAAGAACAAATATGTAAATTTTTAGCGTCATGGTTGATTGTTAACCCGCATTTACCAATGATTAAAGGTTTCGCATCGTTTTTCTAGGGTTGTCCTGCCACTGAAGAATCAGTGATATTAATATTTCATATTTTCCATTCAATAATTTATATAAATATTTTCTCTGAGAGCAATGTAACTGCCAGCAGACTCCCCGCAGGGCTTGTGATATTTAAAAATATATTTTTTTTCTCAAAATATTCACAGGTCCGGACCTGTGGCACATTTTATATATTCTAGCCTTTTTTGCACGTAATTCCACAGGACCGGACCTGTCGCACTTTTGATATTTAAAAATAAAAGTTTTTTCTCAAAATATTCACAGGTCCGGCCCTGTGGCACATTTTATATATTCTAGCATTTTTTCACGTAATTCCACAGGTCCGGACCTGTCGCACTTTTGATATTTAAAAATAAAAGTTTTTTCTCAAAATATTCACAGGTCCGGACCTGTGGCACATTTTATATATTCTAGCATTTTTTCATGTAATTCCAGAGGTCCGGACCTGTCGCACTTATTATATTTAAAAATAAAAGTTTTTTCTCAAAATATTCACAGGTCCGCACCTGTGACACATTTCATATATTCTAGCATTTTTTCACATAATTCTACAGGTCCGGACCTGTCGCACTTTATATATTTAAAAATAAAAGTTTTTTCTCAAAATATTCACAGGTCCGGACCTGTGGCACATTTTATATATTCTAGCATTTTTTCACATAATTCCACAGGTCCGGACCTGTCGCACTTTTGATATTTAAAAATAAAAGTTTTTTCTCAAAATATTCTCAGGTCCGCACCTGAGGTACATTTTATATATTCTAGCATTTTTTCACATAATTCCACAGGATAGGACCTGTCGCACTTTTGATATTTAGAAATATTTTTTTTTTCTCAAAATATTCACAGGTCCGGACCTGTGGCACATTTTATATATTCTAGCCTTTTTTGCACGTAATTCCACAGGACCGGACCTGTCGCACTTTTGATATTTAAAAATAAAAGTTTTTTCTCAAAATATTCACAGGTCCGGCCCTGTGGCACATTTTATATATTCTAGCATTTTTTCACGTAATTCCACAGGTCCGGACCTGTCGCACTTTTGATATTTAAAAATAAAATTTTTTCTCAAAATATTCACAGGTCCGGACCTGTGGCACATTTTATATATTCTAGCATTTTTTCATGTAATTCCACAGGTCCGGACCTGTCGCACTTATTATATTTAAAAATAAAAGTTTTTTCTCAAAATATTCACAGGTCCGGACCTCTGGCACATTTGATATATTCTAGCATTTTTTCACATAATTCCACAGGTCCGGACCTGTCGCACTTTTGATATTTAAAAATAAAAAATCTTTCTCAAAATATTCACAGGTCCGGACCTGTGGCACATTTTATATATTCTAGCATTTTTTCACATAATTCCACAGGTCCGGAACTGTCGCGCTTTTGATATTTAAAAATAAAAGTTTTTTCTCAAAATATTCACAGGTCCGGACCTGTGGCACATTTTATATATTCTAGCATTTTTTCACATAATTCCACAGGTCAGGACCTGTCGCACTTTTGATATTTAAAAATAAAAGTTTTTTCTCAAAATATTCACAGGTCTGGACCTGTGGCACATTTTCTAGCATTTTTTCACATAATGCAACAGGTCCGGATCTGTCGCACTTTTGATATTTAAAAATAAAAGTTTTTTCTCAAATTATTCACAGGTCCGGCCATGTGGCACATTTTATATATTCTAGCATTTTTTCACGTAATTCCACAGGTCCGGACCTGTCGCACTTTTGATATTTAAAAATAAAAGTTTTTTCTCAAAATATTCACAGGTCCGGACCTGTGGCACATTTTATATATTCTAGCATTTTTTCACATAATTCCACAGGTCCGGACCTGTCGCACTTTTGATAATTAAAAATAAAAGTTTTTTCTCAAAATATTCACAGGTCCGGACCTGTGGCACATTTTATATATTCTAGCATTTTTTCACGTAATTCCACAGGTCCGGACCTGTCGCACTTTTGATATTTAAAAATAAAAGTTTTTTCTCAAAATATTCACAGGTCCGGACCTGTGGCACATTTTATATATTCTAGCATTTTTTCACATAATTCCACAGGTCAGGACCTGTTGCACTTTTGATATTTAAAAATAAAAGTTTTTTTTTCAAAATATTCACAGGTCTGGACCTGTGGCACATTTTCTAGCAATTTTTCAGGTCCGGACCTGTCGCACTTTTGATATTTAATAATAAAAGTTTTTTCTCAAAATATTCACAGGTCCGTACCTGTGGCACATTTTATATATTCTAGCATTTTTTCACATAATTCCACAGCTCCGGACCTGTCGCAATTTTGATATTTAAAAATAAAAGTTTTTTCTCAAAATATTCACAGGTCCGGACCTGTGGCACATTTTCTAGCATTTTTTCACATAATGCCACAGGTCCGGACCTGTCGCACATTTGATATCTAAAAATAATAGTTTTTTCTCAAAATATTCACAGGTCCGTACCAGTGGCACATTTTATATATTCTAGCATTTTTTCACATAATTCCACAGGTCCGGACCTGTCGCACTTTTGATATTTAAAAATAAAAGTTTTATTCTCAAAATAATCACAGGTCCGGACCTGTGGCACATTTTATATATTCTAGCTTTTTTTCACGTAATTTCCACAGGTCCGGACCTGTCGCACTTTTGATATTTAAAAATAAAAGTTTTTTTCTCAAAATATTCACAGGTCTGGACCTGCGGCACATTTTCTAGCATTTTTTCACATAATGCCACAGGTCCGGACCTGTTGCACTTTTGATATTTAAAAACAAATGTTTTTTTCTCAAAATATTCACAGGTCCGGAGCTGTGGCACATTTTATATATTCTAGCATTTTTTCACGTAATTCCTGAATTCCGGACCTGTCGCACTTTTAATATTAAAAAATAAAAGTTTTTTCTCAAAATATTCACAGGTCCGGACCTGTTGCACATTTTATATATTCTAGCATATTATCACATAATTACACAGGTCCGGACCTGTCGCACTTTTGATATTTAAAAATAAAAGTTTTTTTCTCAAAATATTCACAGGTCCAGACCTGTGGCACATTTTATATATTCTAGCATTTTTTCACGTAAATCCACAGGTCCAGACCTGTCGCACTTTTGATATTTAAAAATAATTTTTTTTCTCAAAATATTCTCAGGTCCTGACCTGTGGCACATTTATTATATTCTAGCATTTTTTCACATAATTCCACAGGTCCGGACCTGTCGCACTTTTGATATTTAAAAATAAAAGTTTTATTCTCAAAATAATCACAGGTCCGGACCTGTGGCACATTTTATATATTCTAGCTTTTTTTCACGTAATTTCCACAGGTCCGGACCTGTCGCACTTTTGATATTTAAAAATAAAAGTTTTTTTCTCAAAATATTCACAGGTCTGGACCTGCGGCACATTTTCTAGCATTTTTTCACATAATGCCACAGGTCCGGACCTGTTGCACTTTTGATATTTAAAAACAAATGTTTTTTTCTCAAAATATTCACAGGTCCGGAGCTGTGGCACATTTTATATATTCTAGCATTTTTTCACGTAATTCCTGAATTCCGGACCTGTCGCACTTTTAATATTAAAAAATAAAAGTTTTTTCTCAAAATATTCACAGGTCCGGACCTGTTGCACATTTTATATATTCTAGCATATTATCACATAATTACACAGGTCCGGACCTGTCGCACTTTTGATATTTAAAAATAAAAGTTTTTTTCTCAAAATATTCACAGGTCCAGACCTGTGGCACATTTTATATATTCTAGCATTTTTTCACGTAAATCCACAGGTCCAGACCTGTCGCACTTTTGATATTTAAAAATAATTTTTTTTCTCAAAATATTCTCAGGTCCTGACCTGTGGCACATTTATTATATTCTACCTTTTTTTGCACGTAATTCCACAGGTCCGGACTTGTCGCACTTTTGATATTTAGAAATAAAAGTTTTTTCTCTAAATATTCAAAGGTCCGGACCTGTGGCACCTTTTATATATTCTAGCATTTTTTCATGTTATTCCACAGGTCCGGACCGGTCGCACTTTTGATATTTAAAAATAAAAGTTTTTTCTCAAAATATTCACAGGTCCGGACCTGAGGCACATTTTATATATTCTAGCATTTTTTCACGTAATTCCAGAGGTCCGGACCTGTCGCACTTTTGATATTTAAAAATAAAGTTTTTTCTCAAAATATTCACAGGTCCGGACCTGTGGCACATTTTATATATTCTAGCATTTTTTCACGTAATTCCACAGGTCGGGACCTGTCGCACTTTTGATATATATAAATAAAAGTTTTTTCTCAAAATATTCACAGGTCTGGACCTGTGGCACTTTTTCTAGCATTTGTTCACATAATGCCACAGGTCCGGACCTGTCGCACGTTTGATATTTAAAAATAAAAGTTTTTTCTAAAAATATTCACAGGTCCGGACCTGTGGCACATTTTATATATTCTAGCATTTTTTCACGTAATTCCACAATTCCGGACATGTCGCACTTTTAATATTTAAAAATAATTTTTTTTCTCAAAATATTCACAGGTCCGGACCTGTGGCACATTTTATATATTCTAGCATTTTTTCACATAATTCCATAGATCCAATGTTTCAAGCAAATCCGATAAGACTTGGTGCCCAAAGTGCTACCTTGAAGCACCCTCAATTTGGTGAAATTCAATATCGAGAAAATTAAAAGCCAAAATCTTTCCTTTCTGTGTGCAAGCCTATGTGAGGTTTGAAGAGACCGTCTGTGGTACCTTAAATGCTCTGCTCACCGATGGCCTAGACAGTCACAGTTGGTTCTATTATGATGATGAGAGTGTAGGCTTTGAAACATCTTAAACGACTGGATATTCCCAACTTAACCCCATAGGACCATGGCCAGTCCAGAGTTTGGCAGCGAGATACGAGGTGGTAGCACTTCTGCTAGCTGCGAATAGATGGCAGCACAGAAATATGGTGCTAAGCCAAAGGACGAGAACATGACTGCCAAGAGTGTATAGGCTGACGTTGTGACAGATCCCTGAGCATTGGCTTCATTCTAGAGTATTTCGTGGGCAGGAGAAACAGGAAATAAAGAGAGTAAGGCATGATGTTGGGACACTTCCTATTTGAAATGCATTTGGTCTCTAAAAAGTTGTAAGCAAATGCCTACGACCATATCATGTTGAATGCACCGATTTTCGTCCAGTTAAGCAACATCAAGCGCAGTTAGTACTTGGATGGGTGACCTACTTGGAACACTGTGTGTTGTGGGCTCCTCTGTTTTTTTCGTTTTTTTAATGTTTATCTTATAACATACATGACCATGCTTCACTTTTATTTTTTCGTTGCTTTATATCATTTTATTTTGTTTTATTTTATTCATTTGTTATTTTCATAATACTTATAACGTAGCTTACGGGGATCATTTTTTGAACCTGGTTTTTCCTCTTCCCTGCTTTAAATTGATTTCTTAGCCGATATAAAGTTATATTGCCTGAAAGGTCTTTTGATGAAGAAAACATTGAGAATCATAACTGTAAGCTCCTTGCAGGTTGTAAATATTTGGGGTAAAAACATGAAAAACATGCATAGTGCTATCAGACAGAGATGTTATCCACACTTGCCGACCATCGAACTATATTAATCTGGCATTAATATTAAAACAGAGGGAAAACTATCGCACTTTCTCTACTTTTTGCTGTGTTCAAATTGCATGACCATTTCTTTCCGATTTTTCATTGAAAATGAGAAAAAGGCATATTTCTAAACTTCTAGATTGCATAATCTAACTATTTATCTTTGTAATACCATTAGCTATTTAGATCCAAAGTTTCAAGCAAATCCAATAAGACTTGATGCCCAAAGTGCTACCTTAAAGCGCCCTCAGTTTGGTGAAATACAATATCGAGAAAATTAAAAGCCAAAATCTTTCCTTTCTGTGTGCAAGCCTATGTGAGGTTTGGAGATACCGTATGTGGTACCTTAAATGCTCTGCTCTGAACATGACTGCCAAGAGTGTATAGGCTGACGTTGTGACAGATCCCTGAGCATTGGCTTCATTCTAGAGTATTTCATGGGCAGGAGAAACAGGAAATAAAGAGAGTAAGGCATGATGTTGGGACACTTACTGTTTGAAATGCATATGGTCTCTAAAAGGTTATAAGCAAATGCCTACAACCATATCATGTTGAATGCACCGGTTTATCGTCCGATCACCGAAGTTAAGCAACATCGAGCGCAGTTAGTATTTGGATGGGTGACCACCTGGGAATACTGTGTGTTGTGGGCTCCTCTCTTTTTTCTTCTTTTTTAAATGTTTATCGTATAACATACATGGCCATGCTTCCAACTTTTATTTTTCGTTGCTTTATATTATTTTATTTTGTTTTATTTTATTCATTTATTATTTTTATAATACTTTAACGTAGCTTACGGGGATCATTTTTTGGACCTGGTTTTTCCTCTACCCTGCTTTAATTTGATTTCTTAGCCTATATAAAGTAATATTGCCTGGAAGGTCTTTTGAGGAAGAAAACATTGAGAATCAGAACTGTAAGCTCCTTGCACGTTGTAAATATTTGGGGTAAAAACATGAAAAACATGCATAGTGCTATCAAACAGAGGTGCTATCCACACTTGCCGACCATCAAACTCTATTAATCTGGAAAAAATATCAAAACAGAGAGAAAACTATTGCACTTTCTCTACTTTTTGCTGTGTTCAAATTGCATGACCATTTCTTTCCGATTTTTCATTGAAAATCAGAAGAAGGCATATTTCTAAACTTCTAGATTGCATAATCTAACTATTTATATTCGTAATACCATTAGCTATTTAGATCCAAAGTTTCAAGCAAATCCAATAAGACTTGATGCCCTGAGTGCTTGAAAGGGCTTTCAATTTGGTGAAATACAATATCAAGAAAATTAAAAGCCAAAATCTTTCCTTTCTGTGTGCAAGCCTATGTGAGGTTTGGAGATACCGTATGTGGTACCTTAAATGCTCTGCTCACCGATGGCCTAGACAGTCACAGTTTGGTTCTATTATGAGGATGAGGGTGTAGGCTTTGAAACATTTTAAACGAATGGATATTCACAACTTAACCCTATAGGACCATGGACAGTCCAGAGTTTGGCACCGAGACACGAGGTGGTAGCACTTCAGCTAGATGCAAATAGATTGCAGCACTGAAATATGGTGCTAAGCCAAAGGACGAGAACATGACTGCCAAGGGTGTATAGGCTGACGTGTGGACAGATCCCTTAGCATTGGCTTCATTCTAGAGTATTTCATGGGCAGGAGAAACAGGAAATAAAGAGAGTAAGGCATGATGTTGGGACACTTCCTGTTTGAAATGCATTTGTTCTCTAAAAAGTTGTAAGCAAATGCCTACGACCATATCATGTTGAATGCACCGGTTTATCGTCCGATCACCGAAGTTAAGCAACATCGAGCGCAGTTAGTACTTGGATTGGTGACCGCCTGGGAATACTGTGTGTCGTGGACTCCTCTTTTTTTCTTTTTTTTAATGTTTATCTTATAACATACATGGCCATGCTTCCACCTTTTATTTTTCGTTGCCTTACATCATTATATTTTCTTTTATTTTATTCATTTATTATTTTTATAATACTTTTAACGTAGCTTACGGGGATCATTTTTTGGACCTGGTTTGTCCTCTAGCCTGCTTTAATTTGATTTCTTAGCCTATATAAAGTTATATTGCCTGAAAGGTCTTTTGAGGAAGAAAACATTGAGAATCATAAATGTAAGCTCCTTGCAGGTTGTAAATATTTGGGGTAAAAACATGAAAAACATGCATAGTGCTATCAAACGAAGATGCTATCCACACTTGCCGACCATCAAACTCTATTAATCTGGAAAAAATATCAAAACAGAGAGAAAACTATCGCACTTTCTCTACCTTTTGCTGTGTTCAAATTGCATGACCTTTTCTTTCCGATTTTTCATTGAAAATGAGAAAAAGGCATATTTCTAAACTTCTAGATTGCATAATCTAACTATTTATATTCGTAATACCATTAGCTATTTAGATCCAAAGTTTCAAGCAAATCCAATAAGACTTGATGCTCAAAGTGCTAGCTTAAAGGGCCCTCAGTTTGGTGAAATACAATATCGAGAAAATTAAAAGCCAAAATCTTTCCTTTCTGTGTGCAAGCCTATGTGAGGTTTGGCGATACCGTATGTGGTACCTTAAATGCTCTGCTTACCGATGGCCTAGACAGTCACAGTTGGTTCTATTGTGAGGATAAGGGTGTAGGCTTTAAAACATTTTTAAACGACTGGATATTCACAACTTAACCCCAGAGGACCAGGGACAGTTCAGAGTTTGGCAGCGAGATACGAGGTGGTAGCACTTCTGCTAGCTGCTAGCTGGTTTTTCCTCTACCCTGCTTTAATTTGATTTCTTAGCCTATATAAAGTAATATTGCCTGAAAGGTCTTTTGATGAAGAAAACATTGAGAATCAGAACTGTAAGCTCCTTGCACGTTGTAAATATTTGGGGTAAAAACATGAAAAACATGCATAGTGCTATCAAACAGAGGTGCTATCCACACTTGCCGACCATCAAACTCTATTAATCTGGAAAAAATATCAAAACAGAGAGAAAACTATTGCACTTTCTCTACTTTTTGCTGTGTTCAAATTGCATGACCATTTCTTTCCGATTTTTCATTGAAAATCAGAAAAAGGCATATTTCTAAACTTCTAGATTGCATAATCTAACTATTTATATTCGTAATACCATTAGCTATTTAGATCAAAAGTTTCAAGCAAATCCAATAAGACTTGATGCCCTGAGTGCTTGAAAGGGCTTTCAATTTGGTGAAATACAATATCAAGAAAATTAAAAGCCAAAATCTTTCCTTTCTGTGTGCAAGCCTATGTGAGGTTTGGAGATACCGTATGTGGTACCTTAAATGCTCTGCTCACCGATGGCCTAGACAGTCACAGTTTGGTTCTATTATGAGGATGAGGGTGTAGGCTTTGAAACATCTTAAACGACTGGATATTCACAACTTACCCCATAGGACCATGGACAGTCCAGAGTTTGTCACCGAGACACGAGGTGGTAGCACTTCAGCTAGATGCAAATAGATGGCAGCACTGAAATATGGTGCTAAGCCAAAGGACGAGAACATGACTGCCAAGGGTGTATAGGCTGACGTGTGGACAGATCCCTTAGCATTGGCTTCATTCTAGAGTATTTCATGGGCAGGAGAAACAGGAAATAAAGAGAGTAAGGCATGATGTTGGGACACTTCCTGTTTGAAATGCATTTGGTCTCTAAAAAGTTGTAAGCAAATGCCTACAACCATATCATGTTGAATGCACCGGTTTATCGTCCGATCAACGATGTTAAGCAACATCGAGCGCAGTTAGTACTTGGATTGGTGACCGCCTGGGAATACTGTGTGTCGTGGACTCCTCTTTTTTTCTTTTTTTTAATGTTTATCTTATAACATACATGGCCATGCTTCCACCTTTTATTTTTCGTTGCCTTACATCATTATATTTTCTTTTATTTTATTCATTTATTATTTTTATAATACTTTTAACGTAGCTTACGGGGATCATTTTTTTGACCTGGTTTTTCCTCTACCCTGCTTTAATTTGATTTCTTAGCCTATATAAAGTTATATTGCCTGAAAGGTCTTTTGAGGAAGAAAACATTGAGAATCATAAATGTAAGCTCCTTGCAGGTTGTAAATATTTGGGGTAAAAACATGAAAAACATGCATTGTGCTATCAAACAGAGGTGCTATCCACACTTGCCGACCATCAAACTCTATTAATCTGGAAAAAATATCAAAACAGAGAGAAAACTATTGCACTTTCTCTACCTTTTGCTGTGTTCAAATTGCATGACCTTTTCTTTCCGATTTTTCATTGAAAATGAGAAAAAGGCATATTTCTAAACTTCTAGATTGCATAATCTAACTATTTATATTCGTAATACCATTAGCTATTTAGATCCAAAGTTTCAAGCAAATCCAATAAGACTTGATGCTCAAAGTGCTAGCTTAAAGGGCCCTCAGTTTGGTGAAATACAATATCGAGAAAATTAAAAGCCAAAATCTTTCCTTTCTGTGTGCAAGCCTATGTGAGGTTTGGCGATACCGTATGTGGTACCTTAAATGCTCTGCTTACCGATGGCCTAGACAGTCACAGTTGGTTCTATTGTGAGGATAAGGGTGTAGGCTTTAAAACATTTTTAAACGACTGGATATTCACAACTTAACCCCAGAGGACCAGGGACAGTTCAGAGTTTGGCAGCGAGATACGAGGTGGTAGCACTTCTGCTAGCTGCGAATAGATGGCAGCACTGAAATATGGTGCTAAGCCAAAGGACGAGAACATGACTGCCAAGAGTGAATAGGCTGACGTGTGGACAGATCCCTTAGCATTGGCTTCATTCTAGAGTATTTCGTGGGCAGGAGAACCAGGAAATAAAGAGAGTAAGGCATGATGTTGGGACACTTACTGTTTGAAATGCATTTGGTCTCTAAAAAGTTGTAAGCAAATGCCTACAACCATATCATGTTGAATGCACCGGTTTATCGTCCGATCACCGAAGTTAAGCAACATCGAGCGCAGTTAGTACTTGGATGGGTGACCACCTGGGAATACTGTGTGTTGTGGGCTCCTCTCTTTTTTCTTCTTTTTTTAATGTTTATCTTATAACATACATGGCCATGCTTCCAACTTTTATTTTTCGTTGCTTTATATTATTTTATTTTGTTTTATTTTATTCATTTATTATTTTTATAATACTTTAAAGTAGCTTACGGGGATCATTTTTTGGACCTGGTTTTTCCTCTACCCTGCTTTAATTTGATTTCTTAGCCTATATAAAGTAATATTGCCTGAAAGGTCTTTTGATGAAGAAAACATTGAGAATCAGAACTGTAAGCTCCTTGCACGTTGTAAATATTTGGGGTAAAAACATGAAAAACATGCATAGTGCTATCAAACAGAGGTGCTATCCACACTTGCCGACCATCAAACTCTATTAATCTGGAAAAAATATCAAAACAGAGAGAAAACTATTGCACTTTCTCTACTTTTTGCTGTGTTCAAATTGCATGACCATTTCTTTCCGATTTTTCATTGAAAATCAGAAAAAGGCATATTTCTAAACTTCTAGATTGCATAATCTAACTATTTATATTCGTAATACCATTAGCTATTTAGATCCAAAGTTTCAAGCAAATCCAATAAGACTTGATGCCCTGAGTGCTTGAAAGGGCTTTCAATTTGGTGAAATACAATATCAAGAAAATTAAAAGCCAAAATCTTTCCTTTCTGTGTGCAAGCCTATGTGAGGTTTGGAGATACCGTATGTGGTACCTTAAATGCTCTGCTCACCGATGGCCTAGACAGTCACAGTTTGGTTCTATTATGAGGATGAGGGTGTAGGCTTTGAAACATTTTAAACGACTGGATATTCACAACTTACCCCATAGGACCATGGACAGTCCAGAGTTTGGCATTGAGACACGAGGTGGTAGCACTTCAGCTAGATGCAAATAGATGGCAGCACTGAAATATGGTGCTAAGCCAAAGGACGAGAACATGACTGCCAAGGGTGTATAGGCTGACGTGTGGACAGATCCCTTAGCATTGGCTTCATTCTAGAGTATTTCATGGGCAGGAGAAACAGGAAATAAAGAGAGTAAGGCATGATGTTGGGACACTTCCTGTTTGAAATGCATTTGGTCTCTAAAAAGTTGTAAGCAAATGCCTACAACCATATCATGTTGAATGCACCGGTTTATCGTCCGATCACCGAAGTTAAGCAACATTGAGCGCAGTTAGTACTTGGATTGGTGACCGCCTGGGAATACTGTGTGTCGTGGACTCCTCTTTTTTTCTTTTTTTTAATGTTTATCTTATAACATACATGGCCATGCTTCCACCTTTTATTTTTCGTTGCCTTACATCATTATATTTTCTTTTATTTTATTCATTTATTATTTTTATAATACTTTTAACGTAGCTTACGGGGATCATTTTTTTGACCTGGTTTTTCCTCTACCCTGCTTTAATTTGATTTCTTAGCCTATATAAAGTTATATTGCCTGAAAGGTCTTTTGATGAAGAAAACATTGAGAATCATAAATGTAAGCTCCTTGCAGGTTGTGATTATTTGGGGTAAAAACATGAAAAACATGCATTGTGCTATCAAACAGAGGTGCTATCCACACTTGCCGACCACCAAACTCTATTAATCTGGAAAAAATATCAAAACAGAGGGAAAACTATCGCGCTTTCTCTACTTTTTGCTGTGTTCAAATTGCATGACCATTTCGTTCCGATTTTTCATTGAAAATGAGAAAAAGGCATATTACTAAACTTCTAGATTGCATAATCTAACAATTTATATTCGTAATACCGTTAGCCATTTAGATCCAAAGTTTCAAGCAAATCCAATAAGACTTGATGCCCAAAGTGCTACCTTAAAGCGCCCTCAATTTGGTGAAATTCAATATCGAGAAAATTAAAAGCCAAAATCTTTCCTTTCTGTGTGGAAGCCTATGTGAGGTTTGGAGATACCGTATGTGGTACCTTAAATGCTCTGCTCACCGATGGCCTAGACAGTCACAGTTGGTTCTATTATGAGGATGAGGGTGTAGGCTTTGAAACATTTTAAACGACTGGATATTCACAACTTAACCCCATAGGACCATGGACAGTCCAGAGTTTGGCAGCGAGATACGAGGTGGTAGCACTTCTGCTAGCTGCGAATAGATGGCAGCACTGAAATATGGTGCAAAGCAAAAGGACGAGAACATGACTGCCAAGAGTGTATAGGCTGACGTGTGGACAGATCCCTTAGCATTGGCTTCATTCTAGAGTATTTCGTGGGCAGGAGAAACAAGAAATAAAGAGAGTAAGGCATGATGTTGGGACACTTCCTGTTTGAAATGCATTTGGTCTCTAAAAAGTTAGTTGTAAGCAAATGCCTACAACCATATCATGTTGAATGCACCGGTTCTCGTCCGATCACCGAAGTTAAGCAACATCGAGCGCAGTTAGTACTTGGATTGGTGACCACCTGAGAATACTGTGTGTCGTGGACTCCAATCTTTTTTTTTCTTTTTTTTTAATGTTTATCTTATAACATACATGGCCATGACCCAACTTTTATTTTTCGTTGCTTTACATCATTATATTTTGTTTTATTTTATTCATTTATTATTTTTATAATACTTTTAACGTAGCTTACGGGGATCATTTTTTTGACCTGGTTTTTCCTCTAGCCTGCTTTAATTTGATTTCTTAGCCTATACAAAGTTATATTGCCTGAAAGGTCTTTTGATGAAGAAAACATTGAGAATCATAAATGTAAGCTCCTTGCAGGTTGTAAATATTTGGGGTAAAACATGAAAAACATGCATAGTGCTATCAAACGGAGATGCTATCCACACTTGCCGACCATCAAACTCTATTAATCTGGAAAAAATATCAAAACAGAGAGAAAACTATCGCACTTTCTCTACTTTTTGCTGTGTTCAAATTGCATGACGATTTCTTTTCGATTTTTCATTGAAAATGAGAAAAGGGCATATTTCTAAACTTTTAGATTGCATAATCTAACTATTTATATTCGTAATACCATTAGCTATTTAGATCCATAAGTTTCAAGCAAATCCAATAAGACTTGATGCCCAAAGTGTTAGCTTAAAGGGCCCTCAGTTTGGTGAAATACAATATCGAGAAAATTAAAAGCCAGAATCTTTCCTTTCTGTGTGCAAGCCTATGTGAGGTTTGGCGATACCGTATGTGGTACCTTAAATGCTCTGCTTACTGATGGCCTAGACAGTCACAGTTGGTTCTATTATGAGGATAAGGGTGTAGGCTTTAAAACATTTTTAAACGACTGGATATTCACAACCTAAACCCATAGGACCAGGGAGAGTTCAGAGTTTGGCAGCGAGATACGAGGTGGTAGCACTTCTGCTAGCTGCGAATAGATGGCAGCACTGAAATATGGTGCTAAGCCAAAGGACGAGAACATGACTGCCAAGAGTGTATAGGCTGACGTGTGGACAGATCCCTGAGCATTGGCTTCATTCTAGAGTATTTCGTGGGCAGGAGAAACAGGAAATAAAGAGAGTAAGGCATGATGTTGGGACACTTTCTGTTTGAAATGCATTTGGTCTCTAAGAGGTCGTAAGCAAATGCCTACAACCATATCATGTTTAATGCACCGGTTCTCGTCTGATCACCGAAGTTAAGCAACATCGAGCGCAGTTAGTACTTGGATGGGTGACTGCCTGGGAATACTGTGTGTTGTGGACTCCTCTCTTTTTTTTTAATGTTCATCTTATAACATACATGGCCATGCTTCCAACTTTTATTTTTCGTTGCTTTATATCATTTTATTTTGTTTTATTTCATTCATTTATTATTTTTATAATACTTATAACGTAGCTTACGGGGATCATTTTTTGGACCTGGTTTTTCCTCTACCCTGCTTTAATTTGATTTCTTAGCCTATATACAGTTATATTGCCTGAAAGGTCTTTTGAGGAAGAAAACATTGAGAATCATAAATGTAAGCTCCTTGCAGGTTGTCAATATTTGGGGTAAAAACATGAAAAACATGCATAGTGCTATCAAACGGAGATGCTATCCACACTTGCCGACCATCAAACTCTATTAATCTGGAAGAAATATCAAAACAGAGAGAAAACTATCGCACTTTCTCTACTTTTTGCTGTGTTCAAATTGCATGACCTTTTCTTTCCGATTTTTCATTGAAAATGAGAAAAAGGCATATTTCTAAACTTCTAGATTGCATAATCTAACTATTTATATTTGTAATACCATTAGCTATTTAGATCCAAAGTTTCAAGCAAATCCAATATTACTTGATGCCTAAAGTGCTACCTTAAAGCGCCCTCAATTTGGTGAAATACAATATCGAGAAAATTAAAAGCCAAAATCTTTCCTTTCTGTGTGCAAGCCTATGTGAGGTTTGGCGATACCGTATGTGGTACCTTAAATGCTCTGCTTACCGATGGCCTAGACAGTCACAGTTGGTTCTATTGTGAGGATAAGGGTGTAGGCTTTAAAACATTTTTAAACGACTGGATATTCACAACTTAACCCCAGAGGACCAGGGACAGTTCAGAGTTTGGCAGCGAGATACGAGGTGGTAGCACTTCTGCTAGCTGCGAATAGATGGCAGCACTGAAATATGGTGCTAAGCCAAAGGACGAGAACATGACTGCCAAGAGTGAATAGGCTGACGTGTGGACAGATCCCTTAGCATTGGCTTCATTCTAGAGTATTTCGTGGGCAGGAGAACCAGGAAATAAAGAGAGTAAGGCATGATGTTGGGACACTTACTGTTTGAAATGCATTTGGTCTCTAAAAAGTTGTAAGCAAATGCCTACAACCATATCATGTTGAATGCACCGGTTTATCGTCCGATCACCGAAGTTAAGCAACATCGAGCGCAGTTAGTACTTGGATGGGTGACCACCTGGGAATACTGTGTGTTGTGGGCTCCTCTCTTTTTTCTTCTTTTTTTAATGTTTATCTTATAACATACATGGCCATGCTTCCAACTTTTATTTTTCGTTGCTTTATATTATTTTATTTTGTTTTATTTTATTCATTTATTATTTTTATAATACTTTAAAGTAGCTTACGGGGATCATTTTTTGGACCTGGTTTTTCCTCTACCCTGCTTTAATTTGATTTCTTAGCCTATATAAAGTAATATTGCCTGAAAGGTCTTTTGATGAAGAAAACATTGAGAATCAGAACTGTAAGCTCCTTGCACGTTGTAAATATTTGGGGTAAAAACATGAAAAACATGCATAGTGCTATCAAACAGAGGTGCTATCCACACTTGCCGACCATCAAACTCTATTAATCTGGAAAAAATATCAAAACAGAGAGAAAACTATTGCACTTTCTCTACTTTTTGCTGTGTTCAAATTGCATGACCATTTCTTTCCGATTTTTCATTGAAAATCAGAAAAAGGCATATTTCTAAACTTCTAGATTGCATAATCTAACTATTTATATTCGTAATACCATTAGCTATTTAGATCCAAAGTTTCAAGCAAATCCAATAAGACTTGATGCCCTGAGTGCTTGAAAGGGCTTTCAATTTGGTGAAATACAATATCAAGAAAATTAAAAGCCAAAATCTTTCCTTTCTGTGTGCAAGCCTATGTGAGGTTTGGAGATACCGTATGTGGTACCTTAAATGCTCTGCTCACCGATGGCATAGACAGTCACAGTTTGGTTCTATTATGAGGATGAGGGTGTAGGCTTTGAAACATTTTAAACGACTGGATATTCACAACTTACCCCATAGGACCATGGACAGTCCAGAGTTTGGCACCGAGACACGAGGTGGTAGCACTTCAGCTAGATGCAAATAGATGGCAGCACTGAAATATGGTGCTAAGCCAAAGGACGAGAACATGACTGCCAAGGGTGTATAGGCTGACGTGTGGACAGATCCCTTAGCATTGGCTTCATTCTAGAGTATTTCATGGGCAGGAGAAACAGGAAATAAAGAGAGTAAGGCATGATGTTGGGACACTTCCTGTTTGAAATGCATTTGGTCTCTAAAAAGTTGTAAGCAAATGCCTACAACCATATCATGTTGAATGCACCGGTTTATCGTCCGATCACCGAAGTTAAGCAACATTGAGCGCAGTTAGTACTTGGATTGGTGACCGCCTGGGAATACTGTGTGTCGTGGACTCCTCTTTTTTTCTTTTTTTTAATGTTTATCTTATAACATACATGGCCATGCTTCCACCTTTTATTTTTCGTTGCCTTACATCATTATATTTTCTTTTATTTTATTCATTTATTATTTTTATAATACTTTTAACGTAGCTTACGGGGATCATTTTTTTGACCTGGTTTTTCCTCTACCCTGCTTTAATTTGATTTCTTAGCCTATATAAAGTTATATTGCCTGAAAGGTCTTTTGATGAAGAAAACATTGAGAATCATAAATGTAAGCTCCTTGCAGGTTGTGATTATTTGGGGTAAAAACATGAAAAACATGCATTGTGCTATCAAACAGAGGTGCTATCCACACTTGCCGACCACCAAACTCTATTAATCTGGAAAAAATATCAAAACAGAGGGAAAACTATCGCGCTTTCTCTACTTTTTGCTGTGTTCAAATTGCATGACCATTTCGTTCCGATTTTTCATTGAAAATGAGAAAAAGGCATATTACTAAACTTCTAGATTGCATAATCTAACAATTTATATTCGTAATACCGTTAGCCATTTAGATCCAAAGTTTCAAGCAAATCCAATAAGACTTGATGCCCAAAGTGCTACCTTAAAGCGCCCTCAATTTGGTGAAATTCAATATCGAGAAAATTAAAAGCCAAAATCTTTCCTTTCTGTGTGGAAGCCTATGTGAGGTTTGGAGATACCGTATGTGGTACCTTAAATGCTCTGCTCACCGATGGCCTAGACAGTCACAGTTGGTTCTATTATGAGGATGAGGGTGTAGGCTTTGAAACATTTTAAACGACTGGATATTCACAACTTAACCCCATAGGACCATGGACAGTCCAGAGTTTGGCAGCGAGATACGAGGTGGTAGCACTTCTGCTAGCTGCGAATAGATGGCAGCACTGAAATATGGTGCAAAGCAAAAGGACGAGAACATGACTGCCAAGAGTGTATAGGCTGACGTGTGGACAGATCCCTTAGCATTGGCTTCATTCTAGAGTATTTCGTGGGCAGGAGAAACAAGAAATAAAGAGAGTAAGGCATGATGTTGGGACACTTCCTGTTTGAAATGCATTTGGTCTCTAAAAAGTTAGTTGTAAGCAAATGCCTACAACCATATCATGTTGAATGCACCGGTTCTCGTCCGATCACCGAAGTTAAGCAACATCGAGCGCAGTTAGTACTTGGATTGGTGACCACCTGAGAATACTGTGTGTCGTGGACTCCAATCTTTTTTTTTCTTTTTTTTTAATGTTTATCTTATAACATACATGGCCATGACCCAACTTTTATTTTTCGTTGCTTTACATCATTATATTTTGTTTTATTTTATTCATTTATTATTTTTATAATACTTTTAACGTAGCTTACGGGGATGATTTTTTTGACCTGGTTTTTCCTCTAGCCTGCTTTAATTTGATTTCTTAGCCTATACAAAGTTATATTGCCTGAAAGGTCTTTTGATGAAGAAAACATTGAGAATCATAAATGTAAGCTCCTTGCAGGTTGTAAATATTTGGGGTAAAACATGAAAAACATGCATAGTGCTATCAAACGGAGATGCTATCCACACTTGCCGACCATCAAACTCTATTAATCTGGAAAAAATATCAAAACAGAGAGAAAACTATCGCACTTTCTCTACTTTTTGCTGTGTTCAAATTGCATGACGATTTCTTTTCGATTTTTCATTGAAAATGAGAAAAGGGCATATTTCTAAACTTTTAGATTGCATAATCTAACTATTTATATTCGTAATACCATTAGCTATTTAGATCCATAAGTTTCAAGCAAATCCAATAAGACTTGATGCCCAAAGTGTTAGCTTAATGGGCCCTCAGTTTGGTGAAATACAATATCGAGAAAATTAAAAGCCAGAATCTTTCCTTTCTGTGTGCAAGCCTATGTGAGGTTTGGCGATACCGTATGTGGTACCTTAAATGCTCTGCTTACTGATGGCCTAGACAGTCACAGTTGGTTCTATTATGAGGATAAGGGTGTAGGCTTTAAAACAGCTTTAAACGACTGGATATTCACAACCTAAACCCATAGGACCAGGGAGAGTTCAGAGTTTGGCAGCGAGATACGAGGTGGTAGCACTTCTGCTAGCTGCGAATAGATGGCAGCACTGAAATATGGTGCTAAGCCAAAGGACGAGAACATGACTGCCAAGAGTGTATAGGCTGACGTGTGGACAGATCCCTGAGCATTGGCTTCATTCTAGAGTATTTCGTGGGCAGGAGAAACAGGAAATAAAGAGAGTAAGGCATGATGTTGGGACACTTTCTGTTTGAAATGCATTTGGTCTCTAAGAGGTCGTAAGCAAATGCCTACAACCATATCATGTTTAATGCACCGGTTCTCGTCTGATCACCGAAGTTAAGCAACATCGAGCGCAGTTAGTACTTGGATGGGTGACTGCCTGGGAATACTGTGTGTTGTGGACTCCTCTCTTTTTTTTAATGTTCATCTTATAACATACATGGCCATGCTTCCAACTTTTATTTTTCGTTGCTTTATATCATTTTATTTTGTTTTATTTCATTCATTTATTATTTTTATAATACTTATAACGTAGCTTACGGGGATCATTTTTTGGACCTGGTTTTTCCTCTACCCTGCTTTAATTTGATTTCTTAGCCTATATACAGTTATATTGCCTGAAAGGTCTTTTGAGGAAGAAAACATTGAGAATCATAAATGTAAGCTCCTTGCAGGTTGTCAATATTTGGGGTAAAAACATGAAAAACATGCATAGTGCTATCAAACGGAGATGCTATCCACACTTGCCGACCATCAAACTCTATTAATCTGGAAGAAATATCAAAACAGAGAGAAAACTATCGCACTTTCTCTACTTTTTGCTGTGTTCAAATTGCATGACCTTTTCTTTCCGATATTTCATTGAAAATGAGAAAAAGGCATATTTCTAAACTTCTAGATTGCATAATCTAACTATTTATATTTGTAATACCATTAGCTATTTAGATCCAAAGTTTCAAGCAAATCCAATATTACTTGATGCCTAAAGTGCTACCTTAAAGCGCCCTCAATTTGGTGAAATACAATATCGAGAAAATTAAAAGCCAAAATCTTTCCTTTCTGTGTGCAAGCCTATGTGAGGTTTGGCGATACCGTATGTGGTACCTTAAATGCTCTGCTTACCGATGGCCTAGACAGTCACAGTTGGTTCTATTATGAGGATAAGGGTGTAGGCTTTAAAACATTTTTAAACGACTGGATATTCACAACTTAACCCCAGAGGACCAGGGACAGTTCAGAGTTTGGCAGCGAGATACGAGGTGGTAGCACTTCTGCTAGCTGCGAATAGATGGCAGCACTGAAATATGGTGCTAAGCCAAAGGACGAGAACATGACTGCCAAGAGTGTATAGGCTGACGTGTGGACAGTTCCCTTAACATTGGCTTCATTCTAGAGTATTTCGTGGGCAGGAGAACCAGGAAATAAAGAGAGTAAGGCATGATGTTGGGACACTTCCTGTTTGAAATGCATTTGGTCTCTAAAAAGTTGTAAGCAAATGCCTACAACCATATCATGTTGAATGCACCGGTTTATCGTCCGATCACCGAAGTTAAGCAACATCGAGCGCAGATAGTACTTGGATTGGTGACCGCTTGGGAATACTGTGTGTCGTGGACTCCTCTTTTTTTTCTTTTTTTTTAATGTTTATCTTATAACATACATGGCCATGCTTCCACCTTTTAATTTTCGTTGCTTTACATCATTATATTTTGTTTTATTTTATTCATTTATTATTTTTATAATACTTTTAACGTAGCTTACGGGGATCATTTTTTGGACCTGGTTTTTCCTCTACCCTGCTTTAATTTGATTTCTTAGCCTATATAAAGTTATATTGCCTGAAAGGTCTTTTGATGAAGAAAACATTGAGAATCATAAATGTAAGCTCCTTGCAGGTTGTCAATATTTGGGGTAAAACATGAAAAACATGCATAGTGCTATCAAACAGAGGTGCTATCCACACTTGCGGACCACCAAACTCTATTAATCTGGGAAAAATATCAAAACAGAGGGAAAACTATCGCGCTTTCTCTACTTTTTGCTGTGTTCAAATTGCATGACCATTTCGTTCCGATTTTTCATTGAAAATGAGAAAAAGGCATATTTCTAAACTTCTAGATTGCATAATCTAACAATTTATATTCGTAATACCGTTAGCCATTTAGATCCAAAGTTTCAAGCAAATCCAACAAGACTTGATGCCCAAAGTGCTACCTTAAAGCGCCCTCAATTTGGTGAAATTCAATATCGAGAAAATTAAAAGCCAAAATCTTTCCTTTCTGTGTGGAAGCCTATGTGAGGTTTGGATATACCGTATGTGGTACCTTAAATGCTTTGCTCACCGATGGCCTAGACAGTCACAGTTGGTTCTATTATGAGGATGAGGGTGTAGGCTTTGAAACATTTTAAACGACTGGATATTCACAACTTAACCCCATAGGACCATGGACAGTCCAGAGTTTGGCAGCGAGATACGAGGTGGTAGCACTTCTGCTAGCTGCGAATAGATGGCAGCACTGAAATATGGTGCAAAGCAAAAGGACGAGAACATGACTGCCAAGAGTGTATAGGCTGACGTGTGGACAGATCCCTTAGCATTGGCTTCATTCTAGAGTATTTCGTGGGCAGGAGAAACAGGAAATAAAGAGAGTAAGGCATGATGTTGGGACACTTCCTGTTTGAAATGCATTTGGTCTCTAAAAAGTTGTAAGCAAATGCCTACAACCATATCATGTTGAATGCACCGGTTCTCGTCCGATCACCGAAGTTAAGCAACATCGAGCGCAGTTAGTACTTGGATTGTTGACCACCTGGGAATACTGTGTGTCGTGGACTCCAATTTTTTGTTCTTTTTTTTTAATGTTTATCTTATAACATACATGGCCATGACCCAACTTTTATTTTTCGTTGCATTACATCATTATATTTTGTTTTATTTTATTCATTTATTATTTTTATAATACTTTTAACGTAGCTTACGGGGATGATTTTTTTGACCCGGTTTTTCCTCTAGCCTGCTTTAATTTGATTTCTTAGCCTATATAAAGTTATATTGCCTGAAAGGTCTTTTGATGAAGAAAACATTGAGAATCATAAATGTAAGCTCCTTGCAGGTTGTAAATATTTGGGGTAAAAACATGAAAAACATGCATAGTGCTATCAAACGGAGATGCTATCCACACTTGCCGACCATCAAACTCTATTAATCTGGAAAAAATATCAAAACAGAGAGAAAACTATCGCACTTTCTCTACTTTTTGCTGTGTTCAAATTGCATGACGATTTCTTTTCGATTTTTCATTGAAAATGAGAAAAGGGCATATTTCTAAACTTTTAGATTGCATAATCTAACTATTTACATTCGTAATACCATTAGCTATTTAGATCCAAAGTTTCAAGCAAATCCAATAAGACTTGATGCCCAAAGTGTTAGCTTAAAGGGCCCTCAGTTTGGTGAAATACAATATCGAGAAAATTAAAAGCCAGAATCTTTCCTTTCTGTGTGCAAGCCTATGTGAGGTTTGGCGATACCGTATGTGGTACCTTAAATGCTCTGCTTACTGATGGCCTAGACAGTCACAGTTGGTTCTATTATGAGGATAAGGGTGTAGGCTTTAAAACATTTTTAAACGACTGGATATTCACAACCAAAACCCATAGGACCAGGGAGAGTTCAGAGTTTGGCAGCGAGATACGAGGTGGTAGCACCTCTGCTAGCTGCGAATAGATGGCAGCACTGAAATATGGTGCTAAGCCAAAGGACGAGAACATGACTGCCAAGAGTGTATAGGCTGACGTGTGGACAGATCCCTTAGCATTGGCTTCATTCTAGAGTATTTCGTGGGCAGGAGAAACAGGAAATAAAGAGATTAAGGCATGATGTTGGGACACTTCCTGTTTGAAATGCATTTGGTCTCTAAAAAGTTGTAAGCAAATGCCTACAACCATATCATGTTGAATGCACCGGTTTATCGTCCGATCAACGAAGTTAAGCAACATCGAGCGCAGTTAGTACTTGGATTGATGACCGCCTGGGAATACTGTGTGTCGTGGACTCCTCTCTTTTTTTTTCTTTCTTTTGATGTTTATCTTATAACATACATGGCCATGCTTCCAACTTTTATTTTTCGTTGCTTTACATCATTATATTTTGTTTTATTTTATTCATTTATTATTTTTATAATACTTTTAATGTAGCTCACGGGGATCATTTTGTGGACCTGGTTTTTCCTCTAGCCTGCTTTAATTTGATTTCTTAGCCTATATAAAGTTATATGGCCTGAAAGGTCTTTTGATGAAGAAAACATTGAGAATCATAAATGTAAGCTCCTTGCAGGTTGTAAATATTTGGGGTAAAAACATGAAAAACATGCATAGTGCTATCAAACGGAGATGCTATCCACACTTGCCGACCATCAAACTCTATTAATCTGGAAAAAATATCAAAACAGAGAGAAAACTATCGCACTTTCTCTACTTTTTGCTGTGTTCAAATTGCATGACCTTTTCTTTCCGATTTTGCATTGAAAATGAGAAAAAGGCATATTTTCTAAACTTCTAGATTGCATAATCTAACTATTTATATTCGTAATACCATTAGCTATTTAGATCCAAATTTCAAGCAAATCCAATAAGACTTGATGCCCAAAGTGCTAGCTTAAAGGGCCCTCAGTTTGGTGAAATACAATATCGAGAAAATTAAAAGCCAGAATCTTTCATTTCTGTGTGCAAGCCTATGTGAGGTTTGGCGATACCGTATGTGGTACCTTAAATGCTCTGCTTACTGATGGCCTAGACAGTCACAGTTGGTTCTATTATGAGGATAAGGGTGTAGGCTTTAAAACATTTTTAAACGACTGGATATTCACAAACTAACCCCATAGTACCAGTGACAGTTCAGAGTTTGGCAGCGAGATACGAGGTGGTAGCACTTCTGCTAGCTGCGAATAGATGGCAGCACTGAAATATGGTGCTAAGCCAAAGGACGAGAACATGACTGCCAAGAGTGTATAGGCTGACGTGTGGACAGATCCCTTAGCATTGGCTTCATTCTAGTGTATTTCGTGGGAAGGAGAAACAGGAAATAAAGAGAGTAAGGCATGATGTTGGGACACTTCCTGTTTGAAATGCATTTGGTCTCTAAAAAGTTGTAAGCAAATGCCTACAACCATATCATGTTGAATGCACCGGTTTATCGTCCGATCACCGAAGTTAAGCAACATCGAGCGCAATTAGTACTTGGATTGGTGACCGCCTGGGAATACTGTGTGTCGTGGACTCCTCTTTTTTTTCTTTTTTTTAATGTTTATCTTATAACATACATGGCCATGCTTCCAACTTTTATTTTTCGTTGCTTTACATCATTATATTTTGTTTTATTTTATTCATTTATTATTTTTATAATACTTTTAACGTAGCTTACGGGGATCATTTTTTGGACCTGGTTTTTCCTCTACCCTGCTTTAATTTGATTTCTTAGCCTATATAAAGTTATATTGCCTGAAAGGTCTTTTGATGAAGAAAACTATGAGAATCGTAAATGTAAGCTCCTTGCAGGTTGTAAATATTTGGGGTAAAAACATGAAAAACATGCATAGTGCTATCAAACGGAGATGCTATCCACACTTGCCGACCATCAAACTCTATTAATCTGGAAAAAATATCAAAACAGAGAGAAAACTATCGCACTTTCTCTACTTTTTGCTGTGTTCAAATTGCATGACGATTTCTTTTCGATTTTTCATTGAAAATGAGAAAAGGGCATATTTCTAAACTTTTAGATTGCATAATCTAACTATTTATATTCGTAATACCATTAGCTATTTAGATCCAAAGTTTCAAGCAAATCCAATAAGACTTGATGCCCAAAGTGTTAGCTTAAAGGGCCCTCAGTTTGGTGAAATACAATATCGAGAAAATTAAAAGCCAGAATCTTTCCTTTCTGTGTGCAAGCCTATGTGAGGTTTGGCGATACCGTATGTGGTACCTTAAATGCTCTGCTTACTGATGGCCTAGACAGTCACAGTTGGTTCTATTATGAGGATAAGGGTGTAGGCTTTAAAACATTTTTAAACGACTGGATATTCACAACCAAAACCCATAGGACCAGGGAGAGTTCAGAGTTTGGCAGCGAGATACGAGGTGGTAGCACCTCTGCTAGCTGCGAATAGATGGCAGCACTGAAATATGGTGCTAAGCCAAAGGACGAGAACATGACTGCCAAGAGTGTATAGGCTGACGTGTGGACAGATCCCTTAGCATTGGCTTCATTCTAGAGTATTTCGTGGGCAGGAGAAACAGGAAATAAAGAGATTAAGGCATGATGTTGGGACACTTCCTGTTTGAAATGCATTTGGTCTCTAAAAAGTTGTAAGCAAATGCCTACAACCATATCATGTTGAATGCACCGGTTTATCGTCCGATAACGAAGTTAAGCAACATCGAGCGCAGTTAGTACTTGGATTGATGACCGCCTGGGAATACTGTGTGTCGTGGACTCCTCTCTTTTTTTTTCTTTCTTTTGATGTTTATCTTATAACATACATGGCCATGCTTCCAACTTTTATTTTTCGTTGCTTTACATCATTATATTTTGTTTTATTTTATTCATTTATTATTTTTATAATACTTTTAATGTAGCTTACGGGGATCATTTTGTGGACCTGGTTTTTCCTCTAGCCTGCTTTAATTTGATTTCTTAGCCTATATAAAGTTATATGGCCTGAAAGGTCTTTTGATGAAGAAAACATTGAGAATCATAAATGTAAGCTCCTTGCAGGTTGTAAATATTTGGGGTAAAAACATGAAAAACATGCATAGTGCTATCAAACGGAGATGCTATCCACACTTGCCGACCATCAAACTCTATTAATCTGGAAAAAATATCAAAACAGAGAGAAAACTATCGCACTTTCTCTACTTTTTGCTGTGTTCAAATTGCATGACCTTTTCTTTCCGATTTTGCATTGAAAATGAGAAAAAGGCATATTTCTAAACTTCTAGATTGCATAATCTAACTATTTATATTCGTAATACCATTAGCTATTTAGATCCAAAGTTTCAAGCAAATCCAATAAGACTTGATGCCCAAAGTGCTAGCTTAAAGGGCCCTCAGTTTGGTGAAATACAATATCGAGAAAATTAAAAGCCAGAATCTTTCATTTCTGTGTGCAAGCCTATGTGAGGTTTGGCGATACCGTATGTGGTACCTTAAATGCTCTGCTTACTGATGGCCTAGACAGTCACAGTTGGTTCTATTATGAGGATAAGGGTGTAGGCTTTAAAACATTTTTAAACGACTGGATATTCACAAACTAACCCCATAGTACCAGTGACAGTTCAGAGTTTGGCAGCGAGATACGAGGTGGTAGCACTTCTGCTAGCTGCGAATAGATGGCAGCACTGAAATATGGTGCTAAGCCAAAGGACGAGAACATGACTGCCAAGAGTGTATAGGCTGACGTGTGGACAGATCCCTTAGCATTGGCTTCATTCTAGTGTATTTCGTGGGAAGGAGAAACAGGAAATAAAGAGAGTAAGGCATGATGTTGGGACACTTCCTGTTTGAAATGCATTTGGTCTCTAAAAAGTTGTAAGCAAATGCCTACAACCATATCATGTTGAATGCACCGGTTTATCGTCCGATCACCGAAATTAAGCAACATCGAGCGCAATTAGTACTTGGATTGGTGACCGCCTGGGAATACTGTGTGTCGTGGACTCCTCTTTTTTTTCTTTTTTTTAATGTTTATCTTATAACATACATGGCCATGCTTCCAACTTTTATTTTTCGTTGCTTTACATCATTATATTTTGTTTTATTTTATTCATTTATTATTTTTATAATACTTTTAACGTAGCTTACGGGGATCATTTTTTGGACCTGGTTTTTCCTCTACCCTGCTTTAATTTGATTTCTTAGCCTATATAAAGTTATATTGCCTGAAAGGTCTTTTGATGAAGAAAACATCGAGAATCATAAATGTAAGCTCCTTGCAGGTCGTAAATATTTGGGGTAAAAACATGAAAAACATGAACAGTGCTATCAAACGGAAATGCTATCCACACTTGCCGACCATCAAACTCTATTAATCCGTAAAAAATATCAAAACAGAGAGAAAACTATCGCACTTTCTCTACTTTTTGCTGTGTTCAAATTGCATGACCTTTTCTTTCCGATTTTTCATTGAAAATGAGAAAAAGGCATATTTCTAAACTTCTAGATTGCATAATCTTACTATTTATATTCGTAATACCATTAGCTATTTAGATCCAAAGTTTCAAGCAAATCCAATAAGACTTGATGCCCAAAGTGCTAGCTTAAAGGGCCCTCAGTTTGGTGAAATACAATATCGAGAAAATTAAAAGCCAAAATCTTTCCTTTCTGTGTGCAAGCCTATGTGAGGTTTGGCGATACCGTATGTGGTACCTTAAATGCTCTGCTTACCGATGGCCTAGACAGTCACAGTTGGTTCTATTATGAGGATAAGGGTGTAGGCTTTAAAACATTTTTAAACGACTGGATATTCACAACCTAACCCCATAGGACCAGGGACAGTTCAGAGTTTGGCAGCGAGATACGAGGTGGTAGCACTTCTGCTAGCTGCGAATAGATGGCAGCACTGAAATATGGTGCTAAGCCAAAGGACGAGAACATGACTGCCAAGAGTGTATAGGCTGACGTGTGGACAGATCCCTTAGCATTGGCTTCATTCTAGAGTATTTCGTGGGAAGGAGAAACAGGAAATAAAGAGAGTAAGGCATGATGTTGGGACACTTCCTGTTTGAAATGCATTTGGTCTCTAAAAAGTTGTAAGCAAATGCCTACAACCATATCATGTTGAATGCACCGGTTTATCGTCCGATCACCGAAGTTAAACAACATCGAGCGGAGTTAGTGCTTGGATTGATGACCGCCTGGGAATACTGTGTGTCGTGGACTCCTCTTTTTTTCTTTTTTTTTAATGTTTATCTTATAACATACATGGCCATGCTTCCAACTTTTATTTTTCGTTGCTTTACATCATTATATTTTGTTTTATTTTATTCATTTATTATTTTTATAATACTTTTAACGTAGCTTACGGGGATCATTTTTTTGACCTGGTTTTTCCTCTACCCTGCTTTAATTTGATTTCTTAGCCTATATAAAGTTATATTGCCTGAAAGGTCTTTTGATGAAGAAAACATTGAGAATCATAAATGTAAGCTCCTTGCAGGTTGTAAATATTTGGGGTAAAAACATGAAAAACATGCACAGTGCTATCAAACGGAGATGCTATCCACACTTGCCGACCATCAAACTCTATTAATCCGTAAAAAATATCAAAACAGAGAGAAAACTATCGCACTTTCTCTACTTTTTGCTGTGTTCAAATTGCATGACCTTTTCTTTCCGATTTTTCATTGAAAATGAGAAAAAGGCATATTTCTAAACTTTTAGATTGCATAATCTAACTATTTATATTCGTAATACCATTAGCTATTTAGATCCAAAGTTTCAAGCAAATCCAATAAGACTTAATGCCCAAAGTGCTACCTTAAAGGGCCCTCAGTTTGGTGAAATACAATATCCAGATAGGGCCCCGTTGAAAGAGGTACTGGGAGGACAGTATAAATACAGAGAAGGGGGAAGGCAAGTGTTGCGGCAAGGCGCTAAAGGCCGCAGGAGGAATAGAAAGTGGCAGTGTAGTAAGGATCCGTGCGCCCAAAAAGTGAGTGGCGGGCGCACGGATCCAAGCCCAAAGTACAGGTGGAAGGTGCATGGATAGGGCACTGATGATCACGTGGGGACGTGTGAAAGGGCAGATAGAAGGTAGATGGGTGGGAGTTGCATAAAGTAATGCCTTATAGTTAAGTGCTGGACTCATGTCAGGAGTACCACATAAGCCATCAGTGCGGGCTCACGTGGGAACAAGGACCAATCAGGGCTCTCGCATCGATTACATTACTGAGACACCTTATCTCCACCACCAGCTGGGGGTGCCCAAAGCACCAATTTCTGGCCTATTAGCGGCTATTAGTTGACATTAGTTGAGGCTTGCATGTTCATGTTGACCGGCTGGTTTCGAATCCACTTGTGTTTGGTGATCTAAGGTAAAGTCATGTGCAGCAAGTGTGCATGCATTGATTAGTGTCCTTCATCAACAGATATAAATTAATACTTACACCCATTAAACTTCACAGATCTCAATTTTTATATGAAGGCTAGGCATTACTTGCATCCATTAAACTATATATTTTCTCGAAGAAATTCCTAACTTCACAACTGTGGAAATGTTTATTATAATAAATCAAAGATAAAAGATTGTTTTTAGTCTAAGCCCAACATAAAGTCATCGGCCCTTATAGCGAACGGCAATTCAGGCAGACGTCTTTTCTGGGATCAACGGTTTTGACCAACAATTCATTTTAGCAAAGTTAAGTAAAAAAAAATATAGAAATAAAGCCACCGTTATTTTGAGTATGAAATATTTCTAAGTACCACACGAAGCACTGGGCGGGTGGAAAAAAAATTGCACGATCGAGAGATGGAATCGAGCCCGCGACCCTAGGATCGGGAGTCGACTGAGTTACCATTAGCTATTTAGATCCAAAGTTTCAAGCAAATCCAATAAAACTTGATGCCCAAAGTGCTACCTTAAAGCGCCCTCAATTTGGTGAAATACAATATCGAGAAAAATTAAAGCCAAAATCTCTCTTTCTGTGTGCAAGCCTATATGTGAGGTTTGGCGATACCGTATGTGGTACTGTAGCGGGTGACATTCCCAGAGGATTCTTGTGACTCTGGGTGGTGGGGGAGACGGAGCCATTTCCTGCTAGGCCGGCGTGGCTCCGGCTCTCCAGTCGGCACTCTTATCTTGCTTTACAATGTCTGATAGCATAATAAAATGTTAATTACGTAACTTACCGTGCTGGTGGCTGACACTGGTGACCATCTGTGGGGACTGGTCGCCCCAGTTTCTTTTAAATGTATTGTTGTGCTGTGTAGTGGCTCCGGTTGTTTTGATGACATGCTGGAGCCAGCGTAGTGGTTTCTTGGTCATCAATGAACGTCCTTGACCTCAGTTGACCCCAGGACTACTTCCTTTCATGGCACGTGCTGGCCATGTAATTTATAATTAAAATTAGTCCCCAGACCATCATTTGGTGTTTAGTTTACTTATTAAGAATATATTTGAGTATTTTTATGAAATGTTACTGATACTTTGGAGTTTTTCTAAAGTTAGGTTTAGAAGTGTCAGATACTGTCTGACTGGTCACGCCTCTGTGCTCCTTGTATCCTCCCACGTCTCTGTGCCTGTGTATATATATAGGGGCTGAGGGCAGATTGACGTGGTGGGCGGAGCTATAATCAACATAATCCAGAGTGGGCAGGCGTTGCTGTTTCTGTTTGAGTCACACCTCTTTGGTGAGTTGTCTTTCTGCTGGAGCTGGTTAATGACAGAGTAAAGAGTAAATTCTAGACTTTGGATGTAATTTCAAGTATTTGTCTGTGAATATTCTGGATTTCTGTAATGGGACTTTTGATTCCAGGAGACAACTGGAGCTACTTGTTTGCAACTCCAGCTCTCATTTAAACTTACTGAAACCTTATGGAATAGTAAATAAACTTTCTAGAAAATCTAAATAAGGAATGTACTTAGTGCTTATCTTGTGTTAGTTATTTATGATTTTCCTTAGTCATTTGTAGTAACTTTTTTTATTGTTATTCTTTTTGATCATTTCTACTTTGTTTACATTAGACTATGAGTATGAGATGTGTTAAGTGTATTATTATTTATTACTTTAATATGAGGAAGCATGGCTTCGACGACGAGCGAAGCTCTTAACAATAACATAGCTGCAATTTTCTACCCGTAGTGCCAGCATGTCCGGGGGGGGGGGGGGGGGGGGGGGGGGGGGACTTTGGTATTTAGGGGGTATATCAACGCTAGTTATCAAAATTTAAAAATACCCCTAAGGCCTAAACCTCTGATTTCTGGCCAAAAAAGCACCCTTTAAAAAAAAAAAACGCTGACTTTTTCCAGTATAAAAACACCTTCTTTTATCAAAACAATGACATTGGATGAACGGGAACACGTATTTTAACTTCAGATTTTATAATCCTCTGCCTGTTCCGTTTGCGGCAGCAGACTCGGAAGCCCACGTAACTCAGCGTCAGAGCCGCATATATTTTGTGGATTGTTAGGGGATTTTCACCCCCCATACTTCGTACCTGGTTACAAAAAAATACCCTTTTATACAAAATCACGGACATTCAGAGGTCTTAAAAAAGACCCCTTCTTCCGCGAAATACGTAAGGCGGGTGCCATGGGTGAGGCCCGTCAGAGCAACAATAGCATAGGGCCGTAACGATACGGCACGGAGGGTCTAGGTGCGGCCCCCCCTCTGTAACTGAGAGCCCCACAATACCCTCCCCCCCCCCCCCCACACCCACGCAGCATGTATTGCGAACTATGTAGTTAATGATGCGTGGCGCGCTTGTATCACGTTCGCTATTTGGCGCCAGTTTCTAAGGAAAATGAACGCTGCACGTCACAACACACGCACATTACCATTGTTGAATTACTGTATGAGCTTCACGATAAAACGCGTATATTTCTCTTTTTTGTCCGCAACCTTGGGTCGTTAAAACATATCCATAGTTCATATGTTGTAGGACAAAGAGCTGGGCCTGGGAATTGGCATAACAAAGCTCAGTGTTTATCCACTTCACACGACTCCGTCTGACGTCACTTCCGTTTTAAGAGCGGGACCCGGACGTACCATAAATTGATCGATGGAAATTTAAGGCCATCGTCCTACTGACAACAATGAGGTATCTCGCGCATTGCCATTGTACTCGCTACGCTCGCTAGCTGCTTCGCAGCTTGCGAGCTACGCTCGTAATGAATTGTTTGGAGAGATAGTTTTCTGGAGCTTAAATATTACCGGAGCTCTATTTTTTCTGGAGCTTTAATATTACCGGAGCTCTATTTTGCTGGAGCTTTAATATTACCGGAGCTCTATTTTTCTGGAGCTTTAATATTACCGGAGCTCTATTTTTGTGGAGCTTTAATATTACCAGAGCTCTATTTTTCTGGAGCTTTAATATTACCAGAGCTCTATTTTTCTGGAGCTTTAATATTACCTGAGCTCTATTTTTTTCTGGAGCTTTAATATTACCGGAGCTCTATTTTGCTGGAGCTTTAATATTACCGGAGCTCTATTTTCCTGGAGCTTTAATATTACCGGAGCTCTATTTTGCTGGAGCTTTAATATTACCAGAGCTCTATTTTTCTGGAGCTTTAATATTACCGGAGCTCTATTTTTCTGTAGCTTTAACATTACCGGAGCTCTATTTTTCTGGAGCTTTAATATTACCGGAGCTCTATTTTTGCTGGAGCCTTGATATTGCCGGAGCTCTATTTTTGCTGGAGCTTTGATATCGCCGGAGCTACTGGTCATTTCGGCTCCTCTTGATTAAATTACTTCATGACTTGACTCCAGGTAGTTTTTCCGGAGCTCTAGTTTTTGCCGGAGCCATGGTTACTGGTATTGTGACATAGTTGAGTGGTTGCCGGAGCTATGGTGGCTGTTTTCATTTGGAACTTGGCTATTCTGGTATGTGTCACTCTATCAATATGCTGGCCGGAGTAGCCGGAGCTCGATGGAGCAAGTTTGCTGGAGGCTGCCGGAGCTTTTTGCGGGAGCTGTCGGAACCTGCCGGAGCGGATTTACATCTGATTTAAATGCTATCACCTCCTGTTATTATTTATTATTATTATTATTATTATGTGAATTGAGATATCAGAATTTATACTAGTCATATTGATGTTGTAAATAGTTCAACCTTCGCTCATGTTTGCATTGTGAGTTCATAAGTAAAGATTTTTGAATATACTTTTCGGTCTTTGTTGCTCTGTCCTGAAGCCAGGAGTCACACCCAGTCACGCTATCAGTTGGATCCCCTGGGAGGGAAGTGGCAGAGAGTTCCTGCAGTCTCAACTCCTGGTGTATTTGCAGATTTAGGGCTGTGTCTTGAAAATGACAACTTTTGTGGGTGTTTCCGAGTCTGATGATGAGGTCAGCTTCAGGCGCCCAATTCCGGGGCTGGATGAGCTGGAGGCAGATGACGCTGATACCACTGGGACCAGAGCCAGAACCCTGGGGGGTGATGTTGGAGAGGACTCTAGGGAGGATATCCAGGTTGGCATCAGTAAAGATGCCGGTAGAGGTGCTAGTACCGGGAAGAGCACCAGGTGTAACGCCGGAGATCCAGGGAGTGGCAGGGGAAGCGGAGCTGTAATGGTGCAGAAGGACTCTGGTGTTGTTTTTGAGGAAGTGGGTGTTGGTGCAGGCGCCACCCCAGTCCTCAGGGTAGGAGTCCAGGGACGCAGGGCTGCTGCGGGTGGATCAGAGATGGATATCAGGAGTGCTGGAGGCAACATCCGGAGGGAGGCTGGGACCCCAGTGCTGGAGAGTGGGCGGAGAGCAGTAGCTCCAGCCGGAGTTCATCGGAGTCTGGAGAGACTGGGCGATAACAATGGAGGAATGCCTGATTTGCAGAACGGTTGCGGAGTGGCTCCGGGTTTTGGTCGGCTGGGGGTGGCCAACCCGGTCGAGATGACTGGAGCAAGCAGAGCTCCGGATCAAGGTAACGGGCATTGTACTTCTGTGGAAGAAGGGGATGCTGGTCCTACTGGTGGTCTTGGACTGGAGAGGAGCCTTGATCGGCTCCAGGCCTTGCTGGAGCAGAGGCTTTCACAGTGGCCAGAGACTATGCCGGAGCGGAGCCAGATGACTCCGGTTGCGGCTTTTCCAGGGCAGGATCAGGCTCCAGTTCCTGTTATGCCAGAGGGGACCCTGAGTTTTTCATGCAAGCCATGTGTTTATGTTGATAGATATGATGGCACCACACCTTGGACTGACTATAAAGCCCATTTTGAGACCTGTGCCGAGCTGAATGGCTGGGATGATATAGAGAAAGCTAACTTCTTGGCTGCCAGTCCGAAAGGTCGGGCTCAGCAGATACTCAGTGGTTGGAGACGAGAGAAAGGATATGTAGAATTAGTCAAGTTGTTGCATCAACAATTCGGCCTGGACAGCATGCAGAAATGTTTCTGGCCGAGCTGCGTGGAAGACAGAGGAAACCTGATGAGAGCTTGCAGCAGCTGGGAATGGAGAAACGGCGGTTGAATGCACTGCCTTATCCGGAGCTGTCGGAAGAGGCGAGGGATCGGTTGTCCAGGACGCATTTTGCGGATGCCTTTGACTCCAAAGAGGTTAGGGTGGCCTTGTTCCAGGCCCACCCGAAGTCCCTAGATGAGGCTGTGGCAATAGCCACTGAGGTTGCTTCTTACCTGGAAGTAGAAAAGGTGCGACCAGACATGCCAGAGCTGTAGGAGAACAGGGGATGTGTGAAACCAGCCAGATGAGAGAGGAGTTGGAAAAGCTCCGGGAGGAGATAAAAACCTTGAGACGTGGAGGAAGGCGTGGAGACTTTGACAAGTCCTCCATCACATGTTATAACTGTGGAGAACAGGGACATTTTAAGTGTGAATGTCCAAAGCGAGACCGTCATCCGGGAAACGGGTTGCCGCCCGCTCCAGGGGCTCAGAGCGGGCGCGATTAAAGGATGAGGCCCAGAAGATGAGGGAAGAGTCTCCTGAGAACACCCGGAGGCGTGTGCAGCTGGAGCTGAAAGCAAGAAAGGGGATTTATGTTCAGGGGTTTATAGGAGAGGAATCCATTGATTTTTTAGTTGATACCGGTGCTTCAGAGACATTTGTTAGTATGGCAACATATCATGAACTAGCAGCTGATGATCCTCCAGAGCTGTATGAGAGTGATGGGCAGGTCGTTCTGGCAGATGGGAAACCTCTGGAGTTGATGGGGCCGATGAATGTTGCAGTATCTTTGGGTGGAATGGAAATGATTACTCCAGTGACAGTTGTAGCAATACAGGTTCCAGCCATCCTTGGGATGGATTTCCTGCTAAGAACCCGAGCCAGTCTTGATATGCAGGGAATGAAACTAACCTGTGGTGGGAGAACGGTGCCCTTGAGAGATGAGAATTCCAGCCCACTGGTTGGACAAATTCATGTTGAGCGGACAGCAGTTGTTCCGGCGGGAGGTGAAATAGTCCCCTCAGGAAAGGTGGAGGGCTGGGGAGAAAAGCCATGGACGGAGATAGCAATGGTGGAGCCCGGAAGGGCACTGAAGATACACCGTAAGGGTATTATGGTTGCCCGGGCAGTGGTCAAGATGGAGTCCTCCGTTCCAGTAAGGGTCTGGAATACGGGAGATGAGCCTGTTTCAATATATGCAGGTACTCATCTTGCAGAAGTCACTTCTATGTGGAACAGTGAAATAGAGAAAACTCGACCCATTGCAGGAGTCACTAGGCGCATTGCGACTGGGGTGAAACCCGGAGCCGCCGAAGCTCCAGTGCCGGAGCACTTGCAGGATCTCTGGCAGAGAAGTAAGCTTCACCTTGCAGAGTCGGAGTCCTCCAGTGTTGCCCGGCTCCTGGTGGAGCACCAGGACCAGTTTCCCGGGATGATATGGATCTTGGGAGAACAAGCTTGGTCAAACATGGCATTGATACTGGAGATGCAGTTCCAATCAGACAGCCCTATCGGAGACTGCCAGGGTGGCAACAGGAGGAGGCTCAGAGACAGGTGGATGAGATGCTGGAGAAGAAAGTGATTGAGCCGTCATCCAGTACCTGGGCATCACCCATTGTCCTGACCAAAGAGAAAGATGGAACTTCAAGGTTCTGCATTGATTACCGGCGCGTCAATGATGTAACTTTGAAAGATGCCTATCCTCTTCCGAGGATAGATGACACTTTGGATGCACTTGCAGGATCCTGCTGGTTCTCCACGCTCGACCTGGCCAGTGGATATTGGCAGGTTGAGCTGGATGAAGAGGCAAAACACAAGTCGGCGTTCGCAGTGCGGGGGGGCCTCTACCAGTGGAATGTAATGCCCTTTGGGCTTTGCAATGCTCCTTCCACATTTGAGAGACTCATGGAAAAAGTCCTGAGAGGCATGCCCTGGGAGACACTCCTTGTTTATCTGGATGATGTCATTGTATATGCAAAGACATTTGAGGAGATGATAGACCGACTGGAGGAGGTCCTGATTCGATTGAGAGGTCCTAGCTTGAAGCTCAAGCCGAAGAAATGCCACTTATTTCAAAAGAAAGTTGCGTACCTGGGACATGTAGTGTCCGAAGAAGGAATATCAACAGATCCAGACAAAATCAAGTCAGTTAAAGAGTGGCCCACACCAACCAGCCAAACAGAAGTGCGCAGTTTCCTGGGGCTAGCATCATATTACCGAAAATTTATCCAGTCCTTTGCAGATATTGCAAGACCTTTGCATAGGTTGACAGAGAAGCATGCAGAATTCAAGTGGACAGCAGAGTGTGAGGATGCATTCCAAGAGCTGAAGAAGAGATTGATACAATCTCCCATCTTGGCGTACCCCATGCCGACTGGAAGGTTCGTACTGGACACCGATGCTAGCGGTTTCGGCATTGGTGCAGTGCTGTCGCAGGTCAAGGATGGAGAGGAGCGGGTGGTGGCTTATGCAAGTCGTTCCCTCAACAAGGCAGAACGCAATTACTGTGTTACCCGGAGGGAGATGTTGGCTGTCGTGACATTCATCAGAAAACACAGGCAGTATTTGTATGGCCAGGAGTTCGAAGTACGCACTGACCATGCGGCTTTGAGGTGGCTCCTGAATTTCAAAGATCCCGAAGGTCAGTTAGCTTGATGGATGGAAATTCTTGGAGAATATAGCTTCAGCATATCTCATAGACCTGGCCGCAGTCACGGCAACGCAGATGGCTTGTCCCGTATGCCCTGTGCACAGTGTGGGAGAATTGGAGAGGCTGCTCCACCCCAGTCGGGAGGAAAGCCTAGAAGGTGGGTGCGTTGGGACCAACAGCAGCATGATCATCAGGGCAGCCTTAGCGTTCTACACATGAAGGATGAGTCTGGCCAGATCTCCCTGGATGACGTCTGGGAATGCTCCGTCTTCCTGCGGCAGTTAAATCAGCTTTGTGTCTGTGAAGATATATGCTGTCCGGGCACAAAGGATGCCGATGCGCTCCCAGATCACCCCTACAGGTCATCAACATCGAAATCAGCTGTGCAGTTGCTTGGGGTGCAACCTGAATGGAACCTCGAAAAGATTGCTGATGCCCAGTCCAGAGTCAGTGCATTAAGACCTGTCATTCTACTGAAGAAGGAAGGAAGGGCTGCTCCGGAGTTGAAAGAAGTCTCCAGTTGGCGGCCTCACTCCAAAGCTTATTGGGCTCAGTGGGATCGGCTGGTGCTCCGGGAGGGAGTTCTGTGCAGGAAATGGGAGGCTGCAGATGGGAAGACGGAGCGGTGGCAGCTGCTGGTGCCGGGGGAAATGAAGAAGACAGTTTTGGGTGTGGTGCACTCATCTCCCACATCAGGTCACTTTGGAGTAGCCAAGACCCTTGGGCGTCTCCAGCAAAACTTCCATTGGCATGGGCACAGTGCTGATGTCAGAGCATGGTGTAGGTCCTGTAATGTCTGTGCATCTAGGAAAATGCCATTAAAACGCACCGGGCAGCCTTGCAGAAATACATAGTGGGAGGCCCAATGGAGAGAATCGCTGTGGACATGTTGGGACCCCTTCCAGAGAGTGACAGTGGTAACACTTTGGTGATGGTGGTTGCTGATTATTTCACAAAATGGGTGGTGGCTCTGCCCCTTCCAGATCAGAGGGCGTCCACTGTGGCTCAAAGCCTGGTTGAGAATGTGGTATGTCGTTTTGGCGTGCCTGGCCAGATTCATTCCGATCAAGGGAGAAATTTTGAATCTGCCATATTCACAGAAATGTGTGAATTGTTGGGCATCGAAAAGACCCGTACTACACCCTATAATCCTAAATCAGACGGGTTAGTGGAACGCTTCAACCGCACACTGCTAGACGCCATCGCCAAACTCATTGAACCAGGAAGACACCAGCGTGACTGGGATGAAGTTATTCCCTATGTTATGATGGCGTACCGGAGCTCCATACAAGACTCCACTGGGGAGACTCCCAACATGCTGATGTTCGGGCGAGAAAACCGTTCACCAATCGAATGGGTAATTGGGAAACCAGATGGAGACCAGCCCATTACTGATTATGTGCAATGGCTCCAGGCGCACCTTCGGGATGCATGGGAGAGGACCGCGGAGAAGCTGAAGACAAGCTTTCGCCAACAGAAACAGTATTATGACAGGAAAGTTCACAGAAGGGCTCTGTCTGCCGGAGAGCTGGTTTGGCTCTATGATCCTAGAGTGAAGAGGGGATTTACCAAGAAGCTGCAGAGCCACTGGATTGGCCCCTACATGGTGGAGGACAGGTTGTCCGAGGTAACCTTCTGTATACGTCGAGGACCCAGAGTAAAGGCCAAGGTGGTGCATTATGACAGAATGAAGCCCTATGGGGGTGCGGTTCCTGCCGGCTGGGAGAGATGGAGAAAACAATTGCAGGACCGATCAAGCACCGATTCCCCTGTAGTGGATGAAGAGGGTGACATGTTGCTTGAGAGAGAGGGGCAGGCGGATGATGCGGGTCTGGTGGTGGAGGCTGTTGAGACTGCAGGATTGGGGGGTCCTGAGGCGGACAAAGAGGGGGAACCTTTAGCTGGTGACTCTGTGCTTCTGGAGAATGAGTTGGCTCCGGATCATGTAGATACGGGTGAGCCGGAGTTTTGCTCAGGATCCAGTCAGCCGGAGTTAGCAGGCAGCACTGATGGAAAGGGCT
Source organism: Maea johnstoni (assembly GCA_963942565.1). Taxonomy (NCBI): domain Eukaryota; kingdom Metazoa; phylum Annelida; class Polychaeta; order Spionida; family Magelonidae; genus Maea; species Maea johnstoni. The sequence goes on from OZ012691.1 coordinate 21,743,887, forward strand.
GGGACCCGGGGAGCTCTAAGGGGACTGATGGCGGGGCTGAACGAGGTCGCCCAGGACGGAGTCGAAAGACTCCCGCCTGGCTGAAAGATTTCCAGTTTTGACACTTAGCCGTTTGCATCTTTTGTTGCAGTTGCTGTCAGGATGTATCGCTGCCCAACATGTCCCATGACCTTCAACAAGCCGAGTAATCTCCGAAGGCACGTCAGCCGTCGACACGAAAATGAACGGCCATTTGGGTGCGATGTTTGTGATAAGAGGTACAGCCGGAAGGAGGATCTCCGGAGCCATGTCCGCCGTCACCATGGGGAGAGACAGCGAGGAAGTGATGTGGAGGTGGAGCGGAAGAAGCGGAAGGACTGGAGGGAGAGGGAGGCAGCTGTCCACTCTGAGTCAGAGAGTTCGAGGGCCCCTACACCAAAGAGGACAGTGACATCCAGGACAATGTGGACAACAGAATTTGCTGCCAAGGTAGAGCAGGACCTGCTGGAGACCAGGGTGATGGAGGTTGCGGCGCAGCTGGAGAGGGAGGATCTCTTCCGTGAGGCGGCTCCAACCGAGATTCAGCCAACACCCACAACGCTGAACACACCCCACCACACACCAATGGGTACTCCACTTCGTCCGTCGTCAGCGCCACATACGGTCCTTTTGGGTACATCTCGACCAGTTTCTCCGGCAGTGGCCTCGACCGCATTCCAGGCTGGAGACCGGCCGGTGCGGGCAGCCACACCCACCATCTCGGCTGAACTTGGGGAAACAGAGGAAGAGCCCGTGTTTGTGCCAGAGCCATCTGAGGAACAGACGGTGTCTGAGGATGCGATAATGCACTTTGGCAGAGCACTGGACAGTTTGAGAGCTGTGGCCGAGGAGACAGCGGTCCAGGATGGGGAGTTTGTGGTGGTGAGGGCAGCCGAGCTGGCCAGATTGCGGCTGGCCACCAAGATGTGGAAGAGAACCACAGAGCCACACTTCAATGAAAAAGGAGAACTTCTTAAGATTGTTACTACTGAATACTTTGGAGAAGAAAAGTAAAGAAAAACTATGAATAGATGTTGACTTTTGAATTAAAAAAAAAAAAAAAAAAAAAAAAAAATGTTGTGCATTGTTATTGTCGACCCGGAGGTTCGACCTGGAGAGAGGGTGATGTAGCGGTTGACATTCCCAGAGGATTCTTGTGACTCTGGGTGGTGGGGGAGACGGAGCCATTTCCTGCTAGGCCGGCGTGGCTCCGGCTCTCCAGTCGGCACTCTTATCTTGCTTTACAATGTCTGATAGCATAATAAAATGTTAATTACGTAACCGTGCTGGTGGCTGACACTGGTGACCATCTGTGGGGACTGGTCGCCCCAGTTTCTTTTAAATGTATTGTTGTGCTGTGTAGTGGCTCCGGTTGTTTTGATGACATGCTGGAGCCAGCGTAGTGGTTTCTGGGTCATCAATGAGCGTCCTTGACCTCAGTTGACCCCAGGACTACTTCCTTTCATGGCACGTGCTGGCCATGTAATTTATAATTAAAATTAGTCCCCAGACCATCATTTGGTGTTTAGTTTACTTATTAAGAATATATTTGAGTATTTTTATGAAATGTTACTGATACTTTGGAGTTTTTCTAAAGTTAGGTTTAGAAGTGTCAGATACTGTCTGACTGGTCACGCCTCTGTGCACCTGGTATCCTCCCACGTCTCTGTGCCTGTGTATATATATAGGGGCTGAGGGCAGATTGACGTGGTGGGCGGAGCTATAATCAACATAATCCAGAGTGGGCAGGCGTTGCTGTTTCTGTTTGAGTCACACCTCTTTGGTGAGTTGTCTTTCTGCTGGAGCTGGTTAATGACAGAGTAAAGAGTAAATTCTAGACTTTGGATGTAATTTCAAGTATTTGTCTGTGAATATTCTGGATTTCTGTAATGGGACTTTTGACTCCAGGAGACAACTGGAGCTACTTGTTTGCAACTCCAGCTCTCATTTAAACTTACTGAAACCTTATGGAATAGTAAATAAACTCTCTAGAAAATCTAAATAAGGAATGTACTTAGTGTTTATCTTGTGTTAGTTATTTATGATTTTCCTTAGTCATTTGTAGTAAATGTTTTTATTGTTATTCTTTTTGATCATTTCTACTTTGTTTACATTAGACTATGAGTATGAGATGTGTTTAGTGTATTATTATTTATTACTTTATGAATTGTTTGGAGAGATAGTTTTCTGGAGCTTAAATATTACCGGAGCTCTATTTTTTCTGGAGCTTTAATATTACCGGAGCTCTATTTTGCTGGAGCTTTAATATTACCGGAGCTCTATTTTTCTGGAGCTTTAATATTACCGGAGCTCTATTTTTGTGGAGCTTTAATATTACCGGAGCTCTATTTTTCTGGAGCTTTAATATTACCGGAGCTCTATTTTTTTCTGGAGCTTTAATATTACCGGAGCTCTATTTCGCTGGAGCTTTAATATTACCGGAGCTCTATTTTTCTGGAGCTTTAATATTACCGGAGCTCTATTTTTTTCTGGAGCTTTAATATTACCGGAGCTCTATTTTGCTGGAGCTTTAATATTACCGGAGCTCTATTTTTCTGGAGCTTTAATATTACCGGAGCTCTATTTTTTTCTGGAGCTTTAATATTACCGGAGCTCTATTTTGCTGGAGCTTTAATATTACCGGAGCTCTATTTTTCTGGAGCTTTAATATTACCGGAGCTCTATTTTTTTCTGGAGCTTTAATATTACCGGAGCTCTATTTTGCTGGAGCTTTAATATTACCGGAGCTCTATTTTTCTGGAGCTTTAATATTACCGGAGCTCTATTTTTCTGGAGCTTTAATATTACCGGAGCTCTATTTTTCTGGTGCTTTAACATTACCGGAGCTCTATTTTTCTGGAGCTTTAATATTACCGGAGCTCTATTTTTGCTGGAGCCTTGATATTGCCGGAGCTCTATTTTTGCTGGAGCTTTGATATCGCCGGAGCTACTGGTCATTTCGGCTCCTCTTGATTAAATTACTTCATGACTTGACTCCAGGTAGTTTTTCCGGAGCTCTAGTTTTTGCCGGAGCCATGGTTACTGGTATTGTGACATAGTTGAGTGGTTGCCGGAGCTATGGTGGCTGTTTTCATTTGGAACTTGGCTATTCTGGTATGTGTCACTCTATCAATATGCTGGCCGGAGTAGCCGGAGCTCGATGGAGCAAGTTTGCCGGAGGCTGCCGGAGCTTTTTGCGGGAGCTGTCGGAACCTGCCGGAGCGGATTTATATCTGATTTAAATGCTATCACCTCCTGTTATTATTTATTATTATTATTATTATGTGAATTGAGATATCAGAATTTATACTAGTCATATTGATGTTGTAAATAGTTCAACTTTCGCACATGTTTGCATTGTGAGTTCATAAGTAAAGATTTTTGAATATACTTTTCGGTCTTTGTTGCTCTGTCCTGAAGCCAGGAGTCACACCCAGTCACGCTATCATAATTTGCTGGGTTTGGCTTCTGGTGGATGGTGACCTTGTTCAGCCTTGCCCCACTCGTTGTGCCCCCACCCCGGTTCCCAGCCAGTCCGGGTTAACAAAACTTAGTAAAGAACCCAGCCGTTGGCTACAGCACCTTAAATGCTCTGCTCACCGATGGCCTAGACAGTCTCAATGGATTCTATTATGAGGATGAGGGTGTAGGCTTTTAGGTCTCTAAAAAGTTGTAAGTAAATGCCTACAACCATATCATGTTGAATACACCGGTTCTCGTCCGATCACCGAAGTTTAGCAACATCGAGCGCAGTTAGAAGTTCAATGGGTGACTGCCTGGGAATACTGTGTGTTGTGGACTCCAATCTTTTTTTTTCTTTTCTTTTAATGTTCATCATATTACAGACATGGCCATGCTTCCAACTTTTATTTTTCGTTGCTTTATATCATTTTATTTTGTTTTATTTCTATCATTTATTATTTTTATAATACTTTTAACGTAGCTCACGGGTTTCATTTTTTGGACCTGGTCTTTCCTCTACCCTGCTTTAGTTTGATTTCTTAGCCTATATAAAGTTATATTGCCTGAAAGGTCTTTTGATGAAGAAAACATTGAGAATCATAAATGTAAGCTCCTTGTAGGTTGTAATTATTTGGGGTAGAAACATGAAAAACATGCATAGTGCTATCAAACAGAGATGCTATCCACACTTGCCGACCATCAAACTCTATTAATCTGGAAAAAATATCAAAACAGAGGGAAAACTATCGCGCTTTCTCTACTTTTTGCTGTGTTCAAATTGCATGACCATTTCGTTCCGATTTTTCATTGAAAATGAGAAAAAGGCATATTTCTAAACTTCTAGATTGCATAATCTAACTATTTATATTTGTAATACCATAAGCAATTTAGATCCAAAGTTTCAAGCAAATCCAATAAGACTTGATGCCCAAAGTGCTACCTTAAAGCGCCCTCAATTTGGTGAAATTCAATATCGAGAAAATCTAAAGTCAAAATCTTTCCTTTCTGTGTGAAAGCCTATGTGAGGTTTAAAGATACCGTATGTGGTACATTAAATGCTCTGCTCACCGATGGCCTAGACAGTCACAGTTGGTTCTATTATGAGGATGAGGGTGTAGGCTTTGAAACATTTTAAACGACTGGATATTCACAACTTAACCCCATAGGACCATGGACAGTCCAGAGTTTGGCAGCGAGATACGAGGTGGTAGCACTTCTGCTAGCTGCGAATAGATGGCAGCACTGAACTATGGTGCTAAGCCAAAGGACGAGAACATGACTGCCAAGAGTGTATAGGCTGACGTGTGGAGAGATCCTTGAGCATTGGCTTCATTCTACATTATTTCGTGGGCAGGGGAAACAGGAAATAACGAGAGTAAGGCATGATGTTGGGACACTTCCTGTTTGAAATGCATTTGGTCTCTAAAAAGTTGTAAGCAAATGCCTACGACCATATCATGTTGAATGCACCGGTTCTCCTCCGATCACCGAAGTTAAGCAACATGGAGCGCAGTTAGTACATGGATTGGTGACCGCCTGGGAATACTGTGTGTTGTGGACTCCAATCTTTTTTTTTCTTTTCTTTTAATGTTCATCATATAACATACATGGCCATGCTTCCAACTTTTATTTTTCGTTGCTTTATATCATTTTATTTTGTTTTATTTCTATCATTTATTATTTTTATAATACTTTTAACATAGCTTAGTGGTTTCATTTTTTGGACCTGGTCTTTCCTCTACCCTGCTTTAATTTGATTTCTTAGCCTATATAAAGTTATATTGCCTGAAAGGTCTTTTGATGAAGAAAACATTGAGAATCATAAATGTAAGCTCCTTGTAGGTTGTAATTATTTGGGGTAGAAACATGAAAAACATGCATAGTGCTATCAAACAGAGATGCTATCCACACTTGCCGACCATCAAACTCTATTAATCTGGGAAAAATATCAAAACAGAGGGAAAACTATCGCGCTTTCTCTACTTTTTGCTGTGTTCAAATTGCATGACCATTTCCGATTTTTCATTGAAAATGAGAAAAAGGCATATTTCTAAACTTCTAGATTGCATAATCTAACTATTTATATTCGTAATACCATAAGCAATTTAGATCCAAAGTTTCAAGCAAATCCAATAAGACTTGATGCCCAAAGTGCTACCTTAAAGCGCCCTCAATTTGGTGAAATTCAATATCGAGAAAATCTAAAGTCAAAATCTTTCCTTTCTGTGTGAAAGCCTATGTGAGGTTAAAAAGATACCGTATGTGGTACATTAAATGCTCTGCTCACCGATGGCCTAGACAGTCACAGTTGGTTCTATTATGAGGATGAGGGTGTAGGCTTTGAAACATTTTAAACGACTGGATATTCACAATTTAACCCCATAGGACCATGGACAGTCCAGAGTTTGGCAGCGAGATACGAGGTGGTAGCACTTATGCTAGCTGCGAATAGATGGCAGCACTGAACTATGGTGCTAAGCCAAAGGACGAGAACATGACTGCCAAGAGTGTATAGGCTGACGTGTGAACAGATCCCTGAGCATTGGCTTCATTCTAGAGTATTTTTAGGGCAGGAGAAACAGGAAATAAAGAGAGTAAGGCATGATGTTGGGACACTTCCTGTTTGAAATGCATTTGGTATCTAAAAGTCGTAAGCAAATGCTTATGACCATATCATGTTGAATGCACCAGTTCCCGTCCGATCACCGAAGTTAAGCAACATCGAGCGCAGTTAGTACTTGGATGGGTGACCACCTGGGAATACTGTGTGTTGTGGGCTCCTCTCTTTTTTTATTCTTTTTTTTAAATGTTTTTCTTTTAACATACATGGCCATGCTTCACACTTTTATTTTTCGATGTTTTATATCGTTTTGTTTTATTTTATTCATTTATTATTTTATAATACTTTTAACGTAGCTTACGGGGATCATTTTTTGGACATGGTTTTTCCTCTACTCTAAAAAAAAAGAAAAAAAAAGAGAGGAGCCCACAACACACAGTATTCCCAGGCGGACAGCCATCCAAGTACTATTCCGATCGGGATATTTGTCCAGTTCGGTACATACATACATATATACATACATACATACATACAAACATACATACATACATATATACATATATATTTCCTCTTCGTCCTTCATAAGTTATGGCTCAACCAAGTGAGTATATGTTATAGGCCTATGTTGCCGTGGAAAATGCCCAGGCAACATGGACTAGAAGCTCATATATACCGAAAGGGAATAAATATTAAATATGGGATAGTTAAATATAACAACAACAATTTTCCCCTGTCAAACATTTCCCAAAACATTGACTCGTTATCACGATATTTATATGAATACCTGACCACATGTGCGATCAAGATAGGGCCCCGTTGAAAGAGTTACTGGGAGGACAGTACAATTACAGAGAAGGGGGAAGGCAAGTGTTGCGGCAGGGCACTAAAGGCCGCAGGAGGAGTTGAAATTGTCAGTGTAGTAAGGATCTGTGCGCCCAAGAAATGAGTGGCGGGCGCACGGATCCAATCCCAAAGTACAGGTGGAAGGTACATGGATAGGGCACTGATCAGCACGTGGGGACGTGTGAAAGGGCAGATAGGAGGTGAATGGGTGGGAGTTGCATAAAGTAATAGTCATGTGCAGCAAGTGTGCATGCAAGTGACAATACCAACATCATAGGGAACTAAATGGAACATTTGCTTCATCAACAGATATAAATTAATACTTACACCGATTCAACTTCACAGATTTCGATTTTTGTATGAAGCCTAGGCATTACTTACATTCATTAAACTATAGATTTTCTCGAGGAAATTCCCAACTTCACAACTGTGGAAATGTTTATTATAAATCAAAGATAAAAGATCGTTTTTAGTCAAGGCACAGCATCAAGTCATCGGCCCTCATATCGAACGGAAATTTAGGCAGACGTCATTTCTGGGATCAGCAGTTTTGACCAACAATTCATTTTAGTAAAGTAAAAAAAAATAATAGGAATAAAGTCACTGTGATTTTGAGTAGAAGATATTTTTAAGTGCCACACGAAGGTCGGGCAGGTGGAAAAGAGTATTAGATGTTGCGTGTAGATGAAAGCGAACCCGCGACCCCTGGATTGGTAATCAAGTGCTCTATCGATGAGGCCATTATGACTTATAGTCCAGTCAACTTAGGGCTTGACCCAAAACAAATTGCAACAGAAAGTTTCTCATTTGCATTCATTACACTTAAGGCCAAGGAATAACATACTAAAAGTCCCGGTCTCTAAAGTTAGCGGAAAGGGTAAAAATATGCTAATTTATGCTAATTAGGTGGCGAAATTATGAAAATCACACCTTTGGGGTATCCAACCTCAAAATGTTGTATGGAATGGTTTATATAGACATTCAATCAAGTGTAATGCAGATAACCAAGCTATCCATATGGTCATTGTGCAATTTAGTAGTGTAAAATATGCAAATGAGCTGCCGCCATTATGCAAAAACACATTTTTCACTATTACGATAGAAGTATTGATTTGATTTAAATGAACAAGGCATCTATACCTGGGTTCTCAAGGTCGAGGAAACAGATAAGCATAGTCATACACCTTCTAGATGATCCCAATGTCAACATATTTGTACATTTGATCTCTATCATGTACATGCAACACATTATGATATTTCTCTGATTCAGTTGACGATACCTTTTTTGTTATACCTATACTTGCACCTCTAATCCTCATCACTTTCAATCTAAATTGGAGTGGAATTGGCACAGCATATACCTTTGCAATTAGTCCAGTCATTTTAGCTGATTTAGGGGCTTGACCCAAAACAAATTGCAACAGAAAGTTTCTCATTTGCATTCATTGTAGGAGAGCCCCAGTGATAACATATTAAAAGTCCCGGTCTCTAAAGTTAGCGGAAAGGGTCAAAATATGCTAATTTATGCTAATTAGGTGGTGGAATCATGAAAATCGCGATACCCAGGAAGTTCTTAGTAATAAGTGAATAAATAAATGTAATAATTACATATACATAAATGTTTAAACAGTTAAGGTGTACAACAAACCTATCATCACTATCATTTGGCTATAAGTAATATTAAATATGCAAATTAGCATCCACCATTACTGAAAATCACGCTTTTCCGCATATCTTTTGAAGCCATTACACAAATTCAACATATGTTGGTTGCAAATATAGGTTTTCATGGTCAAGGAATGTGATAAAAATAATAACAATGCCAATAAGTCAATACTTTACACATGATACATGTAGGTACATGAACACCAAATATCTATTCTTCAAATGGAGCTACCAATTGCACATTTGGATTTTCCACATAAGCATCCTTTTTCGGTTCAACTTTTCTAATGCTCTATGTGTTTTTTCTAAGACAAATATTTGTTTCTATTATTTCATTGCCTTGTGATATTTGTGTGATAAAGACTGGTCTGATGGACAGTATTCAGTAGTTTTTAGTGAAAAGGGGAGCAGTAGTGAAAATCAAGCAAGTGAGAAACGTGGCAGTGCTATCAGGACCCAAAAGGGACAAAGAGTCCATAAGCAATGTAGGAAAGTGTTTAGAACTCTAGTGTTCATTACACTTAAGGCCCAGAAATAACACTCTAAAAGTCCTGGGTCTCTAATATTGGTGGAAAGGGCCAAAATATGCGAATTAGGTGGCGTAAATCACATCTATAGGCTATCTAACATCAAATTGTTGCATGGAATGTTTATATGGACATTTAATCAAGTGTAAGGCAGATAAACAAGCTATCCGTACGGTCATTGTGTCATTTAGTAGTGTAAGATATGCAAATGAGCTGCCGTCATTATGCTAAAACCCATTTTTTCCTATAACCTTTGAAGTATTGATTTCATTTGAATGAGTACATCATCTATACCTGGGATCTCAAGGTTGAGGAAACAGATAAGCATAGTCATAAACCTCATAGATTAATGTTAATGTTAACACAATTAGACATTTGATCTCTGTCATGAATATGCAACACATTATGATATTTCTCAGATTCAGATTCACTTGCACCTCTAGTCCTCATCACTTTCAATCTCAAGTGGAACGGAATTGGCACAGCATGTACCTTTGCAATCTCCACATATGGATGAACTGTCTATGCCATGCTTCCTGCAATTGCACCTGAGGGTGTTGCATCCTGTTTCACCATTGCAGTGGATCACTTCTGTAAGATAGTCCGGTTCTGGCAGTTGGTATTGGAAGGAGTTGTCCATCCTTCTCCTTCCATCCCCACTCTTTAGGATCTAGGTCCAGGGAATTTGCTTTCCACTCATTTACCTGGAAATACACCCTCAGGCTGTGGAATTTTGCAGCTGCGGGTGTCGGAGGGAGTGTTTGTCGCTCAACTACTTTCAAACTCTTGAGAACCTTCTCTGTAAATCTTTGACAGCGTAGATTGTCAAGTCTATCCTGGTCTTTAGTACTCTTAGATACAGTGTAAAGGATCACAAGAGCATTTTCCTCAGCTTTGATGATGTCTTCGTGTGAAATCTTGTATCTCCACAAAAGCACCCTCTTGTTGAAAAAAAGTGGGGACTCTTCATTACCTTTTACAGGATAACAGCCTTTCCTATGCCAAAGACTGGACATTGTGTCACATCCAATTAAGTATGGCATGCACAAATAGAATTGTTCTGCGAACTTCATCCGCAAGTTCTTCCCTTGTTTTCCTTATATCCCACACACAACACCTTTGTGAATATTGTGAATTTGTTTGAGGCTCTGGTTGGAATATTTCTGGAATATTTTTCACTATAACTTTAGAAGTATTGATTTGATTTAAATGAACAAGGCATCTATACCTGGGTTCTCAATGTCGAGGAAACAGATAAGCATAGTCATAAACCTTATAGATGATCCCAATGTCAACACATTTATACATTTGATCTCTATCATGTATATGCAACACATGATATTTCTCTGATTCAGTTAATGATACATTTTTTGTTATGCCCACACTTGCACCTCTAGTCCTCATCACTTTCAATCTAAATTACTGTGGAATTGGCACAGCATATATACTTTTTCAATCTCCACATATGGATGAACAGTCCATTCCATGCTTCCTGCAATTGCACCTGAGGGTGTTGCATCCTGTTTTACAATTGCAGCGGATCACTTCTGTAAGATAGTCAGGGACTGGCAGTTGGTCTGTTGGTATTGGAAGGAGTTGTCCATCCTTCTCCTTCCATCCCCACTGTTAAGGATCTAGATCCAGTGAATTTCCTTGCCACTCATTTACCTGGTTGTACACCCTCAGGCTGTGAAATATTGCAGACGCGGGTGTCGGAGGGAGGGTTTGTGGCTCAACTACTTTTGAACTCTTGAGAGAACCTTCTGTGTAAATCTTTGACAGCAAAGATTGTCAAGATTATTCTGGTCTTTACCATTGTAGAGGCTCACAAGAGCATTTCCTCCAGCTTTGATGATGTCCTCCTCTGAAAGTTTGTATCTCCACAAAGGCACCTTCTTTTTGAAAAGTTGAAAAAGGTGGGGACTCTTCATTACCTTTTACAGGTAAACATCCTTTCCTATGCCGAACACTGTGGACGCTGTGTCACATCCAAGTATGGCATGCACAATTATAATTGTTCTGCAAACTTCATCCTCAAGTTATTCCCTTGTTTTCCTTATATCTCACATGCAGCCCTTTTGTGAATTTGTTTTAGGGTCTGGTCAGACATATATGATTTTGGATACATTTTCTGCATGGTGACCTCAATGGAATGACATCAAATCCTCGTTTTCGACCATCATATTTTGCTCCTTTTACCACAAAAGAGGCAGTGATCTTTGATACTGAAAGCTGGATGTGCAGAACATAATGTGGAGGTTGCTTGCTCCTCAGGATTGGTCACATTTTTCATGTCCTTAGCAATAGAGTTTGGACTTGCAGAAAATGTGTCCAGAAATATATACTTCCAACCAGAGCCTCAAACAAATTCACAATATTCACAAAGGTGTTGTGTGTGGGATATAAGGAAAACAAGGGAAGAACTTGCGGATGAAGTTCGCAGAACAATTCTATTTGTGCATGCCATGCTTAATTGGATGTGACACAATGTCCAGTCTTTGGCATAGGAAAGGCTGTTATCCTGTAAAAGGTAATGAAGAGTCCCCACTTTTTTTTCAACAAGAGGGTGCTTTTGTGGAGATACAAGATTTCACAGGAAGACATCATCAAAGCTGAGGAAAATGCTCCTGTGATCCTTTACACTGTATCTAAGAGTACTAAAGACCAGGATAGACTTGACAATCTACGCTGTCAAAGATTTACAGAGAAGGTTCTCAAGAGTTTGAAAGTAGTTGAGCGACAAACACTCCCTCCGACACCCGCAGCTTCAAAGTTCCACAGCCTGAGGGTTTATTTCCAGGTAAATGAGTGGAAAGCAAATTCCCTGGACCTAGATCCTAAAGAGTGGGGATGGAAGGAGAAGGATGGACAACTCCTTCCAATACCAACTGCCAGAACCGGACTATCTTACAGAAGTGATCCACTGCAATGGTGAAACAGGATGCAACACCCTCAGGTGCAATTGCAGGAAGCATGGCATAGACAGTTCATCCATATGTGGAGATTGCAAAGGTACATGCTGTGCCAATTCCGTTCCACTTGAGATTGAAAGTGATGAGGACTAGAGGTGCAAGTGAATCTGAATCTGAGAAATATCATAATGTGTTGCATATTCATGACAGAGATCAAATGTCTAATTGTGTTAACATTAACATTAATCTATGAGGTTTATGACTATGCTTATCTGTTTCCTCAACCTTGAGATCCCAGGTATAGATGATGTACTCATTCAAATGAAATCAATACTTCAAAAGTTATAGGAAAAAATGGGTTTTAGCATAATGACGGCAGCTCATTTGCATATCTTACACTACTAAATGACACAATGACCGTACGGATAGCTTGTTTATCTGCCTTACACTTGATTAAATGTCCATATAAACATTCCATGCAACAATTTGATGTTAGATAGCCTATAGATGTGATTTACGCCACCTAATTAGCATATTTTGGCCCTTTCCACCAATATTAGAGACCCAGGACTTTTAGAGTGTTATTTCTGGGCCTTAAGTGTAATGAACACTAGAGTTCTAAACACTTTCCTACATTGCTTATGGACTCTTTGTCCCTTTTGGGTCCTGATAGCACTGCCACGTTTCTCACTTGCTTGATTTTCACTACTGCTCCCCTTTTCACTAAAAACTACTGAATACTGTCCATCAGACCAGTCTTTATCACACAAATATCACAAGGCAATGAAATAATAGAAACAAATATTTGTCTTAGAAAAAAAACATAAAGCATTAGAAAAGTTGAACCGAAAAAGGATGCTTACGTGGAAAATCCAAATGTGCAATTGGTAGCTCCATTTGAAGAATAGATATTTGGTGTTCATGTACCTACATGTATCATGTGTAAAGTATTGACTTATTGGCATTGTTATTATTTTTATCTCATTCCTTGACCATGAAAACCTATATTTGCAACCAACATATGTTGCATTTGTGTAATGGCTTCAAAAGATATGCGGAAAAGCGTGATTTTCAGTAATGGTGGATGCTAATTTGCATATTTAATATTACTTATAGCCAAATGATAGTGATGATAGGTTTGTTGTACACCTTAACTGTTTAAACATTTATGTATATGTAATTATTACATTTATTTATTTACTTATTACTAAGAACTTCCTGGGTATCGCGATTTTCATGATTCCACCACCTAATTAGCATAAATTAGCATATTTTGACCCTTTCCGCTAACTTTAGAGACCGGGACTTTTAATATGTTATCACTGGGGCTCTCCTACAATGAATGCAAATGAGAAACTTTCTGTTGCAATTTGTTTTGGGTCAAGCCCCTAAATCAGCTAAAATGACTGGTCTATTATGTACTGTGTTATCATCTGAAAAGAGATCTATATTGATGAAATCCCATTACTCTATTTGGGATCGTTCCTAGCATTTTGAGTTTAATCTTGTCATTTACGTGACTGACAACCGGAGTAAATCTTTGTTAAATACCACTAGGCCACTTTCATCAATGACCCCACATATTTACATACGGCCCCGAACTGATAGTGACCTACCTTCGTCATGCGAGCCGGTTAATATCCAAATCAAATATGGTGCCTGTTGTGTAACTACTCCCAGACGGCTCGGCATCACCCGATTGTCGTTAGAACCAAATAAGGAGCGCCAAAATATATGAAAATTTGTTTTTTGATCTATTAATCTAATGCTTTTTCAAATAAATGAACAATAGTAATTCTATTAATACGCCTTTACATGTCGTTAACTTTGTGGCATCGCAATCCAATTTTGCTAATGCTGAACTTGCTCTTCAGAGGTTCAGTTAACTACACCAGCTACCGTTCCACTTTTGTGGCGCTGCGTGACTAGGGGATGTACATTTGCGTCCAGTTGTGAATTGGTTAATAAGAAAACAAAAGTAACTCATCTATTAAGCATGAAACGATATACATGTAGGGTATGCATCTCTAACTTCTCTCATAATTACGAGTTTTCTTGTCGTTTCTCTATAGCTTGTTTGTTCATAGGTATCAAAAAGTGCCTGAGATATTATCTGTTACTCAGGAAAATCCATTCAAGACCATATACCTCATTTATTAAACCAGTAAATAGTCAGTAATGCACTTACTTCTTCCAGCCAATGAACAGGGATAAACGAACTGCTCATCAAATTGATCGCTTATCCCTAACGCTACACCTTTTGATAGTCAACAAACTTAACAACATACATACATGCATGCATACATACATACATACATACATACATACATACATACATACATACATACATACATGCATACATACATACATACATACTTACATACATACATACAAGTATGCATGCATACATACATACATACATACATACATACATACATACATACATGCACACTTACGTACATACATACATGCATACATACATGCATACATACATACATACATACAAGTATGCATGCATATATACATATATACATACATACATACATACATACAAGTATGCATGCTTATATACATGCATCAATAGATACATACCTACATACAAGTATGGATGCACATATACATACATACATACATACATACATACATACATACATATACATACATAATGGATAGATTCATATGAAATATATACATACATACATACACACAAATATACATACGTACACATAAACGCAATACATGCATACATACAGACATACGTACGTACATACATACGTACATACATACAACATACATACATACATACATACATACACACACACATACGTACGTATATACATACATACATACATACATACATACACATTTTCTTATTTGTCTTTTTTGTTTCTAATGTGATTGTACAGTTTTCATTGCAATCACTGAAGCGATTATAATGATTCAGTTTGATTTCACAAATCTCCAAAAAGATTTATGTTTTTATTGCTTCAATGCATGTATTAACATAAGAGAACAGGTCATAGTATATATAACAAAAACATAAACTGGCCTGTCTTAACTTTACTTGACCTTCATGTATTAAGAATCATGAAAGGTAACTGATATACTTAATCCTCCAAATAGTCTCTTGCAATTCTGAAATAGACATAACCACATCTTATCAATTTAAGATTTTATTGACATTCTCTTGAGTGTTGGAATACATTTGTTTATTTGTTTGTTAACCAAACTGTTCCAAAAATACCCTGCAGGTGGCGCTACTTAAGTCGAAGTGCAGCTAGCCCACACCGCCCATAAAATGCTTTTCCAGAAGGGGCATAATAAAATGTTTTTTCTGCAAATATTGAAAAAATGGTAACGTGTGTCCTAAATTAGTACATGTCTTGATTGCATTTGTACGAAAAACACCATGATAATGGAGCTGCTGTACTCCAAAGTCAACATTGGTTCCCCTTTTTCAACTATTTTCTAGAAAAGGAATCACCCAAATATCCTTTATGCAACAATTGAAAGAAAAAGCTTTTTTTAAAGGTGAATGCTCGCCATTATTTTAACCACTTAAACATAAGCCGTTCTAAAAATACCCGAATACATGCAATTTCACCTACCTTATTCAACTATTTCAACATTTTTTTCTAGGTCTACTGGCTTCTTGCATTGGTGGTACACTTAACGCTATTGCCGCAAAGTAAAGGTAAGCTCATTGATATGTCGAGTACTCAATGTACATATTACGCAAACGATTATCTATGCTTTTATCTTTATATTGTTTGTATAAGATGTTCTTTAAGAATTATGAAATTCAAAATTACATGCACATTACGGTGTATCTGGCCGGTTTTAATGCGCAAGGCACATGCCCGATAGCCTTCACATGTGTACCAATTGATGTATTTATCACCATATCTCATTGTTTCGTGTTATTTAAACAACCTGTTATATGGAAATTATATTTTGAAGTTGTTCATCGTGCTGTGACCATTTTTTCATATATTGCTTTGTTATTGTTTTCAACAATAACAAAGGACCATTATTTTACAAAGATGTTATGGCACTAAATGGCCTTTTTGTGCCGATGTGCCATTAAGCAATCATTCATACATTCATTCATTCGTGTTATTGGTATTCCTCTGTCCGTGCAGTGGTGTTGTTTTTGTTCGTAGTTTAGTGTTGTCGTATTACACGTTTCATGTATTTGTCACTATTCCTTAGCCCCAAGTGTAACATTTTTATTTTCTATCTCTCTTTCAATTTGCACTATTGATCTTTTTTCCTCATTATAAGCAATGTCTGTCTCTCGACCATATTGAGGGACAAAAGGTAGACAAGAATTAAATCCTTTAGGGCATGGAGAGGGAAGGAAATGTTTTGATACACACCAACTTTCACGTAGAGCAGGCACCCAAGCGGGATCAGATAAGAGTGGGGCATAATTGTCTTGTATCAACCTCACAGGTGCCAATCAGATTTTGGTCCTTCCTCTTTGTGAATGGTTTGGCTTGCATGAGAGTATCAACTTTTCGACATTTGGAGGTAGACTCGGAAATAAAAACCTGAAGGGAAACGTCACGAACCTTATCACCCTTCAGATGTAAACGTTTATAAAAACCAAGAAAATATCATTTGAGGTAAACATTGCGATAGGGAAACTGTGGTTATATCCACATAAGCTCAAGCAGCTAAGTCAAAGAAAAACTAGTTGATATACTAAGATCACTGGGATTTGATAACAATTGTTAGAAAGGGGACAAAAGTGCTAAACTAAAGAGATCGGTTATTTCTGAGGGAAGTCATTGCCAGGGCCCTCAGGCCCCGGCAATATAGAAGAGTACGGTCTGCGCCATTTTGAAATCACAGAGCACTGTGGGTAATTGCGTCTAACTCCACCCCGCTCTTCAGCAAAAAATCCACCACGTTCTGTATATGGACCTCCGAGAACAATAGTTTATTTCTTAAGTGGTAATGAACTACGTTGTAGGCTTCCCTGAAATGCTGCGCTTCCCGAAGCTCTTCGAGTACTCGCCGTTCGGATGGTTGCGTTCAGTGCCTCCAACGTACTTTCTGCCCATGGTCACGCTAGTCAGACCACTCTCCACACATAGATCCCGCTACGCATAGTATCTCTGCCACCACACCAGTTCTATTTCGCGGAATGTTTTGATGAGTGACGTCATTAAATGTATCCCATTGGTCAAAACGCCGTGTGATGCACACGACGCATGTGGTCAAAATTACAATCAACAATGACATCATCCTCGCAGTGGCCTGTTTGTTGCGAGAGCGCTGGACGGCTGACTAGCTGATTGGTCAATTCAGGACTTTTCACCGCATTTTCTCATGAGCTACTGCAAAAGAGGTTTTACAACCGAAATGTCATGGATGTCGTAGTTTGCGTAATTACAAATAACTGAATGGCGAAAAATGCACGGGAACTTTACATTTGGTATAATTTTGAAATTGTACCATAAAACAGAACAAAATTTCAAATACATGCAGAGTGATTAAGCGTGTGGGGGCAGAGATACTAGTTGAGTAGCAATCACAGAAGACGGGATCGCTCTGTTGCAGATTGTAGTCAGATCATCGCACAATTTTAAAATCGGCAGGTCCGACCTGATGATTTTACCTATCATGCGATAGACGGATCCAATATTTAGGCCAAAAACGAAATTGAATCCGTCTAAAAAAAGTCCATACCGGTTTGCGACGCAAGCCAGTACTGATTTTTAAAAGTACGTCACAAGTCAATTTCTCTTGCGATTTATGGTACGATATTTGCACAATATTTGTACGCACGGCGGATCTAAATATTGCTACATGTATTTAGACTTGCTGAATGAATGTCTTGCGATTATCTCACGATGATCTCACGATAATCGCAAGACATTAATTTTTGATTTGCGATTATCTAGCAATATAATCGGCTTCGATGAGTCATGCTGGTGTGACTGCAAAAGTGACTATTTTCTAAATCGCGACGTCAATTAGCACAATCAGAGCCGATTTTTGAATGGGGCGAAAGTCGGACTCAAGTATAAGTGTGACTGGGGCATCAGGGGGCTCGGGACATTCGTTCTTTAACTGAGACCTTTGTGCAATTATTGACCAATGCCTTGGTCTATCTTCATGAAAACCATAATAAACTATATGTATTATGAAGGCTGCGATTCCGGAGATGTTAAATATTCTAAACCTAGCATGTGACAACATCACAAATTCCCAGGGGTGGGGCCGAAAGACAGAGGTGCAAATTTGTGATACATATATTTATATTATTGCAAACAACCTCATGGCTTCATCAGAGGTGTGACACAATACCTATTGATGTTTATACATTTCATAAAAAACTACTACGATGGACCAAGTGTGAAAGGGCAGGTAAAGAACTTATTGTTTTCACTAAATACAACTATTTTTCCCAACGATCCGAGAGGGAGGGGAAATAAAACTTTATTTTTCCTGACCATGTTAAAAGAAAACTACTACGATAGACCCAGATAGGGCCTCTTTGAAAGAGGTATTGGAAGGACAGTACACTTACAGAGAGGTGGAAGGCAAGTGTTGCAGCAGGGTGCTTATAAAGGCCGCAGGATGAGTACAAAATGACAGTGTAATAAGGATCCGTGCGCCCAAAAAGTGGGTGGCGGGCGCACATATCCAAGCCCATAGTACAGTTGGAAGGTGCATAAATAGGGCACTGATCAGGTGGGGACATAGAAAGGGTAAATAGAAGGTGAATGGGTGGAAGTTGCATTGAGTAATAGGCATGTGCAGCAAGTGTGCATGCACGTGACAATACCAACATCATTGGGACATTTCCTTCATTTACATATTTAAGTTAATATTAACATCCATTTAACTATTTATTTTAACATACCAAAAAAACCTTGTTATTTACTATTTGGCCATTTTTATCAATAACCACCCAAATTTAGATACATCCCCAAAATGAATTTGACCCCCGTACCTCATCGTGTCAACATGTGGATCCATAATCGTCCAGTATATGCTAACTAAGATGTCCCCACTCGTGTACAGATCACTCGAATGTCACTAGAAACCAACTAAGAGATTATGAGTGCCAAAACAAATGAAAAAACTTTTCCGATCTCCCGACTTTATGCCTTTTTTCAAATAAAAAGACAAAAGTAAATACATATACATGCTTTTAGATGTCATTAATTTTACGGGCTCTCCGATTTTCCTACTAGTACGAACATCTGTGGGTGTGTTCAGATTGTTACATTCGCAAACGTTTCACTTTTCCAGCAGCTTCGCGCCTACGGTTGAACAATGCGTCACGTGTGAGAGGGCGAATAAAAAACTTATTATTTTCACTAAATAAAACTTTTTTCCCGACCATCTTAGAGGGAGGGTAAATAAAACTTTATTATTCCCGACCATGTGAAAGAGTAAATAAAACACTTTTTATTCTCACAACTGTTTTTTGGCAAGAGAAAAAACTATTTTCCCCCGACCACTCCAGAGGGAGGGTAAATGAAACAAAGACCATGTGCATGTCCATAAGTATATCACGGAATATCATTAGTGCAAAAAGTAAAATGACCCTATGTATTTATGTATATGTGTTTCTATCAATAGCTAACATCTATCTGTCTGTCTGTCTGTATTGCTGTCTAATATCTGTGAGGTTAATCATCTATATTATACTATATACCTGTCTGTCCGTATTTATATATATCTATATCTATCTATCAAGCTTTCTTTTCAGATACATACGTATGTATGTATGCATGTATGTGTGTGTGTGTGCATGTGTGTGTTCACATATAGGTAGATAGAAAGATAGATGGAAATATATCATACACATGGCCTTTGTTGGGATTCTCACAAATTAATTGGTTCCAT
Source organism: Maea johnstoni (assembly GCA_963942565.1). Lineage (NCBI taxonomy): Eukaryota > Metazoa > Annelida > Polychaeta > Spionida > Magelonidae > Maea > Maea johnstoni. The sequence goes on from OZ012691.1 coordinate 21,763,743, forward strand.
TTGCTAGTAAAATAATATATTACCTTCCTTCTGTAGAGGGGGAATAAGTTTTATTTTGTTTCCCCCAAAAGGGTAGTGAAAATAAGTATTTTTCATTTGCTTTCACACTTGGTCCATAGTATGAAACATCCTCGGGCACTTCGAAATTTCTCATTTTTAATTTTATTTTGTTCCAATAGAAATTTAGAGCAAGTTAATATTCTTTTGTAGAATTCAACTTTTCTTAATTGGTGAAGTCCGACAAAAAAATGATTAAAGCAGAAATTAAAAAAATGAGAAACTACTGCATGTCCAAGAATCTTCATATCATGTTGTTAAATTTAAGCTTGGTATGATCAATATTGAATGAAGGAGGTTGTTTCAAAAATGAGAAGTATGGCGATTTCAGATAGCTGTGTAAACTCCTGTTTAGCGCAGCTCTTCAATTTCTACATACTAACATGCTTTTCTGCTCCCTTATAAACCTGTTGGGGCTTAATATGAAGGATATGATGTGTTTGTATTAGAAGAATGGTTTAAATTACCATAATCACTGGAATGAAAAGGGAATTTCAGAATATATTTGGAGGTTTCTAGTTGAAGAGGTGAGGGCTCCTCTCTTAACTGATCAGATAGGAGATAACATGCTAATTGCTAATTGGCTGTCTGGAGGTGAATCCATCTCAAAGCACTCTGAAGTGCAATTATGAGGTATATTAATTTCATTTCTTCCATTTTCCATAGGAATTAGGGTTATACAAGAAGATAAGAATGATGATTTTTCTGATATAAGCTGTGATCACTAAGATATGATCAAAATAGTGAAGGTGATTTGGTATGACACAGGCATGATCTAAGGTGTTAATAATTACTATAAGCTAGTAAAAAGGAGGTGTATGCATTGAAGATGTTTTATGAGGTCAGACTAAAAGAACTTCAAGAAGGGCTAGTATATCATATATGCTACTAGCTATACTACGTCATTGTTGAACCCTAGACCTCAAATATATATTGATGAGAGGGATAATGTTTTGGTTTTCTCTAATGGGGAGAGGTATGTTGAATAGGTACCTTATGCTTCTTGGAACTTTCATGGGGGGTAACTGCAGGAGGGATATCCATAGCTACACTGAACGTTTAAAGAGTATTATGGTCATTTCTACACAGGTATCCTGCTTGAACTATGTATCTATTTATAGCATAAACTTATGCGAACCAAACTACATTTTTGAAGCATTCACAGAATTTTAAAGTAGAGTATAAGAGATGGGTATATAGTCTTAGCCAGCAGGGTATCTGGGCCTCATTTGGACACCTAATGCCTCAAAAATAACCCAACGGGACACCCAAATATTTTTCAATAAAATGCCTTTTTCAAAGATGTAAGAGATCATTCGATATATCAACACATTAATGACAAATCACATTAATATTGCCCTTTAATTGACAAAAGATACTTGTATGATACTCTATCCTATGATAATCTTTTAATTTCCATATAGTTCTTTTCTCTGTCAATGAATAACTTGCCCCGGCAAATTTCTAATAGATGCCTTGCATCTACAATGGACTTGTGAGCTTGGAATTACATTGCCGCATCTGCTACAGTCGCCGCCATTTTAAAATGGCGGAAAACGCACAATCTTGCGAGACCTTTTAGCAAGCGCACCTGGCGTGTGCGGGAATACTAAATAGATGTCGCACCTAAACCATTTGTGCCGTAATGAAACGATTGATTCCTTTAAATTGTATAAATTGTATCAAAATACCGTTTTGACCGTAGATGACCAGGCAACAAATAACCCTCTCTATCGGCGGAATATGCCAAAAAATGACGTCATCGAATCCCGCCAAATGACGAGTGGCGACATCTACGGGAAAATGTCAACACTAGCACCAGTTTTGCTGAGACTGTTGTAGTGCTACAAGGTAGTAGCCCACAACTTAGATTGACAAAAGTCAGTGACTGAGACAAGACATAAGTCAGTGTTGGTGTGGTCAAGGGTAGACTGATTTATTCTAGAGAAACATTGCAATATAAGGAACCTTAGGATGGGTTCTAGGAGGGGTTTGCAAATGTCTTCCAGCCAATAGGAAAAGGGTATTGGGGTGATTAATGATATTAATTATAAGGGGACCCAATCATATTTCATAAGGGAGTGGGCAGTACTATTCCCACATTTACTGTACATATTAAATATATTAAACAGATGGGATTGGGATTTTATTTTAACATCTCCCACTGGTGGCTATTAGAGGTAGACCCCAGGTTCTTAGCACACTGTGGGGAGCTTACATTAATGGGTGTCTAAAAGGGGGGTCTGTCCGAGGATGGGTCATATGAACTTGGTATTAATTATAATCAATGGGGTTACTAATTCGATATACATCAAGTATAGATCTTATGCTATCTGACAGAGAGTTTTAATTATTGGGGTGGCCAGTATTTAAATTACTGTGGGACAGTCTTTAAATCTTAGTTTCCACTATTATAGTATCCACCGCCAATAGGATGTTGGACCCAAACATTATAAAAGGATGGTAGGAAAACATTTGCTTTACAAAAAATAAACATGATAGATACGGGTAACAGGATTAAAAACAATACTGAACATGATCAATATGGTGAAAAAGAGAGCATTCATTACCTACAACCGAATATTGGTCTCCAACATTAGAAGATTAATAGAAAAGTGTCTCAAAATGGAGGATGATACATGGTATTTCTTTTTGACAATTGAAAAATAAACCGGAATCAGTTTAACATAGCAAGATTAAATTCTTGATCTTCGAGATATGAATTGAAAAGGGTAATATACCTTGAGCGAAGGGTTCACATGATCCAACAGGTAAGGCTTGAGGGCGAGTTCCTATGCTTATGAGAACATCAATTGCCCAATAATCGGGTAAATTTGCATGGTTGTGATATACTTAGTATCGGGTCACAGGGTAAATGCAAATGTTTGATCATAGCCTTTGATTAGCTTGAAATGCACATTTCATCGAAATTGTGCTTAAAACAGGGGATAGACTCCCACTAATTAGTGATCCTTTAAATGATCTTCTCTTTCCACATGGAAGACTCTCTGAAGAGGTTCTGACATTGTGAATTCAACCTGGGAGGATTTGAAATGCTCTATATCATGAATATACTCAATTAGGAATCAAAGTCATTGTGTTAGTAGCATACATATATCATAGTAATAAGGATCAATTATGTAAAGATTTTGAGTATTTATCTAAGCAAATAGGTAAATAATAAGAACATCTAAAACCTATTCATAAACTATACAGTGTCTAAACATATAAGGGGTTAAATAGAATATGTTAAAATGTGGTAATCATTGATACAATGGAAAGTGCATCCTTTAATCAAAATGTAGAGCTGTCACTGATTACTTAATTGAATTTAGATTCATAGCTTTGGGGTGTTCTCAATGCTAATCACATCATTACCAATATAGGGTCCAGCGTATCACATGTGGTAGACATAGGGAGATTTTTTTTTTTTTTTTTTGGTGTGGTCAAGGGTAGACTGATTTATTCTAGAGAAACATTACAATATAAGGAACCCTAGGATGGGTTCTAGGAGGGGTTTGCAAATGTCTTCCAGCCAATAGGAAAAGGGTATTGGGGTGATTAATGATATTAATTATAAGGGGACCCAATCATATTTCATAAGGGAGTGGGCAGTACTATTCCCACGTTTACTGTACATATCAAATATATTAAACAGATGGGATTGGGATGTTATTTTAACATCTCACACTGGTGACTATTAGAGGTAGACCCCAGGTTCTTAACACTGTGGGGAGCTTACATTAATGGGTGTCTAAAAGGGGGGTCTGTCCGAGGATGGGTCATATGAACTTGGTATTAATTATAATCAATGGGGTTACTAATTTGATATACATCAAGTATAGATCTTATGCTATCTGACAGAGAGTTTTAATTATTGGGATGGCCAGTATTCAAATTACTGTGGGAAAGTCTTAAAATCTTAGTTTCCACTATAATAGTATCCACCGCCAATAGGATGTTGGACCCAAACATTATAAAAGGATGGTAGGAAAATATTTGCTTTACAAAAAATAAACAAGATAGATATGGGTAACAGGATTAAAAACAATACTGAACATGATCAATATAGTGAAAAAGAGAGCATTCATTACCTACAACCGAATATTGGTCTCCAACATTAGAAGATTAATAGAAAAGTGTCTCAAAATGGAAGATGATACATGGTATTTCTTTTCGACAATTGAAAAATAAACCGGAATCAGTTTAACATAGCAAGATTAAATTCTTGATCTTCGAGATATGAATTGAAAAGGGTAAAATAAAATTAAGCGAAGGGTTCACATGATCCAACAGATAAGGCTTGAGGGCGAGTTCCTATGCTTAGGAGAACATCAATTGCCCAATAATCGGGTAAATTTGCATGGTTGTGATATACTTAGTATCGGGTCACAGGGTAAATGCAAATGTTTGATCATAGCCTTTAATTAGCTTGAAATGCACATTTCATCGAAATTGTGCTTAACACAGGGGATAGACTCCGACTAATTAGTGATCCTTTAAATGATCTTCACTTTTCACATGGTAGACTGTCTGAAGAGGTTCTGACATTGTGAATTCAACCTGGGAGGATTTGAAATGCTCTATATCATGAATATACTCAATTAGGAATCAAAGTCATTGTGTTAGTAGCATACATATATCATAGTAATAAGGATCAATTATGTAAAAAGTTTGAGTATTTATCTAAGCAAATAGGTAAATAATAAGAACATCTAAAACCTATTCATAAACTATACAGTGTATAAACATATAAGGGGTTAAATAGAATATGTTAAAATGTGGTAATCAGTGATACAATGGAAAGTGCATCCTTTAATCAAAATGTAGAGCTGTCACTGATTACTTAATTGAATTTAGATTCATAGCTTTGGGGTGTTCTCAATGCTAATCACATCATTACCAATATAGGGTCCAGCGTATCACATGTGGTAGACATAGGGAGATTTTTTTTGTTTTTATTTTTGGTGTGGTCAAGGGTAAACTGATTTATTCTAGAGAAACATTACAATATAATGAACCCTAGGATGGGTTCTAGGAGGGGTTTGCAAATGTCTTCCAGCCAATAGGAAAAGGGTATTGGGGTGATTAATGATATTAATTATAAGGGGACCCAATCATATTTCATAAGGGAGTGGGCAGTACTATTCCCACGTTTACTGTACATATCAAATATATTAAACAGATGGGATTGGAATGTTATTTTAACATCTCCCACTGGTGACTATTAGAGGTAGACCCCAGGTTCTTAACACTGTGGGGAGCTTACATTAATGGGTGTCTAAAAGGGGGGTCTGTCCGAGGATGGGTCATATGAACTTGGTATTAATTATAATCAATGGGGTTACTAATTTGATATACATCAAGTATAGATCTTATGCTATCTGACAGAGAGTTTTAATTATTGGGGTGGCCAGTATTCAAATTACTGTGGGAAAGTCTTAAAATCTTAGTTTCCACTATAATAATACACTGCTAAAATGAATTACTGGTCTTTCCATGGGTCAATTTCAATGCGGTTAGAGTCGTCTGAACCGCCTTAATTAATTCTACTTGTCTCTTAATTCAAGTCAAAATTTGTTGCGAAATGACGATTTTGTAACAGGGTGAAATCGTTGTAATGTCATGCCATATTTTTGGTCAATCGCTACTCCTACTGTGTGGTTATTGCACAATTATAAAGCTTATATCATGGAGCTCCCGATAAGATTTCGCGAAGAACAAGTAACGAATGACGTCACGGATATCAAATTCGTAACTTTTTGACTGCATTTTAAGGCGAATGGCAGCGGCGGATCTTGGATTTCATGGTAGGGGGTGTGCAATTTGGACCTTTTATCTGACCCTAATTAAGTATGTTTATACAGACAGTAGTGCTGCCATTAGGTTTGCAAAGTTTGGAAGGCAAAAACAAACTTTTTGTGGGAAAAAAAAGAGGAAAAAGTGGTTAGCCAACTCACGTTAGACAGACTATAGGGGGCACGCCGGGTCAGCCCTCCCATCTGGATCCGCCTATAAAGGCAGAAATAACGAGCTGCGCAAGCTTTTAAAGCTTTGAAATTGTGAACATCATGAATTCCGAATCTATGCGCACTCCTCCTTGCCATGCCAATATCATACAAAAAAAAGTAAAAATATTTAGTAAAGCTGCCGCTCGGCCTTTGCGCTTTTTGGAAGCGTGAATTATTGCTAGTTTGTTACCATCTTCACAGCCTTAACGTTGGTAAAATAATATCTTTTATCGCACACTAATACTTTTATAATTTCTTTTCTTTATTTAGTTTGTCTACTTCTTTTCTTCACCATCCATATTTGATTTCTCTTTTCTTCTTCTCCTCCTCCTCCATTCTCTTCTAGTGGTGCTCCTCAGTTTTCTTTACAATTCTCGTCCTGTTAATAATCTTCTTCTATTCTTCCCTTTTCCCGACAATATCATACTCCTTTTGCCTCCCCCTGTTGTTATCCTCCTAATTCTCCTATAATCATTCTTCGTGTTACTTTCATTTCTTTTTTGTCTTCTCTTTTCTCTTCTTCCATATGCATTTACTTGCAAGGTTTTCAAATTACGTTTCTTAAAAATTTGGATCAACACTTTTAGGGCCTATGAAACAATAATCGTATGTGCACAGGAATCATATTCTTAATTCATCTACATAAGTTTTTCCCTTTTATCCTTAATCAGGCCAATTTCAGGACCAATGGGAATTCTTTGGGGGCAAGTGTCACCGCCATTATCCGAACAGCGAAACAGCTTCTAACGCTCGTGTCCACTGCGAGGAAGTTGGGACGTCACTGGTCAGTATCCATAGCAAAGAGGAACAGGAATTCTTATGGAATCTGTAAGTATATACAGGTCACGCATAAGAGCAATATCTATTCAATTAGAAGTTCTGATATAATTTCTTTATCGTAACTGTTGCAAAATTCTGAAATGATTTCTTTTTCTTTTGAAGTAAACTTGTATGCAGCAGCTAACTTATTTTTCTACATTTGATAAGACATTTACAGAGAAGCTTCATTTTTCAATAATCAATTAGTGACCAATGAGTAAAGGAAAATAGAGAAAGAACAGTTTAAGAGCAGAAACACGTCTTAAAACAAATCTAAGATCATTTAATTGCTCTAATGAAACCGCTATATATATGTATATATATATATATATATATATATATATATATATATATATATATATATATATATATATATATATATATATATATATGCATATATATATATACATATATAAATACACACACACATATATATATATATATATATATATATATATATATATATATATATATATATATATATATATATATATATATATATATATATATATATATATATATATATATATATATATATATATATATAAATACACACATATATATATGTATGTTTGTATGCATGTGTGTATGTAATATTATATGTCTGTATATATATATATATATATATATATATATAAATATATATATATATATATATATATATATATATATATATATATATATATATATATATATATATATATATATATATACATATATATATATATATATATATATATATATATATATATATATATATATATATATATATATATATATATATATATATATATATATATATATATATATATACATATATGTATGTATGTATCTATGTATGTGTTTATGTATATTTATATATATATATATATATATATATATATATATATATATATATATATATATATATAAATATATATATATATATATATATATATATATATATATATATATATATATATATATATATATATATATATATATATATAAATATAATATATATATATATATATATATATATATATATATATATATATATATATATATATATATATATATATATATATATATATATATATATATATATACATATTTGTATATATATATATTTATGTATATATTGGAAATATTGTTTTTCTTGACGCAAATGTTCATACCCGGCGGCGAGCAGCGCCGCAAAAGTGAAACGGAAACAAATGTAACTAATGAACCTCAGAATAGCAAGTTCATAGCACAGGGAAAATTGGATTGCGAAGCTTGCGATGCCACAAAGTTAACGACATGTAAAGGCGTATTGATAGAATTACTATTGTTCATTTATTTGTAAAGGCATTAGATTAATAGATCAAAAACAAATTTTCAGCTATTTTGGCGCTCCTTATTGGGTTCTTACGACATTCGGGTGATGCCGAGCCGTCTGGGAGTAGTTAGACAACAGGCGCCATATTTGATTTGATTTGATTTGGCTTGCGTGACGGAGGTTGGTCATAATCAGTTTGGGGCCGTATGTAAATGTGTGGGGTCATTGATAAAAGTGGCTAAGTGGTACTTAACAAAGATTTACTACGGTTGTCAGTCACGTAAATGACAAGAATGAATTGGAATGCTAGGAACGATCCCAAATAGAGTAACGGGATTTCATCAATGTAGTTCTCTTTTCACTAGTTGTATCCCAAAAGTCGCGACAGCCTCATTGGCAGCCAACTCGACTCCCTATCCTAAGGTCGCGGGATCGACTCCCCCTACCCCTTTTACATTTTTTTCCACCTGCCCAGTGCTTCATGTAGCACTTAGAAATATTTCCTACTCAAATTTCAAAATAACGTTTGCTTTATTTCTTTTATTATTTTTACTTTACTTTGCTAAAATGAATTGTTGGTCAAAACCGCTGATCCCAGAAAAGACGTCTGTCAGAATTGCCGTTCGCTATAAGGGCCGATGACTTTATGTTGGGCCTTGACTAAAAACGATCTTTTATCTTTGATTTATTATATTAAACATTTCCACAGTTGTGAAGTTGTGAAATTCTTCGAGAAAATCTATAGTTTAATGGATGCAAGTAATGCCTAGCTTTCATATAAAAATTGAGATCTGTGAAGTTTATGGGTGTAAGTATTAATTTATATATGTTGATGAAGGACACTTGCATGCACGCTTGCTGCACATGACTATTACCTTAGATGACCAAACACAAGTGGATTCGAAACCAGCCGGTCAACATGAACATGCTAGCCTCAACTAGTGTCAACTTCTAGCCGCTAGCCAGGAATTGGTGCTCTGGGCACCCCCTGCTGGTGGTGGAGATAAGGTTTCTCAGTAATGTAATCGATGCGAGAACACTGATTGGTCCTTGTTCCCACGTGAGCCCGCGCTGATGGCTTATCTGGTACTCCTGGCATGAGTCCAGCACTTAACTATAATGCATATAGTAATTGGTCTCTCGCTACATATCCATTCTTTTCTTCATCCAAGCTATTACTTTATGCAACTACCACCCATCTACCTTCTATTTGCCCTTTCACACGTCCCCACGTGCAGATCAGTGCCCTATCCATGCACCTTCCACCTGTACTTTGGGCTTGGATCTGTGCGCCCGCCACTCACTTTTTGGGCGCACGGATCCTTACTACACTGACACTTTCTACTCCTCCTGCAGCCTTTAGTGCCTTGCCGCAACACTTGCCTTCCCCCTTCTCTGTAATTGTACTGTCCTCCCAGTACCTCTTTCAACGGGGCCCTATCTGGATATTAAAGTGCAGGCAAAGAAAGAGTATTCATTGGAATGCAACGTGAATCGGTGTCAGCACCATGGACTTGGGACGATGGCAGCAAAATGGACTATACACCTCGTTGTACTGATGTAAGCTACCAAGAAAGTCTATCTGAATATATAACATATATTAGACTGTGGTCACATACAGACAGAGGCATGCTTGGCCTTTAATAAATTTGTTCCATTGCACAATTCACCATTTCCATAATATATATATATATATATATATATATATATATATATATATATATATATATATATATATATATATATATATATATATATATATATACATATATATATATATATATATATATATATATATATATATATATATATATATATATATATATATATATATATATATATATATATATATATATATATATATATATATATACATATAGAAGCAAGTCACATACTCTCTCTCATGTTGACAACCCTGGGTTTCATGCTTGTGCAATCCTCAGGCCATTACATAAGAGACCATATTGGATAAAAAGGTCCACACATGTGCTACTATGCGTAGGCAGGATTCCATATGCCAGAACTCGGCTACCACGGAATAATATCATGGCACACACGATGCTATTTACGATGTAATTTGCATTGTGAATGCTGGACAAACACCTGTCTAGCAGTCCGCTTATTCCCGCCGAGACTAACACGTGTGCTGAGTTACGTTCGGCCAGACAGCACTTGGTTCGCACTGTCGGAAAATTCTCAGGAGACGAATATATCTATTATAAAAGTCCAGCCAGGTATATTCTTTCGCTGTTTTGACTTATATATATACATATATATATATATATAAAATGAGGTCCCCAATTCAATAACACGCACACTTGCATATGACGGAGTCCTTCATATGCATGCGACGGATTTTGCATATGACGGACCAATTTTTCCTGGTCCAACTGAGTCTGTCATATCCGAGATCACCTGTATATATTCTTTGCAACAAGTTGTATTTTATCCTATGACTGTTCAGCGCTTTTGGGTTATTTAATGGAAAAAAGCGCTTTATGAGTGAACATTTTATTATTATCATATATACATACGTACGTGTATATATATATATATATATATATATATATATATATATATATATATATATATATATATATATATATATATATATATATATATATATATGTATATATATATATATAAATATATATGTATATATATATATATATATATATATATATATATATATATATATATATATCGAGAGAGAGAGAGAGAGAGAGAGAGAGAGAGAGAGAGAGAGAGAGAGAGAGAGAGAGAGAGAGAGAGAGAGATTTACACACACATATCATCTTCCTTATGGTTTAGTATTCAAATAGTCCGAGCGAGCTCCAAAATACCATCGACGGCAATGGACAAACATCGTCATGTTGGAAAGACAGTGGCCTTGCGCAACCTTATCTCTGCCAAGGTATGTCATACGTTCTTTATCATTTGTTTTTGCAAAGACTAACACTAGTAATGTGTATTTGTCGTTAACACTGTTAATATGCTTATGTTTATATATTGAAAAATTGAAAAAAAACCCACTAATTTCTCAATTATTCATTTCTTTAAAAAAGTAAAAAATTGCAATTTCATTATTTCATTTTTTCCAACTGATTCGTAACTTTGGAAAAGGAAATTTTGAATTTGGTCTCTTTTTCAATTTTCTAGAAACTATCTACAAATAGAAATACAAAAACAAAGCCATAATGCGATCTTCATTATTTTGAATCAGATTTGAAGAATTGAAAAAATGAAAATTCAATTGATGAAATTTCAATTTTGTAATTGTTTGAATAGATTTGATTATTTGAAACATGGAATGATGTTAATTTTTCTTTTCACCAGAAGTGGGCAGCAGCAGGTAACCTTCCTACGATGGACCAAGTATGAAAAAGCAAATAAAAAACTTTATTTTCACTGCCGTATTTTTGGGGTAGAAAATTAAACAAACTTTTTACTTTCACTCCCGTTTTTTGGGTGGGAGAAAAAAATGAAAAACTTGTTATTTTGTCCCCGGTTATTTACGATGGACCAAGTGTTAAAGAGCAAATATTTTATTTTTAAATTTATACTGACGTTTTTATTATTATTATTATTTTTTTTTTTGGGGGGGGGGGCGTGGGAGATATTCGTTCCCTTTCTAGAGAAGGAAGCAATGACTGGTTGCCTTGCCCATTTTACTAGCAAAAGGGAGGGCTGATTCTTTTTTCTTTTTTTTTTTTTTTGGGGGGGGGGGGGGGGGCCGTACGAAAAGTTTCATGCATGAAAAAATCATGGGCATGAAATTTAAAGGGATGAAATGAAATTTTCAGGGATGAAAATGAAATTTTCAGGGATGAAATAAAATTTTTGCCCCAAATATTTTCATGCATGAAAATTTCATGCATGAAGTTGCGTACGGCCCGCGTACCCATGAAAATTTCATGGGCAAAAAAATCATCCCAGGAATTTTCGCCCCTGTTACGCAAAAATCTGGCAATAGATGGTGGTGCGGTTTATCCAGATGATTTCTGACCAACCCTGAAAATTTCATGGTAGGAAAGAAAGAAAGTCCCCATGGACTGGTATCATTGATAGCAATCAGATAAGGCGATAGTCAGAGATACAGGCACCAGATTTTAGGGGCAAAATTTTCATGGGCAAAATTTTCATGGATTGCTGCCTACACCTGAGCCCTGTAACTGAAAGATAGTACATGGATGCATGAATGGACTCACATTACGCATACCAAAAGATTATGTGTTATGCATAATTGAAGATTATGCATATTTTTCGCAAAAGTTATACATACTTTATGGATAAACTATTTTTGCCAAGAGTTTTCGTAGGGCATAAATTATCCATAATTTATCCATAATTCTATTAGCAGATTATGCATAATTTTCGAGAAGTATTCACGGAGAGATAGCATTTTATCCAGATAGGGCCCCGTTGAAAGAGGTACTGGGAGGACAGTATAATGACAGAGAAGGGGGAAGGCAAGTGTTGCGGCAAGGCGCTAAAGGCCGCAGGAGGAATAGAAAGTGGCAGTGTAGTAAGGATCCGTGCGCCCAAAAAGTGAGTGGCGGGCGCATGGATCCAAGCCCAAAGTACAGGTGGAAGGTGCATGGATAGGGCACTGATGATCACGTGGGGACGTGTGAAAGGGCAGATAGAAGGTAGATGGGTGGGAGTTGCATAAAGTAATGCCTTATAGTTAAGTGCTGGACTCATGTCAGGAGTACCACATAAGCCATCAGCACGGGCTCACGTGGGAACAAGGACCAATCAGGGCTCTCGCATCGATTACATTACTGAGACACCTTATCTCCACCACAAGCTGGGGGTGCCCAAAGCACCAATTTCTGGCCTATTAGCGGCTATTAGTTGACACTAGTTGACTCAATGAGGCTTGCATGTTCATGTTGACCGGCTGGTTTCGAATCAACTTGTGTTTGGTGATCTAAGGTAAAGTCATGTGCAGCAAGTGTGCATGCAAGTGTCCTTCATCAACAGATATAAATTAATACTTACACCCATTAAACTTCACATATCTCAATTTTAGGCTAGGCATTACTTGCATCCATTAAACTATATATTTTCTCGAAGAAATTCCTAACTTCACAACTGTTTATTATAATAAATCAAAGATAAAAGATTGTTTTTAGTCTAAGGCCAACATAAAGTCATGGGCCCTTATAGCGAACGGCAATTCAGGCAGACGTCTTTTCTGGGATCAACGGTTTTGACCAACAATTCATTTTAGCAAAGTTAAGTAAAAAAAAATCATAGAAATAAAGCCACCGTTATTTTGAGTATGAAATATTTCTATGTACCACACGAAGCACTGGGCGGGTGGAAAAAGAATTGCACGATCGAGAGATGGAATCGAACCCGCGACCCTAGGATCGGGAGTCGACTGGGTTATCAATCGGGCTACTCCTTCTGTTGTGTGAGACGGAGTGAAAAGAGAACCATATTGATGAAATCCCGTAACTCTATTTGGGATCGTTCCTAGTATTCCGAGTCATTCTTGTCATTTACGTGACTGACAACCGTAGAAGATCTTTGTAAGGTACATGTACCACTAAGCCACTTTTATCAATGACCCCACACATTTACATACGGCCCGAAACTGATTATGACCTACCTTCGTCACCTTTGGTAAATAACCAAATCAAATATGGCGCCTGTTGTCTAACTACTGCCAGACGGCTCGCCATCACCCGAATGTCGTTAGAACCCAATAAGGAGCGCCAAAATAGCTGAAAAATTGTATTTGATCTTTTAATCTAATGCCTTTTCAAATAAATAAACAATAATAACTATATCAATACGCCTTTACATGTCGTTAACTTTGTGGCATCGCCAGTTTCGCAATCAAATTTTCCTAGTGTTATGAACTTGCTATTCTGAGGTTCAATTAGTTACATCTGCTGCCGTTTCACTTTTGGGGGCGCTTTGCGCTGCATGAACATTTGCGTCTAGTGTGATTTTTGTTATCCTATCCACCACCAGGTGTCTCCAACAATCCCTTTATTAAATGAAAAAATACATTCAAACAAATAATGGCAATTACCGGGTAACACGTTTGTAGCAACTGCTTATGTAATAACTACAGCTTATGTAATACAACCGCTTGCGTAATAAGAAATTGACTGCTTATGTAATAACACAAAACAGTTAAACGACTGTAACAACTGCTTATGTAATAATCACGGCTTATGTAATATTCAACCAGTCATCCATGAATAATTGATAAAAACACAACTAATTACCATTATTTTGAGTTGTGAATTAAACATCTATCAGTACCAGATTTTCATACCTGTTTTGCTGGAATATTCCCCCCCCCTCCGTTGAAAATCAAATGTTCACAATGAGAACTGAACGATGATATCCATTAACCAGTCATCCATGACCAATCGAAAAAAAAAACACACACAACAACTTACAACTTATTTTTCCTGCATTCCTTAAATCACCTCTATCATGTATTAACCAGTATCATAACACATGCATTATCCACATCATCATCATCCACATTCAGTGTCATTCATCATCATCATCATTGATCTGGGATCAGGACCACCCCTGACCCTGTTGAAAAATGATTGGCTAAAATTCTTGCCTGTATTTACTCTTCTGTGTTTCTGATTCTAAATATATTTTTCTTTTTCTACAATGAATTTGGCCCTACTCCATGGGGCATTGCTGTGTTAGTTATTCTATGTCATGGATGAATAACTAACACAGCAATGCCCCACGGAGTAGGGCCAAATTCATTGTAGAAAAAGAAAAATATATTTAAAATCAGAAACACAGAAGAGTAAATACAGGCAAGAATTTTAGCCAATCATTTTTCAACAGGGTCAGGTATGTTGAGCAAAACCTTGGATTAAGAAAAGAATGGATATGTAACGAGAGACCAATTAATATATGCCCTATAGTTACATGCTGGCCTCATGCCAGAACTACCAGATAAGGCAGCAGGGCGAGGTCACATGGGAACAAGGACCAATCAGGGCTCTTGCATCGATTACATTACAGAGAAACCTTATCTCCACCACCTGCTGGGGGTGCCCAGAGCACCTATTAGCGACTATTAGTTGACACTGGTTGAGGCTAGCATGTTCAGGTTGACCGACTGGTTTCCATTCGATTTGTGTTTGGTCTTCTAAGGCAAAACTAAATTAAATACCCCGTATCAAATAAAATAAATACAAGCTTACCTACAACTCCTTTCCGTCTGTGCCTGCTTCCATGATACTTAAATACATGTATGCAGTTGAAAACGGCAGGTCCTTTATTTGTGCATTGCACACCCATAACAAAACTTATTTTCTTTCAATATTTGGTTTATTATTACATAAGCAGATTTTGTTTATTACATAAAGAAGTTGGTGCTACATAAGCGGTTAATTTTTTATTACGCAAGCGGTTGTGTTACACAAGCGGTTAATTTTTTATTACGCAAGCGGTTGTTATTACATAAGCAGTTGATTTTTTATTACGGAAGTGGTTAATATTACATAAACCGTGATTATTACATAAGCAGTTGTTACACACGTTTGTTGTAACCCATATAAACCTCATATATTTCGAAAGCTGATGTTCTGAGAAACAAAGTGAACCTAATTTGGACATGCTCGCCTTTAGGATATTTGAAAAAAATGAATTAAATGTCTATTTCCCCATTTCAGTGCATATAATTGGCTCACTGGGCAAGTTGTTCAGGCGGCAATGGCCACTAATTTATCTTTAGACCAAATGGAACAAAAGCCGCAGCATTAACAACTATAATAATAATGATAATAATGATAATAATAGTAGCTTTTTTTACAACAATCATGCATCACGTATATGTACTCAAGTTGGCCATGTGTGTTAAGATTTATTTTACTTGTCCAGGCCAATACATCATAAAACCACTGACCATAGAGGCATCTACAGGCCATGTCATTTCATCACTGGTGCTGGCCATTGACAAAATGGGTTGGTTGTCTCAGAAAGGAAGATTAACATTTCAGGAACTAGGAACCTATTTTACTGCACCAGGAGCAGTAGCATTGGTAGAAGTAGTAGTAGTAGTAGTAGTAGTAGTAGTAGTAGTAGTAGTAGTAGTAGCAGCAGCAGTAGTGCTGCTGCTGCTACTACTACTACTGTTACTACTACTAGTGCTGCTGCTGCTTTCCTCCAATCCGTTCTACCCTGCAGGATGTATTATTGCGACTCATTGTTGTTGAGTGCTCCTCAAGCCTTTTCCCCAGTCTACCAATGTAACAACAATGCAAAAATGATGACTAACTAATAGAGGGTGTCTTTGGGTTGAAGACCGGATTAATTCAAGACTTCACATAGGCAATTGGGTCCTTTAATTGGGAACTCGAATTATCTCTTTTGAATTACCTCTGATTTGTGGAAACAGTAATGTTGTCAGCACTGTCGTGTAGTTTTGTATGTGACTGTGTACATACAATAACATTATATTGACTTATATAAGACTTGAAGCTTTCACTATGCCAGATTTCAATATGACTTAATTAGGTTGCAAATAAATTGATATTTGTACTTGGACATGTGTAGGTACCCGCACTGCTAAGAACAGGGGTCGGAAAGTTGGTCACTTACCTAAACAAACAATGAACAGGATTACATTGATAATCGTAGTTGGACAACTGAAGCACCTGCACTGCTAGGGACAGGGGTCAGAAAATACAGAGAGAGAGAGAGAGAGAGAGAGAGAGAGAGAGAGAGAGAGAGAGCCTGTTCTACATAGCTAAGACCACCTTACCCCACTAACAGCACTAACTAGTAGACAGCCTGTACCTGCGCCGATCTAACCCCTCATATGCTCAGTATCAAGCTAGTCTTATCAGGGCATGGATGCTGCGATCATCCCCCCAAGGGGATTATGGCCCGGAAATATTCTGTGGGCTGTCTACCAGCCTCTCTCTCTCTCTCTCTCTCTCTCTCTCTCTCTCTCTCTCTCTCACACACACACACACAAAAGGTATACAGTCACGCACACACACACACACACACACACACACACACACACACACACACACACATATATATATATATATATATATATATATATATATATATATATATATATATATATATATATATATATATATATATATATACACTCAAAGTTACAATGGATTAAGGTGCAATGGCCTAAGTCCAGTCAAATCTGGGGCATGCTTATGCTCTGACAGGTATGGAAATGTGTATATTAATAACAATGCAATATTTTCGGAAACCTTTGACTCAAATGTGTCAGCATTATTGACTTGAACAATCCCCCTTTTTTACTGGATTACTATATTTTGTAAGATACGCTCTAAGTCATGCGTCGAATAGCACAAAAGTCGCGTTCCGCAAATTTTTTCATGGGTTCTCAGCAGGGTTGAGAATCTGGACAACTGAGATTCGGGCCGGCAGTTTACCTCTTCGTTAAAATGAAAATTTCGCCCCCAAAATTTTCTAAAATTTGCCCATTTCCAATCTCGCCTGTTTGACAAACACGAGAAATCGTTATGTTGGTAATGGGCAAATTCAGAGTTAAGACAAAATGTATGTTTATACACACATGCGGTAGTGCTCCATAGAGCTTTGCCAAGTTTGGATGGCAAACTCGAACGTTTTGTTACCAAAAAATGGGTAAGCGATCTGCCAAGCCTGAGTCAGACGAACTCTAGGCCGAGATCCGTACCCATGCATGGGTGGGACAGTGGCGTGCAGTCAGTGGCGGGCGCTTTCGACCACACATCCATCAGAACAGGCCGCTCCGTGTGAAATTGTCTAAAGTGGTGGTACATGTTGCGATTTCACTGTCGAAAATAACTTTATTGCCTCCTCCTACAACTACCCAAAATAGAGAATAAGACCTCCCCTCCCCTCACCTTAAAACAACTCCCGCCCTCTCTTCCTGTTTCCACCCAGATAGTACAGTAGCCAGCCACCCATAGGCCTTTCCTAAATTAGCTAGGCCATAAAACCAAACCGAGGCTACCCGGGCATGAATGATAACACAGCATGTGCCTATAGCGGCATGCAACTACAAGTACAATGGTATGTTCAGCCCCATTGACTTGTCAATTGATCCAGATGGGCTGCATACCCACTCCTTAATAGATAACTTGAAAACAAATAAATCCCAGTCATTTTGTGGTGTCCATATATTTGCGGGCTGTACATATCTTCATGAGGATTGTGTAAAAGACTGCTGACTATAACTACAGAGTTCTGGTATCTATCCTTTAGGAAATATGTATAGACTGGCTAAGACTGCTACATGTTGTTCCCCCAATCTTTTTTAGGTAATACTTAAGCAGATATAGACCTTTTCAAATTCCCTGCTTCTCAGCACTAATGAGGTTTATGCAACATCCTACTTCATCATTGTTATTAAATGGAATATATAGGGGAGATTTTATAAAAGCAAGAACATCAAGTAGTGGCGGAATATGTCTTTGTTACAAATGGTCTACCTCAATGGTTCACTTAATATAGATAACATAAACAAATTCAAATGCAATATTATCTATTTCACTGCTTGATATTGTACATTTATGTGAAATTAATTGACAAATGTACACAAAACAGTTCCACCACAGGTTTACTGGTGTCCCTACAAAACGCATTCACCCCTACCATATTATCATTTAGGACTGTTTTAGGACCTCATTTTCTTAATTATCCTATATTTCTTGTGTGCGGCCCGCAACTAGCATTTGTTCAACATGTACTCAGCTTGTTTTTTGACTAAGAGTTAAGATGAACAAACTTGGTTATATTTTAAAGATCTGTTCAATTGCCATTTCATAGTTATATGCTGTCAGATTGATAGCTAGGTTGATGTATTTAGCTGTGGAAAAGAATCATTTTCCATTTTTACAATGAGCAAAGATAATTACCCCCAGGATATTTCTCAATAGCAAACAATGCCATTTTGTCATGAGAGTTTTTATACTTGAGATTTATCCTGATCATACCATATCTGTTTATGTCTCTGTATACTTGAAATCCACAGGCAAATGAAAAAGTGTTCAATTTAGAGTTCAGGTTGACACGGGTTCCAATGTACATACACTGCACAAAGAAAATAAGGAGGTGCTTACAAATAGTTCCTACTGTCTCTTATTGGATATCTAACTATACATGTATTGTATTTTCATAGAAAAAGTAGTAAAATCAGTTGGAAATAAGTAATGAAATTATCACAGTTAATGAATGCCCTGCAACAAAAATATCAAAATATCATTTCAAAATAGAGTAGTTGTACAATCAGTAGTTTCATTTTAGGACGGAATAGAGGAGGGTGTGGGTCAACACCAATTTAAAATTAGGAAAATTCTGACATTTATAGTGACATTTATGGATCATCCACATTCCTGGTGCTTATAGACATGTTTTCACTTGGGTATCCTTCAGCAATCAAAGGTCCCTGGTTGTTTGTTAATAAGCATGCACTAATAATAAATTATTAATAATTGCTATTTGATATAGCTCCTGTTTCACCTACAATATTCAGAAGCGCTTTATAAATAATAGTCAGTGGACATGTTTATGGTCTATATAGTCTTAGATGTTCTTATTTATCTAAGATATAGTCAAACTCCTTTCGAAATAGCAATGTTTTCAGCTGTCTTAAAGTTTTGCTCACTATAAGCAGCCTTGATGTTGACGGGGAGCTCATTCCAAATGCATGGAGCATAGGCACAGATGGCTCTGTCACCAACTGTAATAAGTTCTTAGTTTTTTTTATCTTATTAGAGACATTGTAGTGGCTTGTTTGACTAACAGTTTCCTTGAGTATAGAGGGACACATCCTTGCATGCATTTGAAAGTCAAAAGCAGAATATTGAGTGGAAAACTCCTAATGCCTGATTGATTGATTATTCAACTTGCTTATTAAATCTTACTAAGTTAACTCTCATAATTCCTATTTCCTCAATCTAGGCAAGTTCTTCTGTGTTAAGGTGATGGGTACCATTGCAAGCCAGTTAAAAGCCCTGTCCCAAAACACACCCCAAAGCAGCATAATCCTATATCTAGGCGTATCTCCAGGTTCCTGGGTGTTATCAGCTAGAGAATATCATCGCCAACTGTCATTATTCAATCCATATTCTGTTTTATTTCAAAATTTACAACTTTTTTTTCAAATGACATATTCTCATAACCTACGCAGGTGATGGTTACTGCAGGTTCAGAGTTACTTTAGGGATATCATTGACTATGCCCAATAAGAAGTATTTTTTTGATTTTTTACTCCTGAAGATTTTTACAGGCCATAACATTGAAAATTCTAGTGAGAAATCTTGACTCCAAGTGCATTGACCTCTTACATTTGGTAAAATGTTCAACTATTTATAGCAAACCTGACCTGCGCCTTTGTTTTGAGTGTGACGCGCGACCACTGATGTGTGTCTTTGTACGGCTGTCTTTTGTCCCTAGCACACACGGGACCAACAGGCCTGTCCTTGCTGAACCACGACTGATGTATAGGCTCCACACACACGGTATCTCACTAAATGTTATGGCCCGTAAAAGTCTTCAGCAGTAAAAAATCAAAAAAATACTTTTTATTGGGCATAGTCAATGACATCCCTAAGGTATCTGTGAAACTACAGTAACCATCAACTGCGTACTTAATGAGAATATGTCATTCGAAAAAACAGTTGTAAATTTTGAAATAAAACAGAATATGGATTGAATAATGACAGGTGGCGATGATAGTCTCTACCTGATAACACCCAGGAACTTGGAGATACGCCTAGACGCAAATGTTCATGCAGCGCAAAGCGCCCCCAAAAGTGAAACGGCAGCAGATGTAACTAATTGAACCTCAGAATAGCAAGTTCATAGCACTAGGAAAATTTGATTGCGAAACTGGCGATGCCACAAAGTTAACGACATGTAAAGGCGTATTGATATAGTTATTATTGTTTATTTATTTGAAAAGGCATTAGTTTAAAAGATCAAATACAATTTTTCAGCTATTTTGGTGCTCCTTATCGGGTTCTAACGACATTCGGGTGATGGCGAGCCGTCTGGCAGTAGTTAGACAACAGGCGCCATATTTGATTTGGTTATTTACCAAAGGTGCCGAAGGTAGGTCATAATCAGTTTCGGGCCGTATGTAAATGTGTGGGGTCATTGATAAAAGCGGCTTAGTGGTACATGTACCTAACAAAGATCTACTACGGTTGTCAGTCACGTAAATGACAAGAATGACTCGGAATACTAGGAACGATCCCAAATAGAGTTACGAGATTTCATCAATATGGTTCTCTTTTCACTCCGTCTCACACAATAGAAGGAATAGCCTGATTGATAGCCATGTCGACTCCCGATCCTAGGGTCGCGGGTTCGATTCCATCTCTCGATCGTGCAATTTGTTTTCCACCCGCCCAGTGCTTCGTGTGGTACTTAGAAATATTTCATACTCAAAATAACGGTGGCTTTATTTCTATTATATTTTTTTACTTAACTTTGCTAAAATGAATTGTTGGTCAAAACCGTTGATCCCAGAAAAGACGTCTGCCTGAATTGCCGTTCGCTATAAGGGCCGATGACTTTATGTTGGGCTTAGACTAAAAACAATCTTTTATCTTTGATTTATTATAATAAACATTTCCACAGTTGTGAAGTTAGGAATTTCTTCGAGAAAATATATAGTTTAATGGATGCAAGTAATGCCTAGCCTTCATATCAAAATTGAGATCTGTGAAGTTTAATGGGTGTAAGTATTAATTTATATCTGTTGATGAAGGACACTTGCATGCACACTTGCTGCACATGACTTTACCTTAGATCACCAAACACAAGTGGATTCGAAACCAGCCGGTCAACATGAACATGCAAGCCTCAACTAATGTCAACTAATAGCCGCTAATAGGCCAGAAATTGGTGCTTTGGGCACCCCCAGCTGGTGGTGGAGATAAGGTGTCTCAGTAATGTAATCGATGCGAGAGCCCTGATTGGTCCTTGTTCCCACGTGAGCCCGTGCTGATGGCTTATGTGGTACTCCTGAGTCCAGCACTTAACTATAAGGCATTACTTTATGCAACTCCCACCCATCTACCTTCTATCTGCCCTTTCACACGTCCCCACGTGATCATCAGTGCCCTATCCATGCACCTTCCACCTGTACTTTGGGCTTGGATCCGTGCGCCCGCCACTCACTTTTTGGGCGCACGGATCCTTACTACACTGCCACTTTCTATTCCTCCTGCGGCCTTTAGCGCCTTGCCGCAACACTTGCCTTCCCCCTTCTCTGTAATTATACTGTCCTCCCAGTACCTCTTTCAACGGGGCCCTATCTGGATATAGGATTATGCTGCTTTGAGGTGTGTTTTGGGACAGGGCTTTTAACTGGCTTGCAATGGTACCCATCACCTTAAACAGTGTATCATTGCACCTAACTGTCCCAAAAGTGCGTTGCACCTTGTATGTACATGCTATCAGTAGCTTAGCCTGTGTACACTCATCCTCGTTCTGAACTCGTTGACCTCTGACCTGCATAAATATTGAGAAAGGCCTATTTTTGGGATTCAGGTTAACCCGAGAGCTAGAAAATTTCTGTCGGTATCATGTTTTAGGCCCACACGTGGGGCATACCGCCAGGGTGGATGTAGACTTCAGAAGTGGTTCACATCTTTTTTATGGGGTCATGTCCTAAACACCCCAAATATATGTAATAAGGCCCCAAAATGGTCAAAATAATAGGTATAGGGCTAGGAAAGGCACCCTAAAACACTCATAACTCAGCTTAGACCTAACACAGGGATGAGTGTTTGGTATCAAAATGTTGGTATGAAAGAGAAGTATCGTTTGAAATATCATACACATGACTTACTCTATCCCATGATGTAATAAAGGTCATTCAAGGTCAAAATGGCTGCCAAATCAAGAATATGGGATTTTCCCATATTCTATAGTTTCTGTTTATAAACTTCTCAGTTTTTTTGAAGGTATGTATTTCTTTACTGTAGCCACTTTTTCTGAAGAAATGAAATTTAGTGGAGTTATTGAACATTTAAGAAAGATCATTGACTAGAGTTTTAAGTCCAATTTTTAGCTGTAAGGTTCAAAGCGGGGTACCAAGCCCATCGGGAGACCCCAAAAAGTGCTTAAAATGGTACAAATTTGAAAACCAAAATGACTGTAGCTTAAGTTTTACAAGTTGGAAGGGAGAAAGGGGGGGTCCGACGAGGAAAGTAATTGTGCACCTGATCAGGTTGAAATGTTGGTTAGGAGTTAGCCACCCAAAAATAGCTGAGAACAATGTGGCCCTAACCACAAAACCCACTGATGTGCAGCAGTGCAGTGCAGAGCAGGGTCTCAACGTATACAGTCGCTATGTGATAGAAAGAACACGAGGGGCCGTGGGTTATGGGGGAAAACCCAAGTTTCCGCACGAGTGCGCAGCACGAGTGGGGAACCGAGGGTGGTCCCCCATGACCTAGGCCCGAGTAGTTCTTTCTATCTTGTAGCATGGCCAGCTCCCTTCAGCCAATCTCAGGCCGAGAAAAGGTAGGCTCCAGAACACAGGAAGTACAGGAAAGGAAAAGTGAAGGATAAGGGATGAGAAGGCATGCAGATTCCTCTCGATTATCTGACGTTAATAGGACACATAGTTAAGCGCTCTGGCAATGGAGAAGGTAGGATATTCGGGCGTGCAGTGTGTGGGGTACACATCAAACCTCATGGTAGATTCATGTTTAGATGTCTTTATTTCGGCTATTGTAAATATCCAACAGAATACCCTGCTCTACGGCCTTCCATGTAGTGTCTCATCACATCAGAGACGCACAGATTTAAAATGATGTTGATTTTCAGTGCAGAATAATGCTCTCTCTCTCTCTCTCTCTCTCTCTCTCTCTCTCTCTCTCTCTCTCTCTCTCTCTCTATATATATATATATATATATATATATATATATATATATATATATATATATATATATATAAGGTATCTCCGTAAGTGTGCTTTCCCGAATGACCACGGTTCACCTGCTTTTGTTTCACCCACAGGTAGGTGTCCACTGACCACAGGGGCTCCACTCCTACAGAGGGCAAAGCCTCTGTGGTCAGTGAACATCTCTTTGTGGGTGAGACAAAGACAGCTAACCGTGTTCTTCAGGAAATAAGAACACACTTTTCGAGGCCTGTGATTGGCTAAAGGGAGCAGGCCATGCTACAAGTTCTACTAGCGACGACGCAAGCAGAATATAAGGTCTAGAAGCATAAGTATAAAACAAAAACAGCAGGTGGTGCATGTCCAAGCCTGTGGTTTAATTTGCGAGGGGGTCGAGCCCGATGCAACAAGAACATAAGGCGTAGGTGGAACAAACAGGGCAGGGTTTGAATGACGTCTAGGGCATGCACACGGCAGTTTAACTTCGACTGTTCTCTTCGCAATTGATAAAGGAAGAGTAGAATCTTAGGAGAATGAGATAAAACAGTATAGTCGGGGATAGATGAATAACTTGGATTTCATTGAAGATGGTGATATGATGAAGTGATATCGCCTCAATATGTGGTGGGTTTACATGTAATTTAAAACTATGCATTTTGTATCAACCATTGCACTTTTTCAGTTTAAAAAAATGAAAGGTCAGTTTAATATATAAAAATTCTAAATTGCAGCTGTTAAAAAGTTATAAACCCCTTTTAATGTAGGTATTTCAATAAAAAATAGCAAACTCGATAGACAGAATACAAGTATCAATGTTGAATAGATAACAATTTGTAACCATCAATCAGCCCTTCTGCTCTAAAATCGCTGTGTGCTACTCCGGGAGGTCGCACCTGAGACTCAAAATAGCAAGCGCTCAGTGCATATACTGTAGAAGGACTAAGGAACGTGTATGCTAAGATAGTTACTTATTTCAGGTGTGACGAGAGGGAGAGAGAGAGAGGGGTGGGGGGAAGGGAGAGAGATACAACGGGAGAGAGAGAGAGAGAGAGGGAGGGAGAGAGAGATACAGAGAAAGGGAGGGAGAGAGATACAACGAGAGAGAGAGTACGGGGGGGGAGAGAGAGAGAGAGAGAGAGAGAGAGAGAGAGAGAGAGAGAGAGATACAACGAGAGAGAGAGAGAGAGAGAGAGAGAGAGAGAGAGAGAGAGAGAGAGAGAGAGAGAGAGAGAGATACAACGAGCGAGAGAGAGGGGGAGAGAGATACAGAGAGAGATACAACGAGAGAGATACGAGCAAGAGAGAGGGGAGAGAGAGATACACAGAGAAAGATAGAGAGAGAGGGGGAGAGAAAGAGAGAGAGAGAGGGGGGAGATACGACGAGAGAGAGGGTATATCTGTTTCCTCTTGAATTATTGATACATAGGTTAGCTGACTCTAAATGTGTGGTGTCAGGGATATCTGGGTGCTCTGAACTGTTTGCCATTATAAGACATTTCATCGTTTCCGTCCGCAGGACGGGTACTTTTCTAGTAATAATATAAAGGGGTCATTGAAGGTCAAATAAAGGTCAAAATGTATTTTTTTCTCTAAAAAGTCAAAATTTTGATGAAGAGATTTTGATGTGGTAGTTTTGTTTTGTCACTTTATAATTATCAAACCAAGTTATCACAATAATTGACAGATAAAAGATCTTAAATATGGTACAGCAATACATTTTCTACTATTTACCGGTGAAAATGAAGTGGTCTTCAGTCAATATGGAGGTGTGGAATGTGACTTTTGGCTTTTCCACGCTTAAAATAAGTGTATAAGACGGGTTTTGAGAAAGTGCTGGTATGAGACCACTGTTTAGGTCATATCAATTGTGATCATCAAACATTATAGGCATTGTTTGGTATCAAAATGTTTGTGGTAAGACAATCTTTCCATTTCATGCAACAGATCTAGGGTAGGGTATTCTGTTGTGATATTAGAGGTCATTCAAGGTCAAACTAACCTTAATTTCGTGGTTTAAGGCATTTTGTCTTTGAATTTTCCATTTGGCAGCTTATTAAAGTCTCCTGGAATACATATTTTATCCTGGAAATATTTTTAGGAGAGAAATATCTTTAAAAAGGATTCTCAGACATTTTTTGAGTCATTTCAAGACAAAGTCTGGACCAATGTGGAATATCTAGGGACCAAATAGACAAAATGTCTGATTAGGGATGCTCTCAAATATTTAAGTGAAGCAGCAGAAAGTTGACAAGGTAGATCGACTCGCATCTTATGGTATGTCAGCTTTCATTTTCAATGGGGAGAATAAACCTTTTAACTTGGCCATTGTGTTTGTCATGTAAGATTATAAAGGCAGTGTAAAATATAACTGATGGTCAAACCATCATTTTTCCTCAAGGTCAAATAGAGCATTTTCGACTTTGAAGCAAAGATCTGTATATTGCACTTGCAGTTGCATTTTGGTCAAATGAGTAATGCTCATTTGCTTGAAAGAATCATTCGGTTATCATAAAATCAATTGAATAGTTAGTTTGCAATAATTCCAGATAAGAATAAATTGCTTTGTATCCATTTGGAGGTCAAATAATGAGACTTTCAAGGTTTTACCTAAGTGAGATTTCTAATTCAAATTCAGTAATAAAATATTCAAAGGTCAAACGTGCATATTTATGAAATTGAAGTAGATTTTTTGTCTTCCTACTGGGGTTGACCTGTCAATGAGATTTATTGCCAATCTCTGTTGTGAAGTAATACAGTTCAAGAATAGCTTATTGATACTATTGGTACAAACTTAGGTATTTCTTTGTAAATTTGTAGGTCAGTAAAGATTGATTAGCTTCGAACTTAGGATTATTTTCTCAACTCATGCAGTAAAACTTCAGCCATTATCATCTTATGGTTCTCTAATGCATAGAAGCACAACTTTGGGACTAGAATTGTTAGCACAATGCTAGTTTCTCTTTATGATCTCTAAACTGTATGTACAATTTCGTGTGTGACAGTCCCTGTTGTGGTTTAGAGGTGATTGAAGGTCAAGATGAGCTCTAGTGTATATTTTTGAATCTTTCACCTAAGAAGAGGTTTGCTTTTTTACAAATTCCTTTGATGTACATACACTGTCAATCATTTCTAATACTTGGTCTCCTAATCAGCCATGGTCTAGATTAGGCAGTAGATTTTATTTTGAGGACTATATACCTCCTATCTTATTTAATTCTGGATATTTCATTACACAAGAAAACATCAATAGGTTTTACTCCTAGGTAACAATGAAACTTTCTATTCCTTGATCCGAAATTCATTCAAAACTAACTTATTACATTTGTTAATGTTAATGTAGTTGTAAACTACCTGAGTTTCTGAATTTCATGATTGCAAAATATGCCTATCGGTGAACTTAGACCCAAGCTTTTTTGCCAAAGTGTAACTGCAGCATTGAGATATTTGCTTCAAAGTCACAAATACTCTTTTTGACCTCAATTTGACCTAAAATATTATACACTATCTTTATTTTACACTGCATCTAATCTTTAAATGTAACAAGCATTTTGAAACTATCAAACCTTGAGTATAAAGTATGGTGTATGGGACATGAATGACACATAAAAGTCAATATTGGCCCTGTTTTTTTAGAACAATTCATAAAAAATAGTCTCAGTCTTTGACCTCCAAATAGATACAAAGCAGCTTGTTTTTATCTGAAAAATGCTACTAGAGTTGTTAACTAACTGACTGTTCCTCTATCTCATATAAGTTGTCAAATATTCCTCTCAGGTGAATAAAGATTACTAATTTGAAACAAGATGCTACTGCAGTATAGCAGATATTTGCTCCAAAGTCGCGAATACTCTATTTGACATTCTTACCTTGGTTCGACCTGCATGTTTTCCTTAGATCTCAGTAATATATTTCACTGCCTTCGCTTGTATGTGAAAAACACAAAAGGCAAGTCAAAAAGTGTATTACCCCCAGTGAAAATGAAAGCTGATATACCAGATATGAATCTGTTATGTCAACTTCCTGCTACTTCACTTATATTTGGGCGCACCCAAAATCAGGCAACTTCTCATTTTGGCTCCTAAATATGTAAGATTGACCCAGACTTTGTCTTGAAATGATTCAAAATATGTCTGAGAATCATTTTTATAGAGTCTTTCTCAACTTAAATATTTCCAGGATAAAATATGCATTCCAGGAGAATTTGATAAGCTGCCAATTGGAAAATTCAAAGACAAAATGCCTTAAATCATGAAATTGGGATTAGTTTGATTGACCTTGAATGACCCCTAATATCACAAAAGAATACCCTGCCCTATGTTGGTTGCATGAAATGGAAAGATTGTCTTACAACAAGCATTTTGATACCAAACAATGCCTATAATAGTTGTTGCTCACAACTTTTATGACCTAAACAGAGGTCCTATTCCAGCACTTTCTCACAACCCATCCTTAAACACAGTTTTAAGCATGGAATAGCCAAATGTCACGTTCCACACCTCCATATTGACTTTAAACTACTTCATTTCCATCAGTAAATGGTAGAAAAGTATTGCTGGGCTATATATGAGGTTATTTATCTGTCAATTATTTGGGTAACTTGGTTTGGAAATTTTATAATGACAAAATATAACTACTTCATCAAAATTCATCATCAAAATTTGAACATTTTTGAGAAAAATGATTCTTTTTACCTTTACTTGACCTTAATTTTTTCCTTAAATCTCAGTAATATGTCACACTGCCTTTTCAATCGTATATGACAAACACAATAGGCAAGTTAAAAGGCTTTTTCTCCCCATTGAAAATGAAAGCTGACATACATAAGATATGACTCGAATTGTTACGTCAACTTTCTGCTGCTTCACCTAAATACTAGTATTTGAGTGCACCTGTAATCATGCATGTTGTCACTTTGGTCCCTAGATATTCCGGGCTGGTCCAGAATTTGTCTTGAAATTACTGAAAGAATGTCTCAGAATCCTGTTTAAAGATATTTCTCACCTAAAAATATTTGCAAGATAAAATATGTATTCCAGGAGACTTTGATAAGCTGCCAAATGGAAAATCCAAAGACAAAATGCCTTAAATCATGAACTTAAGCTTAGTTTGACCTTGAATGACCTCTAATATCACATCAGACAACCTTACCCTAGATCTGTTGCATGAAATGGAAAGATTGTCTTACCACAAACATTTTGATACCAAACAATGCCTATAATGTTTGATGATCATAATTTTCTATGACCCATACCAGCACTTTTGCACAACCTGTCCTTTTACACTTATTTTAAGCGTGGAATAGCCAAATGTTACATTCCACACCTCCATATTGACTGAAAACCACTTTATTTTCACCGGTAAATATATTGCTGTACCATACTTAAGGTTTTTTATCTGTCAAATATTGTGCTAACTTGGTTTGATAATTATAAAGTGACAAACCACAACTACCTCACCAAAATCTCTTCATCAAAATTTTATTATTTTAGAGAAAAAATGACATTTTGACCTTTATTTGACCTTCAACGACCCCTTAATATTAGTATTCTTCTTCTATCATCTTCCAGATTGAAGAGAAAATTAGACCTGGTATTTTAGTGCATCATTTTTTCCACTCCGTCTTGTACAACTTAAGATACAGTCATTTTGGTTTTCAAATTTGTACCATTTTAAGCACTTTTTGGGGTCTCCCGATGGGCTTGGCACCCCGCTTTGAACCTTACAGCTCGAAATTGGACTTAAAACTCTAGTCAATGATCTTTCTAAAATATTCAACAACTCCACTAAATTTCATTTCTTCAGAGAAGAAATACATACCTTCAAAAACACCGAGAAGTTTATAAACAGAAACTATAGAATATGGGAAAATCCCAGATTCTTGATTTGGCAGCCATTTTGACCTTAATATCATAAATATTAGTGGTGAAAATTAAAAGTTTTTATTTTCTATTCCCGAAAAAAAAACGGGAGTGAAAGTAATAGTCAGGCGGATTTGTGAAAAATCGTGCACTTTGTATTAAAAGCGTGAAACTTGGTATGGTGATACATATAACTATACTGAACATTTTCAGATATGGAGGCGTTGCACCAGTGCCACCTGCTGGCAGGTGGCGCCACCTACACTTTGGCTCGCCTTCCAATCATATATGGCCTATAAAACCTGACTTAAGAGTGGCAAAATAGTTTGGGATTATGATGTCTAGGTCTTTAATCAACCTAATTAACTTCAATAAGAATATATGACAGGATATAGGGCAGCAGTACCCTTAATTTGCAAAGAATAAGTGACGCAAATCTTAAAAAATCTAAAAAATTGGCTAAAAACGCTCATTTATGTAAAGAATATTTAGAAGTTATGATATTTTCTAGAGAATACTGATAGAGAAAGCATGATTGTTGCTACCATTAAGTATTTTTTATTGAATGTGACACATAAATGATTCTTAGCCCCCCTTTTGACCCCCTAACTACTTGTACAGAGATATGTGTATGTACAAATTGAAGTTGACTACGCATTACACACATGGTAAATAGTCACATCTTTGTCAATTCCCTGTTTCATTGACTTTGAATGTTATTTTTGAAAGGAATTTAATGAAGATAGTCGAGAAGTACCCCTTGGTGGAAGGTGGCGCCACCTGCAACATGAAATGGATGTATATGAATCTGTGAATGTAATCCAATGTCTGTGAAATTTCCCATATGTATTTCAGATAATTAAGTATGAAGGCCTTCCTTCAGTGCCTGTTATACTA
Source organism: Maea johnstoni (assembly GCA_963942565.1). Taxonomy (NCBI): domain Eukaryota; kingdom Metazoa; phylum Annelida; class Polychaeta; order Spionida; family Magelonidae; genus Maea; species Maea johnstoni. Next base: position 21,794,587 of record OZ012691.1, read on the forward strand.
TGGCGCCATCACTGACTTCAAGTCTGATGCAATTAACAGGCTACTTTTTACTTTTTTCTTTCACTTTTGAGAGTTTTTAGTCAGTTGCTTTTGACTTTTTTAAGTGCGCCTAGGTCGGAATCATAACAAAATGATATTCATATTTTTACTGTGATAGGGGGCCTAATGTATGATGGGAAATACATGCATCTCTGCCCAAGTTAGATGAAATTGGACCATTTTGATCTGATTCAGCTAAGTATTGTGACGTACCTTAAAACTTAAATACTGTAGAATATGAAATTAATCTGAGGTGAAAATTAAACGAATTTGTGATTTGGGGATTTTTCCGTTATTTTTTATTCCAAAATGCCAATATTGAAGGTTAACATTCTAATGACAGGAATAATACATCCAACCATTATTCTGAACTGACCCCACTCGGATTATTTTCCTATTCTACAGAACTGTACAATTGGACTTATAATAATAATAATAATAATAATCTTTATTTAAAGAGGGTAACTCAGTCCAATGGTAAGGATCTTCCCTGAGGCCCTCTGGCGTGTTTACAAGTAGTCTGAGGGCCCCAGGGTTACAAAGTAGTACAGTACATTGCTTTTAGGTATCGAGACTTGAAGGAAGGTAGAGATGGTGCACATCTGATTGCTTCAGTTAAGCCATTCCAAACTTTGGGCTCTGAGTATGAAATGCATTTTTGGCCAATTGATTTATTACATTTTGGAAGAGCTAATAGTGAGGAGGTTGCATTTCGAGTACCATAGCTGTGGTTTTCTTGTGTGTATGAGAAAAGTTTGTTCATATAATGGGGGTTTAACTCATTAAGGCTTTTGTATACAATGACAGACTGTTGGTATTCCACATATTTAGGAAAAGGGAGCCATTTAAGCTTTTTGAATAGATCAGAAGATGGAATTGACAAATCGGCATCTAGTATTAAGCGGGCTGCCCGCTTTTGTAATTTGGTTATCCTGTTTTATTGATTTGCCGGACAGTTTCCCCACACTGAACAACAGTAATTTAAGTGTGGTAAAATATAGCAGTTATACAATAACAACCTCTCTTTAACTGGGAGGTTCTTTTTATTTCTTTTAAAGTATGTAGGTTGAAAATGATCTTTTTGCAGGTTTTGTCAACTTGCTCTGTCCAGCATAAAAATTCATCTATTGTTACCCCAAGAACCTTTTCACTTTTTGAATTTTCTAAATAATCGTTATCAATTTTGATTTTTTCTTTTCTGTCTTGTGCACAGAAGCATAGATTTTGTTTTAGCTTTGTTGATAAACATTCTGTTTTTTGTGCACCAATTTGTAACTTTCTTCAAGTCTTGATTCAAGTTCATCTCAATTTCTGCTACAGTATTACCTACAGTATAAAAGGATGAATCATTTGCATAAAGACTATTCTTATTATCTACACTACTATCATGCATAAACACAGCATTGATAAAGATAATGAATAATAGTGGCCCTAGGATTGACCCTTGTGGGACACCTGCTGTGATTTCTTTAACCCATTCATGCCTGGAGATCTATTTCACTAGTGTCATCTGGACCTGTCAAACTTTTAAGAATAAACCTTGGAATGAAGCAAAAATTTGCAAAATATTTGGAGGAGAGTTGTAGATAGAGTTCAGATGAACAACTCTCCTTCAAATATTATCTGAATATTGCTCTTCTTAGAAAGATATCACCAAAATTGTCAGGCAGTTTTGGCTGCTATAGGCTTGAATGGGTTAAAATCAGAAACGCAACCATTTAAACTTACTTTCTGTTTACGGTTGCTGAGATAAGAGGAAAACCATTTCACAGAATTTTCACTTAGTTCATATAGACCCAGTGTCTTTACCAGAATGCTGTGGTCAACAACATCAAATGCTTTCTGAAGATCTAGAAAGATTGTGCCCACTAATTGGTTATCATCAATTGCTTTCAGCCAAGTGTCAATCATTTGTAGCAGGGCTGCTTTACAGGAATGTTGAGGGCGGACTTGACTAACACAAGAACATATTTTGTAGGATTCTAGCTTTAAGCAGATGGCAACAGTTGAACTTTTACCTTTTATGTAAGAGAACACCCTCGACCACAGTAGCAGTACAATTCATTACACTTCAGGCCAGCCTTAGAACATTTGCAATTCTTTTGGCAACCTTTCTTGCAACCACAGTGTAGTAGTTCATGACAGGACTTATTGGTTTTAGACAGTGTTGACCATTTTGGCTGCCATTTTTCTTGGGGATTGATCAATTCCCATTCACTTAGGCTGTGCAGATGTGGCCTGTTGACTAAAGCAATGGCCTGTTGAAATGCTGCCCTCTTTAAATTGTGTGTTCAATTTAGAGCTGATTGGGAAGGGGGTATCTATTCTGTATTTCTTCCTTTCTTTGTTAACATTTCTTTTTGTGCCTGGTTGACTAGTACATATCCACTCATCCTGTCGTACAATAGAACAACATACCATTCAATGACTGCCATCATATCTACTGCCACTTCAGGAAGAGGGCTTGATAATGCTGCAAATACTGGGATTAACACTGGAACTCTTGACTAAGTTTCCTAGGCTCTCTTTTTCCCGTTACCATGGAAGAAGGACACAGTGTCACATCCGCTATTTAGCTGCCCGTGACATTTCTAGTGCCCTAGGTGAACAAAAATCTGCGGCTCTTCCACTGTTTCAGAGTTTTATCAAGCAGGCCATTGCTTGGGCCAGGCTTTAGTCCACTTCCATCCAGCCCAAATGGCAGCCAAAATGGTCCTGTCAGGAACTGCTACACTGTAGTTGCAAGAAAGGTTGCCAAAAGAATTTCAAATGTTCTAAGGCTGACCTGAAGTGTGCGTTATTGTGCTACTGTGGTCAGCGTGCAACATTATATAAACCACTTGCCCCATTGCAAGTTGCAAGTGAATTTGGCAAAGAACGACAATTGGGCAAGCAGAACAATACCCTAACTTGACCCGTTCGGCAAGTAATGTAACTTACTTTTGTTTTACTGTGATGGGGCAAGTGCAAGTGCCAGTGGGCCAAGTAAACATAAGGGGCAGCTTGCCCCGTTCGGTAACTAATGTTTTGGAACCTGTGTTGCACCCTGGTGGGGAGGGTGCCCAATTATGTAAATTGACATCTGGCTTAAGCTAGAGTCCCAAAAATATGCTCTTGTGTTAGTTATGTCAAATTGTACAGTGTTTAAGTTTTAAGGTACGTCACAATACTTAGCTGAATCAGATCAAAATGGTCCTATTTCATCTAACTTGTGCAAAGATGCATGTATTTCCCATCATACATTAGGCCCCCTATCACAGGAAAAATATGAATATCATTTTGTTATGATTCCGACCTAGGCGCACTTAAAAAAGTCAAAAGCAAATGACTAAAAACTCTCCAAAGTGAAATAAAATAGTAAAAGTTAGCCTGCCAATTGCATCAGACTTCAAGTCAGTGATGGTGCCATAGTACAACAGGCACTGAAGGAAGGCCTTCATACTTTATTATCTGAAATACATATGGGAAGTTTCACAGACATTGGATTATATTCACAGATTCATATACATCCATTTGATGAAAGGCCATGTTGCAGGTGGCGCCACCTTCCACCAAGGGGTACTTCTAGACTATCTTCATTAAATACCTTTCAAAAATAATATTCAATGTCAATGAAACAGGGAATTGACAAAGATGTGACTATTTACCATGTGTGTAATGCGTAGTCAACTTCAATTTGTACATACACATATCTTTGTACAAGTAGTTAGGGGGTCAAAAGGGGGGCTAAGAATCATTTATGTGGCACATTCAATAAGAAATACTTAATGGTAGCAACAACCATGCTTTCTCTATCAGTATTCTCTAGAAAATATCATAACTTCTAAATGTTCTTTACATAAATGAACGTTTTTAGCCAATTTTTTAGATTTTTTTTAGATTTGCGTCACTTATTCTTTGCGAATTAAGGGTACTGCTGCCCTATATCCTGTCATATATTCTTATTGAAGTTAATTTGATTGATTAAAGACCTAAACATCATAATCCCAAACTATTATGCCACTCTAAAGTCAGGTTTTATAGTCCATATATGATTGGAAGGCGAGCCAAAATGTAGGTGGCGCCACCTGCCACCAGGGGGCACTGGTGCGACGCCTCCATATCTGAAAATGTTCGGAATAGTTATATGTACCACCATACCAAGTTTCACGCTTTTAATACAAAGTGCACGATTTGACCAAAATACGTCTCAAATCCGCCTGACTATAAGCAGTTTTTTATTTTCTACCCCAAAAATACGGCAGTGAAAATAAAAAGTTTTTTATTTGCTTTTTCACACTTGGTCCATCGTAGGAAGGTTACCTGCTGCTACCCTCTTCTGGTGAAAAGAAAAACTAACATCATTCCATGTTTCAAATAATCAAATCTATTCAAACAATTACAAAATTGAAATTTCATCAATTGAATTTCCATTTTTTCAATTCTTCAAATCTGATTCAAAATAATGAAAATCGCATTATGGCTTAGTTTTTGTAATTCAAAATGTTCTTGTCCAAAGTTACGAATCAGTAAGAAAAAATAGAATAATGAAATGTTATATATATATATATATATATATATATATATATATATATATATATATATATATATATATATATATATATATATATATATATATATATATATACTGTAAAGTTCGAAATATGTATATATATATATACATATAGATGTATATGTATATATATATAGTATATATATATATATATATATATATATATATATATATATATATATATATATATATATATATATATATATATATATATATATATATATAGATAGATAGATAGATAGATAGATAGATAAATAGATAGATAGATAGATAGATAGATAGATAGATAGATAGATAGACAGATAGATAGATATAGATATAGATATACGTATATATATATATATATATATATATATATATATATATATATATATATATATATATATATATATATATATATATATATATATATATATATATATATATATATATATATATATATATATATATATATATATATATATATATATATATATATATATATATATATATATATATATATATATATATATATATATATATATATATATGTACATATATATGTATATATACTCTAAAGTTTGAAATATTAACGTGAAAGTAATATTAGGGAATTTGTCGCATTGTAGGACATTTCCACGTATTTATATTTCTATCTAATCTAATGTCTGAACATGTGGAACATCACTTCGGAGAACCCATGGAGCCAGATCTTGATGGATCGGATGAACCAATGCAACAACATACCATTGGCGACAGGATGCCACATACTCGGGCTACCATGTCTCAAAAGGGCAGATCCAATACGGACCCCACCACCACTACTCAATGTATGCAGATTTGTTTTCCAAAAAATGGATAAACATAAATTTATCTAACCAGTCTCAAACGTATTATACCAAACGTTGATGACTTGTTTCAGCACCTAGAAACTGGTCGCACTCCAAAGGATAATAACAGTATGATTATATTAGGTCACTTCAAGCCTAAAATACAAAGGTGAGAAGAATGCCAACTCCGGCATTTAAGTGGTAGATACACCAACTGCCATGTTTTATGACGTCACAATTTTAGGTGTCAATATTTTAGAAAATAATCTCACAACTGCTCCATAGCAGCGTACTGATAATGCCATTTCAAATGTACCCACTCCTGATGCAGATACATTGAATACATAAATGCACAGGTAAACGATTTTGGTGAAAGCAATTTCATCTTTCATCTTAGATCCCAATGGTACCAAAGGGATTAAATCTGTTTGATTAATATTCCCATATTTAATTGAACTACACTTCAAATAACTATCAAACATTTTAATTTGATTTATATTTGACACGAGATTATACTTATGCATCACAAATTATGGGCGCATTTGATATTCATTGGCCAACCATTTACCAGGAATATCACCAACTTTGCTGATAGTCTCGCAAAGCTGAAAGCATAATAGTATCCCAATTTATGCTTCAAATATAGGAGAATATACCCATACTAAATCAATACATTATCATATGTGACTTCCCCTTTATGACTCTATGAATGTCGCATGCATCACGGATCCAATGGATATGACAACCAATGGTATCTGAGATATAATTGTAAAAAATGCGCTGCTAATATCATGCATTTGCAAGCAAGTATCAATAATTGATGCAAAAGAATGCGTACAGGATACAAATATATATCTAAAATATGATATGAATTACATGGGGCGGCTCATTTAATTGCCCTCCCAGCTCATCACTTTGTCAGAGAGACATCGACAGTATTATGGTACTACTCACCTTACAATTGGTCCTACCATTAATAACCATGGTCTACCACTATTTTTATACTTATACCAAGTATCCACTAATGGTGGGGTACGTCCACGTACCCACTATATATATATATATATATATATATATATATATATATATATATATATATATATATATATATATATATATATATATATATATACTGTAAAGTTCGAAATATGTATATATATATATACATATAGATGTATATGTATATATATATATAGTATATATATATATATATATATATATATATATATATATATATATATATATATATATATATATATATATATATATATATATATATATATATATATAGATAGATGGATGGATGGATAGATAGATAGATAGATAGATAGACAGATAGATAGACAGATAGATAGATATAGATATAGATATACGTATATATATATATATATATATATATATATATATATATATATATATATATATATATATATATATATATATATATATATATATATATATAGAATATATATATGTCATGACACAGATTGAAATTGGTAACGATTTTAAATTGTGTCGACACAGATTAGAATTCTAATTTGTGTCGACACAAATCGCGATTTCAATATGTTACCAGGTTTTAGCTGACACAGATTAGAATTTTGATTTGTTACCACCCAATTTTAAATTGTGTCGACACAGACCTAAATCCTAGCTATGAAGGGAAGCAAGGATTTTAATTAGTGTTGACACAAATCTAAATCCTACCTATGAAGGGAAGTAAGGATTTTAATTTGTGTCGACACAGATCTAAATCCGAGCTCAGTATTAATAGAGGGGTGGTAAGGATTTTAATTTGTCTCGACACAGATCTAAATCCTAGCTCAGTATTAATAGAGGAGTGGTAAGGATTTTAATTTGTGTCGACACAAATCTAAATCCTAGGGTTAGTATCAATGAAGGGGAGGTAAGATGAGGGAAATGAGCAGACTAAACCTCCTTTGGTAATTATATAACAAAATAATCTTATTCTTTGTTGTGGCTGGCAGCTACTCTTTGTTCATGATTATTTAGTTAAATACTTGTAAGTTAAGTAATAACATGAAAGCTTTCTGTGATCACACTCTCTATGCAATTATCAAATATACGTGTGAAAAATGCAATCAAGTTGCTTGAGATGAAAGTGGGATGAGTAGGAGTATGAAACTGGTTTTTAGTCTGAATAAAAATCTTTTTCTATAGTAGAAAAAAATATGTACTATCTTTATTTTAACAAGAAACTGGTTATTAGTCTGAATAAAAATCTTTGTCTATACCCTATTCCTCTAGTATTTTGGTTATTACTTCCCCACAATTTACATCGGCCTAGGATTTAGGTTTGTGTCGACACAAATTAGAATTTTTGTCTTTGTCAACATAAATTGAATTCCGTACCTCCCCTTCATTGATACTTGTGCCCAGATTTAGATCTGTGTCGACACAAATTAAAATCCTCTCTGTTAATACTGAGCTCGGATTTGATTTGTGTCGACACAAATTAAAATCCTTACTTCCCTTCATAGCTAGGATTTAGATTTGTGTCGACACAAATTAAAATCCTTACCTCCCCTCTATTAATTTAATACTGAGCTAGGATTTAGATTTGTGTCGACACAAATTAAAATCCTTACCACTCCTCTATTAATACTGAGCTAGGATTTAGATCTGTGTCGACACAAATTAAAATCCTTACCACCCCTCTATTAATACTGAGCTCGGATTTAGATCTGTGTCGACACAAATTAAAATCCTTACTTCCCTTCATAGGTAGGATTTAGATTTGTGTCAACAAAAATTAAAATCCTAGCTTCCCTTCATAGCTAGGATTTAGATCTGTGTCGACACAATTTAAAATTGGGTGGTAACAAATCAAAATTCTAATCTGTGTCAGCTAAAACCTGGTAACAAATTGAAATCGCGATTTGTGTCGACACAAATTAGAATTCTAATCTGTGTCGACACAATTTAAAATCGTTACCAATTTCAATCTGTGTCATGCCATATATATATGTACATATATATGTATATATACTCTAAAGTTTGAAATATTAACCTGAAAGTAATATTAGGGACTTTAACGAGTGGGTCCGATTCGCTAATATTACGATCCGGTATTATTTGTTCTATTTTGTACTCGATTAGTATCTAGTCACAATTACACATGGTCTGTTGAGAACCATACGTACATACATAGACACACGCACATGTGGGTTGTGATACATAAATGTCTCATAAATGTCTCAGAGTGTTCAACAACATTTGGATGATACATGAAATCACGGTGGATCTGAGTTCCTGAGTAGCAATATACCAATCAGGACGGACATTCAATGACACCTGAGTTCGATAAACAGCGGCGTGGCGACGCTTGTTTAGCGTGTTATCCGCGTGGTTCTAAGAAATGACGATTGCAATAGACCCATTTTGACGATCACTGTCGTACCGTTCATAGCCCAATCTGATTATCTTGAACCTTTAGTTTCACTTGTTAGGTGGTTGCGCCGTAATGGAACAAGGTCTAGTCATTATTGTCGGGCATGAGTGGTAGATAAGTACATTTATTAGAATACCACTACTCAGATGGCGCTTTTGGAGATGGTTCACACTCAAAAATTACGATCCTCTATTATTGAAAAAACAGGACGATTCGCCATATGTAACTCGCTTATATTTCGAACTTTACAGGATATATATGTATGTATGTATGTATGTATGTATGTATGTATGTATGTAAGTATGTATGTATGTATGTATGTATATATATATATATATATATATATATATATATATATATATATATATATATAACAGCAAAAGTGCCCGTTAGGTGACCATGCTATTTTTGGCAACCATTGGGTGACACTTCATATATCTGCCATTTAAGGTATGAGGAGAACCTCACTACGCAAGGCAAGCTATTTGCAAAGGAGATGTCAATTTGTGGTGAAATATTCCGTGATTCGTTTATTTTAAAAGATATAGTTTTTTGATGTGTCAACCAATGGTTAAGGGGTATTTTGTGATTCCACAAATCCAACCATTAAGGGACACCAATTATAGTTCATCACCAGAACCAACCTTATGGCGACATATACCTTATTTTCAACAATTGCAACCATCAGCTGACATATGTTATATATTTTATCAACAAAACCAACCATCTGGGGGAAATTCTTATAAGGAAGGTGTTTTTTCAGTATCATATCTACATAAACATCCATTTTACCTGCTTGCCATAAACAATTCATTCAAATCACATTCCCGATTGTATGACCACTGATTGTTGTACATTAAACATATACAACAAATGACGTCCTATGATTATAGTTTGGGAATGAAGAAGAATGCAACCAGTCATTGCTTGAAATATATTTACCTTCCCTCTAGAGTTGTCAGGAAAAATAAAGTTTTATTCTATCTCCACTCAAAACGGTTTTGAAACAGGTTTTTTTTTACTTTCACTTTCAATTGATCGAAAAAAAAAAGGAAAATTTAATCTACCCTACCTCTAGCGTGGTAAAATACAGTTTTATTTTCTTTCCCCCCCCCCAAAAAAAAAAAAGTTGTAGAAAAGAAATGCTTTTTATAAAAATATTTTACATCTTTCAATTGATGGGGCCAACATGGTGTATATCTGGTAATGATATAGTTATAGGATAGTTTTTTAGCATTCTTAAAGGATTTTTAATGAATAATGATGTATATTGACAGAATGATCTTTTGAGATGGTGGTTAAAAGATGCCCATGGTTGAGGGGGGGGGGGGGGGTTGAAATAGTATCAGCCGTTACTATTAAAAACAACACATGAATAGTGTCAACATCCATCCATTTCCCATACCCAAGACCAAAGTGGATGATTGCTTGATATGGATTAAGTTGTGTGGAGGACAACATGAACATTTGAATGTAAAAATTAATAATTACGTGTACATACATTTATGTTCAAAATTAATGTTATTTCACTATTCGTTTAAATAACTCTAAGCTAATATTTCTTTTATGTCTCTCAGTTGAAAATGTACATATTGAAAGTAAATGAGAGTGGATTTCAGTTCCCTTATTGAAGGTCAGATTGATATTCAAATAATTGTTTGCTTCACAAAGAACACATAGGATAGGGGCACAAATACTGTAATGTTGGCCTATTGTAGCAAGATAAAAATGAATTAATTGTTATCTTTAATGCCACATTATAACCGTGCTTCATGGAATACATACAAAACTTCTCTAGCTAAATCGAAAGATATCAAAAGAGCATTGTTCCCGAGTGAGCATTGTCACCCGAGGGTGTAGCCCTTGGGTGACAATGCTCATCGAGGGGTAGACCTAGGCTGACAATGCTCACCGAGGGGTAGACCATTATGTTGGCCACCCCCCAGGGAGGTCATATTTGTTTTATCATACCGGACAAATCCCCTTAAAACGCACTTTGACACAGGGTTATTATTGATTGAAAAAAAAACCTCATGTACCTCTTATTTCTATGGGATCCACTGGACCGAAAATCAGGAAAAATGTAAAATTTTCATATATTTAATATAATGACTAATAGAAAAATCAGGTAGTATTTCTAAATGTTTTGCATCGTCCCTACATAGAATGCTTGCGCACTGGTTACGGACAGGATTGTGCAACTTTTCCAGCTTGAGATACATGTATAAGGGTCCTAAAAGTATGAAAAACGTTAACAAGTTTGCTGTTTTTAAACAAATTTATTACTGTCACCCAGGTCCATTTGAAAATTGAATGTTATTTGTGAAGGCCTTGCTATATTGGATTGGTGAATATCAGTATTTTTGTTTTTAAAACACAAGGTCCTCAAAATGCGACATTAAGGCTACTTTTGGCATATTTTGTTCATGGGGGGAGAGGGTTAGAGAGGCCAAGATCATAATGCTCACGGATGCCAGGGTGTTATCCAACATATTCTCGAAAGGCATGCCTTACTCTCTTTTAATTAATCATGAGAAAAACAAAACCTGACACAAGGTTCACCCCTAAAATGGGGTTTGGCTGCTGGAACATGACATATGTGTGCGTTTGACTACTAGAAGAAGAAGATGAAGAAGAAGTATTTACCCAAATGAGTAAAATCTAGAACTAGAAAAGTAAAAGTCGATGTAAAGCCCTTCAGAAGAGAGCAAACTGCAGGCAAAATCATACATTTAGTTAAGAGACCTATTTTGACCCCTGTTCTCAGCAGTGCGGGTACGTACAGTTGTCAAAGTATAGAAAACAAGCAAATTATTTATTACCTGAGTAAGTCATATTCATGACATCGGTTTTCTCCACTAGTTACAACTGCCTATTCATGGCTAAGCTGCAATTTTGCAGAAAATGACGGTAAAATCCAAATTCTAGCTACGACTTCCTCTACTCCTACTACTATAATGAACACTACTACTACCACCAGATACAACTTACTAATCATGACTTAACCGCAATATGGCAGAAAAATGTAAAAAATCCAAATTTAAGCTATTGCTACTTCTAGTACTACTAGCACTACTACTACCATCAGATTCAACTGGCTATTCACAACTTAGCCTCAATATGGCAGAAAATGTGATGAACAATCCAATTCACTACTACTTCTACTACTACTACTACTACTACTACTACTACTACTACTACTACTACTACTACTACTACTACTACTATGAATATTATTACTGCACATGCGACTTTAACCTAGACGCTCCCTGAACAATGTGTGGGAACACAAGAAACAACAGTTCTCTCTTCTCTATTAATAGTATTGGTGGTAGTAGTAGTAGTAGTAGTAGTAGTAGTAGTAGTAGTAGTAGTAGTAGTAGTAGAAGTAGTAGTTGTAGTGGCTGATAACAATGGTTTTAACTTCATAATCAAAGACAATTCATGCATTGTTGTCTCATAAAGAGTCTCCATCCTGATGCCCATCTGGTGGTATAAAACAATCCCATTCATGTGTGAAAAAATAAACAAATTTCCTTGATACGTTCAATCATTTTATGGCCATTTAGTGCCTTTAAGTTTTGGTTAAATGATATAGTCTCCCCTTGATATTGAAATTTCTTCCATAATTTCGCGAATCTTAATATTATTGTATTCCTCCTCAGGACACCTTCAGTCAAACAAGGCAGGGTACAGGAAAACTAGGTTTGACAACCTAGAGAAATCGTCCAAAATTTTTATCGCGCATCCATTAGAAATCAGAATCTCTGAACTCATAAGTGTGGAGAGGCGCACCAGTTGAAAACACGGTGCATGCTATGTCAGTGTATACTTCATAAATCGTACCCCGTTCAGGAAAGTGCTAAAATTGGCGATGCTTTTTGTATTTCTCATCCGCAAAAGTTATTTGTAGTAAATTACTTTCCTCCCCTTTCCCCGGTTTTGATCTGATCTCTCTGATTTCAATAAATGCTGAGAAGAGACTAGTTTGAAAACATTTCGAATTCGGGATTTCGATTACCAACACTGTTTTCTACCATACTTATGCTAATTTATGACAAACCGGGTAAGAGAGGCCAATATCTCAAAATGCTCATGGATGCCAGGGTGTCATCCAACATTTTCTGAAGGCAAACCTGACAAAAGATTCACCCCCAAAATGGGGGGGGGGGGGGGGGGCGAAATTGAATGTTATTTGTGAAGTCTATATTTGCTATTGGATTGATGAATATTAGCTTGATGTAAGCATTTGTGTTTTTGTAATACAGGGGCCTGGAAATGCGACATTAAGGCTGATGTGTTCATATTTTGTCCACAGGGGGGGGGGGGGGGGGGGGGGGGGTGGGGGGACTAAGAAAGGTCAATATCTCAAAATGCTCACGGATGCTAGGGTGTCATCCGACAAGGCATGAAAAGGCATGCGTTTCTCTCTAATCAATCATAAAAACGAAACCTTACACAAGATTCACCCCCAAAATGGGAGGGGGGAGGGGGTGAAATTGGATGTTATTTATGAAGTCTATATTTGTTTTATTTGCTATTGGATTGGTGAATATCAGCTTTATGTGAGTATTAGTGTTTTTGAGATACAGGGGCCTGAAAATGCGACGTTAAGGCTGATTCACTGATGCTAGGGTGTCATCCGACATTTTATGAAGAGGCATGCCTTACCCTCATTTAATAAATCATAAAACACAATGTTCACCCCAAAAATCAAAAATCAAAGACAATTCATGCATTGTTGTCCTCATAAAGAGTCTCCATCCTGATGCCCATCTGGTGGTATAAAACAATCCCATTCATGTGTGAAAAAATAAACAAATTTCCTTGATACGTTCAATTATTTTATGGCCATTTAGTGCCTTTAAGTTTTGGTTAAATGATATAGTCTCCCCTTGATATTGAAATTTCTTCCATAATTTCGCGAATCTTAATATTATTGTATTCCTCCTCAGGACACCTTCAGTCAAACAAGGCAGGGTACAGGAAAACTAGGTTTGACAACCTAGTATTAGTGTTTTTGAGATACAGGGGCCTGAAAATGCGACGTTAAGGCTGATTCACTGATGCTAGGGTGACATTTTATGAAGAGGCATGCCTTACCCTCATTTAATAAATCATAAAAACACAATGTTCACCCCAAAAATGGGTTTTGGCTGCCGGACTACAGTAGTAGTAGTAGTAGTAGTAGTAGTAGTAGTAGTAGTAGTAGTAGTAGTAGTTTGCTTTGATTTGATTTGATTCGGTCTAGTACAAAGTATATTACATAGCATTTGGCACACAAAAAATCAAATACAAAGGTGACTAGTTGGAGCGTCATTAACTGCTATGCAATAGAATTCTAACCAGCCACAGGATATATACACTAAAAGTTAAAAACTTATTTCCATAGTATAAAGAAGAAGTATAGTCAAAGTATAAAGGAAGAACTATTTATTTACTACCTAAATAAGTCATATTCATGTCCTCTATTCTCTTCACTAGTTATAACCGCCTAGTCATGACTAAGCTGCAATATGGCAGAAAAGTGATGGAAAAAATTGAATTCTAGCTACTAATACTACTACTACTACTCCTACTACTACTACTACTACTACTACCAGATTCAACTGGCTGTTCACAACTTAGAAGCAATATGGCAGAAAAAGTTATGAACAATCAAATTTCAAACTACTACTACTACTACTACTACTACTACTACTACTACTACTACTACTACTACCTCTTCTTCTTCTTCTTCTTATTCTTCTTCTTCTTCTTCTTCTATTATTGGATATTACTATTGCACTATAACTTGGGTATTCAGGGGCCAAGAAAACACCCTAATTTTAACAAAACGCTGATTTTTTCCACTAAATAAATAGCACTTCTTTTATCAAAACACTGACATTGGATGAACGGAAACACATTTCAAATTTGATTTTATATAAATCCTCTGCATGTTTAGCGGCAGCAAGTGGCGGCAGCAGACTCGGATGGCCAGTCACTTTGGGAGACACTCGGCGTCGGAGGCGCGTATATTTTGTGGATTGTAAGGGGATTTTAACCCCCATACTTCGTACCTTGGTACAAAAAAGTACCCATCTTTTACAAAATCTCGGACATGTGGAGGTCTTAAAAAAAGACCCCTTCTTCCGCGAAATACGTACCGAAGGTGCGGCCCCCCTCTGTACATGAGTACCCCCCCCCCCTCCCCCGAGCACGCGCCCTGAACAGTACATGGGAACACAAGAAATAACAGTTCTCTCTTCTCTAGTAATAGCATTTGTAGCTATAGTAGTATTAGTAGTAGCAGCAGCAGCAGTTCTCAGCAGTGCAAGTACCTACAGTTGTCAAATTCTTTACTACCTAAATAAGTCATATTCAGGTGCTCGTTTTCCTCCACTAGTTACAACTGCCTAGTCATGACTAAGCTGCAACATGGCAGAAAAGTGACGAAAACATCCAAATTCTGGCTACTACTACTACTACTACTACTACTACTACTACTACTACTACTACTACTATGAATACTACTATATGGATACTTCTATTACCACCAGATTCTACTGACTATTCACGACTTAGCCGCAATATGGCAGAAAAAGTGATGAACAATCCAAATCCAAACTACTACTACTACTACTACTACTACTACTACTACGTCTGTGAATATTACTACTGCACGTGCGACTTTAACCTAGACGCGCCCTGGCAGACAAAGTGACTACTACTACTACTACTACTACTACTACTACTACTACTACTACTACTACTACTACTACTACTACTATGAGTGTTACTACAATACGTGCGACTTTAACTCAGACACGCCCTGAACAACAAACAGCAGTACTCCTTGATTGACTTCCAGTGACGACCTAGTCAGTTGTGAATCAAAGGGGAGAGGGTTCATGCAGTTTTAAGCTGTTTTAACGTAAATGATCCCTACCTCCTGCATAACCATGTATTTAAAGATAAATGACCCCGCCCCAATCAGGATTTAATAGCAGCAGTAGTAGTAGTAGTAGTAGTAGTAGTAGTAGTAGTAGTAGTAAAATAGTAGTAGTAGTAGTAGTAGTAGAAGTAGTAGTAGTATCATGCTGCCCGTAATGAATATTTCGTCCACAGGAATAGAGGTCGCTTATTAGATAAATTAAACAAGGTTTATAAAGGGTCATTTTTATATGTTTTCATGTGGTTTAGCTTTATGTTTTTCTTAGTAATCAGAACAACAGCGACTGTAGTACCAGGCGAGGATGCAGCTCTGGTGTCAAGTTTCATTGTTTAAATTACAATCGCCTGGTGAGGTGAATTTCCCATGTATTGACCCAAGTCGACTCAGACTCGAGCATGGGAGTAAATATGTAAACACCCAGGCTCTAGACAAAGGATATACTCCTACAGGTTTCAACTTTAACTGATATAATCGTAATTGTTTGCGAGGTGTGGTGATAGCGCGGCCGCGTTATCAAATGAACACCCAAACAAAGAGATTAGTAGGTTTAAGGAACAAAGGTCTACCTGCAGCATTCTACATGTAGACTATCCTGTGATAAGGGTAGCAAGCACTGAAGCTAGCTTATAGGGTTAATTATCTTGACTTATTTTCCATCTGCCCTGCCTCTTTTTGACTATTCACCCTAGGCAAGGTATATCTTGCCTAGAAAGTGTTCTGGTGAAGAATGGATTGAGCATCACACAAATACCATCTCGGCAGAAAAGAAGATACACAGTGTTTTCAGACGGAGCTTTCATGACCAAACACAATTTCTTTAATATAGATAAATGACTAAATATAACAGAGGCCATCACATTTATTTCAAGTTGTAGCTCCATTTAAATGTTGTAACTAAGTTTTTTTTTCTCAAAGATGAGAAAACAGTGATTTTCAACTTCTAGATTGCTTAACTTTAGAACTGTCAAAATTTGAAAAATGTGATATTGTTTCCTCCTTAATACTCTGAGCGATAAAGATGCTACATTTCGAGCAAATCTGTTAACATTTGTTACAAAGTGTATGTTTGAAATGGTTATGTTCTGGGTAAATTTGATATTGAGCAAAGTGCCGAAAATGACTCCTGGTTTGTGGTCTCATTCTCTACCCACTGCAAAATAGTCAGAGTCGATCGTACTATGAGCAAAGAGTGAGGAAGAAGAACATTATAGACATTTTGTATAGGAAAAAACATTTCTTTAAAAAGAATTATAACTAGCATAACGAGCAAAGAGGATAGTCACATCGCAAAGAGTTTGAATAGTGTACGCTAGATTGACGTCTAGAAAAAGAGAAAAGTTTGTTTTTGTGTAAACAAGAGTGTCTACCTTAGACTTAAATTAACATGACAAGAAATATAACTTGCAAAGGAAATTGCTAAATCCGTTACGCATACTATCATAGAGTTAAACATAGCACATGTCAGTTAGGAGATAGCAATACCTACACTATAAGTTAACAATATACATATATATATAAAAAAACAAAACCAAGAGTATGCGGTATTGCTATGGGCTATGCCAGAAAAAGGGGGGGGGGGTAGGAACGCACTAATTTTATATCTCCCACAACGATGTATTTCATGCTGAAACCCCTACAATAATTTACCCAAATAAGTAATATATAGAACTAGAATAGTGCAAGTCTTGTAAAAGTCGATGAAATGCTGTCATATTCAGGTCCTAGGTTTCCGCCACTACTTACAACTGCCTAGTCATGACTAAGTTGCAATATGACAGAAAAAGTGACGAAAAATCCTAATTCTAGCTACAACTACTACTACAATTACTACTACTACTACTACTACTACTACTACTACTACTACTACTACTACTACTACTACTACTACTACTATGAATATCACAACTACCACCAGATACAACTGGCTATTCACGACTTAGTCGCAATATGGCAGAAAAAATGACGAAAAGTCCAAATTCAAACAACTACTACTACTACCACTACTACTACTGTGAGTATTACTACTAAACGTGCGACTTTAACTAAATAGAGGTGCCCTGAACAATGTGTGAGGAAACGATAACAACATCTGGCGTTGACTGACTTGCATTAATTGACGACCTAGTCATTTGCGAATCAATGAGGGTGGGGGTGGGAGGCTTTAACATGTCCACTTTTGATATATACTACTCCCAAATTTACTCGTATTCCATGCAATTATTACCTTTTTAAACATTTTAGTAAAGCGACCTATTTTCTGACCACTGTTCTCAGCAGTGGGGTACCTACAATTGTCAAAGTACAAATATCAATTTATTCACTTCCTAATTAAGTCATATTCAGGTCCACGGTTTCAGCCACTAGTTACAACTGCCTAGTCATGACTAAGTTGCAATATGACACAAAAAGTGACGAAAAATCCTAATTCTAGCTGCTGCTGCTACTACTACTACTACTACTACTACTACTACTACTATTACTACTCCTATGAATAGCACTACTACCACCAGATACAACTGGCTATTCACGACTCGGTCGCATGATGGCAGAAAAAGTGACAAAAAGTCTAATGGTGGGAGGGTTTAGCGTATCTACCTTTGATATATACAACTCCCAAATTTACTCGCATTTCATGTAGTTATAACCCTTTAAACGTAAATGAACACACCCCCCCCCCTACATAACCATATATTCAAAATAAACGTTAATCCTTTACTTGATTACTTTATGGCCATTCATTGCCGTAAAGTTCTGTTTAATTGTTAATGTGATCATTGGGATGGCCTAGCATCTGCTTGCTGTCGCTCACCACTGCAAGGTTTCGAATCCCAGCAGGGGCATAGGAGAAAGTTGCCAGTAACCTGAAGTTAGGCGGTGGTTTTCACCAAGAACACTGATTTCCTCCAATACTTACAACTAGGCTAGTCACAAACTAGCATAAATATGATAGAAAAAGATTTGAGAAAACAAAAAGCCAAATTCAAAATGTTTTCGAATGAGGTTCTTCCCTAGTCAGTTGCGCATCAAAGGGGGGGGGGATTTAACGTATCCAACTTTGATATATGCAAATCCCAAATTACAAATTTACTCACTTTTCATGTAGTTAAAACCTTTTAAACGTAAATGACCCCCACTGCATAACCATTTATCTAAAATAAACTCACCTCACCCAAATCGGGGTTCCACCCTTATATAGTAGTATTAGTATTAGTATTGGTAGCTAGTTGGATATGGAATTTCGTTTTTCGTCACATTGTGGCTAATTCGTGACTAGCCAGTTGTAAGTAATGGAGGAAATCGGAGTACCAGGCGAAAACTACTGCCTTAATACAAGTCAGTGGCAACTTCCTCTCATGCCTAGGTCGGGATATGAACCTAGGCATTAGTGAGAGATAGCGTGCAATCGGTGGCGGCGCCTTAGACCACACGGCGATCAGAGCAGGTCTTCCGTAGTAGTAGTAGTAGTAGTAGTAGTAGTAGTAGTAGTAGTAGTAGTAGTAGTGGCGGATAACAATGGTTTTAACCTTTAATATACTGATTGAAAAAAAACATTTCTGAGCAAAGAAAAAAACGAATTTCGTTGATACTTTACTTGATTGCTTTATGGCCATTCCTTGCCGTAAAGTTCTGTTTAATTGTTAATGTGATTATTGGGATGGCCTAGCATCTGCTTGCCGTCGCTCACCACTGCAAGGTTTCGAATCCCAGCAGGGGCATAGGAGAACGGTGCCAGAAACCTGAAGTTAGGCGGTGGTTCTCACCAAGAACACTGATTCCTCCAATACTTACAACTAGGCTAGTCACAAATTAGCATAAATATGATAGAAAAAGATTTGAGAAATCGAAAAGCCAAATTCGAAATGTTTTCGGATGAGGCTCTTCCCTAGTCAGTTGCGCATCAAAGGGGGGGGGGGGGGGGATTTAACGTATCCAACTTTGATATATGCAAATCCCAAATTACAAATTTACTCACTTTTCATGTAGTTTAAACCTTTTAAACGTAAATGACCCCCACTGCATAACCATTTATCTAAAATAAACTCACCTCGCCCAAATCGGGGTTCCACCCTTATATAGTAATATTAGTATTGGTAGCTAGTTGGATTTGGAATTTCGTTTTTCGTCACATTGTGGCTAATTCGTGACTAGCCAGTTGTAAGTAGTGGAGGAAACCGGAGTATCAGGCGAAAACTACTGCCTAACTACAAGTCACTGGTAACTTTCTGTCATGCCTAGGTCAGGATTCGAACCTAGGCAATAGTGAGCGACAGCGTGCAATCATTGGCGGCGCCTTTGATTACACGGCCATCACAGCAGGCCCTCATTAGTAGTAGTAGTAGTAGTAGTAGTAGTAGTAGTAGTAGTAGTAGTAGTAGTAGTAGTAGCAGTGGCGCATAACAATGGTTTTAGCCTTTCATAATCAAAGACTGATTGTATTCATTGTTGTCACATAGGTCTTCACCCCGATTCCTATTTGGTAGCTTAAAAAAAACATTTCTGAGTAAAGAAATAAAAACGAATTTCGTTGATACTTTACTCGATTACTTTATGGCCATTCATTGCCATAAATTTCTGTTTAATTGTTATGTGATTATTGGGATGGCCTACCATCTGCTTGCCATCTCTCACCACTGCACGGTTTCGAATCCCAGCTGGGGCATGGGAGTACGACGGCATTGATTTGGAGTTAGTCTGTGTTTCTTGCCGGGTAGACTGATTTCCCCCACTTCTTACAACTGTCTAGTCACAAATTAGCATAAATATGGTAGAATAAAGAGCTGATAATAGAAACACCAAACATTCGAAGCGTTTTCAAATGAGGCTCTTCTCAACATTCATCGAAATCAAGGAGATCAGATCAAAGCTGAGGAAAGGTGGTGAGGGGGGGGGGGGGGGGTAATTCATTATAAACAAATAATTATTACTGATGAGAAATACATAAAACATCGCCAAAGCAGCTTCCTGAACGGGGTACGAATAATGAGGCATACACTGATAAAGCATGCATAGTGTTTTCAACTGTTGAGCCCCTCCACACTTATGACAGTTTAGAGATTCTGATTTTTAATGGATGCTCCGTTACTAGTAGTAGTAGTAGTAGTAGTAGTAGTAGTAGTAGTAGTAGTAGTAGTAGTAGTAGTAGAAGAAGTAGTAGTAGTAGTAGTAGTACTAGTACTACTACTACTACTACTACTACTACTACTACTACTACTACTACTACTACTACTACTACTAGTAACGGAGCATCCATTAAAAATCAGAATCTCTAAACTGTCATAACTTAAGTAAATTGGGAAATGTATGTCAATCAAAAATAACTTGTTTCTTGTGTTCTCACACATTGTTCAGGGCGCGTCCACGTTTAATTCGCACATGTAGTAGTAATACATATTATTATTATTATTATTATAATTACTATTATTATTATTATTATTATTATTATTATTATTATTAGTATTACTAGTAGTAGTAGTAGTAGTAGTAGTAGTAGTAGTAGTAGTAGTAGTAGTAGTAGAAGAAGTAGTAGTAGATTGCATTTGGATATTTCGTCACTTTTTCTGCCATATTCCGGCTAAGTAGTGAATATCTGTCAGTAGTACTAGTGGTAGTAGCTAGAATTTGGATTTGTACGTCACTTCCACTGGTCACTTCTCTGCCATATTGCAGCTTAGCCATGACTAGGCAATTGTAACTTAAGTGGAGGAAACCAAGGAACTGAATATGACTTATTTAGGTAGCAAATATTTTTTTTTTGTACTTTGACAACTGTAGGTACCCGCACTGCTGAGAACATAGAGGTGACTTAACTTAAATGTACGATTTTTGGGGTTTCATCATGAAATAAATCATTGCGTGGGGGTATAAAATAGGTGCATTCCAACTACCCCCTCTTGTTTCTTCCGGAATAGCCCTAAGCATTAACTGCCCAATCTTAGCTTTGTTTGGCATATAGATATTCTTAATGTTTAGTGTAGGTTTTGCTATTTGAGATATATCGTTGTATTACCTACGGTCCACTTTTGTAATATCTCATGGCAGTGTGCACCCTGTTAACTGACAACTGCTTTGATAGTATTTGTAACGCATTTAACAATTTCTTTCGCATGTTGTAGTTTTTGTTATGTAAATTTACCTTTCTTCTATCTTTGTAGCTAAAGTAGACACTCAGTTTTTACACACAAAAAATCATTTTCTATATGTCAATCTAGTGTGATTTATTCAAACTCTATGCGGTGTCACGATCTTCGCATGTCACACTTATATTTTATTCAAAGAAATTTTAAAGAAATTTTCTTCTTCACTCTTTGCTAATAATACGATCAACTCTGACTATCTAGTAGTTGATAGAGTAAGAAACCACATACCAGGAGTTGTTTTTGGTGCTTTTTCCAATATCGATCTATCAAAACATTACCATTTGAAATATGCATTTTGTGTATCAAATGGTAACAGATTTGCTTGAAATGTGGCATCTTTATCATGCGGAGTATTAAGGAAACAATTTCTCATTTCTCATATTTTAAAGTTAAGCAATCTAGAAGCTAAACATCACATTTTCTCATCTTCGAGACAATTAAAAGCCTAGATAGATAGTTATGAAATCTAAATGGAGCAAAATTTGAAAAAAAGTGTGATACCCTCTGTCTTAGTCATTTCTCCATGCTGCATGCTACTGGGCACAGATGTGCTTATTTTAAGTGCCTGGTTTTAGGAGTTTAAGGATATAATGACAGCATCTAGCTATTTATCCTAGATTTATCGGGCACACTGGATACTATTTTGAATTGTTATTCAATTGATAAAGACTAGCATGATTGTTGTGGTTCCAGTCAGATTATTCATCCATTGACTGAAATACCACATTTAGTCATCCCTCTAGTTTTCATTTTTGGGTTGCAAAATAAAGTACTATCTTGTTCCCTGAATATTCAAGGATTAATAGATGGTGTCAGCTAGCCTAAACCTGTACATAATATTAACAAGCGCATCTACACTGTGTAGCACACTTCATACTTAATCATGTGTCAAATAATTGAAAGGGCATCTGCAAATTGGTTTTGAACATTGGGAGAAAAGGATAAAAAGTTTTATAAGTTCACCTTCTCCCTCTGCTTTTTTCGCATGGTTACTTAAGTAGACATATCACTGAAGCTATCACCTATCTATTACTGAACTTTGATTGAAGTCAATAGATTCAACTGATAATTACAGTAATAGTTGATACCACTTTCTTGTTAGCAAAATAAAGTAAACAGGGGCAGACAGGTCCAATACCTGCATGGGTTAAGAAAGTGTACCACATCCAACCAATTAGTCGAATACGTTTAGGCCCAAAGGTGTTGTGGAGTGAAATCCATGGATCCATAGTTGCTCAAGTTCTAGTCGCATCCTTAAAGATTTGGGGTGAATACAGATCCCTTTGTACAAATTGTAAGACATGTAGTCTGATATTCTCAAGACCTTGGTGGTCCTCTTGACTGGAATTGTATTGTGTGACATACCTGAAGTGTTAACGCATACGTTCACTGAGGGTTCTCTTGGTGTGACCAATGTACCAGGCAACAGCCTGAATAATATCATTATTGTGTAGAAGAACGCAGATCACAAAACTGACGCAGTTGTGTCAGTAGCAATAAGGACTTAAACACATCAACACTGGAGAAAAAAACTGATTGCTCTTCTTTTGCCCTAGTTTTCTATTGTTCTTGTTAACAAAATGCTGTTTCTACTCTTAGTTGCCCAATGTTTTCAATAGATATCAACATTACCACTGAGCAGCATTTCAGTGAGTGCACCAAATTTGCAGCTCCACCTATTGCTAATCAGACCCAACTTTTATAGGGCCAAAGTGGACAGGCAAAAATATATATCTTGTATAACTTATTTTTTGTAAAGTGTTTTTGAGTTTTATGATGCAAAATGGGTATGATACGTTCTTCTTCAGGTGTGCAACATAACAAACGCAGAACATATTCCGTTTTTTTTGAGAAAATTAAGAAAAACATGTGCGTCGACTAATGGGTGTTGTTGTAAATCTGCCTAAAATTTAATTTGTCATAACTTGCAAACTATGAATACCAGCTATTAGAAAATGACATTTCAACCTTTACTTGATGAACACTGCTGAATGACATTAATTAATTAGCTCTAACCTGTTTTGTATGCAATTTGTGAGCTTTGACCTTTAGTCGACAGCAGATATTACCATATGGGCGACAATTGTCGACCAACGGTTGGTCTTTTGTCGACTAATGGTGGGATTTGTATACATATATATATATATATATATATATATATATATATATATATATATATATATATACATACACTGTAAGAAGGATCGGTAAAGGTTCAACTAGTTTGGAGTTTCATTAATCTGAAAAAGATTAACCTTTGTATAATGTGGGTGAACTTTGCACTAAATAGTTACTACTGGGTGAACATCTTCCCAAATATTTTTTCATCGATAAATAATAACCCACTTGAAATGTTAAGGTTCACCTCCAGCAGAGAACCTACAACAGTTTTCGGTAAACCTCAACTTTTTAAGGTAAAGGTTTACCCATTGCAGTGAATGTCATAGTTATACCTTTACCGTTTTGGGTAGATGTTTACCGAAGTTTCGGTGAAGTTTAAACATATGGCATACTTCCTGTCGTCTCAGATATCAACCAACTGAAAGGCCACGTTTCCATTAGTCATGGTGATAAGCTAAAACAAAGGAACAGTGACCTAGATCACAGTTTTACTGCAAGTTACTTAGTTGTGGCGGGCAGTACGAGGTTGGATTATGTATTGAGCGGGCTCTACTAAAAGGTTTTATAGAGACTATGCAGGAATATTGTCTCTGGTTTTATACACATTTTCGAACAGTAAGTGACTAAGATGTGTTTGTAACGTTGAAATTACTTACGTTTATACTTGACGTTCGTGCGCCAATTCTTTGATTGTTGCGGTCTTGACCGCTATACCAGCTATTTTGACTGTGCTCACCCATTTCCTGTTTGAATACTTAGAGCAGCAAGGGGACTGCCAGTGATCACGTGACCACACAAATAACCCGACAATGCGTTTATTACATACTTCTAATTATTCTATTATTATCGTCTGTCAGTGGAATGTTGAATCCTTGGCGTCGTAAGTGTTTAGGCGACCTGTATGTTGGTTATAGGCGTGTTTTCTTTCGGAATTTTTCTTGACAAAGTGTTCGGATACATCTATGTTGTTCGGTGATTGCGGCGAGTGGGGGTGCGAAGTGATACAGTGACGTCATCGTCTGGTACTTTTTTTTAAAATGTACAATGTACTTTATCACGCTAAAAATGATTTTATTATGATTGTCTGTCAATAAAATGCTGTCGATTTGCCGTCGCTAGTGTCGTTGCGTATGTTTATGTTGCTACTGGCCGTGTTTAATGGAGAATTATTTGTATATAGTGGCGTGCTTCGCCGGCCACCGCGTGTAGGAATTCAGTGAATGGACTATCGACTATAGTGCCAGTCCTTTCAGTCTTGTGCGCGTAAAACTTGCATTGAATAGACTGGTGCCATTTCCTTTGAGCTGTTGCACGCCAACAATCAGGGGGAGGGGGGCGGGGTGGGCTGGTGCCGTTCAGCTGGGTGGACTCGTGCATGAAGCACACAACATATCATGGGATCATGTCTTACTACAACAAAAGCTCAATTGTTCAAGTTATCAACAGAGTGTAGTGAGATACAACGATAACCAGCCAATGACATGCGGTCGCGGGCGCCTTTCTCCGCACAACTTCGCATTTTCTATCAAAATATTACATGCTCAATGCACACTTTCCCTTCTAGAATTGAGTCCTTCTGGGTGTGTTCTTCCTACATATAGAACATCACCTACCATGAATTGGTACACTTAGCACTTAACCACGTTTCAGCATTTACTGTAGAAGGAGTTTAGGGTCATGGAGTAGAGATAGAGAAAAAATATCTAAGAATCTCGCACAATTATAGTGAATTCATATCCATATGATGTTTCAGAGTGTAAACATAAAACCAGGAGTCGTTGTAATCCCACCAACACCATTTTGTAGTAAAGGAGACGAGGAAGAAGAAGAGGAAGAGAGATGAAAAAACCTGCATGAAAAGAACTAAATAAGCCATGTTTAAATAATAGAATAGACATTAATAACTGGACTGCCGTGGCAGTTTTATTGTAGATGTATGTTTTATGTATCTTATATCGTACTTTATATTAGTATATGTTAAAGGTTATGCATCACAATAATAAATACTCGCCACTCCCTCCGAAATAAACGTTTACCCCATATTATAAGGTGACATATAGCCCTAGGTGGGTAAACATTTACCCACTACACAAAAGTAATGGTTTACCTGCACTGCTATTGAAGTAGGAAACGTTAACCCGGTTCACATATACCAGGGTTAACATTTACCCAAATCGGGTGCAGCTCAGTTGCACCGATATAGGGTAAACGTTTACTTATATTTTTTACAGTGTATATATATATATATATATATATATATATATATATATATATATATATATATATATATATATATATATATATACATATATATATATATATATATATATATATATATATATATATATATATATATATATATATAATATATATATACATATATATATATATGTTAGGGTCTAGGAATTGTTATAATTAGTAGTTTTATTATTATTGCACATTTACTTGCTATTGCAGGGATTCTTGGATCATTTAGCCAGTACTGTCCAATACCTAATTAAAGGACATGACGCTGGAATAGCCAGTGGAATGTTAGTGTTTTAATGGTTAAGGCAGGCAGCGGGGTAAGGCGATAGCCTCAGCAGTCCAGCATAGCTCCGCCCCTTTAGCCAGTAAAAATGCTATAGTTGGACAGTACTGATACGGGATAGCACAAAGGAAGTTGTCCAGAAATATTG
The DNA here is from genome assembly GCA_963942565.1 of Maea johnstoni. Taxonomy (NCBI): domain Eukaryota; kingdom Metazoa; phylum Annelida; class Polychaeta; order Spionida; family Magelonidae; genus Maea; species Maea johnstoni. The sequence goes on from OZ012691.1 coordinate 21,821,272, forward strand.
TAATTAGCCAGTAAAAATGCTATGCAGTGGACAGGGATATGTTAAAGCTCCACCCCTTTAGCCAGTAAAAATGCTATCCCAGTTAATATATAAGGAGCAAGTTTAGGGTATGGAGTCAGTTAGAATCTGAAGCTAGAGCACGCTGGTTCTACTTAGACCAAAAGACCCTGGTAGAACCAACTAGCTTCCTATGTAATCATTTTGTTCTAATACAAGTTATTTTTATCTAACTCAAGATACTTGTTGTTGTTGTTCATCTTCCACCCCAAGCAAAACGCTTACACTGGTGGCAAGCGGCGGGATCCAAACTTTAACACGCAGATAATCAAAATGGGTCCCAAAAGAGATACAAGCAAGGCTTGGGAGGAGGCAGCTGAATCTGAGACAGTCACGCTACTAAGACAGGAGCTGCAGGAAAGAGATGAAGCAATGAACAGAATGAAAGAAGAATTTAGATTACAGCAGGAGGAGATGATGAGAAAAATGAAGGAAGATTTTGCTGCTATGCAGAGGGGCCAACAAGAGGAAATCGTGAGATTGCAGCAAAATGTCCAGTCTCCTCCACTGCATCATAGAGAGGGAAACATGGTATCACCATCTGCTGATACGAGTGATCACAGCCAGTTCCAGCCGGTGATAAACACCATCCATCAATGGGAGAGGGATCATGCACCACAGGTGGCTAGGAGCCCTGGACCAAGTCACGGTACACCCTACAGTATACCATCCCCAGGCAAATGGTGTATGATGGGAAAACCTCTTGGGAGAGTTTTGCAGAACCATTCAAGGCCCAGGCAGTGACTTGCCGGTGGAGTAAAGAAGAGAAACTTTTCAGGCTCACAAGTAGCCTGAGAGGGGATGCATCTGAGTTTGCATTTGTGCATCTACCACCAGAAACTGTGAGCTCCTATGAGCTATTGTGCCAGGCGCTCAGTTCCAGGTTCAAGGAGTCCCGCACTCCCATGTCATACCTAGCTGAGCTGGAAAACAAAAGGCTGGGTGCTAAGGAGAAGATGGCAGAATATGTGAGTGACATCAAACGCCTGGTCACTAAAGGTTACCCTACAGCAGACAATAGGACCAGGGACACAATAAGTCTCAGGTACTTTTTAAAGGGCCTGGGTGATACACAAGCAGCAATAACAGTAGGAATGAGGGATCCCCAATCCATTGAGGAGGCTCGACTGGCCTATGACAATTATCTAAGTCTCAGAGATGAGAGTGGAAGAAACAGGCTTCAAGCCGTAAAAACAGCTGATGATAAGGATGATGCCTATGTAACAGAGTCTATGCTGGAGAAGTTAAGTGGTCAGATCATGGCCGCAATTGCTAATCTGGAGGAAAAATTCAAAACAGACCACTCAGCCAGAGATAAGAAAGACAGGCAATACCCGAGAAATTATCCAATAAGGGGTAGTTGCTATAACTGTGGGCAGTATGGACACGGCTATAGAGACTGCCGACAGCCGAAAGCTGACACCAGCGCTGGTCCCAACAGCAGAGCTAACGACCCAGCTGTCTCTGACCAGGGAAACTAACGAGGACCGAAACACCCAGCCTGTCTTCGGTCCTGAATAGTAAGGAAAAAATTGAAAAGATAAGATGCCAGACCAATCATGGAGGGAAAGCGGTGTATCTACCCATGAGGATAGGAGGGGTAAAGACGAGGTTAGTAATTGACACTGGGGCAGCAATAACTATATTATCAAGTAGAATATACAATAAAATTCCAGTGTCACAGAGACCACTACTAGAGAGACCTGGCGATCTGCCTAGGCTGGAGGTAGCAGATAAGGGCCTCTTAGAAGTGGAGGGAAGAGCAACTTTTGCGTTTAAATTAGAAGGGGAATGGTTCCATTGGAACATGCTTGTAGCAGATATAGCTGACGATGGCCTGTTAGGGCTTGACTTCCTTCATGCCAACAACTATGTCTTAGGAGCAGAAGTTGGACTAAGTCTCAATGGAAAAAGAGTGCACTGCGCATTTCAAGATTCACCACTATATGCCGCAAGAGTGACTCTGAAGAGTGACATCACTCTACCCGGTAATAGCCAATTAATAGCCGATGGAGTGGCAGATGTGTCTGGGTTGAGGTCGGAATTTGGGGTCATAGGACCCATTCCTGGGGAGGCACTGGGGAATGGTATCATGGTAGGAAATGCTGTGATAGATTTCCGTAACCCAGACACGGGACTGCCAGTGCGTTTATTGAATTTGTCTTCGGAAGACATCTCGTTAAGGAAAGGCACGAGGGTAGCGTATCTTCATGAGGCTGAAGAGATTGTGTGTTTTGACAGTGATGAATCAGAGAAATGTGAGACAAAGGTACCACTTCAAGTAAATAGAGTGGCTGGTACGAAGAGGAAAGTGCAACATCTGGCTGAGCCAATTAGGGACTTGTATGAAAAGTCTAGCAAAGGACTTGATAGTGAAGAAAGAGGCAAGTTGCTTGCACTATTGCTCAAGCACGATAGCCTTTTTGCTAAGTCACCTGAGGATTTGGGGAGGACAATGGTATTGAAACATTCAATAGATACTGGTAATGCTACACCAGTGAAACAGCCACCAAGGAGGCCACCACGGGCATTCATGGGGGAAGAGGAGGATATTATCAAATCCCAATTAGCATCAGGTGTGGTTCGAGAATCTACCTCACCATGGGCCTCCCCCATGGTTTATGTGCGTAAGAAAGATGGCAGCACCAGACCCTGTGTAGATTACAGGCGCCTTAACGAACTTACGAAGAAAGATGCTTATCCATTGCCTCGTATTGATGACTGTTTAGACTGTTTAGGAGGGGCGAGTCTGTTTTCTACTCTGGACTTGCAGTCAGGTTACTGGCAAATTGAAGTTAATGAAGAAGATAAGCCTAAAACTGCATTTACATGTAGAAGTGGCCTCTGGGAATACAATATGATGCCATTTGGTTTATGTGGGGCCCCTTCAACTTTTGAAAGATGCATGGAGTTAGTGATGCGTGGCCTACAATGGAAAACCCTTCTTATCTACCTGGATGACCTCATCATCTACAGTACTAACTTTGGCGAACACATTTCCAGGCTTGATGAAGTTTTTAATCGTCTAAGCAAAGCTGGCTTTAAACTTAAGCCCAGCAAGTGCCAACTTTTCCAGGAAGAAGTGGAATTCTTGGGTCATGTTGTTACCAAGGATGGGGTAAAGCCTGATATGCAGAAAGTAAAAGCTGTAACAGAGTGGCCGGTGCCAAGAAACATTACAGATGTCCGTTCCTTCTTAGGCCTTTGCTCATACTATCGCAGATTTATCATCAAGTTTTCAACAAGGGCAAGTCCATTAAATCAACTACTAGAGAAGGAGAGACCATTCATCTGGACACCTGAATGCCAGAGAGCATTCGACGATTTAAAATCAGCGCTGACAGGGGAGGAGGTGATGGCATACCCTCAGGATGATGGGCTCTACATTTTAGACACTGATGCCTCTAACACGGGCATAGGTGCAACACTGTCACAACTACAGTGGTGTGAAATAACACAGAAAGAAGAGGAGCGTCCTATCCTATATGCCAGCAAAACATTCACCAAGACACAGAAACAATACTGTGTTACCAGACGAGAACTTCTTGCTATAGTGACATTTGTGCAGCAGTTCAGGCACTATCTACTAGGGCGTAAATTTCTAGTAAGGACGGATCACAGTGCACTATGCTGGATGATGTCATTTAAGGAACCCCAATGTCAGATGGCCAGGTGGCTAGAAATTTTATCGCAGTTTGACTTTAAGATAGAACACAGGGCTGGAAAGAAACATGGAAATGCGGACAGTCTATCAAGAATCCCATGTGAGCCACAGGAGTGTAATTGTTATGATGGGGAAACCGTCATTGCAGATTTACCCTGTGAGGGTTGCCATCAATGTGCAAGAAAACACCAAGAGTGGTCCAATTTTATGGAATTGGATGATGTCGTACCCTTAACGGTAAAGCCAGTGAAACGCCTGAGGGAGGCAGGAAGGCCAGGTGACCAGATACCTTCTGGGAGAAGGGCAGCATCATCAGAGAGAGATGGTGGAGAGATGGGTGATAATGAAGTCGCCGACAGGTCAGATGGCAGGGACAGCCAAGTCAAGTCAAAGGGGGATGAACAGGGCAGGTGTGATGTAATCACAGGAATGGGTTGCAGAAACGATGAGGGCCAAGTGAAAGAGACTGAACCAGGTTGGGCCCCAGCTGAGTGGGGTATGGTGTATTCGAATGATGACCTAATCAGGAGGCAGCGTGATGATCCTGATGTAGGTAGAATACTGAACTGGTGGCGAGTTTCACGGGAGAGGCCGAGTCGTAATTGTGCTGCAATAGAGAGTCCTGCAACGAGAAACCTTTGGCTTTACTGGTCACAACTGGTACTGAGAAGGGGAGTCCTCTATAGGAGGGCTGAAACTGATGGGGGACCGCGCCTTCAACTGGTGGTTCCAAGGGTGTTAAGAGATGAGATTCTACAAATGGCACATGGTGCTATCACCGCAGGACATTTGGGCACAGCCAAAACTGAGAGCAGGTTAAAACAGCATTTTTATTGGCACAGAATGAAGGAAGATGTCCGTGAATGGATACAGAAATGCGCATCTTGTGGGGCTAGAAAATCGCCCAATCACAAGCCAGCTAAGGCTCCAATAGGAAGCTATTGTGCAGGTGCTCCAATGGACAGAATATTCACTGATGTTCTGGGACCATTTCCCAGGTCTGATAATGGAAACAAGTTGGTTCTACTAGTCATGGACCAATTCTCAAAGTGGGTGGAGGCCTACCCAATACCTGACCAAACAGCAGAGACAGTGGCTCATAGAATTGTGTATGAGTTTATTTCAAGATTTGGCTGCCCCCTTGACATTCATTCTGATCAGGGAACGAACTATGAATCAAAACTATTTCAGGAAGTGTGCCGTTTACTGGAAATAAACAAAACTCGTTCCTCTCCCTACCATGCCCAATCAAATGGTGGAGTTGAGCGATTCAATCGTACGCTACTTGATATGATAGCAGCGTATGTGAATGAGAATCACACTGACTGGGACATCCACCTTCCCCTGCTGACAGCTGCATATAGAAGCTCCACACACGCTACCACCAAGTACACACCAAATATGCTAATGATGGGCAGAGAAGTCAACCTTCCCACTCAAATTATGTTTGGAGTACCACCATCAAATGAAGAGCCTAGCAGCATGCCAGAATATGTTACAAACCTGCGAGAGAAAATCAACTACATCCATGATTTTGCCAGGTTGCATCTCCGCAGTAACATGGTAACACAACAGAAGGACTATGACACACGCATAGTGAAAAACAAATACGAAGTGGGTGACTTGGTGTACTATCTTGATAGCACAAACAAGATTGGCAAAAGTGCAAAAATCAAAGCTGAAAATTGGAAAGGTCCATTTGTTGTGAGTAGAACGATCAGTGATTTGCTATTTGAGATCAAAGGGCCGCCCCGTACAAGGAATAAAATCCTGCACCACAACAGGCTGAAACCCTACCTGAGTAACCAGGTACCGGAGTGGGTGGGTGTAGTGAAACACCAAGTGCGACCCCCTGAAAAAGTCTGTAACAAAAATCAGGCTGAAACAATAGCACAGAGCACTCAAACTGACCACCAGAACATTCCTGAGTGTAGATCCAGGAATAGTGAAGATAGAAGTAAAGAGTCAGGCCTTGCTAAAACAAATTCAGATCAAACCCCAGGTAGAGTCAGTCAAAGGAAACGGACAATTCCTGACAGGTTTGGCGATGTGGTGCCAACCCCTATAGTGTAACCACTGAGACAGTCTCACAGTAGACTGTTTACAAACAAGTGCCACATGGCTAATTAGCATATAGCAGCATCAGACTTTTTACGACTGCCAGGCAGGCGAATCAGCTGGGCGAGGCCTTATCTAAACTAGGCATCCTAAGGGGTCAAGTTCCAAGCAGTGCAGTTGTGAAAATTAATTAAAACCAAGGCAAGGGAATCGGCAGGACCTTAATTGCTCAAGAGGGTAATAAAACGATCCTAAGTAATGACATTGGTGAAGGAAACCTCTCTGGTGCCATAAAGAATCACTGGCTCCAGAATGAGTAAAGGGTATCACCATGAAATTCTATCAAAAGATCAACACTGTCAGGGGTCAAAACTTTCAACAATATAATAAAACCCCATGTGGAAAAATAAACATTTTTCTGCATAGATCCAGTGACGTTGGACTAGTACCCTTTATTCAGTATATCACCCTTAGTATCCACCAATTAAGGCTAAATTTGCATGATGAATGCATTGAATTTATTATCATACTAAATGTTGTGCATGCTGAGTGAAATGACTCTTTAAGTAATTGTTAAATTGAATTGCATGTTATGTATTGTGGACAATACCCTTTTAATTGGAAGGGGGTAGTGTTAGGGTCTAGGAATTGTTATAATTAGTAGTTTTATTATTATTGCACATTTACTTGCTATTGCAGGGATTCTTGGATCATTTAGCCAGTACTGTCCAATACCTAATTAAAGGACATGACGCTGGAATAGCCAGTGGAATGTTAGTGTTTTAATGGTTAAGGCAGGCAGCGGGGTAAGGCGATAGCCTCAGCAGTCCAGCATAGCTCCGCCCCTTTAGCCAGTAAAAATGCTATAGTTGGACAGTACTGATACGGGATAGCACAAAGGAAGTTGTCCAGAAATATTGTAATTAGCCAGTAAAAATGCTATGCAGTGGACAGGGATATGTTAAAGCTCCGCCCCTTTAGCCAGTAAAAATGCTATCCCAGTTAATATATAAGGAGCAAGTTTAGGGTATGGAGTCAGTTAGAATCTGAAGCTAGAGCACGCTGGTTCTACTTAGACCAAAAGACCCTGGTAGAACCAACTAGCTTCCTTTTACGAATATGCAAATATCACAGATATTTCAAAATGTTTGGATTGTAAGTGTCGTTTCTTGCTTTTATAATTGCAATTGCTTTTATATCAGACATTAGACATCAATACGAACTATTTACATCAGTTGACTCACGAAATCTACTGTTCATCTTCCATTGGCCGCCCAACTAGTTGCGGAATCCCTTGTTGATGCTATGGTGCAGCCCCACACAGTCATGGCCCACATAACTGGCTGGTTATGCCATGTTTAGCTGTGCCATAATAAACAAATATTGCCTGGCTTGTTGGTGGATAGTGCAGATTATCACCCCAATAATTAATTCCCTTCGATGGGTGATAACCTGCACTATCCACCAACAAGACAGGCAATAACTGTGTTGTTATACCGAACATTCTATAGGCATAATAAGCGTCAAAATCGTAGGACAGGACCAGAGCTGATTCTGATGTCCAGCAGCAGCATTTATCTAATTTACCGGCTGATGAATCGGTGCACCGGTGCACCATGCAGTGTACTTAACACTACAATTGAATCACCATATCCGTTGAAGAACACTTGCAATCACCTAATACATGTTTCGGCAAGCTAATGTCATAGTTATTTCAGTGTTATTAATAGTTATTTGTCAACTGGCCCACTGCATATCACCCAGTCTTATTAATCAAATGCAGCGGGCTGACATGGAATAAGGTACATAATTGACTTGCAATTAGTCACCTGCTTGTGTTATTATTACACTCTTTCTGGCGGATAGCGTGATTTATGAAATGACTCCTAATGTAGGGTGGTGTATAACAAAGTGTGTTATCGTATCTTTACCCATTGGCATTAACGACCAAGCTTAGAGTGTACTTCATGCTGATCTTTTATATGATCATCAACGTTGATGATGGACTTAATTTGCATGTTGTAAAGAAAATAAACGATACTTTTGAAAATGCATGATTTCTTGTAACAGCTGAAATATTTTCAACCGCATCTCAGACTCAACAACCGTGAAGGATCTCGAAACCGTGATATCAACTGAGCCGACAAGAATACAAGGTATGAAACCACTTTAGCACATGAAGCATTACTGTTCATTAATTTTTGATACTTCTGCAGGATAGTAAGTGATGACGAATGAATGACTATTCCAGTGCAGAAGGTAAATTATACTGATGTTTCTAGAATTAGAAGAGTCGGGGAAATTAGTATTTACACAAATCAGCGTACTTTACAGAACTGTAAAATTGTATAAAAATCATAGTGCAGTTTGCAATATAGAAGTAAAGAGGTTTAAACTTTTTGGAATATGCAAAATCACTTCATGAACTTCATATATTATCTCATGAAGCATTTCAGGAGACGCAAGTACTACAGGAAGTTCATCTACGGTTAAGACAACATTTCACCAAGGTATGTCACATTTGAATTGAAGGTGTTATTTATTTATTAGCTTTGCGTCATAGATTAGGAAGTTATTTATGCTATAGTGATTGACTGTTGAAATCAACAGGTCATCTTCCATTAACCATCAAACTAGTTGCGGAATCATCCCTCCTTGACGCTCGAGTGACGTGTGTAACCACATACATTCATGATCCACATAGTGGGGCTGGAAAAGCCATGTTCAGCTATATATATATATATATATATATATATATATATATATATATATATGTATATGTATATGTATATGTATATATATATATATAATTATATATATATATGTATATATATATATATATATACATATATATATATATATATATATATATATATATATATATATATATATATATATATATATATATATATACATATATTTATATATATATATATATATATATATGGTCAGTGGTACACTTAATAATTCAAATTTCTATAGTTTCAAATCGTATTGGATATTTGGAATTTTGGGTATATTTTCAAAGTTTCAAACTTCGAAACCGCATTAGAAATTTGAAACTATGGTTAAAGTTTCAAAGTTTCAAACTTCCATACTTTCAAATATCCAAATTTTCAAACTTCCAAAACGTGTTGGAAGTTTGAAACTTTTGGTCAAAGTTTCAAACTTTCAAAGTTCCATACTTTCAAATATCCAAACTTTCAAACTTCCAAAACGTGTTGGAAATTTGAAAGTTTGACATGGAACGTTTAATAATGTAAAATGTGAAACTTTCAAATATATGGTGATCGGGCTGCTAATAGAAGCTGCCTTAAGTTGCAAACACGACCCGCATTATTATTTATCACCAAGACACTGTTCTCATTAAGGCTATGAAATACGCATTTCTTAATTTCCTATATCTTCAAATATTGCAATTATGGATATTGATTATGCTTAAACTGTCATTGACGCTAATGAACATGAAAAGTGGAGCGACCCAATTGTCTATTCTATTATTAGAAACGGCAGCTTCTAAAATGCGGAACCGGAATGTATGTAAAACTCGTGCCCATGTGATGGACCATGAGTGAAGGAGGGAACAATGCAATTTATTTTCAAGACCGTCTTTTTGGGAGGGTAAATAGAACTTGTTCCCGACTTAACCGACCATTCTAGTGGATGAATATCGATCAATATACATTATCTATCTACCTTTCTGTCTGTCAGTCTGTATTACTGTCTATCTGTATATATATATACTATCTATCAATCTATCTATCTTTTTATGTGTGAGAGCCTTAGATAAATAAAATTCTTTTCTTCGTCTAATGTGAGAGCATCCAAACACACACACACATAAATGTATGTATGTGTGTGTGTGTGCGTATGTGTGCGTATATAGATAGGTAGATAGAGAAATACGGAAAGACAGGCAGATGTGATTATATACTTCATTGATTCCATCATAACGTAGTTTATGAACCAATTCATGAACGCACACACACGCATGCATGCACGCCCGCGCACAGTCATTTATATACCATCCTCCCCCCCCCCACCCACCCCCACCCCCACGCACATAAGATCTAACTAATAAGTCTCCGCATACTCTAGGGGGAGGAAAATAACACTGTTTTACCGGTAGGGTAAATAAAACTTTATTTCTTCCAGACCACTCCAGAGGAAGGGTAAATAAAACACATACGCACGCACACACATACATACATACATATATGTCTATGTGTGTGTGTTTGGATGCTCTCACTTTAGATGAAGAACAACATTTTATTTATATAAGGCTCTCACACATGAATAGATATGAAGATTGATT